>OY283149.1:150876506-151542576 GCA_958299815.1 Sarcophaga carnaria
AAAGCTGGCCTTTAACATCTAATTTCACCTCTCGGCATAAAGTGTTACTTCCACTCTAAAACCAAGGTCGTCAAATTCAAAATATGAAGTTTCTCTGGTCTTTTAAAGATTTTGCATCGAATCAAATTCAAATATAAATTACGCAATTAAAGAGTTGTATTTCAGATTTCGAAAGCTTGATGGACCGCGAGCTAGCAAAAATATGTTTATCGCATTATGCTGTGACACCTAAGACTCAATTTGTACGACAGTAATCACTGTCCTACGAGAGTTATAACGTGTCTTAAGCAAAAAAAGAAAAAAAGTTTCTGTCAATATCCACTAAATGATTTTCAAAACTTTAATTTATTGTTGTATTTATTTTAAAAAGTTTCCATTTTTTCGAAACATTTTTTCTTTTCATTAAAAAATAAAATTCATTTACAGTTCATAACTTTCTGTAGCAACAATATTTTCCTTAAGTAAACATTACATTTGAAAATTAAATTTTTAAAAATTTCCTTCTCTTCTTTAAATATTCATGAAAATGTCAGGAACTTTTAACTTAGATTTCTAAATTTTTTTATTTATTTTTTTTTGTATTTTTTTATTTCACATCCTGCTCTTTATTTAACTTCTTTTTTTTTTGCTTTTGCTTTAGGGTCTACAGTGCAAAATCAAAGCATAACAGCCAGCCAACAGTTGGAAGGAAGAAAAATTTTTTGTTGAAATTAAAATGAAAATAAAAAGTTAACAAGTAAAAATTTATACAAAATAAATGCTAAACATAGAAAATAAATAAAAAAGTAAAATAAAATATAAATAAAATATAAATAAATTTAAAGAGAAATATGTGGGGAGGAAGGAACAAGCGTTCTAATTAAAATAATTACATGAGGAAAAAAATACACATACAAGCACACCCGCAAGCGTAACTCATATTCATACATACGTACATATATGGTATGTATGTACATACATATGCATGTACATGTAATAAATAAAGAGACAGAATGTTAAAATAAAATAAAAGCTTATTGTACTACCATATGAGCAACCATTGCTGCCAGATTAATTATGGTTAGAAACCGTCAAACTTAAGAGAAAAAATATTGTCACAGTCTGGAACAACTTTAGTGTAATGGTACCCGCACTGTAATGCCAAATAGGCTAAAAGAGCTTCTTTCATACATAATTAGTCATTACAACCCTCCAGTCAGGATTTCTGCCATTATTAACTGAACTCTCTTACTGTAATTACATACATACTTACTAACTTAGAAGTCACTACCACCCTTAAGTCAGGATTGCGACTTAGTTTCCCACACTACCCATGTAGTGTGTGACAATTTTATCCATGAGTGACGGGGGCCTACAGTTTAAGATTGACTCCGAACGACAAATTTTTGAGAAACTTTTCCTTGGCAATTTATTTGCCCCAGAATTTTTGCCAGACATCTGCTGTGAGGCAGTCGCCGAGGAAATATTTGTTCCTATTTCGTTTTGCTGTAGATGTCTGTCCTGGAGTTTGAACCATGGCCTCACGTCTAATAAGCCAACACACTACCTACTACACTACGGTGACTATAATCTTGTTTTGATTGCTCTTTTTAAACTTAAAGCTTCAGGATAAGCTTAGAAGAGAAGCAGAAACTTTTAGAGTTAAATCTAGACCGACGTTATATAATAATCTTCTACGAAAACTGTTTGTCCAGAATCAACGCTGTGTGGTTTGATGGGATAAGCATGTTATCGTCTACTATGAACTGTTCTCCTTACTTACACATTACTGTCCGTGCATTTAAGCTTAATTACTTACAATGAGAAATGTACTGCAGACATTTTATTTTTCTCTTATGATTCTGTTCAAGCCGTAAAGACGCGTAAATTCTATAGAATTTCATGCTGAATTCACTTACAATTATTTTTAAAACTTTTGTAAGTGAAATCCTGATTCACCTCTAAGTACATACACACATAATTGGTCATTACAACCCTTCAGTCAGGATTACGATCTAGTTTCTCACACCACTTATGTTGTGTGTGTTAATTTTTATACATGAGTGGTGGGACCTACAGTTTAAAGTCGACACCGAAAGACAGATTTTTTAGAAGCTGGCAATTTTATTTACTCTCACAGTTTTTGCCAGAAATCTGCTGAGAGAAAGTCGCCGCAGAAATACTTTTTGTATTTTTATTTTGATGTCTGGCCTGGGGCTCGAACCCTGACTTTACGTCTAATAAGCCAACACACTACCTACTAGACTACGGCTATTTGAACTTGGGGTAATTAGGAATTCTAATAATGACAACCACATTGAGCCGAAAATAGGCTTCGTCGCTGAAGTCAGTATCTTGCTAGACAAAATATTTCTCACACATAATGAGTTTTCATAATATAACACAATGAATCGCTCAAACAAGTAAACAAAAACCACAAACAACAATAATGAATGTAAACAACGATGTTTACATTTATAGAGATTTCGAGAAGGCGAAGTCACCACCATTTGCCTTCAAGAATATTCATCAGACTGTTTACCCTGTCATATAAAAGGCAAGGCAATGCATGCAGCCGAGTGAGTTAGTGAAGTTCAGTCAGTCTTGTGTGAAGACGAGGGGCGTTTGAAGAGAGTAATCGTGGTTTGAAAATCTCCGTTACAAAGATCTGTCGAATAATTATTAAGTGATTGTTATTGTTTATGCAAAGAGTATAAACTGAGGAATAACAAAGCAATGTTGTTTACATGAAATTGTGAACAGTAGCACACAGAATTGTGCGAATAATAAAGCATTTTAATTGCAACCCAACACAGATTTATTTTATTTTATTTGCAATCTACGAGCTCATATTTTCAACGTTTTTAAAAGCTAAAAACGTAATAATACGGTAAAATGTAATTCAAACTTCGTTGTTAGCCTTACGAAATTATTTTGGTCTCCTTAATCATTATCAACATGCTGGCATAAATTGCTTCCATTATACTTGAACCGCGAATTCAAATAAAAGAAAAGCTTGGCTTAAAATTGCAGTTACTAAATCTTTTCAAACTAAATATTGAAGTCATCAAATCCTTTTCAAACAATAATTTGGATGTCAAATCTTTAAAATTATGAAAATCTGGCCACCGTGGCTACAAACACTGCAAGTGCCATTTAAAATGCTTTTGAAAGCACCAGACGAAAAAGAGGTGTAGAGAGTAGAGATAATAGTTGTGATATAACTGTAAAGAAACAAATACAATATAAACCTATAAACAAACAGCATTATTTTTCCGTGTGTGTGTGTAATATAATGAAATAATAAATTCACTCATACATGTGTACACAAACGTGTATATTTATATGGTTGTATGCTTTATGAGAGAGTGATGTATTATTGTCCTTATAGTCGTTGTGTTGATCTAGTTTTCCATTCTCTGTTTGAAGCTTAGAAAAACTATTGTGCAACAACTTAAAAATAATCAGATTCTATGAATTGAAAACAAAAGAGAGAGAAAATGTTTTCCTTTTAAATTTTATCTCATCAAATGGGAATGAATGGAGATAATGGATACACACAGTAGTTCGACTGTCAAAGTAGACTCTATGATTCTCTTTCAGAGCATAGAGGTTTAAAGAATAAACTTACATTAATTTCATAGAGAAAGTGGCTCTACTACCTAGGACAGTGTAGGGTACCTTATAGACAGAAATAAATTATAAAATAAATAACCATGCTAGACTGCTAGAAGCCAGACACTATTCAATAGATTTCCTTCAATAAATTAAAAAGTGAAAAGAGCTCCTATTTTTTAATTCAACAAAAAATCGTTCCTGTATCTCCCACTCTCCTTCGCTCTGTAAAGCTGTTTGAAAGGGAGTTTTTCTACTTTCACAAAACGCCAACACAAGATTAAAAAATACGTACGTCTGCTCACTCATTGTGTTGAAATTTTTTATGTCAATTTCATAATGATGTTGTATTTGTTGTAGATTTAATCAGTGTTGGTTTGGCTTTGCCAAGGAAACATAACACCTTATGGCAATTCTATACAATTCAGTGGAAATAATGACAGTTGCTTGGCTTGTTTTCATTGGTTAAGAATCAACAATTGCTTGTCAGTTACAGAATAGGGCAACAGAACAGAAGTTAGACGAGCATCACTAAAGCAATAATTGGGTCACACGGCTGTACTATATCCGTGTGATTAATTTAAAGTTTAATTAAAAAGGATTCAATTTAAATAGAAATAGAATAGGAAAATAGATTTCATCAGGAAGATTTAAAAAGGAAGAATTATTCAATTTTCTGTTAAAGGGAGAGTATACCAAAGCCAGTAGTTACAGGTAATATTACTACGTTTTTGTGTTCAGCGTTTAGCTGCATGAAAACTATCGATATCGATATATACTGCTTAACAACTGAGAATGTACTCACATTTCTGTTCAGTAAGATTCATCAAGTCATCACGAATTGTTGCAAATTATGCAAATTTAGTTTGAATTCAGTTGCCCTAGTCTAGCAGGTAGGGTCTTCGTTTATTTGACACAAACCCAAGGTCCAATCCCTAGCTGAGACACCTCGAATACGAAACAAATTTATTTGACGACTTCTTCTCAGCAGATTTACATAAACTCTGAGAGTAAATAAAATCGCTATGTTAAGCTTCTCATAAAATTTGTCGTTCGGAATCGACACTAAATTGTACGTTCCGCCGCTAATCGATGAAATTATTACACACAATCGGGTTGTGATCCTGACTAAAGGGTTGTAAAGACCAATTGAGTACCTAAGTAAGAGAAGTAATAATTCACGGTTCTATGATTTGCCTGCAACCAATATTGAATATCTGGTATAAATCGATAACTCCATTGACATGCTTTGTTGGCTTTACATACATAATTGATCATTACAACCCTTCAGTCAGGATTACGGCCTAACTTCCCATAGCACTTGTGTTGCGCGAGTTAATTTCATATATTAGTGTAAAGACCCACAGTTTAAAGTCGATTCCAAGCGACAGATTTTTGAGAGAGCTTTTCGTGGCATATTTTATTTTCTCTCCGAGTTTTTGCCAGAAATCTGTTGAGAGGCAGACGCCGAAGAAATATTTTTTTTTCATATTTCCTTTTGATATGAGACCTAAGGATTGATCCGTGGCCTTACGGCTAATCAACCAACACACTACCTACTAATAAAATATTATATCAGTACAATGCTTTCAAATTGTTCACATTCATTGTGAAAAATTAAATCTGTTTTCGAAGTTCATATAGTGTTTCCTCTAATTTACGCTAAACGGCCTGCTAGCCCGGCTTTTAACCCCCAATTAGCTCAGACACCGCTACCAAAAAATTATTTCTTTGGCGACTTCCCCTCATTCTTCTGGCAAAAACCCTAAAGGTAAATAAAATTCCAATGGAAAGGTTTACAAATAATTTATTTTCAGGAATCGATTTCAAACTATAGGTCCCGCTACTATGGACAAAATTATCACACACAACATAGGTGGTGTAGTTAATTGGGTTGTGATCCTGACTAAAGGGTTGTAATGAACAATTAAGTAAGTACCGTCATAGCTTGCTTGCGGTAATAATTTACGCTTCTATGATTTGCCTGCAACCAATATCCGATATAAGTCCATAACACCATCGAATTGTTTTGTAGGCTTTAATCCTGCTAATACTAGTTCTGCGCTTGTGCAAACTGAAGTTTGAGAAAATAAATCTGTTTTCGAAGTTCTTACAGCACTTAGTCCATTGTACGTTCGACATAATCGATCTAATGAGCTACCGACTCGATTCACAACCATCAACACGTTGCGGTACCGCGAAGTATTGAAAAAAATTTCAAAGTGTTGTCGTTCTCAACTTGTGCTCCTTTGTCCTTCGACAACGTGTACAGTTCTACTTAAGGCTCTTGACTTTCGTTCCTATATACTGCAGCTCATACAGGCTTTGAATTTATTGGGCTCATTTGAATTCAACTAAGATGAGCATTTTGATTAAAGATTTGGGTTTAATGATGTAATGAGTCCACGGCTACGCAAATGGCACCCCTACATCCAACAAATTGATTGTTTGGTATGGATCAGAAATCAGCAATGAGTATTCAAAAAGATGAGTAGAATCGAATCATACTCATAATTTCTGACACTTATACGCATTCATACTTATTTTAATATCATGGAACCTCTACTCATATTCAAAGTTTGAAGTACTCATCATATTCACACTTAACACGTATGATGTTGTTGATTTCGACTTTCCATAACTCAACATATACACGAATCACAAAATAAGTATGAATCGCGTACGAACACTAAAATACTCACTAGAAGGTTGTGTTTTTACTCTGCTTGCTGCTCTGTCTTCTTTGCTTATGAGTCTGTTTTCTTTTTTTTTGTAAATGCAACAACAACTAAGACTGTAAATTTTAATCGAGTCACTCGATTCATTTATAAGTATTCCAAATATGGCTGGCTTATGAATCAAACATATTTCGAATGGTATGAGTTTGATGTCAAGGTTGTAAGCATACTCATTGCAACCTGTACTTATAAATCAACGTTGTAGTTAGTATGAATGAATCAGAGTACATAGTTAAATTTCAATATCGTTGACTCTTATATTCAAAATTTCATGCGTCCTTATGAGTAGCGAAAAAACGATTCATTGCTGATCTCTGGATCACACGCAGGCGGCACCATGGGCTCTTATTATTATTTTTTTTTTTTTTTTCGAAAAGAACTGAGGCAGCCGTTACGATGACTGAATTTTTGTTTTACTTCTAACGCACTTAAAGACTGATTTATTGAAAGATAAATTTGATAAAAGAACTGATGCTGTCCACTGTGTCTTCGTTTGTGGGATAGAACGCCTCGGATTATATTTGATGGAGCTAACCAGCATATTTTGAAGCATTTTAAGGCAATATTCAAACACAATTTACGCAATATAACCAGTTTGATTGGAAAATTAATTTAATTGGTCATTTAAATCTTTTAGTCAGGATTACAACCTAGTTTCTCACACCACTCATAACGTGTGTGTTCATTTTATTCATGAAAGGCGACACTTACAGTTTAAAGTCGATTCCGGATGCCGGATTTGAGAAGCTTTTCTAAGGCAATTTTATTTTACTTTCATAGTCTTTGTCAGAACCTAGTTTCTCACACCCCTTATGTTGTGTGTGTTAATTTGATACAGGATTGGCGGGATCTACAGTTTAAAAACGATCGATTTTTTGAGAAACTCTTCATGGTAATTTCATTTACTCTCAGAGTTATTGCCAGAAATCTACTGAGAGGAAGTCGTTGAAGGAAATATTTGTTCTCATATTTTGTTTTGTTTGAGATCTCTGACATGGAGGTTTGAACCGTGTCCACACCGCTAATAAGCCAACACACTACCTACTAGTTTACGGTGATTTCAATACCCAAACTCTCTTCTAAAAATTCTAAATATCTTCATAAGATATGGGGGTAAGCGGGACTAAATTAATTTAAAGTGTATTGCCTTCAAGAGACGGCGTCTCATTAAATATTTAAAACGCCTTGTACGCTATGAATCCTTTGTTCATTTCATTTTCATTAAATAAAAGCAAATTTTGTCAGACTAGAAAATTAATTTAATTTGTCAGACATACAAACAGACAAACAAACAAATAGACGAACGACAACCGTCTATTTAAATTACTTCAAATAATAAATTTACTGATGGTGGTTTTTGTTCAACAGGATAATGTCTGTATATATATGTAAATGTGTGTGTGTATTGATGTGTGTATTTTAAGTCTATGTTTGTGTATGTAAAACATAATTATTAATTAGGTTGACAAATATTTACCCAGATTATTAATAAAATGAAAACACATACCAACCCACACACAAATATGGTATGTACCTGCCATTTTAAAACAAAAGAAATTCCTAGGAAATGCTAACATACCAGCAGAGCACATATACCATACCCTTAACAGACACATACGCATGCATACACCGGCATACCAAGTCCAAGAACAGCCAAGAGAAACAATAGGAATTGAATTTCCATAGACTTTTGAATTTTCTCCTTAAAAGGTTCTCCCCGAACAAAACAATGCAAATCAAGCAATGGACGGACAAAACACAAAAGGAATTGGGAAAATTCATAAATATTCCATGAGCTAGCTTACCCCCATCCATTCACTTCTTATTTATACAGTCGCACATAAATCCTTGTGGTTGTATATTGTGTTTCATATAATTGTAGACATTATTATTGGTTACACTGTATGTACATATGTATGTATGTAGATTTGTGTACAATAAATACGTTGTAAAATGTGATAAAAAAAACTTGTAAAATTATTAATGATGAGCAAACAAATCGGTAAACAATGAAACAAATGTCAGTAAATAGAATTAAAATATCGATAACCCAGCAACATTTTTAAAGTTAGTTAAAGAAGGATTTTTTTTTGGTTTTAAACAATTATTTTGAAAATGATTGCTTAGAAGGTCTTACGTTAAAAGCTCACTCTTTTTCAGCTAATCATACCTAGGTATAGCAAGCAAGGATTCCTCTGTTGTGGAAATTTTCAAGCAGATCACCACCCGTCCCCGACCTAGTGTTCAATGATAATGCCTTTAATTTTTCGTCTGGCAAAATCTACTTTCATTTAATAAAAATGAAATGAATGCGTAGTTGAGTATTTAGTAACTTGAACAAAGGATTCATACAGTACAAGGCGATTTAAATATTTAATAAGCCGCCTTCTCTAAAATACACTTTAATTTAATCTTGCCATAGCTTAAGAAGGTGTTTAGTGTTATTAGACGAGAGTTTGCTTATTGAAATCACCGTAGTCTAGTAGGCAGTGTGTTAGCTTAATAGTCGCGAGGCCCCGGTTCAAATGAAATGAAAACTTAAAATATAATTCCGTACATGCCTTCTTCTCACCAGTCTTCTGGTAAAACCTTGTTATGCTTATGCTGAAGCTCGTTAAACAATTTGATTTGAAAGAAGCACTCAAAACAAGATTATAGTCTACTAGGTTGCTTATTAGATGTGTCCAATAAAACAAAAGATGAAAAAATATTCCTTCGGCGACTGCTTCCGAGCAAATTTCTGGCAAAAACTCTGAAAACAAATAAAATTGTCATGAAAAAGCTTCTCAAAAACCTGTTGTTCGAAGTCGACTTTAAGCCGTTGGTCGTACCACTGGTGGATTAAGTTAACATACACAGCATGGATGGTGGGAGAAACTAGGTTGTAATCCTAACTGAATAGTTATAATGACTAAAAAAGTAAGAGAGTTCAGTTTATGATGGCAGAAATTGTTCCTCTGGCTCTTTATGGCAAGAGCAGGGCACTGATACATGAGGTAAAAGCTAAAGTAATCTTTTCTTTCTTGTCCCTTAGCTCCTGCAGAAGTTATACAAGCGGGTGTCAACTTTATTGGCAGTCAGTCAATATTTCAGTCAATGATGACCGAAACTGTTTCTCTGACTTTTCATGGCAAGAGCAGGGCATTGATACATGAGGTGAAAGGTAAGGTAATCTCTTCTTCCTTCTCCCTTAGCTCCTGCAAAAGTTATACAAGTGAGTGCCAACTTTAGTGTACAGTCAGTCAATATTTCAGTCAATGATGACCAAAATTATTTCTCTTCCTTTTCTTCTTCCTTCTCCCTTAGATCCTGCAGAAGTTATACGAGGGAACGCCAAGTTTATCAGCATGCCTTACAATAAGACAGTGGTCCGTAAGAATTGCATTAGCAGGGCACTGATATATGAGTTAACATGTGAGGTAATTCCCTCTTTCCTCTCTCTTACCTCCTGCAAAAGTTATACAGGTGAGTGCCAACTTTATTGGCAGTCAGTCAATATTTCAGTCAATAATGACCGAAACTGTTTCTCTGGTTTTCATGGCAAGAGCAGGACATTGATACATGAGGCGAAAGGTAAGGTAATCTCTTCTTCGTTCTCCCTTAGATCCTGCAGAAGTTGTACGAGGGAAAGCCAAGCTTATCAGCATGCCTTGAAATAAGACAATGGTCCTGTAAGGTTACAATTAAGCAGTGAATTACATGCACCTTCCTGTAAAACGATTATGGAATATCTAGTCTAAGTATGACAATTCAACAACTTTTTCGACTCAGTATTTCCTTTCATTCAAGCATAGCCACGAGAAGGGTCATAAAGCTTTGACAGACAGACGTGGCACAGACATTTTTTTCACTCCTCTTATCAAATTCGGAACTTGAATGGAAACGGTACAGTAATCCTTCGATTTACGTCGCCTCGATTAACGTTGTTTCGGTTTACGTCGTCAAATTTTTTGTTCCCTCTAACTTCAATTTGCATCGTCTATTTTTTGTAACCAACTGCGACGTAAATCGACGGAATACTGTAACTTTTTTAAGTTCCTTGTTAAAAACATACTACTTTGTAGTATGAACAATATGAAATTCGGTTTACGTCATTTCGATTTACGCCGGTTTTTTTTAACCAGCTGCGACGTAAATCGAGGGATTACTGTATTACAATCGTCATGCTCTGCGCAATTCCATCGCAAGCTCTATGAATTCCCCAGCATACACGTTTTTAATCTTTCTATGTGTTATGATCGATAACCCAACCCTTAGTAAGCTACTCCAGAGTTTCTAAGGTCATTCTGCACATCTGATTTCAATGTCTGGTTAATCTCTGTAGGCTAGTTAGGTTAGGTCGAAGTGGTAGCTTACCCAAAGCACACTTGAGCATGCATTGCAGCCCCTTGTCATGCCACTGGTAATCTCTGTGTGGCTCTATGTATTATGTTCACTAATAGTGTGGACGTATTGCCACGCCCAACCGCCTTCAAAGTGTGTCAATATTCATTATAAGCGAACACTAAAGTTTCAGAAAAGCCTTAAAAATCTCCTTAAAAAACTTGCTGATATCAGAAGAGAGAGAGAAAAAAAAACAAAACAGCGATAAAACAAAGAAAACTTTTTATAAACAAATAAATTCTACACCCAAAAGAAAAACAAAACAAGAAAACATGACAAGCCTATAACGTACTCTCCTATCTCTATCACAATATCTACGTATTGTATCTCTACACTGTACTCTACTTTACTTCGACTTCAACTTCGACTTATTTTACTGCTGCCTTGTTTATGTCTTTTTTTTGTTTTTGTTTTTGTTTTGGGGGCACCAAGAGATAAATAACTCTTGAATGTATTGTGAACAGCAGCTAGAAAATGAAAAAACAGATGAGTTCGAGTACCCAGTTGTTGTTTTTCTACTCGTTTTTCATGGTCTAGATTTCAAACAGCCCTGATGCTCTCATAAGGACATGTTTGTTTTATAGCTGCCTCCTCCCCCCTTTGTTCCACTCCATGCAAAACCAGATACACGTAAATGTTAAAGAGAACATAAAAAAAACTTGGAGAGCAAAAAAAGTAAAACATTTTGGCTGTATGCCTAACATGTCAAGGTAAATAAACACGTATTTATACATACACGCACTTACACTTACTTATGTACATATGTATATACCAATACATAGGTATACTATACTTGGTACACAGTTGCCAGGACCTACAGAAAATATATTGTGTATCCATATCCTTGCGATAAGCATGAAGCAAAAACAACGTAAAAGAACATTTTAAGCAAGAAAACTCTTACAGAAGCTCCATCCATCTCAGTGCTATGTATGTACCTCCCTCGTGCATTTATACACACGGATAAATCTTTACAAGGGCTTAAGTAAGAATAAAAGCTTTTTATTTCGCGTTTATCCAAAAAAAGAATAGCAATACACAGCATATAATAGAAACTGAAACAACAACATTATCCATAGGCAGGCATTTAAAGGACTCAATTCATTGATTTTTCTGCCATTACTTAGACGTTAGCCTCCATCTATAAAAATTGTTCGGAAATGTTCGGAAATATAGCCAGTTTGAAAAAAATTTAAACTGAAGCGATTTAGCAAAGCATTAGAGTGTTAAATCGTTACTCTATATGAGCCGTTTATTTTGAAAGTGGTTTAAGTCCATTTTTTCTTATATTGAGATATTTAAGGTTTTGCGTTTGAAATATTTCAAAAATATTGTTAACTGGTATTAAGTTGTTTTTATGGCTACGAGACCTTAAACATGTTAGAATATATAACGTAATACGTTTTGTAAACTTTGCTAAAAAATTAGCTGTGTTTCAGAACCTAAAATGGACTTAAACCACTTTCAAAATGAATAAAATGACTTTTTTGTTTGTGAAAACGAATAAGTCCACTTAGTGTTCTTTGTTTAATATTATTAAAAGTGCATTTTTTCACTTAAAGTTACTCTACTAGTGATAGTGATTCCTCTAAATAGTTATCCTTATACTTAGGAGTTGGAATGGGACGTACATTTTGTATAATTTTGCTGAAGTTCCTCGTCTTCCCCGACAAGGTGATAAATCAAATATTTTGAACTCTGTATCCACTTCCATAGATACTTTATAAATCATTTTATAATCATTATATATTTTATATTTTATATTTTATATATAAAAATCTTCACATTTCATTTTGGTTAATATAAATTTGTTACTCTTTCGACATGTTTTTATGGTTTCATAGTAAACCTGGGGGGACATACATTAAATTATTTTTTCTCAAAGCCGCAGTCCAAAATCACAACCATCAACATTACAACTCTGTGTTCTATTTTACTAGAAGATCAACAAACTGCCAAGCATAGATGGTACTTCAACTGAACTGCTAGAAGCTGATGTCAACATTATAGTAATGTACACATCACTTTATCTCTCATAGTAGATTTTTGATCGTCTCAGTGTCCCTCAAAAAAGGGTGAAGTCAGTTGTTGAAATAGCAAACGGGAAATAATACCCGCCAGCATGGTGTGTAAAATCACCAAGAGAATTTCGAACACAATTACCATAGGCACAGCAAAGTCCAACTCATCTATGTTGTGCACAATAATGTGGGGTGTATGGGGAGATCTTCTGAATAATATCCCCAGCTTCGAGGATTATTTTTATTTATTTTAGTTCCTCTAAGAAAGTTTCTATTCTCATCTTAATTTTTTTTTTTTTAGTTTAATTAATCAAGTATTTTGATAAGGTGCCGTAGTCTATTGTATTGGCTTATCAGAGAGCCCTTGGTTCAACACCTGGCTTAGACATCTCGAGCAAAACTAAAAACGAAAAAATTATTTCTTCGACAACTTGTCCTCAGCAGTCTTCGGGCAAAATATCTGATAATGAAATAAAATTGCAATGAAAAGTTTCTCAAACCAGTCATTCGGAGTCGACATTAAACAGTTTGCACACATTACAAAAGTTGTGTGATAAGATGGGTTATAATCCGTACTAAAGGATTATAATGACCAACGAAGTAAGTACGTAAGTGTTAAGTTTTACAAGCTAAGCAGGCGATTAGTCTACTGTATCAGGTTCTAGAGTGGTAGGGATTTTATCTGTCGTTGACCTAGGCTATGAGAATTTTTTGTGTATAATGGTAAGGAACTGTGCCTATTATGACTTGCTCTTACTCAAAAGATAACACTGTTGATGTTATCTTTTCTTGATTACTTTGGAGGCTTTTAGAAAGTCTATTCTGTTGTATTCGTTGAATTCAGAATGTTGCATTTGAATTCAAGATCTTTATCAAATTGAACACCTCATCTACCGCTTCCATCACTTCGCTGATATGCCACGCATATTAAATCAACAACAAATATTATGGAAGAACAAAAAACATAAAAGACCGCCAATTACAGGACATACTCTCCTTCAACTATAGGTGACTTTATAACAAAATCATGTGCCTCAAAACTACAACTTAAAAGCGCGTGAATGTCGTCCTACCTTATAAATCTACTTTATGGCAATAAAGCCAGAACTACCTAAGCGCTGACGCTGTTAATTTTAGAGGAATACAAAATATTTTGAAAAAAAATATAATAAATGCAAAAAAAAATAATTTTTTTCTCAAATTCTAGAAAACTATTCATACTAAGCCTGAGCAGCGACATCTATAAAATTTATGAATCAACTGCTAAAGCGGGAAAACAACTGTTAGGAACTTCATTCAGCTTAGAAGTGCTGGTATTATTGGCAGGATAAAAACGTTTAAAATATGATATGAAGTAATATCTTTATTGTTTGCACAATTCTGTGTGCCACTGTACGCAACTGTATGTAAACAACAACAATTGCTATTCTTTGTTATTCCTCAGTTTACACCCCTTGTAATGGAAATATTCAAACCACGATTAATTATTGCGTCTTCACACAATATTTGCTGAGCTTCACTAACTTACTCGCCTGGTTTGGCTTGCCTTGGCTTGATGGATTATCTTGAAGGCTAATGTTCGTGGCTTCGCCTTTCTATATCTCTATAAATGTAAACATCGTTGTTTAATTATTGCTGCTTCTGTATTTTGTTTACATTTATTCTTGTAGTGTTTGTTGTTGTATTTTTGTTTACTTGTTTACCATTTTTTATGCTGGTGTTTGTTAGTATATTTGTGTTTATAATTTTAATGTTACGCGATGTAACACCGAGACACCAGTATCTAGATTTTTCATTTTCATAACAATATATTTTAATTCAACTTTACTTTGGTATAAAAAAATCATTTCATTCCTTTAAATAATGTCTCTATGTTGCCAACATTAATACAAAAACAAGAAACATACATATTACGAAACCAAAAAAGGAGAAAAAATGATAATAAAATAAAGAAAAGAATGATCCCTTAGAGGGTTTATGTATTTGCCTGCTTATAGGGTTATCATTCGAATAAAAATTGTTCGAATAAGCGTTGAAGGAAAATGTTTTTCTTCTCACAATTTACCTCTTATTTGACCATTTTAACGAATAATCGGAATATTCTGTGTTGCATTTTAAGTACTGGTAATTTGTTGTGACTGAATTAAATGGAAGAAGTATCGAAAGGTCAAAAGGTCTTAGGTTATACACTATTAATCAGGACAATTGCAACCAAAGTCGTCATGAGGAAAATTGCCTCCAACGTACTGTATTTAATGGAATAATAAATGTTTCATCTGCTAATGACTACAGGGTGGCTGATATGTATTGGAACCAAATTCAGGTTGTTGTCATTTGTAAACCGCTCGTCTGACAGCTGACAGATTTATTCCAGTGACAGTTAATTTTATTATTTACAAGCTTACAAAAGCATTTTGATCTATTGCATCCAGAAAAAAAGTTATTCGTGATGGAATTCAAGCGTGATAGTGTGATTGCTTTATATTTGGCGGGAAAACCACAGGTGGCTATCGTTAGAGCCCTCCAGCAGTTAAATGTGAAAAAAATTTTGTTTCTCGTATCATTGCTCATTACCGTGATACTGGCAGTGTTGCATCGCGTCCAAAAAGTGGACGAAAAAAAACGGTAACAACACCAGAAATGATCCGAAAAGTGAAGGCCGAATTTGATCGAAATCCACGCCGCAGTGGTTGATAAATTGCTCGTGAGCTGAACATATTGCGAGAACGGGTGCAACACATATTGAAAAATGAGCTTGGACTAAAGCCATTGAAGTTCCAAAAAGTGCAAGAGCTCACCGATGGACAAAAAAAAGTTAGACTGGAAAGAGCCAAGGAGTTACTTCGCTTGCACGAAAGTGGCCAGTTACCGAATTTGGTTTTCTCCGATGAGAAGCCATTTCAAATCGAGCAGTTTGTGAACAATCAAAATGATCGGGTTTACTTGCCAAAGAGGTCAGCTGAAAATTTACACCTACGATTGGCCACCAGAACTCAAGCGCCGCCGATGGTAATGGTGTGGCCCGCCGTAACGGACGATGGTCGCTCCCTGCTCGTATTCATCGACCGTGGGGTCAAAATAAATGCCGACTATTATCGGGAAAATGTCTTAAAACCAGTATTGAAGCCCTGGGCAGACAAACATTTCGGCCGCAGACCATGGACATTCCAACAGGACTCAGCACAACCGCACTCAGCACGCGTCAACCAAAAATGGCATTTTGAAGAGTAAGGTTCTCACTAAAAAATACCAAAGTGTCGATCATCTAAAGACGGCGCTTCGCCGGGAATCGGCGAAAATACCGCAGAGCCACTTTCGTGCAGCCTGTGATGGCTTTGTCGGCCGTTTGAAGGCCATAATTCGTACCAAAGGTGGCCAATTCGAACAAATCTAAACTGATTCTAAAATTTGATGTTATTTCCAACATTTTTTGCTTTTGAACAATAAAATTGAAAAAAAAAATTAAAAAAATATAGCGCTTTACTTTGTTGTATTATATATCAGCCACTCTGTGTAAAGACTTGAGATCATATGCAGAATCCAGCAAAGTAGTCCACAAGTTTCTTACATAGCACTGTTGTAACGTCCTGCTCAGCCAAAGAAAGCAGTAAATGCCTTTATTTTAATTCAAAAATGTTTTTTTCATGCTTTTTATAACCAAAAAATTTTGTAAATTTAATCGAATAAATCTGCAATACTTTGCAAACCCTATTTAAATACGCTCATCATTGCATTTAGACGTACACCCTCTAGCATTGAACGAAATGAAAATGTTAAACCGTTTCACCCACTTCACCCATTTCTCCATCTTAACGTTTTACTTTAAACTTTACCTGTTCCTTTCTCACTACCCCTCTCTCTATCTCTTCCCCTTCTCTTCTGTTTTTAACATTCAACGCTGAAGCTAAATTAACTTTTCTGTTGTCTCTGGGGAAAATAAGAAGAACGTCAACGAATCTACGACTAAGTTTTCTGAATGTTTTCTTTCTTTTTTTTGGGCTGGAGGTCGTAGTCGTATTTCAATGAAGACAGCACAGCACTTGTATCCTAAGATTTTCAAGTGGGCAACCAGTTTCTGTTTTTCGTTTTTCTTCGCTTTCTTTTTGGCAGAAATTGAAATTCTGTTGCTTAATATTAATGCGTATGGAATTTTCTTAACGAAGGTAACATTCTTCTGCTGTAAGGGTTGTAATATTAACCCATTAAGTGTTTAATTTTCTTTTTGTGTAAAGGATTGCGTGAAACTATGTGGAAATGAAAAGTTCTTTAATACAATATTTTATTACAAAATAGTTTTGCTATTGAAATGATTTTTTTTTTTTTGGAAAAGCGGAAATTTCCACTCACGAAAACTGTATTTTGACCCCCTTTTTTTGATGGCAAAGAATTACAATTAGTTTAATTGGCAAGGAAGGTATTAGGGGGAGTTTAGTTTTGTTAATTTAATATCGTAATGGCTTGCTTAGTAGAGTTATTTTTATGATTACATTTATTATAATATTTTAATTTATTTGTATTCAAAACATTTATGGTACAAACATTCCTAAAGGTTCAATATGAACCCTATATTCCTTAAGCATACCTATGGCTCTCGATCTATGGATTCTTAAAAGGAATCAATTTTAATGCTACACACTGCAATGAATGTCTATTAAATCATATCAGATTCAATAAGTTCCGGCGTTCTCCGATTTCGCGCCTCTTAACCGAAAATGCAACACAACACACAACATAATTTAGTCGACGATTCATAATTTTCTATATTCTTCGTGTTTTTACCATGAGCACCAAATTTATATCCAAGCTTGAAGGAATTGGTTGACATTTGCTTGACATTTGAAATCTTTTTTTGATGTCTTTTAATCGAGAGCAGCACTAAAGGTTTCACACACTGATGCCATGCACTGTGTTGGAATACTGGAAAATTAAGTTGTAAGTTATATCGGGTCCGCCATCTAACGTTTTTTTTTTCAACTAGTGCTTATTTCGTGAACAATTAGCTCATATCTGATTTGACAGATAATTAGTTTTATCCTTCCGCTGAAAGAATATGGTTGTGTATACGCTTGAACATACATAAATACATAATTGGTCATTACAACCCTTCAGTCAGGATTACGACCTAGTTTCTCACACCACTTATGTTGTGTGTGTTAATTTTATATACATGAGTGGAGGAACCTACAGTTTAAAGTCGACTCCGAACGACAGATTTTTGAGAAACTTTTCATGGCAAGTTTTATTTACTCTCAGAGTTTTTGCCAGAAATCTGCTGAGAGGAAGTCGCCGAAGAAATACTTTTTTGTACTTTATTTTGATGTCTGGCCTGGGGCTCGAACCCAGGCTTTGCGTCTAATAAGCCAACACACTACCTACTAGACCACGGCGACTACGCTTGAACAACGTTGGGAAATATTGCGACATTACTTTGAAAATCATGGTAATGTTGCAGAATGTGTGCGAAAATTGCGTACGGATTTTGGCAGAAGAGAAGCACCGTCAGCTCCGTATGTTCGTTATCTTGTGAAAAAAGCGAAAGAAACTGGCATCCTCCTCGATAAACCAAAGCGTGAAAAGCCAAAAACAGTGCGTATACCCGAGAATATTGCTGCTGTGGCAGAAATTGTGCGTGAAGCGCCATCAACATCAATTCACCGTCGTTCTCAACAATTGAACGTTTCGGAGACATCATTGAGACGAATTTTGCATAAAGACCTTTGTATGACGCCATACAAAGTTCAATTGGTTTAGGAGTTGAAGCCAATTGACCATCCAATGCGTTTTCACTTCGCTAAGTGGGCCTGCGATCGACTTACAGAAGATTCCGTTTTTTGCAAAAAAAAAATCATCTTTTCAGATGAAGCTCATTTTGATCTTGGCGGGTATGTAAAACAAGCAAAATTGTCGCATTTGGGGCACAGAAAACCCGCACGCATACATTGAAAAGCCGACGCACCCAAAACGAGTCACTGTTTGAAGCGGATATTGGTCCAGAAGCATAATTGGGCCATTTTTCTTCGAAAATGAGCAAGGAGTGGCCGTTACAGTCAATGGCGATCGTTATCGGGCCATGTTGAACGAATTTTTGTTCACAAAAATTGAATAGGAGGATATTAGGTTAGGTTAGGTTAGAGGACGTGTACGTGTCAATTAAGACAAGTACAGTACCCGGAGGTCGAAATGAACCATTGTACAACGTGCTAGTTTCTCACACCACTTATGTTGTGTGTGTTACATGAGTGGTGGGACCTACAGTTTAAAGTCGACTCCGAACGACAGATTTTTATTTATTGAGAAACTTTTCATGGCAATTTTTATTTACTCTCAGAGTTTTTGCCAGAAATCTACTGAGAGGAAGTCGCCGAAAAAATACTTTTTGTATTTTGTCTTTGATGCCTGGCCTGGGGCTCGAACCCAGGCTTTTGCGTCCAATAAGCCAACACACTACCTACTAGACTACGGCGACTTCAGAAGAGGATATTGGCAACATTTGATTTCAACAGGACGGCGCTACGTGCCACACAGCCGAAGCTACACTCGATGTTTTGCGCCCTGTTTTTGAAGATCGCATTCTCAACCGCAGAGCTGATGTCGTTTGGCCACCTCGGAGCTGCGATTTGACACCGTTGGACTATTATGCGTGGGGTGCCGTCAAAAATAAGGGTTACGCCGACAAGCCAGAGACAATTGACGCTTTAAAGGACAATATTCGTGAAGCCATTGGTGAAATACAGCTGCACACAATCGATAATGTGCTTAAAAATTGGACTGATCGTGTAGGCTACTACATGGCCAGCCGAGGCAGCCATTTGAGTGAAATTATTTTCCATTATTAACCGGAAGGATTGTACTTTCAAATAAAAAAAGAAATTTGAGAAAATATTCAGTAGTTTTTTTAAAGCATTTTAAAAAAAAAGTTATTTGAATTGGAATTGGTTGACATTTGCTTGACATTTGAAATCTGTTTTGGTGTCTTTTAATCGAGAGCAGCACTCGAGATTTCATACACTCACGCCATGCACTGTGTTGGAATACTGGACAATTAAGTTGTATGGTATACATATATACATGCATACATACATGCATACATACATAACTGGCCATTATAACACGTTAGTCAGTATTGCGACCTAGCTTCTCACACCACTTATGTTGCATGTGTGTTATTTTTATACAGGGGTGGTGGGATCTACAGTGTAAAATCTACTCCGAACGACAGATTTTTGAGAAACTTTTCAGGGCAATTTTATTTATGCGCAGCGGTTTCTCCAGTAATCTGCTGAGGGGAAGTTGCCTAAGAAATATTTTTTCAGATTTCGTTTTGAGGTCTGACCTGGGGTTTGAATCAAGGCCTCATATCTTATAAGCCAACACACTACCTACTAAATTACGGTTGTAGGTTAAAGGAGCATAAGCAAAAAGGTTTCATCATTCCCATTTTTCTGTATGGGATCTTCCAAAATGAGCTTCCGAATTGCGACAGTTGATAATGGCCATCTTGTTAAAGCTTCATCTGTCAAATTAGTTGTCAATTATTCTGTTTGTTTTGTCAAATCATCATTGACGATCATAGACAATGACGGTGTGTTGCCTGAATGTGGTACAGAAATTAATTTTTATCAGAAATTCATCTTCAGCAATGAGGCCTATTTCTGGATGAATGAGTACATCAACAAAAAAAAATCATGGAATTTGGAACGATACCAATCCACATGAGATCCAAAAGCGATCAATGCATGCCGAAAAAGTCATTTTTGGTGTGGATTTTGGGCTGGTGGCGTTCTCAGACTATATTTCTTTGAGAATGTCGTTCGCCAGTCCATCATTGTCAACGGCGAGCACTATAGGTCGATCATTTCCAACTTCTTTCGGCCTGAAGTGGATGATTTGAATACAAACGGCATGTGGTTGAAACAGTACTACGTGCCACCGACTTCATACCACATTGGATATTTTGAATGAGGGATTTGAGGTCATATATTCTAGTAGAGGCGATGTGAACTGGCCGCCGCGATCAAGCGATTTACCCCGTTAAATTTTTCTCAAGTCTCAAATTTGTGCGAATATGCAGCCTGATTTATGCGCATTTACGGACATTTAAACGATGTTATATTCCACACATAATGGTTTCAATAGGGGGTTAACTATACGGATTGTTTCGATGATACTTAAGCTTCTTATTTTATAAATTCGGCCACGATGATGATAATTTCTTAGCGTTTGTACTAAACGAATGAGCACTCATTAAGAAACTTTTTGTTGTCCGCCCTTTAAGTATTATGTAAGAATTGCCAGGAGTATGACCACGTCGAAATAAAGTCTAACCATTCCGACTAGAATGTGTTAATCAAACCCCAGTAAATCCTTTTACCTCCTGTAATCAGGTTCAGGCTAGAAGAAGCCATTTAGTTTTGAGACTCTTCATATCGACAACAAGAGTCCACGGTTCTAATTTCATCTATCTAGTTCTAGTTCTATCCCCTGTATCTTGTCCATTGCAGAGGGAGACGTAATTTTTTTAATCACATACCTTGAACGTTAGTTCATATGTATGGCTTTGGAGCGCTAAATAACTTAAAGGCTTGTGGAGTTATATAACTTGAATTGAAATTTTCCTTTGAAAGCTTGCAAATGGCACCAGTTTGGCTTTGTTTTTGTTTATAACTGCTATGATGTGTAATGAAAATGTTATATTTTCTATATGTTTTCTTTTCTTCTTCTTCTTCGTAAAATATTATCTTTGAAAATTTAAAATAATTTCTTTTTAAGACATTTAAATGAAATTTTTCTCTCTCCCGTGAATATATGACATCATATGTAACCCTGTCAGATTTTAACTTCGTTTTCTTTTCGTTTTAAATATTCCATCTTTACTAAGTTATTGCTGTCGAATAAAATAACAGAAGTGACAAGGAATTCTTTAAACTTCCTTGGGAGGGTACATAAATTTCGTCTTAATCGAATTCGTTCGTTCGTTTGTTATCATTTATAAATTTATTCTCGTATGTGAGTAATAAATGCATGATGACTACTTTTTCTCTTGTTTTTTTGTTTCAAATTTATGGTTCTTTTGCTTACCTTTCTACCCATTCTGCTTTGTTTACGTTGTTATAACATAAAAATGTACGTACTCGTGTATTAAAGATTTTTTTCTGAAGGCAGGGTCTTTATATCCTATTTATGGTTTATTTACTTTCAAGCATAACATAACATCCTTACACCTCTCTCCCTGCTCTCTATACACTTGCCAGCTAAAACACAACTTCTCGCGCTGCCATCCATAGCACGGAAAGTATAACTGAAGTCAGGGTAAAAATATACAAGAATTCTATACGTAAAAATATAAAATTTTTTTTGTTTTTGTTTTTACATTTTTTTATTATTAATAATACCGGGTGTTTTTCGTTTATTTCTTATATTTATTACATGTCCTTGTATGACAAAATATAACAGAAAAAACGGCGAATATAAAATGGGGGAAAAAAGCGGAAAAGAAAAACAACTGTATAAAACGCTATTTACAAACTGTAAACAATGTACGAAAAGCATGTATAAAATGTATTTATGGGAGGTATACCATGCCGTATGTATGTACAGTGAGCGTCAGAAGCAATTGTATATTGAAAAAATATATACTATTACGAAAATGGAAAAAATCTAGATACTGGTGTTTTGTCTTTACATCGTTTAGCATTAAAATTATAAACAAAAAAATATCAACAAACAACGCGAGAATAAATGTAAACAAAAATTCACAAACAACAATAATGAGACAGCTATGTTTACATTTATAGAGATCTCAAGAAGGGGAAGTCATGAACATTCGCCTTCAAGAACATTCATCAGACTGTTTACGTTGTTATATCGGGTCCGCCATCTAACGTTTTTTTTCAACTGGTGCTTATTTCGTGAATGGTAACACTCAGCTCATGTCTGATTTAACAGACAATTAGTTTTATCCTTCCGCTGAACGAATATGGTTTTGTATACGCTTGAACAACGCCGGGAAATATTGCGACATTACTTTGAAAATCATTGTAATGTCCCAGAATGTGTGCGAAGATTGCGTACGGATTTTGGAAGAAGAGAAGCACCATCAGCTCCGTATGTTCGTTATCTTCTGAAAAAAGTGAAAGAAACTGGCATCCTCATCGATAAACCAAAGCGTGAAAAGCCCAAAACAGTGCGTACACCCGCGAATATTGCTGCTGTGGCAGAAAGTGTGCGTGAAGCGCCATCAACATCAATTCACCGTCGTTCTCAGCAATTGAACATTTCGGAGACATCATTGAGACGAATTTTGCATAAAGACCTTGGTATGACGCCATACAGAGTTCAATTGGTTCAGGAGTTGAAGCCAATTGTCCATCCAAGGCGTTTTCGCTTCGCTAAGTGAGCCTGCGATCGACTTAAAGAAGATGACGATTTTGGCAAAAAAAAAATCATATTTTCAGATGAAGCTCATTTTGATCTTGGCGGGTATGTAAACAAGCAAAATTGTTGCATTTGTGGCACAGAAAACCCGCACGCATACATTGAAAAGCCGACGCACCCAAAACGAGACACTGTTTGGTACAGATTTTGGTCCAGAGGCATAATTGGGCAATTTTTTTTTCGAAAATGAGCCTGCGTGGCCGTTACAGTCAATGGCGATCGTTATCGGGCCATGTTAAACGAATTTTTGTTCACGAAAATTGAAGAGGAGGATATTGGCAACATTTGGTTTCAACAGGACGGCGCTACATGCCACACAGCCGAAGCTACACTCGATGTTTTGCGCCCTGTTTTTGAAGATCGCATTATCAGCTGCAGAGCTGATGTCGTTTGGCCACCACGGAGCTGTGATGTGACACCGTTGGACTATTATTTGTGGGGTGCCGTCAAAGATAAGTGTTACGTCGACAAGCCAGAGACAATTGACGCCTTAAAGGACAATATTCGTGAAGCCATTGGTGAAATCCAACTTGCACACAATAGATAATGTGCTTAAAAATTGGACCGATCGTGTAGGCTACTGCATGGCCAGCCGAGTCAGCCATTTGAATGAAATTATTTTCCATTATTAACCCGAAGGATTGTACTTTCAACTAAAAAACGAAATTTGAGAAAATATTCAGTAGTTTTTTTTAAGCATTTTCAAAAAAAAAAGTTATTTAGAGGACCCTTTATAAAAGATAAGACAAAGCAGGCAACTGAGTCAGTAAAAGTTCAGTCAGTCTTGTGTGAAGTTGCGGTGTGTTTGAAGAAAGTAATCGTGGTTTAAAAATCTCCGTTACAAAGATCTGTCGAATAATTGTCTAGTGATTGTTTGTTGAGGAATAACAAACAAAGCAATTGTTGTTGTTTACAATAAGTTGTGAACAGTGGCGCACAGAATTTTGCGAATAATAAAGAATTTTAATTAAAACTAAAAACGAACTTATTTTCATTTTATTTGCAATCTACGAGCTCATATTTTAAATGTTTTTAAAAGGTAAAAACGTAAGAATACATTGATAAATTACCGTTATTTTTATTTTAAAATTGTTTCAATACAAATTTTTAAAATTGAAACAAAATAAAAAAGATTTCGAAATATTAACAAATTTTTTCGGGCACTCTCTTTAAGTGGTAAAAGTTGAGTTTGATGATTGTTAGACTTTTAGTCTTAGTGTAGTAGGTAGTGTGTTGGCTTATTAGACGGAAAGCCAGGGTTCGACCCCCATGCTAGACATCAAAACAAAATACAAAAAGTATTTCTTCGGCGACTTTCTCTCAGCAGATTTCTGGTAAAAACTCTGAGAGTAAAAAAAATTGCCATGAAAAGTTTCTCAAAAGTCTGTCGTTCGGAGTCGACTTTAAACTGTAGGTCCCACCGCTCATGTATAAAATTAATACACACAACAAAATTGGTGTGAGAAACTAGGTCGTAATCCTGACTGAAGGGTTGTAATGACCAATTATGTATGTTATGTTATGTGTGTACAGTTTCTTTTGATGCTCACTGTATGTGTAAACATTTGTACGTATAAATATGTGTTTATATTTTTATTTGTTTGTTTGTTTTTTCATCGTTTTTTTTTGGTTCTACCCCCCACATAATATCGGTTTTATACACGATATTTTTATTTTTTTTTCTTCTCCTCGGGTTTTTTGTCATGCTCTGAATAAGCACAGAAAAATATTTTCTTAACCTGTTGAGGGTGAAACTCTAGCCAATGTGTCATTCTCCGGCCATATAGTGATAAAGAAAATTTTATTTTGAATAAATACTCATCGTTTTTCACAGAACTTTTACAAAAATATCTCACCTAGTTTCTCTCTCACCTTACGCTGGAGTGGAATAATTATGTTTTCCAAGCATTTAGCCAAAGAAATGTTATTAATTTTGATTTCATGTTGTAGACGAATATTTTTTTGTTTTTCTTACCTTCAAACCTCCGCCTATTTAGATTTGCTTGTTCATTTGTTTTGTGTGTTTTTTTTTTTTTGGGTAAACAACAATACAACAATATTTATCAAAATAACAGCAACAACAATAACATAACATAACATTCTACATGCAATCTAAGCTATACACGGGGTGCAACATACGAGTATAAGAACAAGTTCGAGAGTACGACTATGAGTTTATAACACTTGGCACGCGTGCCATGTCTTCTTCCATGTCATGCATGTAACACGCAAACATAATTTTTTGTTATTGTTGCTATTGCTGTTCCCTATTGCTTCTGTTGCTGTTGTTGTTTTGTAATATTTGTACAGGATTTAGTGTTGTTACCATTGTTTTTGTTGTTGATATCGTTACTATTCCTGTTCCTGCCTGCTATAATAGCGTCTAATAATCGATTTGTGTAAAATATAACACTTGTAGTTAAACGAAATGAAATTACAACCAATATAGCGTTCTTACTCTTATTCTAAGTAATGGAAGGACTAATACTTGCTCCAGTAATATTTGGACAGGGAAAAATATATTGAAAACATAAATAAGATTTAAATACGAGAAGCTTTTTAACTAAACGTACTCAATTATTTAAAATTTATTATGATTCTGGTACATTAAGTTCATTTATGCATTTAAATTTCGTACCTGTTCCTAAATCAAACAGAAGTTGGTGAAAAACAGCATAATCGGTTTGGAGACCAGAGGCATGGTGACATGGTGTTTCAAGGTTAAGTATCTCACCGACCACCATTTTGCTTCACATGCACGTATATTAATACGTATGTAAATAATAAGTCGCCGTGGTCTAGTAGGTAGTGTGTTGGATTATTAGACGGAAAGCCAGGGTTCGAGCCCCAGGCCAGACATCAAAATAAAATACGAAAATTATTCCTTCAGCGACTTTCTCTCAGCAGATTTCTGGCAAAAACTCTGAGAGTAAATAGAATTGCCATGAAAAGTTTCTTAAAAAATCTGTCGTTCGGAGTCGACTTAAACTGTACGTCCCGCCACTCCTGTATAAAATAATACACACAACATAAGTGATGTGAGAAACCAGGTCGTAATCCTGACTGAAGGGTTGTAATGAAATCTATGTATGTATAGGAATGTGTGAAGTCACCGAAGTCCAATTGTTACGTTTTTACGTTACGTTTAGATTGCAAATAAAAATAAATTTGTGTTTAGTTTTAATTAAAATTCTTTATTATTCGCACAATTCTGTGTGCGACTGTTCACAACTTTATGTAAACAACAACAATTACTCTGTTTGTTATTGCTCTCTTTACACTCTCTGCATAAACTATAACAATTACTAGACAGATCTTTGTAACGGAGATTTTCAAACCACGATTATTCTCTTCAAACGCATCGCGTCTTTACACAAGGCCAACACTATGTAGTGTGTTGGCTCATTAGACGTGAGACCACGGCTGAAACCACACATCAGACATATCCAACTAAACGAAATATGAATAAAAATATTTCTTCGGCAGCAGATTTCTGCCTAGATCTTTTGGAGTAATTAAAATTGCCCCGAAAAGCTTCGCAAAAATCTGTCTTTCGAAGTCGACTTTAAACTGTAGGTCCCGAAACTCATGTATAAATTTAGCACACATAACATGGTTGATGTGAGAAGCAAGGTCGTAATCCTGACTGAGGAGTTATAATGACAAATTATGTATGTATATGTGTGTGATATCATCGCTGAAGGTAGTTAACGCATTCAATCACTCAGATCCAATCGTCAGGTTCACCCATATCAAAGTGATTTGAGCTGGGCACGAACTAACAACTATTTCTTGTCTTTGAACGTCCCTGGTTGAGGAGACTAATACATAATAATCTCCATCTACATTCTCCTCTTTCTTAGTAAATCTATCACGAACTGTATTCATAATGATGAGGTGCATATGCCTCTATAATACCGGCTATATATTTAGCCTATCAGTTAGCATTGAGTTAGAGAGATGTAGTGCTTCACCATTAATCCGAGCACTTTAGTCTGAAACTCCAAAAACTGTGAAAAATTTTCATCGGGGTTGTCGCACTTTAAAAGTTAAAATCCTTACGTTATGTTGGCATGAGTAAGAGCAGTAATCAATTCAATTCAAACGCATCCATCAAACATAGTCTCCACCGTAGAACAGCTTCAGCTCTATGCTCAAATCCCAAAATCCTCTCGAGCTTGTAATCTAATCAAGCTCTCAGCCTGTTTCTCAATGAGACAATATCTGGTAATTACAAACATAAGTGAGACACATCATCGCCTGTTCATTCCCGTCTGAAGCCTCAAGGTATGGGACCATATCTGTAAGGTTGTCCGGACGTGCGTTTTCACGTCGAAGTTTGAATTTACTGAGAAAAGAGGATATATTAGCCATGACACGTTCCCTATACTCATGTTAGTGTACGTCGGAACCGCCGGCTACTAAATTATTCAGCAGACAGTTCTGGTTTTTCAATATCGACATCGTCAAAACTTCAAACTTCTCCCAATGAAATGCATCTAGGCTGCCTCCAGATAGGATAACATCAACAACGAACATTATAAAAACAAACTATAGACGGCCACCACTTGAAAAACCGCAGAACTCAATCAGCAAAGTTCTTCACCAGTTTACTTAGAACATATTCACAGACGCCTGTGGTTCTAAGCATATCTTAAGAGCTGCTTACTCGCTCAGCTGTGAAGAAATTGATTAATAAAAGTGAACCCAAGTAATGAAATAAAATGAAGATCGAGCAGACGCTTAAGTGAACGAAAAAGGAAAATGTAACACAGTAGACTCCAAATGCGAATCCCTTCTATAAAGCAAACTTACTGAACTGGTCATTACAACCCCTTAGTCAAGATTGCGACTTAGCTTTTCACATCACTCATGCTGTGTGTGTTAATTTTATTCATGACTGGCGGAATCAATAGTTTAAAATCGACTCTGAACGACAGATTTTTGAGAAACTTTTCATGGCTATTTTATTTCATTCTCAAAGTTTTTGCCTGAAGACTGCTAAGAGGAAATATTTTATCGTGTTTCGTTTTGTTTAAGATAACTTCGACACGGGTTGAACCACGGGCTCGCATCTAATAAGCCAGCACACTACCTACTAAATCCCAGTGACTTTTATTAGCCAAACACCATCATCAAATTCAATTCAATCACCAGATATGTATGTATTAGAATGCCGGTATTGAGTTATCTGCCACTAATACCGCGGATTGACAAACAATTTTCTTATGAAGGACCATAAAACCCACGTCGAGTGGTGTTACCATATCTGCAAGAAATTGAAAACTGCTTAGGTTCTTGAGAATTCGCCGAATGTGAAAATGTTGTTGGCAACTGAGGCTACCTTCGGTTTAATGCTTGTACAGAAGACGTTTGTATATAAGGTAGTATTCATCTTGCTAATCTAAGCCAACGTTAAACATTTATTGCCAGGTTTCCAATCGTAATACCCAAAAAAAACTCATTGGAAGTAGATGGCATTTTAGATGCGGCTTTACATAGGAGCCATTCGTCCTACTGCCCAGTCTTTTATGACAAGAATGTGGAAATAAATCTTTGCGGTGAAACCACAAAAAGTCTTATAACTTCCCTGTAAACTCTAAGCTTAATTACCCAATTTTATTCGTTTTTTTTTAAATTATTGCCATAAGGACAGAATACGTAGTTCTGTTCTAGTAAATTAACTCCTCGAAATTTATGATTTTATTTTGCCATTCGCCTTTCGGAGAATTCATTTCTTTTATTCAAAAACATTATTTCCTTTTCGTTTTTTTTCTCCTTGGCCTCTATTTCCGCTGATTTTATTGGGTCACTGTGCTTAAAGCCGTAAGTAATGGCAGTCAAATGAGTTTCATAAAAATGGAAGACAAAAACAAACAAAAAATAGAAACAGAATAAAAATGACGATGAATTTCATTAAAAATATTAACAACTCATGCAGTTAATGGTACCAATTTAATATTTTAATGCCAAAACAAAATGACTCTACAAGAAAAGTACTTAAAACGGCAAATGACTGACTGAGTGACTGGTACCAATTTTGCTAATAATTTCATTCATTCATTCAGTCATTCATTCAACATTCATTTAGCACGGCATGAAGGAATGGAAATGGAAAAGAATGAAAAGAATAAAAAAAGAAATTGGAATTATTATGCAGTTTTTCATTATCTTATTAAAATATTAAAGTGTACATAGTTTTGGTGTTTCCCTTTCCTTTCTTTATATTTTCTCTTGTGAATTTAAGTACGTTTTCAATTTCAATTTCCATTCCAATTTTCATTCCTTTTTTTGTTTTAATTGACAACGAACAGGAAACAGAGAATTTCCAATAAAAATTTCATACCAAAAACAATGGAAAAGTAAAATACTTGTATCGAAAAGCTTTCTTTCATTTTGTTCTTCTTTTGGCTTGCCTTCAATTTCATTAGCAAAAAAAATATAAAAGTGTATGGCACCTTAAGGTGTATAAAGAACATGCGACAGTAGTTTGAAAAGTTTACCTTTCCTCTGCTTTTAATTGCTCAACTGCTTTAGTAAAATGTTATCTCAGGGCTTTAACGAATTCTCTTTATCTATCACGACGATTTACAAAAATTCTGTCTGGTTTCCATATCTCTTTCTCTTCATTGCTCCTGCAGGTTTAATCCTAAGACTTGAAGCCTGCCTTCCTCAGTATGTATCAGAGGTGAGCAATGAGTATTCAAAAAGATGAGTAGAATCGAATCATACTCATAATTTCTGATACTTATACGAATTCATAATAATTCGTCATTACAACCCGTCAGCCAGGATTACGACCTAGTTTCTCACACAACTTATGCTCTGTGTGTTAATTTTATACATAAGTTGCGGGACCTACAGTTTAACATCGACTCCGAACGACAGATTTTTGAGAAACTTTTTAGTGGCAAGTTTATTTACTCTCAGATTTTTTGCCAGAAATCTGCTGAGAGAATGTTGCCGAAGGAATACTTTTTGTATTTTGTGTTGATGTCTGGCCTGGGGCACGAACCCTGGCTTTACGTCTAATAAGGCAATACACTACCTACTAGACCACGGCGGCACGATGCATTAAAAATATTTTTATTACTGTATACCAGAGATCAGCAATGAGTATTCAAAAAGATAAGTAGAATCGTATCATACTCATAATTTCTGATACTTATACGTATTCATAATTATTTTAATATCATGGAACCCGTACTCATATTCAACGTTTGAAGTACTCATCATATTCATACTTAACAACACGTATTATGTTGTTGATTACGACTCTGCATAACTCAACATATACACGAATCACAAAATAAGTATGAATCGCGTACGAACAATAAAATACTCACTAGAAGGTTGTATGTTTGCTTTGATTGTTGCTCTGTCTTCTTTGCTTATAAGTCTTGTTCTTCTTTGGAAATGCAACAACAGCTAAAACTGTAAATTTTGATGAATGATTTGAATCACTGTATTAGGCTTATGAATCAAACATATTTCGAATGGTATGAGTTTGATGTCAACGTTGTACGCACACTCATTGCAACCTGTACTTATAAATCAACGTTGTAGTGAGTACGAATGAATCAGGGTACGTAGTTAAATTTCAATTTTGTTGACTAACTTATATACAAAATTTCATGAGTACTTATGAGTAGCAAAAAAATTATTCATTGCTGTTCTCTGGTATGTATCCTCTACCCAGCTACATTTGGGTTTTTTTATTTCATCATCAAGTGTTACTGAAGTTGTTCAAGTTTGGAAGTTTTTCATTCACGACAAAAACATTGGTAAATATCTGAAATTTCCTCAAACTGCTTGTGGTTAGGTTCCAACTGGTGTAGTCCAAAAAGAGCTCTATTAGGTCGCCAGTGATAAAATTATGAATTCTTATACTCTCGGTAGGAGTTTCTTCGTACCGAATTTCTCTGCAGGAGATGATGGGATTCAACACAGTAGTCTAGTAGGTAGTGTTTTGACTTATTATACGTGGGGCCATGGTTCAAACCCCACGTCAGACATTTCCAACAAAAACAAAATATGAAAAAATTTTCCTTGATGACTTCTTTTCAGCAGATTTTTTGGCAAAAACTCTCAGAGTAAATAAAACTGCCATAAAAAGTTTCTCAAAAACCTTGTCGTTCGGAGTCGACTTTAAACTGTCCCTTCATGTGTAGAATTAACACACACGCGTAATCCTGACTGAAGAGTCGAAATTAGCAATAATGTTATGTATATATGACACAGACCGCACATGAGATTTCGAGAAGTGGAAGTCATGAACTTGCGCCTTCAAGAACGCTCATCATATAAAAGGCAAGGCAAACCAGGCGACTGAGTTAGTGAAGTTCAGTTAGTCTTGTGTGATGACGCGGTCTGTATGAAGAGATTAATTGTGGTTTGAAGATCTCCGTTACAAAGATCTTTCGAATAATTGTCTAGTAATTGTTATTATTTAGGGGAATGCTAAATAACTTTTTTTAAAAAGCTTTAAAAAGAAAACTACTGAGTATTTTCTCAAATTTCTTTTTTACCTGAAAGTACAATTCTTCCGGTTAATAATGGAAAATAAATTCATTGAAATGGCTGCCTCGGCTGGCCATGCAGTAGCCTACACGATCGGTCCAATTTTTAAGCACATTATCGATTGTGTGCAGCTGTATTTCACCAATGACTTCACGAATATTGTCCTTTAAAGCGTCAATTGTCTCTGGCTTGTCGGCGTAACACTTATCTTTGACGGCACGCCACAAATAATAGTCCAACGGTGTCAAATCCAGCTCCGAAGTGGCGAAACGACATCAGCTCTGCGGCTGATAATGCGATCTTCAAAAACAGGCCGCAAAACATCGAGTGTAGCTTCGGCTGTGTGACACGTAGCGCCGTCCTGTTGAAACCAAATGTTGCCAATATGCCTCCTCTTCAATTTTTGTGAACAAAAATTCGTTCAACATGGCCCGATAACGATCGCCATTGACTGTAACGGCCACTCCTTGCTCATTTTCGAAGAAAAATGGCCCAATTATGCCTCTGGACCAAAATCGGCACCAAACAGTGACTCGTTTTGGGTGCGTCGGCTTTTCAATGTATACGTGCGGGTTTTCTGTGCCCCAAATGCGATATAAGCAGTGAAATAACAAACAAAGCAATTGTTGTTGTTTACATAAAGTTGTAAATTGTGGCTTACAGAATCGGGCAAATGATAAAATTTTAATTAAAACTAAATACAAATTTATTTTTATTTTATTTGCAATGTACGAGCTCATATTTTAAGCGTTTTTAAAAGGTAAAAATTTAACAGTATTGTGCAAATAATCACAAGGTGTTGGGGTCACATAAGGCTGCTGAGAATTTATTTTAAACTAAGCTAAAAGCCTTTATATGATGGCATTAATTATGTTGTATAAATGTGAAGGAAACCAATGCTATGTTGTCACTAGGGATTATACAGTTAAACTTATCACCCTACCCTCCAATACATGTACAGTAATCCTTCGATTTACGTCGCCTCAATTGACGCTGTTTCGATTTATCTCGTCAAATTGTTTGTACCCTCTAACTTCAATTCGCATCGTCATTCGATTTACGTCGCCTTTTTTGGAAGCAACAGCGACGTTAATCGAGGGATTACTGTATACTCCGCCAATATATAGTTTTCACTTCTTTATTTTTCTTTCTCTAGGCCATATTATTAGCCGAGTAGTTTTTTGCATAAGAATGAAATAAAAAGTTGTTGTTACTAAAGAAAGCATGAAAGAAAGAGAATGAAATGAAAAGAAAGAAAGGTAATAATGAAAATAATAAGAAGAATATGAAAATGCTTTCTAGCATTGTTGGTATTAAAAGCATAGACAAGCAGACAGACAGACAATCTGATAAATGTATAGAGGGATGATATACATATGTATGTATATATGTATAGGACAATAAAAAAACGAAATACTTTACAAGCTAAAGCCAGTAGTAGAGTAGAACACTAAAATAATATTGCCAAGCCAAAGAGAAAGTTATGGCTTAAAGAACAATAAGAAAAACGAAATAAAAAAATAAAGAAAATGGGAATATGAAAATGAAATAATTTAAGAGAAAAAAAAACGAAAGAAAGAAATTGTTTTCCTTAAAAGCAAAAGTAAGCATTGAAAGGAAACAAAAAAAAAAAAGAAAGAAGAAAAAATATTTACAAGTCAACTTAACAAACGTGTCATTAGTGGGTGTTTTAAATAACCACCATTAAAGGCAATCAAGTGATTGCCACATTAGGCCACAGAGGGTGACAACAGCTAAGAAAAAATATTTTTTTTTCATTTCTTTTTTCCCTCGTTTAGCATATGATTAACCCTTTACAGCAAATATTATGACGTTTTATGTGTTGAAATTTAATAAATGTTAGCAACTTAAGAAAGTACTTTAAATACTTCAAGAAGGTATGTATATTGCACAATGTATGTTATAAGAAAGTATTTAAAATTAAATGATAAAAACGATATAAAACTGTATTCTAAACAGAATAGAAAAATATTCGCTTTCATATGAAACTTTTTCTAAAAAATCACCCGCGTAAAATTTTCAAAAACTGCCTTTGGTTTCTTATTAGAAAAGATGCTCTTTTGATCGCTAAGGCAATAAGTCTTCTGACTATCATAGCCTTGCTTATATTATTTGATTCTTAATAGCCAGAAGCATTCTTAGTTGCTGTTAAGATGCAATTTATGCACAACTTTATATGGCCAGTGAAGCAGTTATACCGGGAGGGAGGTATACACAGATCAGCAATGAGTATTCAAGAAGATGAGTAGAATTGAATCATACTCATAATTTCTGATACTTATACGCATTCATACTTATTTTAATATCACTGAACCTCTGCTCACATACAAAGTTTGAAGTACTCATCATATTCACACTTTACAACACGTATGATGTTGTTGATTTCGATTTTCCGTACGAACACTAAAATACTCAACAAATGGTTGTGTGTTTATGTGTCTTTTTTATTTTTTTGTTAATGCAACAACAACTAAGACTGTAAATTTTGATGAATTATTCGAGTCTCTCGAATCATTTATAAGTATTATAAGAGTATTTTTGTAAAGTTATGAATCTAAATAAGTAGGCTTTGAATCAAACATATTTTGAATGGCATGAGTTTCATGTCAACGTTGTACTCATACTCATTGCAACCATACATACATAATTGGTCATTACAACCCTTCAGTCAAGATTACGACAAAGTTTCTCTTAAAGTCGACTCCGGACAACAGATTTTTGAGAAATTTTTCATGGCAATTTTTATTTACTCTCAGAGTTTTTGCCAGAAATCAGCTGAGAGAAAGTCACTCAAGAAATACATTTTTTGTATTTTCTCCTGACGTCTGGCCTGGATCTCGAACCCTCGAATAAGAGAACACACTACCTACTAGACTACGGCGACTTCAACCTGTACTTATAAATCAACGTTGTAGTGAGTACGAATGAATCGGAGTACATAGTTAAATATCAATTTCATGAGTGCTTATGAGTTGCGAAAAAACGATTCATTGCTGATCTCTAGTATACATACAAATAAGGTGAAGTTTCTGATTGTGCTCAACATGGAGACCTCCAGAACGTTCTTTGTTTTGTTGTAGTAAAGAAAACACACAGTCTCCATGTGATCCCTCCTGAATGGTATACCATCGTCCTGTATATGGCAAACTAAAGCTTGCTACGCTGTTAAATTCTCTGGATTTTAAATTCGGCATGTACTTATAGTCTGCTTAGTACATCATCAGGGCGATACTCACGTTAAGCTTTAGACAAATTTACTTATAGCTTGAAACCTTAATTCCTTAGTCAGGATTATGAGTTAGTTTCTTACACCCCTTATGTTGTGTGTGTGTTAATTTTATACATGAGTGGTGAGCACTACAGATCAAAGTCAATTCCGAACCACAGATTTTTGAGAAACTTCTCGACTTTAAATTGTAGGTAACACCAGTCATGGATAAAATTTACACAAACACAACATGTGTGGTGTGAAAAACTAGGTTGTAATCCTGACTAAAGGTTTCTAATGCTCAATTTAGTAAGTAAGTAAGTAAGTATTATAGGGTAAATGCCAATCAATTTCAAAAATATTTCATCACCCACATCACCAATACCAGCAGAACTGTTCAGTTCTCTGAAGATCAGGCAACCATAATTTTCAAAACTTCCTCACCATTCTACTCCACACAGCAATCCAATACCATATCAAAGAGGGTAATGTTTTACTATTATCGTAGAAGCCGACGGTGGAAAACCCTAAGTGGGAGATCGAAAACATTTCCAACAGGTTATGCAAAACTGCCACGATTCATAAATGGTCTCATAAAACGGTCAGTTTTGTTGACGAGAATTCAATATGCTGCCAGAAACATAGCAACAAAGGTGGGAAAAAATTATAACTAATGATAGTCCATTCGGTAATAATGTTTCTCAATAAAATGAGTGGAGCAAAACCTACATTTTTAGGTTATACACGAGAGATCAGCAATGAATCGTTTTTTCGCTACTCATAAGAACTCATGAAATTTTGAATATAAGTGAGTCAACAATATGGAAATTTAACTACTCTGTCTGATTCATTTGTACTCATTCCAACGTTGATTTATAAGTACAGGTTGCAATGAGTATGCGTACAACGTTGACATCAAACTCATATCATTCGAAATATGTTTGATTCAAAGCCTACTTATTAAGATTCATAGCTTTAGAAATAACTTTTATTATTTATAATTGATTCGAGTGACTCGAATCATTAATTGAAATTTACAGTCTTAGTTGTTGTTGCATTTACAAGAAAAGAAAACAGACACATAAGCAAAAAAGACAGAGCAGCAAGCAGAGCGAACACACAACTTTCTAGTGAGTATTGTAGTGTTCGTACGCGAATCAAACTTATTTTGTGCTTCGTGTATATGTTGAGTTATGGAGAGTCGAAATCAACAACATCATACGTATTGTTAAGTATGAGTACGATGAGTATTTCAAACATTGAATATGAGTACGGTTTTCATGACATTAAAATAAGTATGAATGCGTACAAGTATGAGAAATTATGAGTATGATTCGATTCTACTCATCTTTTTGAATACTGCATGCTGATCTCTGTTGTATTCTCAAAGCCATTTGAATGGAAATGTGCTTCATCATAGGAAATGTACTTTTTCGGAAAATTGCCACTTTCCACCCATAATCATTAAATGAATTGCTGGCGTTTTCATTATTTGCTAATTTAAATTCCTGAATAAACAAAATCTTGTACGCATGAAGGTGGAGAGTTTTTGTCAAAATTTGTTGCTTAAAACGTTGCCGAATTTTTGGTTACTGCAGCAATGTTTTCAAGAGACCTGCCGTTACGTTGATGTACAGGAGTCTCATTGTCCATATACGACTCAGTTTCTTAAATAGTTGACAAACTAGGCGTTGTTTCCCGACTGAAAATTCTTCGATTTAAAGAGGTACCACAGTATCCAATACACAAACCGAAGGCAGTATCAAAGAGGGTGATGTTTTGCTATTATGCTAGGATTCGTCGATGGATGGTAGGGGATTACATACATAATTGGTTGTTACCACCCTTCAGTTAGGATTAAGACGTAGCTTCTCATATCACTTATGTAGTGTTTGTTAATTTTATCTATAACTGGCGGGACCTACAGTTTAAAGTCGACTCCGAACGACAGATTTTTTGAGAAACTTTTCATGGCAATTTTATTTACTGTTAGAGTTTCTGTTAGAAGTCTGCTGAGAGGAAGTTGGCGAAGAATTATTTGTTCATATTTCGTTTTGATAGAGATGTTTGACCTGGGGTTTGATGCTACCTATTAGATTGCGACGACTTCGATCATATGGGGCCAATATCGAATACAAGTGAAAGTTTATATCGAATTGTACATCCTTGGGCAACCTCACACATTTCTATGATCCTTAATTTCTTTATTTCTTTAATACTGTCTGTGTTCTTAACCTAAAAAAAAGTTACAAAACATTATAGAGTACGAGTATCATGTAAACGGTTTTAGCCTTAAGATTCATTTTTATTACGTTAATGGTTGTAATGCTTTCTTTATTCCACCATTCAATTCTGTTTATCAACAGCAACAAAACAAAGCTTTAAATTTCATTAATTTAATGTAATGCGATACATAAAATTTCACTCCCTCCTTACGTACGTACGTATTCTACTAACTAACACTCGTTTCTTTTTATAACTTTTTAATATTAAAACCTCTTGGCTACCAGCAGCAAGCACCAAGGACCACATCCACAGTGACTTTGGTAATAGGAGAGCTGGCTGGCTGTGTTGGTTGGTTGGCTGTGTTGGTTGGTTTTATTTTTAGTCTCCTCTAATTTAATGTTAAATCTTTTAGACCATTATGCCTGTGATGGCTTTGATGGCTGTGATAGTAGGAGGAGATTGTAAACAGTCGTTTATATTGTAGCAGAGAGCAGGTCTAATGACTGTGTATTTTCCTTTTATATTCCTCTGCTGAGTGCGATGGAACAGTTGAATGGGTAAGCGGTGACGTCAAATGGATGCTGATGATGATGATGAGGATTCTGTGGATGGTGTTTCGTTTCTCCACGGTTTAGAAATATTGTAATTAGTCTATCTTCTACTGGATTAACTTTGTTTTCTTTTTTATTTTTTTTTCTCTGAACATTGAATGCTATTATCGGTACTCCACACCCTTTGGCTAAGAGTATCAACTTTTATTTTAAATTAAAACTTTATTGGATGATTCAAATGAGTATGATGTTGCTGTAGTATGTTGTTAGACACGACTAAAGAGTATTTGTGTCATGACTTTGAAGTTTTTTAAAAGAAAATCAATAGATTATGCTGCTCTTACTTGTGTGTATAATTTGTCCTTAAAAATTTTTTCAAATATTTTTATTTAATTACAACACAGGGTGTAATCGACTGTATCGAATGGACTGGATGGCTATTTTCTTCAATCTTCAACAAGAATAGCAAGGGTTTGCTATGCAAACGATGTGAATAATAGTTATGATGCAGAATGAACTTTAAAACATAAATTTAAAGACTAAAGGGATGACACAATTCGTTTCGAGATTTTATGTTCATTTTAGATGTCAAACAGTCGCCGCAGTCTAGTAGGTAGTGTCAAGCCAGACATCAAGACAAAATACAAAAAGTATTTCTTCGGCGACTTCCTCTCAGCAGATTTCTGCCAAAAAATCTGAGAGTAAATAAAATTGCCATGAAAAAGTTTCTCAAAAAATCTGTCGTTCTTTAAACTGTAGGTCTCACCACTCATGTATAAAATTAACACACACGACATAAATGGTGTGAGAAACTAGGTCGTAATTCTGACTGAAGGTTTGTAATGACCAATTATGTATGTATGTATATCAGAAAGTATGATTCAATTCTACCCATCTTACTCGTTGCTGATCTCTGGTAAGAAGTTAGGTTGTACTCTTGACTGAAGGATTGTGATGTATATGTATATAATTCCTCTGCTCAAATCTGAGATCCAAAGTGTCATCGTTAAGATCAATAAAAATTCCTGAGTTTTTTCAAATGAAAAGTGTGTTCTTACTGAGACATCCTTTATATTAACAAAAAAAATTCGTAAACATAAAACATTCTTCCACTGATCACTTTATTATGAAAATTTCTATGTTTAACGAAAAGATTCGTATTTATTTATAAGCAATTTTCTCTGATTAAATATCAGTCTCGCAGCATATGCAATAAGTGTTGAAAATACTCTTTACCTCTACGTATGCTTTAGGTACCTTCTAACATGCTTTTTATGAAACTCAAAATTTATTTCCATTATTTCGGTAAGTTATTCTTATCAAATCATCATTTAAAAAATTGAATTGAATTTCAAAATTCATATTCTTTTACATAAAACAGCAAAGCAATTGAAAATATACAACAACCTTCACCCTTTTTAGTTCTAATCATTCGCATAAAGAGATTCACTCACCCGTTTCGTAATTTCTGTAAAATTGATTTCCGCCATAAAATGAATTGAAAATTTTGAATATTTTTTTCTTCTGGGGTCGTCTTGTGCTTCCTTACTGTTCTCTAGAGCAGTGAAGGTCCTTCTTTCTGTGAAATCTTATAATTTATTTTGTTGTTGTCGTTTTTTTTTTTGTCTCTTGTAAAGAGCACATCCTTCACATTCATGACATTTTTATGTTTATCATGCAGACTTATGTATGCTGTTTGGTATTGTGCAACGAGATGTTTTTTTCTTCACTGTGGCCAATTATTTTTCTTCTTCTTCTTCCTCTGTTCGGCCTTTAATACTTTGGAGAATTTTAATAGAGAAATTGGTCAATATTTTTTCGTTATAAAGGCTACTGGAAGTCACAAGTACTAGATTTTGAAGTGATACTCCTGGTTTGCAAAGGATAATCGTTCAGCTGGACTCAATTGGCAAGAAAGAGATTTCCACGCAATAAAATCCTTCAAGTCGCTAATCTAGTGTGTTGACTTATTAGACGTTCCACAGTTCAAATGGGATATCTGATATCAAAACGAAGTATGAAGTATTAATTATTAATTCTGGGAGTAAATAAGATTGCCATGAAAGGTTTCTCAAAAACTAGTCATTCGGAGTCGACTTTAAACTGTAGGTCCCGCCACTCATGTATAAAATTAACGCACACAGTATAATTGTTGTGAGAAGCTAGGTCGTAATCCTGACTGAAAGTCTGTAATGTCCAATTACACTCAGCCACAAAAGTATACATACGGAGAACAAATTTCAGAAATTTTTTAACCAATCCGTTTTCGTTGAAAATCTTTGTAATTGCCTGACAACTTTCCTCGATTTTAAGACGGTCCTGGTTAAAAAATTTCTGAAATTTGTTGCCTTTTGTGGGCCTGATGTATACTTTTGTGATTCTGCACAGGCCCACAAAAGTTAACCAATTTCAGAAATTTTTTTACCAATCCGTTTTCGTTGAAAATGTTTATAGTTGTCTGACATCTTCGATTTTAAGACGGTCTTTTGCTTTGGTTCAGAAATTTGTGAAATTTGTAAATCGGATGCATACCTTTGTGGGCCTGTGCAGGGCCGCATTTCATTTCAATTTCAACAATTTTTTAACCAATGCAAAAGACCGTCTTAACATAGAGGAAACTATAAAGATTTTCAACGAAAACGGATTAGTTAAAAAAATTCCGAAATTTTTTAACCGTATGTATACTTTAGTAACTGTGTGTATGTATGTATGTAGGTATAATCCTACAATAATGGATCTCAATTCCTTAATAAGTTGCACTGCCTACACCTAAAACTATCCAGAGATACTAAATAAACAAGGCAAGCTGGTCGCTTGTAAGCGTAGACGATTGATCATTACAACCTTTTAGTCATGACTATGACGTAACTTCTCACACTACTTATGTTGTGTTGTTATAGAGTTGAAAGCCTAATCCAAGAAATAGAGAAATTTTTCCAAAAGTTTTGCCAAAAGATTATTGCAAGCAAACTGTGGGAAAAAATAATTTTTAGAAATTGTTTTAATATATCATGAGCTAAGGTTTGTTCTCATGAGCTGTTGTCTAACTAAGCCAACATACTAGTCACTAGACTATGTATTCTATTGGAATAGACAACTTTCTATAGAAGTCAGTGGACATTGACATTGATGGACTCTTGCCGACTAAAACTAACTCTGAAGATCTATCTTACGGTGTTACTAAGTCAAATGATCGGCGCTATAGGTGCTCTTCCATTATTTGGCTTACTTACTTATTACTTAACTTTAGTCAGGACTACAACCTAGCTTCTCACTCCACTTATGCTTTGTGTGTTAATTTTGTACATGGGTAGCGGGACGTACAGTTTAAAGTCGATTCCGAACGATGAAGTCGCCGTAGAAATATTTTTTAATACTTCGTTTTGCTGGAGATGCCTGAATTGGGGTTTGAATCGAGATCTCATGTTTAATAAGTCAACACACTACCTACTAGGCTTTCGTATTTCTTGTGGTTCGCTGTCTGCTTCTGGCAATCCCAGGAATTATGGCCGAAAAAGATTCCATTTAAATCCAAGTAAATCTTAAATCTTATGATCTTGAATGAAATATGTTCCACAATTTTGTCCGCATTTGGATAAGTTATCGTGTTCGAAGTTTCCACATACAGCCGGAGAATAGATTACCTCTCCATAACTTTAAATATATGCGATTAGTATCTCGTTCCACCGACAGATATCTTTGAAAATGAGGACGATACAACCATTTGAAGTCGCCGTAGTCTAGTAGGTAGTGTGTTGGCTTATTAGATGTAAACCCAGGGTTCGAGCCCCAGGCCAGATATCAAAGACAAAATACAAAAAGTATTTTTCGGCGACTTCCTCTCAGCAGATTTCTGGCAAAAACTCTGAGAGTAAATAAAATTGCCACGAAAAAGTTTCTCAAAAATTTGTCGTTCGCAGTCGACTTTAAACTGTAGGTCTCACCACTCATGTATAAAATTACCACACACAACATAAGTGGTGTGAGAAACTAGGACGTTGTACAATGGGTCAATTCGACCTCCGTGTACTGTGCTTGTCTTAATTGACAAGTACACGTCCTCTAACCTACCCTAACCTTTCATTTCATTTTATTTACTCCCAGAGTTTATGCCAGAAATGTGCTGAGAGGAAGTCTCCGTAGAAATATTTTTTCATATTTCGTTTCGCTCGATACGACTGACCTGGGGTTTGAACCGGGGCCTCACATCTAAAAAGCCAACACACTACTTACTATTTAACGACTATTAAGTTTTTTATAAAATAATTTTTAAAAGAATATGAAGGACAGGCGAAGGAATAAAATCTGTGGTCCTATGTCTTAAGTTCCTCAAGTGCCTGTAATCTCGAATAAAGCTTTAAATTCCTATGCAATCTTGCCTTGTTCATTTGCTTTGCAGTGTTGCAATTGCATGTGTTTGGGTTTGAAACAATTGTATTGGCCTGCATAAATGTCTCTTTTGGTTTTAACCCGGTTTTGAAATGCTTTTTTATGAATTCAGTTTAGGCCAGACGCACATTTACTGCGATGATGCTTGTGATTGCTGCTGGAAATGTTGAAATTTTTGACAGACAATGTCATTTTTTTGCTGTTTCTTCATTTCTCTCTGCTGTTAGCTGATGAAAATCATGATGCTTATGATGATGATGATGACCAGCCATGGTTTTCTACATGCTTTTTTGAGGGCCAAAGCAATATACTCATAAAACCCTTTAAGATCTATATAAGGAGGTGGCAGTAGCAAGTAGCCAAGTAGCCAGTGCTGTTCAGTGTGCTTGAGTTACTAAAGGGAATAACTTTGATGACAGTTTTTCGTAGGTTATAAATCTTTTTCTGATTTCATGTTTCACAGCATTTCAATGCGTTAAAATGCGTTTCTTGGGATCACGGACAACATTTTTCGATGACAAACAATTATGATATGTGCTGTGCTGGTTTATCATTATTTTTTGTAAAAATTCAATCTTTCTGTTGTATGATGTTTTAAGGAAAAATATTTTTTAAAAAAATTTATTTTTATTGCATGTTAAACACAAAATGATAATGACCCGTCATTGATACTATGCTGTTGACTTGGCCAAATTAAATTCGAGTAAAAAATTTTTTTTTTCCATTTTCGTTTGCCTTTTTTTTTTGGTTTTTGATTTCAAAAAGAGTTGGAGAAAAAGGCCAACAAAATATTTAAAATTTTCAAGTTTCATTCTTAACATTTCTAGTGGCTTTTTATTATAAGACTCCAATAATTTTCTTTAGTGGTTTACAGGGAACCTCATAATAAGGTTTTATTTGTTTTATTATGAATTTTTTCTCTTTTCTTTTCTTTCTTTTTTATTTATTTATTTTTATTTTTAAATATTTTTTGCTCATTAGCTGCTTGCCGGCCCGGTCCTTTTGCCCGGGCATTGTGTTGACAAGCATTTTACCCTTTTTTTTTGTTGCTGCTTCTTTCATTAGCCAAAAGGCGGAGAAAAAAGTTTAAAGGCTTTATAATATGTATACAAACCGACCAGTTGTGGTCTCTTCTGCCTGTTGATGTTTTTATTATGAAATTATGAAACGAGTATCAGACAGACAGACAAAGGCAAAGCTTGAGACCGTACCAATCTACCCTATTGCCAATGAATGAATTTTTGCGTAAATATTTACGCATAAATGTGTCAGTATCTGTATCAGTGGCAGTTTAAATACTGTTGCTTTCAGTCAACACAAGGCAACTTGTTTTATTCTTTCATTTTTTCTTTTTTTCTCTTGATTCCATCCAATTTAATAAGAATGTTGTCCAAAGAAAGAAAGAATCCTTTAAGCAGTGCTGCATGTTTAAAGAGACATTATAGTTATTATGAGAAGCGATACAAGAAAAAGAAAAAGACCTCAACTGTCAGTTGCTTTTGGTTGAACGTGCAGGTTTCTTAGTTTTTCTTTGGCGTATAAAAATTATGACATAAAAAATATTTTTTAATTACTTTATTAAGGCATAAGGCATACATACATACCGGCAGTTATTTTTGCAGTTATTAAAAGTAAAAATTAGCCATGAAATGAATTTAAGAAAAAGTTGCAAAAAAAACAAAACTATAAAAGGAAAAAAGATCTAAGAAATGTTCTTATGAAAGATGCTTAAATGATCGTATCCCCTGGTATAGCTTTTGAGTTTAAAATACAGCACATATTGCATACTTATCTACGTGGATTAATTCATGGATTATTGCAAGATTCCATTTATCTTTAAACCTATTTCTTATGTCATATTCACCCTTCTTCACATAGCAGCAGCACTCAACAGCATTCACTGCTTTTACTACAGAAGGAGCTCTTCACGGTTATCTTCTATACATTCTTGACACTCATAAAAGAAGTTGATAATGGAGCTCATTTAATCATACTCTCAGAAGGCAACTATAGGATTGTGACAATAATAAGTGCCATAAAAACCTACAACAATTACAACGAGAGGTCGTCCATTATATGTATGTATGGAGCAGAGATCAGCAATGAGTATTCAAAAAGATGAGCAGAATCGAATCATATTCATAATTTCTGATACTTCTGATACGCATTCATACTTATTTTAATATCATGGAACCACTATTCATATTCAAAGTCTGAAGTACTCATCACATTCATACTTAACAACATGTATGATGTTGTTGATTTCGACTCACCATAACTCAACTTATACACGAAGCACAAAATAAGTATGATTTGCGTACGAACACTAAAATACTCACTAAAAGGTTGTGTGTTTGCTCTGCATGTTGCTCTGTCTTTTTTGCTTATGTGTCTGTTTTCTTTTGTTGTAAATGCAACAACAACTAAGACTGTAAAATTTAATGAATAATAAGAGTATTTTTCTAAAGTTATGAATATAACGGGTGATTTTTTAGCAATTATCTTTTTGGCAACACTGGTTTAAGCAGCTCACGCACTTTTCGTGTTTTGTTTCACTGTCAAACATCTTCAGTTTGGTATATAATTTATACATGAATCGTCTTACAAACAAACAACGCTTGCAAATCATTTGAATTTTATTATCAAAATGCGTGCTCTGTTAAGAAAGTTCATCGCGCGCTTTTTCCATTTTATGGTCAGTTTAATCGACCCACTGAGGCGGCTATTCGGGCTATTGTGACTAAATTTCGCACCAAATTTACATTGTTGGACATTAAATCGCCAACACGCTTACGTAGAGTGAGAACTGAAGAAAATATCGCAGCTGTATCGGCCAGTGTTAATAATGACCATCAATTATCGATTCGTCGCCGTTCGCAGCAATTTGGCCTCTGTGGAAAATTTTGCGGAAGGATTTAGGTGTGAAGCCTTTCAAAATACAGCTGGTGCAAGAATTGAAGCTGAACGACTTACCGCAACGCGGAATTTTTGGTGAATGGGCTCTTGGAAAGTTGGCCGAACATCCACTTCTTTATCGAAAAATTGTGTTTAGCGACGAAGCTCATTTTTGGCTCAATGGATACGTAAATAAGGAGAATTGTCGATTTTGGCGTGCAGATCAGTCAGAAGTATTGCAAAGGCTACCAATGCATCCAGAAAAAGTCACAGTTTGGTGCGGTTTATGGGCTGGTGGCATCATTGGACCGTACCTTCAAAGATGCTGCGAATCGGAACGTAACTGTGAAAGGTGAGCGCTACCGTGAGATGATATCCAACTTTTTTTTTTTGCTCAATTGCAAGAGCTTGACTTGCATGACATGCGGTTTGAACAAGACGGTGCCACATGCCACACAGCACGCGTAACAATGGACTTATTGAGAGGCGAGCTCGGTGAACATTTTATTACACGTTCGGGACCGGTCAATTGGCCGCCTAGATCGTGCGATTTAACGCCTTTACACTATTTTTTGTGGTGCTATGTCAAAGCTCATGTCTATACAGACAAGACCGCTTCAATTGACGCATTGGAAGACAACATTGAAGCATTTATTCGTGAGATACCGGCCGAAATGTTGGAAAGCGTACGCCAAAGTTGGACTAAGCGAATGGACCATTTGAGGCACAGTCGCGGTCAACATTTGCATGAAATAATCTTCAAATAAAGATTTCATGCATTATTCTGAATTTTATGTGTTTTTTTTTTGAAACATTTTCCTACAGCTTTTAAAAACTCACCCTTTAAATGAGTAAGCTTATAAATCAAACATATTTCGAATGGTATGACTTTGATGTCAACGTTGTATGCATGCTCATTGCAACCTGTTGTTATAAATCAACGATGTAGTGAGTACGAATGAATCAGAGTACGTAGTTAAATTTCGATATTATTGACTCCCTTATATTCAAAATTTCATGAGGGCTTATGAGTAGCGAAAAAACGATTCATTGCTGATCTCTGACAAAAGCCTATAACAACTACAACGAGGAGGTCGTCCATTATATGTGTGGAGTCAACAAATCGAATGTGAATTATCTGGAATAAGCATGTTTTTGGGGAAGTGAAACTCATGGGGGCTTACTTAGCACAGTTGTGTTTTGCTGTACAGCCTTTCAGTCAGGACTACGTCTTAGGTTTTTCCACCACCCACGTCGTGTGTGGTGATTTTATTCACGAGTGGCGGGATCTACAGTTTAATGTAGATATTGAACGCTAGATTTTCATGGCAATTATTTACTCTCACAGCTTTTGGCCTAAAGACTGCAAGGAGAAGGACTGCTGAAAGATATATTTTTTATTTATCTTTACCCGAGATGCCAGAGCGAAAGTTTGAACTGACTAGCTCTTGTCTAAAGGGCCAACACACTGCCTACTAGATTACAGCGACTTTAGATACGGCTTAGCCGTGGGATATACTCAATCAAATTTTTTAAAAGCGGTATGCTCCTGGAAGGATAGGTAAAGATCAAGAGAATTCACCTGCTCAAACATTCGCCATTGCGATGGTCAAAATCAGTGAATTAAAGTTCAAATTGCTTCAAAATTTCAGATGGGTTTTCTCTAGATTAAGCTCGTTTATTTTCAAACTTGGAAAATCCGTCCATACGGTTGTAAAAGATTTGCCAACAATCTAGAACAAGAGCAAATAGTTGATGGCCATGTATTTCGAAAATTCTCGCTGAGAAAAGGGTGTTGAAGCTTTTCTATCGCATCTAGGAAAGTATTTCGAGTTAAATAAGCTTTATGTTGAGGAGTAAAGGACATCTTTTCCAAATTTGTTGTATTTTCTGTATTTAGTATTGAATTTTGTATAATCTCTCGCATATGTATGAATAATTCTTAATAAATTCCTTAAATTGCGTTATCATATTAAGATTTGAAATTTTTCAACTTAAATTTCTTCATGACATAATGTGTGATAATAAAATCCAGTCATGTTTATGTCATCAACATTTCTTTACTTCTAATATTTTTTTCCCCCAATTACGTTACACACGAACGATCTGTCAACAATTTCGACACGTTTTTTAATAAAATTTGCAAAAACAACAACAAAAAGGAAGAGAAAAGCGAAGAAATTCCTGTGCAGTCAATAATTTAATATTTAAAAACGTCCTCTCATCTGAGTTCACTTTAATGTAATTTGCCATTTCGTTGCTCGTTTCAAATTTGTCAATTTAAAAGGAAGAACAAAAAAAATGCGTAAGAAAAAAGGAAACAAAAACAAAAAAAATTAATAAATGAACGCGTTTCATCGCCTTTTTATAACATATTTACGCACACATATGAACACATACGTACATATGGAATGTGTGTTAATGTCATGTTCACTGTGTTCATTGAGCGTTTGTTTGAAATTCTTTTTTTTTGCTTCTTCTGTTGTTTCTCATAAAATTTACTTTTTTTTCAAGTGCTTTGCCATCATCACTTTACCTTGTAACACTTTTTTGTGCCTGTGTGCGTGCGTATGTGTGCGTTGTTTTAATTTTTTTCTTCTCCAGTTTTTTTTTGCTTCGCTTTTCTTTATAATGCTGCTGCAAAGCAGTAAGCCATGCAACAACTTGTATGCGCGTAAGTACACATAAGAAGATATTGTTGCATACACACATACATACATATGCGTTGTTTGTTTTAATTGTGTTCAACAAAAAAGCTACCTCTCTCTACATATTAATGCTGTTAAGGCATTAGGAAACGAATACAAAAACGAGTGTAATAATAATAAAAAAACAACAACAATGAACAAAAAAAAAACAGCGTAATAATGTCACGAGCATGTTTGTACATTTAATGTGTGTATTTTACTTTACATTTAAATGCATGCGTATTTAAATATTTGCCAAACAGAGAAGAAGAAGAAGAACGAAAAACGTATTACAATAGATTTCTCTAACATTTCAGCACAGAAATGTTAAATAGGCGGCCTTTTTCACACAGACTATGTGTATACAAAAGCTGTATGAAGCTTTTGTTCTTCAAAACAACATAAGAACGACCTTTTTTTCTCTGAATTGTTTTATGAATGAAAGGCAACAAAATGTATTTTATTATTTGAGAGCCTAAATACACAAACATACAGAAAAACTTGTATTCAAATGGACTTTCATTATAATAGGAACGACATGTAAGGCTTTTATTTTCACTTTCCTTTGGAAAATGGAAGGTCAAAAGATAAAAAACACATGAGTGGAGGACTACACTAATTTATTGCAACGTTTATTTAATGAATAAATGCTGCATTTGGTATAAAAGAAACTGTTGTTCAAGCAAGATAATACATCAGCTTTAAACGACCATTTCAATTTGGTTAATCACATATATTATACACCAAGGTTTATTTCTCGCATTAATTTCAATATCCATGCTTAACAAATGCCCATATGATCTAAGTTTTACTAAAGTTTAAAAGGCAAATTCAACAATTTAAGACAACTACAGACATCGAAGTCACCGTAGTCTAGTAGGTAGTGTGTTGGCGTAAAGCCAGGGAGGGTTCAAACCCCAGGTCAGACATCAAAACAACATACAAAAAGTATTTCATCGGCGGCCTCCTCTCAGCAGATTACTGGCACAAACTCTGAGTGTAAAATAAAAATTGCCATGAAAAGTTTCTCAAAAATCTGTCCTTTGGAGTTGACTTTAAACCGTAAGTCCCGCCACCCATGTATAAAATTAACACACACAACATAAGTGGTGGTTGTAATAACCAATTAGGTATGTATGTTACGTATTTTAAGACATCAGATCTTAAATCAGATCACCTTTGATAAATAGCCTACGGAACAGAGTTCAGCAATGAGTATTCAAAAAATTAGTAGAATCGAATCATAATCATAATTTCTGATACATATACGCTTTCATACTTCTTTTAATATCATGGAACCTCTGCTCATATTCAAAGTCTGAAGTGCTCATAATATTCATACTCAACAACACGTATTGTGTTGTTGATTTCAACTCTCCTTAACTCAACATATACACGAAGCACAAAATAATTATGATTCGCGTACGAATACTAAAATACTCATTAAATGGTTGTGGGTTTGCTCTGCTCCGAAAGAGGCGGAGCTTTTGGTCTTTTCATGTTCCGACATTTTTGATCGAATTCTCTAATATAAATATTTATTTTTTGGGTTGGTTTTATCTAGGGAATGTTTGTTTGCCGCTTAGACTTGACTATGGTATTACAACGGATCTAAATGCTGGCCTAAGTGGGACCTCTTCCCACCTAACTAGCATAACCTCTTTTATAATCTCCTCAATCAGGGTCTCATGGTAAAAACCTGATGAGGCGACTAGTCCTCAAATTTCATGCTCTATGGTTTCATCAGAGAGTGAGTTGGTAGGGTAGTTCAAGTTGTTATTTGGCTACGAACATATTTCCATCGATTAACAGTAACAGAACAGGCTCGCTGCTGAGGCTCAGTAAGACTAACATGAGACTTTTAATTGTACTTCACGGGCATTGAAGCTTCGAGCCACTTAAGGACATCTAGGATAAATTTAATCTAGATTTTTGAATAGTATGTGTAACTCAGGGGATATTGAAGACACTGAAATACCTTCTCTATGACATTCCTTAGAAGAGAGTTCTTTAAAAGTCTCAATGCTATGTTGGGAGTAGATATTTGGGCAGCCCTAAGGTTTATTACGATATGAGGCCTGCTGAGCAGTGTGCGTTCATTCTAACGCAGCTGATCTTTATGTTTTTATTTGTTTTGACATTGTCCCTCCCTCTCTCAATTTTCGTTTTTCTTAGAAAGAACATAATGTGTCTCATAGCCTACGTACATATGTATGTATTGGTTATTATGGTCATACAGCTGCTCTAATGTAAGTAACGATCTTAAATTGCTTCCATAACAGAGATCAGCAATGATTCGTTTTTTCGCTACTCATAAGCACTCATGAAATTTTGAATATAAGTGAGTCAACAATATTAAAATTTAAGTATGTACTCTGATTCATTCATACTCACTACAACATTGATTTATAAGTACAACGTATACAGTAAAGTATAAGTATTTATAAGTGCAATGAGTAGGCATACAACGTTGACATCAAACTCATACCATTCGAAATATGTTTGATTCATAAGCGTACTCATTTAGATTAATATCTTTAGAAAAATACTTATAATATGTACTTAGTTGTTGTTGCATTTACAACAAAGGGAAAAAGACACATAAGCGAAAAAGACAGAGCAGCAAGCAGAGCAAACACACAACCTTCTAGTGAGTATTTTAGTGTTCGTACGCGATTCGTGTATATGTTGAGTTATAGAAAGTCGTCAGCAACAACAGCAGACGTGTTTTTGAGTATGAATATGATGAGTACTTCAAACTTTGAATATGAGTAGAAGAGGTTCCATGATATTAAAATAAATATGAATGCGTATAAGTATCAGAAATTATGAGTATGATTCGATTCTACTTATCTTTTTGAATACTCTTTGCTGATCTCTGATTCTTGTACACCAGGATTGTCATTGTCAGACCAAATCTGGCATACATTATTATTTATATATTTAAGGCCCCAACACTATAATTTTATATAGGCCATACATTTGTACTTAAAATGTATCTAAAATTTTCAGGGCATCCTCTGTCACAATTGAAGTGAATAGAATAATACGTTTCCAAAGAAAAATATATAAAATTTTGTTGAATGCAATTAAAATTTTTTAAACAATTTTAAAGCAATAATATTAATTACTGCCCACATTAATAATATTTTGCTTTCTCTGTGCAAAAAAAAAGAAAACTGAGTAATAATTATGAAATAAAAAATGAAAATAAAAAGAAAAAAGAATTTTTTCCTGAAAATTTTAATGGCATTGCCTGAGGTAATAAATCCAATACATTAACAAAAAAAAAGCCTATAAAAAAGGAAAGAAGAAAAAAAGTTTACAAAAAAAAACACATTAATTCTCTGTTTTTTATATCGTGTACATATCGTTTTCTACTTCAAGCATTATTTCATATTCATGCGAATGTTTAATGTTTTTCAAGTAGCATATAAAAACAGAAACAATAAGAAAAACAACAACAAAAATGCTTTAATATTTCAATAAAATCACAATAAATTTTGCCAACCAGCCAACCGACCGAACGACCAACACATTATTTAAATTCATTTACTTCCGAATTACAAAAAACAAAAACAAAAAAACAAAAGAAACAAAAAGGAAAAAAAGTAAAATTGCTGTTGCCACCAACAACTTTGGGTAATAAAACGTATGAAATGAACTCATGTTCTACAACAACGACAACACTGTTGCAGGCACTGGAAGAGGCAGCCAGGCAGGGAAGCAAAAGAAATAAAAAGAGGAACTCAACAGCCCAATAATCAATATTTTATCAATAATGATGATGGCTATGAAAACATTAAACTTAAATTGAGTGTACAATGAATGAATGAATGCATGAATGTATGGTACTTGTAGTGTTCTTATTGTTGTTGCTGTTGTTGTTGTCGTATTTTATAGGATATTTTTGCTGTGCCATGAGTTTCTCGTTGCTGTTGTTGTTTTTTTTTTTTGCTGCCAGTATTGTTGTAAGGGTTAATTTTTTCAGCATTACTTAATTTATGGCTGTGGCACCAACGCATATACGACCATACACACTCGTCTACCCATGCATGCATGCCAGCAAGCAGGCAAGCAAGGCAGTTAGGCTTACTTGTGCAATTCCCATTCCCATTCCGTTTTCCGGTCTTTTTTTTTGTCTACATTTGCATCATCATAGGCTGTGTGAACATACATTAAATTTGAGATGATCTTTGCTGGTCCTTAAGAAAACATTACTCAGCCCACGTTTAATTGAAACGAAATTTTCAGATTCAGTTTCTGATTCCACACAATTGCGTTCTTTAGACGCACGAAACACATATTTGGTCATTTCAAATCTTCAGACAGGATTACAACCTAGTTTCTCACACCACCCATGTTGTGCGTTTTATTTTCATACATGAGTGGCGGAGCCTACAGTTTAAAGTCGACTCAAACCGACAGATTTTTTGAGAATTTTTTCATGGCATTTATAATTACTCTCAGAGCTTTTACCAAAATACTGCTAAGTAGTTGAGACGCCAAAGAAATATTTTTTCGTGTTTCGTTTAAGAAATTTTTTACCACTGGCTCGCGTATAGTAAGCGAACGATCTACCTACTACACTACGGTGGCTTTAGTTCAATCGGTGTCGACAATTCTTATTTCACTAGAATCGAACAGAAAATTGATTTGAAAGTTTACGTAGTTGGTCATTGCAACCCTTCAGTCAGGATTACAACCCAGTTTCTCACTCCACCTTTGTTACCTTTGTCACCCATGACTGGCGTAACCTACAGTTTAAAGTCGACTCAAAACGACAGATTTTTTGGGAAACCTTTTATGTTAATTGTATTTGCTAGAAATCTCCTGAGAGGAAGTCGCCGAAGAAGTATATTTTCATATTTCGTTTGGTTGAAGTCTGACCTGGGGTTTGAACCCTGGCCTCAAGTCTAATGAGCCGACACATTACCTACTAGACTACTGGGGCTTCGCCGAGGTGGCTTCGATAAGGCTTTTCAAATTTGTGATTTAATTTCAACATTAAACTGTAGGTTCCGCCACTTAATAAATAAAATTAACACACATTGTCTATGTGGTGTGAAAAGTCAATAAAGTATGATGGGCATGGATCGGCCAATTCATAAGGTTGTAGGCCAGAGATCAGCAATGAATATTCAAAAAGATGAGTAGAATAGAATCATACTCATAATTTCTACTACTTATACGCATTTATACTTATTTTAATATCATCTAACCTCTACTCATACACAAAGTTTGAAGTACTCATCATATTCATACTTAACAATATGTATGATGTTGTTGACTTGGACTCACCATGACTCAACATTTACTAGAATCACAAAATAAGTATGATTCGCGTACGAACACTACAATATTCACTAAATGGTTGTGTGTTTGCTCTGTCTACTGCTCTGTCTTTTTTGCTTATGTGTCTTTTTTCTTTTGTTGTAAATACAACAACAACTAAGACTGTAAATTTTGATTGAGTCACTCGAATCATTTATAAGTAGTATTATGAGTATTTTTCTAAAATTATAAATCTAAATGAGTAGGCTTACGAATCAAACATATTTCTCATGGTATGAGTTTGATGTCAACGTTGTACGCATACTCATTGCAACCTGTACTTATAAATCAACGTTGTAGTGAGTACGAATGAATCAGAGTACATAGATAAATTTCAATATTGTTGACTCACTTATATTCAAAAGTTCATGTGTGCTTATGAGTACCGAAAAAAACAATTCATTAATGATCTCCGATCTATATGATTCAATAGAATACCATATAAGTAGAAATAAAGTAAAATCTCCAAGGCCCGCAATCTTACAGTGAATTTTTCAAAAGCTACAGCGGCAAGTTGGAGATCTGAAAGACTCCCATAAGTCAGATATATACAATTCGGAAATGAAACAATTCCTAAGGGAAACTATTCCGACACCAAATGAAATTTCTCTAAAGCAGTTTAATGAAAGATTACATACCAAAAAACCTACATCTTTCCTGGTTGAAAGCTGATTAGTAACACTTGAGTTGAAACATAGTTTTCTATTCCTCCTCCTGAGGTATACAGCACTGATTGAAGTCATGCGAAAGAATGCTGCGTCCATCGGCATGTCTTCTAGAAGCGAAATGCAGGTGAGAAAGACAAAAAAGTAAGGCGTTGCCATGTGATTAAAGGAAAGAAGATAATCAGTTCGCTTCTTATCATTCCAACAGAGCCTAGCAATACTGTTAACAATACTGCGCTTGTCCTTATGTCAACATCGAAATTAAAGCTTCTGGCATAACGATCGGAGAATACTTAGTTAAACTAAAGAAATCGAAAACTACAGAGAGTAAGGGCTCTTTGTATTATCCCAGAATATCGTACAGTGGCTATACGTGCAGAAATTGCCGTACTCTATTAGGTAGCTCAGACGAAATATAAAAAATATTTCTTCGGCGACTTCCTCTTAGCAGACTCCTGGCAAAAACTCGGAGAGTAAATAAAATTGTCATGAAAAGTTTCCCAAAAATCAATTGAACAGAATCGACTATAACGAGAATGAAAAAATCAAGATACAGGTGTTTTGCTGTTACATCGCTTAACATTAAAATTATAAGCAAAAGTTACAAAAATACAACAACACTACAGGACTAAATAAAAACAAAATACACAAACAACAATAATGAGTAAACAACGATGTTTACATTTATAGAGATCTCGCGAAGGCGCAACCACGAATATTCGCCTTTAAGAAAATTCATCAGGCTGTTGACGTTGCCATATAAAAGGGAAGACAAATCAGGCGACGTAGTCAGTAAAAGTTCAGTCAATCTTGTGTAAAGGCGCGGTATTTTTGAAGAGAGTAATCGTGTTTTGAAGATCTCCGTTACAAAGTTCTGTCGAAAAATTGTCTAGTAATTGTTACTGTTTATGCAAAAAGTGTAAACAGAGGAGTAACAAAGAAAGGCAATTGTTGTTGTATCATCAAGTTGTGCGCAGTCACACACAGAATTGTGCGAATAATAAAGGATTTTATTTAAAACTAAATTCAAATTTATTTTTATTTTATTTGCAATGTACGAGTTCATATTTAAAACGTTTTTAAAAGGTTAAAACCTAACAATATTAACATACCTAACTAGGGTGGTGTGAGAAACTAAGTCCAATAATCACTTTTGGTGAAATTTGTCTTCGAAAAGTCATTGAACACTCAAACAACGTACGTACGTAATTGGTCATTACAACCCTTCAGTCAGGATTACGACCTAGTTTCTCACACCACTTATATTGTGTGTATTAATTTTATACATGAGTGGTGGGACCTACAGTTTAAAATCGACTCCGAACGACAGATTTTTTTTATACACTTTTTCATGGCAATTTTATTTACTCTCAGAGTTTTTGCCAGAAATCTGCTGAGAGGAAGTCGCTGAAGAAATATTTTTTGTATTTTATTTTGATATCTGGCCTGGGGCTCGAACCCTGGCTTTTCGTCTAATAAGCCAACACACTACCTACTAGACCACTTCACTCAAACAACACTCCGATTAAAACAAAATCCTGACAGTTTAGTAAACTACAACCTTCACAAATTAATTTAAAAATTTACTTTTAATGGCCATAACAAATTTGTTTGAACCATAACTACGTCTAATTATAGCAATGGCTGTAGGCTATCAAATATTCGTTGTTAGTCGCCTGTAATTTCTTTACTTGTTTTGCAACCATTTTTGTTGCCGGCACTAACTTAATGGCAATTTCATTTGGCTTTAAGCTGCATGGCAGTTATTGTATGCAACAAAATCAACATCATCAGCATCAGCATCATCAACATTGGCGTTCTCATTGCAAAACAAAAAAAAAATTTCATCTCAGCATAACCAAAAGGGCACAAAATGAAACCGGCAAAAAAAGAAATGAAATCTGAATTAAATTCATTCTTGTTGCCAATGTTCTCCTCCCTTCCTTATTTTCCTTTTTTCAGTTGCTTTCTTTTCAATTGGTTAACAGGAAGAGTAAGCCTTCATTTGGGGCACACACCCAATAAAAAAAAAAAAAAACTCAATTTTCCTTTATTACATCTCGTATTGTTGCAACACAATACAACGCATTTGTGGCAAAAACGATTCGCAAAAAAGCAAACAATTTCTATCACCACAAACTCTTCTTGTTGTACTTCGTAACAGAAAGAAATCAATAAAAAACATGAAAACAAACTTGTGCTACAAATCAATTAAACACTTCATGTGCTAACAGTGCAAAAAGCCACATTTCAAATCGGCAATGGAGTTTGAATTTTTGCCTCCTGGTTTCAGACTTCCTCAAAAGTGTTCTTTCTCTCTTGGTTTAAAATTTAAAATTTAAAATTTTTATTTTGTATGAAAAGTTTCTTTACCAGCTTTGGTTTCGTTCTAAGTATGAAGGTCGTACATAACCATAACAGTATCTAAGTTAGCCGACAGATTCGTTATAAATTATGAACAATAAACGAAATTATTCCTAAGATTTCATTAAAAATTTCATAATTTTCCCATCAAAATATTATTACGTTTTTACCTACTTAGAACGTTTGAAATATGAGCTCGAAGATTGCAAATAAAATAAAAATAAATTTCTGTTTAGTTTTAATTAAAATTCTTTATTATTCGTACAATTCTGTGTGCCACTGTTCACAATTTGATGTAAACAACAGCAATTGCTTTTCTTTGTTATTCCTCTGTTTATTATTTGCATTAACAATAACAATTATTCGACAGATCTTTGTAACGTAGATCTTCAAACCACGATTACTCTCTTCAAACGCACCGCGTCTTCACACAAGACTGACTGAACTTCACTACCACAGTCGACTGCTTTGCCTTGCCTATTCTATGGCAAAGTAAACATTCTCATGAATATTCTTGAAAACGAATGACCTTGACTTCACCTTCTCGAAATCTCGTTCTCGTCGTTACATTTATTATTGTAGTGTTGTTTGTGTATTTTGTTTGCATTTATACTTGTTGAGTTGTTGGTATATTTTTGTTTACTTGTTTACCATTTTTTATGCTGATGTTTGTTGTGATACATATTAAGCAGTATGATAATTTGTAAATAGGTTTGTTTACTGCATTGTTTTGTTTCTGTAGCTTTTGTTTATAATTTTAATGTCAAGTCATGTAAAAGCCAAACACCACTATCTTAATTCTTCATTTTCGTAAGAATATTTTTGTATATAACGTGTGCAAAATATATGTAGCTACCCTCGTATGTTATACTTCTGTACATATGTTCAATCTCTTTGTATAGTTTAACATTTAGTTTTTGTAACCAATATACTGCTCCTTGCGACATTTCAAATGAGGTTTTGAATTCGTCAGAGTACAGATCGCTGTCCGAGTATTACTGCCTTAATTTATCATTCGACGAAATATGGAAAAATATATCTTTGGCGACTTCCTCTCAGCAGATTTCTGTCAAAAATTCTGAGAGTAAATAAAATTGCCAAGTTTCTTAAAAATCTCTCATTCGGACTTGACTTGAAACTGTAGGTCCCCCCGCACATGTCTAAAAATTAACGCACACAACGTAAGTGGTGGGAGAAACTAGATTGTTATTCTATGTATCCTTTAGTGAGGTTTACAACCAAGCTTCTCTTACCACCCATATTGCAAGTGTTAATTTTATCCATGAGTTGTAGGGTGTACAGTTTGACTTCATCTACGAACGACAGATTTTTGAGAAACTTTTCATGGCAATTTTGTTTTACTCTCAGAGTTTTCGGCAGAAGACTGCTGAGAGGAAGTCCCATATTTCGTGATATCTGAGCCAAGGTTTGAACCACGGGATCTTAATTCTTAATGCAAATGGAACTGTATTTGCCTACATTAGCCACGACTATCCTAAAACATTATTCCTTTTAGTGCAGATGTGAGTACCCAGAACTAATATCTCGCCGTGTTTACAAATCTTAAAAAAAATGGATTCTGTGGTAAATCACAGTCCAACGTACATACATAATTGGTCATTACAACCATTTAGTCAGGATTACGACCTAGTTTCTCACACAACCTGTGGTGTGTGTGTTAATTTTATACATGAGTGTCGACTTCGAACGACAAATTTTTGAGAAACTTTTTCATGGCAATTTTATTTAATCTCAGAGTTTTTGCCAGAAATCTGCTGAGAGGAAGTAGCCGAAAAAATACTTTTTGTATTTTGTTTTAATGTCTGGCCTGGGGCTCGAACCCTGGCTTTACGTCTAATAAGCCAACACACTACCTACTAGACTACGGCAATCACAGTCTAACAATCCATTGAAATATCTTTCCAATGCTGTTTTTATTCTATTGTAAGCAAATGTGGTACTTTTTTTGCGCACTGCTTACTCAGTTCCATCTTTTCTAATACATGTCAGGTCATTTACATAGCTCAAGCACTTTCAGGCGATCTTTCTTAAACGTTTGTGGTGTAGACCTCTCAGTTGATAAACCACTGCGGTGGTTTATTCGTATGAAGTCTCTGTAGTCAAATAGCTGGTGTGTTGGCTTAGTTGACACCTGGCTTAGACATCTCGACTACTCGTCTAGTAGGTAGTATGTTGGCTTATTAGACGTGAGGTCGTGGTTCAAACCCCAAACCAGACAAATGGAACGAATCGAAATATAAAATAAAAGTGTCATGAAAAATTTCTCAGAAACTCAGTCGTTGGGAGTCGTCGTTAAACTGTAGGTCCTACCACTTATGGATGATAAAATTAACACACCTAACGCGGGTGTGGTGAAAAGATAGGTTGTAATCCTGGCTAAAGGGTTGTAATGACGACCAATTAGGTACAGTAATTAAGAGATCTTTTGCTTAGTGTGAATGGATTTTTAAATCTCACGGGTTTGTCTTTAAATTAAAGGTGTCTGATCGTTCATTTCCTTTTTTAAATCACCAGGCAATTTCGAATTTTCTTTTTATTAAATATTGAAATACATTCGTTCCATTTTGAATTGGTTTTTATGTTTTTAAAGTCTTACATCGACGTATTTTTTTTTTGTTACCCTTTTTTTCGTTTTGCAACATTTCAGGGCAAGTGGATAAATGTTGCAAGTGTCCACACAGCTTGACCATAGGCCTGGAACAATACATTTTGTAGCTTTTACAATACCAAACACATACAAACGCACGCATTTTCAATGGAAAGAACACAAACGTAGAATTCAAGAGACACAGAAAAAATAAAAAGAAATCGTGTTTTGACCGGGCCTTTTAAGGTTGTCATATTACTGTTGTCGTTTGGTCGGGCCAATCGTTTGGTCTTGTTACACTTGTGATGTGCTACAGACAGCCGTACAGTCGTTGGTGGTTGGTGGGGTTCATGGATTTCAAAGTCAGTTTGATATTGTTGACGGAAACTCGGTTGGATACATTTGCTGTCACTTTTTTCGATTTTTTGTTTCCTTTTTTGTGTCTTTTTGTCTTGTGTGTTTTAAATCGCACTCTCTCTCTCTTTCTCTGTTGCTGTATGTATGTATGTTTCTTTATATTTCGAACAAATTTTAACAACCTGTGTATACGTCAACGACAACGACAACAGCAACGACATCGACCACAAATGCAAACAACAGCAACAACATGGTAGAGGTGGTTAGAGAATGGCTGAAATGTCGTTTTGTATTCAATGAAATACAACAGATTGTTGGCCAGTTTAGAACATTTGTTCCAATGTTTACTTAGGGTTTTTTCATCCTTTTTTTTGGTTTTTTTTTTGCCCTGCAAACCCATCCCTAACCAGGGTCTCACCATGTGTTTTCCTTTTTTTGCTTCTGTTGCTTGATAAAAAGAGTGGCATTAAATACAGCAACGTAAAGTTATAAAAAAACCAGAGGAAGAATAAAAAGAACTGATGACAGCTAGAATTTCAGCATTTCTTTTTACCTGTGCTACGTGATTTTCGCTTGTTTTATTGAATTTTTGTTTTTTTTGTTCTTGTTTTTTTTGGAATTGTTGAAATTAAACTTTTGGCGTGAAAACATAAGCCTTTAATTAAATTTAGTTGCACAAATTGTTTCTGATACTCATGGCATACGAAATGGTTGAGTTTAATTTTCAAAATAATTTCTGTTCTAAATGTCGTATATTCTAGACACCATTTTGAATCCTCAAGGTCGGGCCATTGTAGCCATAAAAGTTTTCATTCAAGTCTTACATTTTACACGGCACACCACAGCACAGCTCTTATTGATCTCAAGAAGATTTTTTAAAAATCTTTTATTGGCTCTCACATTTCCCGTCTCTTTAATGCAAATATTTGGAGTCTCCAGCAATATTATTTAGTCTTGCATAAAACAAAACTGCAGAATAATGGTTGTCACTCTATTAAAAGTAACTTCATGTAAGAGTAGTACAAGACGAATTTATACTTTCTGGGGGGACGAATGCAATCATTAGCCTCACCTTCGCAATGAGATGACAACACTCTTAGAGATGGCGAAATACATACATACATAATTGGTCATTACAACCCTTCAGTCAGGATTACGACCTAGTTTCTCACATCACTTATGTTGTGTGTGTTAATTTTATGCATGAGTGGCGGGACCTACAGTTTAAAGTCGACTCCGAACGACAGATTTTTGAGAAACTTTTCATGGCAATTTTATTTACTCTCAGAGTTTTTGCCAGAAAGCTGCTGAGAGGAAGTCACCGAAGAAATACTTTTTGTATTTTTTTTTTTGATGTCTGGCCTGGGGAGATGGCGAAAACATTGCCAAAATTCGTCTCCCATCAGTACATTTCTGTCTAAGCAATAATAATGTCAAGTTAGATTCATTCATTCATTGTAGATTTTTTTCTTTCATTAAAGACTAGAAAATATTGATTGGAAGAGTTTAAATAAGGTCGGACCACCCAACTAGACAAATACACATTGGAGTATCCACAAAAGAAATGGCAAAGAAATCAACAAAATGTTATTGTATAAACGTAAGTGATTTAGCTGAAGTGATAGGCAATGAAGTCGACAAAGTCTATTAGGTAGATGTAAGCCCACGGATTAAACCCCAGGTCATACAAAACCATTAGAACATAATATGAAAAATATTTCATAGGCGACTCCCTCCCTCCGCATTCTTGGCAAAAACTGTGCGAGTAAAAGAAAATTGCCATGAAAAGTTTCTCAAAAAAAAATCTGTAGTTCTGATTCGATTTTAAACTGTAGGTCTCACCACTCATGTATAAAATTAACACACTCTACATGACATGTAGACGTGCAACAAATGCTCAGTAAGATTTGCTTTAGGAACAATGAAAATCGCAACATTATAGTCAATGGAGGAAGTAGGATATGTATGTACATATATTACAGGTCATTAAAACCCTTCAGTCAGGATTACGACCTACATAGGTCCTCACACCACTTATGTTGTGTGCGTTGATTTCATACACGAGTGGTGGGACCTACAGTTTAAAGTCGACTCCGAACGACAGATTTTTAAGAAACTTTCCAAGGCAATTTTATTTACTGTCAGAGTTTTTGCCAGAAATCTGCTGAAAGGCAGTCGCGGTAGAAATATTTTTTCGGATTTCGTGTTTCTGGAGGTTTCTGACCTGGAGTTTGAACGTGGCTTCACGTCTAATAAGCCAACACACTACCTACTAGACAACGGCGACTTTAATAGCCAGAGTAGTGGACTGAATTTAATGAATCATGGTGATGAAACCTGTTTTGTCACTTAATTCTGAGGGTCCAAGAATTTTTCTTCTTAAACGCCGAACATTGGCAGACAGATGTTCTGTGGTTCTGCAGCATGTGCAGAAGTCATTATGAAGCATTCCCAGTCTAGTACCGTGAATACCCAGAGCTGTTATAAGGTTTCTTAAATGGATTCTTGATAGGTTCAATGAAAAATCTTTTATGCATATATGTATCCATACCGGGCCAGATTTGTCTGGTGTCTTAACAAGTGGGTTCATTAATCCACCTTAGCTTTGCCTATGAATGGAGTTTTTGTGAGAACATTTGTTTGTCTCTCTTTAGAAGAGCTCAAATCTCTTATAGGAATTCAATTGAATTTTCCGTGGTGCCAACTTTTGGAAGTGTGTCGGGCGTGTTGTTAGGTTCGACTTTGACTCTGATGGACAGATTTGAGAAGCTGTTCACGGCAATTTTTAGTTAAACTCAGATTTGTTGTCATTAGATTGCTGAACGTCATCAAAAATAATATTTTTATTCGAGTTATCGAAACTGGTCTCCCGAGCAATGCTACCAATGTTTACATGAAATAATCTTACATACATAACATACATAATTGGTGATTGCAACTCTTCAGTCAGCTTCTCACACCACTTATGTTACATAATTGGTCATCACAACCCTTCAGTCAGGATTGCAACTTAGCTTCTCAGACCACTTGTGCTATGTGTGTTAATTTCATACATTAGTGGCGGACCTACATATAGGTTAAAGTCGACGCGGAACGGCAATTTTATTTGTCGGAAATCTGCTGAGAGGCAGTCGCCTAAGAAATATTTTTTCATATTTTTCGTTTTTGTGTCTGCCCTGGGATTTGAATCGTGGCCTTACGTCTAATCAGTCAACACACTACCTACTAGACTAAGACTATTTCTAATTTATCTATATCGACGCCTCCGTTCTATAACATTCTAAGTCGAAAAAGTGTGTTTTGAGTTACAAGCTCTCAAAGTTTTCACGCGATATACGACCATATGTGTTTTCCAAGAAGATTTTTCCCTATAACTTTGGAACGGATCGGCGCATCTTAACCAAATTTTGGCAGTATTTAAGTTAGAGAACGTAGAAAAAATGCAAGAACATTAAAAACGTTCTAAGTACACTTAAAACTTTATAGAATGGAGGCGTCGATATATCGAGGCAAATAAATATTTCATTGCCTTTTACAAATACTCAGGGGTTTAAAAGCTATTCGTTCGTTGGATATTATGCATCAGCGCGCTGCTGATTATATTTTTAAAACAAATAAAAAATTTGAGGCCCCCTTTATATGGAGTTTTATTTTTAAACGGTTGTGCAAAAAAGTCCCTTAATACTGTACTAAATATCAGCAGAGTGTTGGAAATCGCATTGCCAAAAATACAAATCCTTTGACGGTTATTTCTATCAACGTCATGGTAAACTTATAAAGCAAAATGGATAAAATTAAAATTTTGTTTTTTATTACAATTAAAAATTCTGTTTGAAATTTATTTTAAAAAAAAATGGAAAAAACCATGTAGAAATTTAAACAATTCAAGCCGCATAATAGAAAACCATAAAATATTTGTGTGCGTGTGTGTGTTCGTGTCGATTAATTTTATCACTTGAGTTGAAAACACAAGCGAATTCGATTACAATATCATGCACTAATGGTGTTACCAGTCAATACCATTATTTCAGGAATTTTTATCGTGTATCATCACATCAAAAAAAAAATGTTCTTTTAATCCTTTTTTCATTGTTCTGGCATTCGTTAACATTTTAATGCCATGACAGTAACTGAATATGTATTATTTTTTGTTGCATTTTTATGATTTTTTTTGGAGGAATTATGATGATTTTTCTTTCGTGTTTTTTTGCGGATTTTTGGTTTGATATGCAGATTTAAAAAAAATAATTTGATTTGCATTGGACAACCGACACCATAAAGTGTTTTATGATAATAATTGATGAAGTTGTTGTTGTACGAAAATTTTTTTATTTTTTTTTAAACAAAAAAAAAATCATATGATAATGGATTTATCGACGAAGTAATTGAAAAATAAGGGAGGTTTTTTTTAAATTTTTAACTACTCACCGTTAAACATTCTGAATTCTGTTGGCATAATGCATCTTTTGTGGTGAACTGCAATGAATGATAGAAAATGAATACAAAAATTTATTAGAATTTCATGTAATTTTTTAAAAAGAAAAGAAAATTATTTTAAACTAATTACGGAAGAGAAAACACTCCACACAACTTTATTTCCAAAACAATTTATTGTCATTTACCATGAGTCTGTGTGTGTCTGTCTTCTTACATTTGCTGCCATACTTCATCTCAAATGAGGTCAACTGTTCTTAACAGTCCACGAAAGCATATGTATTCTTGAAATTTATTTCCCCCAGTCCCTAAGCAAATAATTATGATCTCAAGCACTAGGGGAAGTGGCGGACAAAACAATCAAAATCAAGCAGCAAAAACCTCATGCCGCATACCGCATACCTTATACTGCCGAAACTAAATAAAACAAAAACAAAACTAAACGAAACACATGTTAATAATTCATGACACATTTGCTGACACATTGTGTTTGTCTTCCTTTGTGTGTGCATGTGACAATGACAACTTTTTCCTTAAAGTCAACACAAGTATGCTTAAGTCTCGAAAAATTAATTTTCATTCATTACAAGATTTTTTCTGTTTCGGTTTCTTCTACTTTATTTCCAAGTGTTTATGATATGCTGTGCCTTCTCCCTCCCATAATTCGTTTGGTTGCCTTTGATCATGATTAATAGCTGATAATTAATGAAGTGAAAGATAACCAAATTTCATTTTTGATTGATTTTTATGTGTGTCCATGCTTCAGAAAAAAACACACAATTTGTGGTATTTGTGGTGTTGGGTGATAAATTTCTATGATCAATTACCGAAATAATTGTCAAAATGCCGGCCATGGTGTTATGACTTAAATGATGAATTGTCTGCCACATTATAGTTATTTGACACACGATAGTTGTCTTAATTTTTAACGCCGATATGAAGATAAAAATGATTCATTATATGGCCATTACCTACAGGCTTAATAGGAATGTAGGTTGAAAAACAGTTGCAGTAGCAGTCAGAGCGCACTTTTTATATAAAAAAACAGAGACTAGACTTCTGTAGGAAAAGTATTGTTACATTAAATTACATTAAATTTATAAACGAAAGCTCCAAAAACAAAACAATGCAGTAAACAATCCTGTTTACAAATTATCGTACTGCTTAGTATAACAACAAATACCAGCATAAAACAAAAATGGTAAACAAGTAAACAAAAATATACCAAAAACAATACAAGAACAAATGTAAACAAAATACACAAACATCTCTACAATAATAAATGTAAACAACGATGTTTACATTTATAGAGATTTCGAGAAGATGAATTTACGAACATTCGCCTTCAAGAACATTCATCAGAATGTTTACGTTGCCATATAAGTTAGTTAGTAAAATTCAGTCAGTCTTGTGTGAAGACGCGGTGTGTTTGAAAAGGGTAATCGTGGTTTGAAGATCTCCGTTACAAAGATCTGTCGAGTAACTCTTTAGTGATTGTTAATATTAACAGAGCAATAACAATGAAAAGCAATTGTTGTTGCTTACATCAAGTTGTGAAGAGTGGCACACAGAATTGTGCGAATAATAAAGAATTTTAATTAAAACTAAACACGAAATTATTTTTATTTTATTTGCAATCTACGAGCTCATATTTTAAACGTTTTTAAAAGGTAAAAACGTAACAATATTCTCCACACGAACAACGAGGCTGTAAAAGATACACCTTTGCCTAAACTCTGTGCCTTCGTGTCCTACGAAGACATTTGCGAGCTTCCGATCTTTGACAGTTGCTAACGGCCATTTTGTTGGAGCAACATATGTCAAATTAGTATGTCCTGTATTCAGTATGTCCAAAGCACCATGGCCGGGTTAATAAGCATTCAACAACACATACAGTTAATAAAATTGTTTTATCAAAATATATGCAGTAATGCGCTATTCGCCCATTTTCCTATCGCCCTAATCGTCCTATTGAAAGCTCTTTTTGCAATGCGGTGTATAAATTCCTACTCGCTATATTCTAGTAGGCTGTGTGTTGGTTTGTTAGATGTGAGGCCTCGGCCATGAACAAATTGTCAAGAATCCGTCGTTCGGAATCGACTTTAAACTGTAGGTCCCGCCGCTCATGTATAAAAAATTAACACACACAACATATGTGGCGTGAGAAGCTAAACCGTAATCCTAACGCAAGGGTTGCAATGATCAATTATGTATGTATGTATGTGTCTAACACCAGTATGTCGATGAAACACAAAATTTCAATAAAATATCAGCGATGTCTGTTAGAATATGCAAGTCGCTTTCTTGTCACTCACAAGAACTCAGCCTTCCACAGGCAATAACTTGGCGAAACGTGCATCTTGACTTGGACCTTGTACAAATGCGACTAACCCTGAAAGGGATGGCAAACAACGATGTAATTTCACTGAATAGGGTAAATGACTCTAATCATTTATAAATAAATATAAATACGTGAACAGACAAAATATCAATCCCCATGAGATCCAAACTCGAAAAAGTCACTGTTTGGTGTGACTTTTGGACTGGCAACGTCAACGGTCCATATTTATTTAACAACACTGTTGCCCGGGCCCACAACAGCGAGCACCACAGGGAGATGATTACCAACTTATTTTGGACTAATTTGGATGTCCTGAACACCAATGACATGTGGCTGCAACTGGATGGCGTTACTTGCCACACCACGTTAGATATTCCATACGAGTAATTTAATGTCATGAGATCGTACGTGACTGTGATGTCAATTGGTCAACGAGAACGTCCAATTTGACTTTTTATTGTAAGGCTGTCTAAGTCGCAGGTGTAATCGAAGAAGTCACAAACCAAAGCTAACTGAATTAAGCCAGTTTCATGGAAAATTGGACATTTCGTACGCGTCCCACCTATTGAAGCCGTGATGGACATTTGAAGGGTGTTGCGTGCCAGATATGATCCCATCAATAGCCCTTTCAAACGAATAAAGAATTTTGATGATGTCTCCACGCACTTAGTTTTATTGTAATTTAAAGGTAAGAAACACTTAAGGAATGACTCGATCGCTTATAATTGAATATTGATCACGCCTCAAACTGATACCGTATGACTATTCCGCAGAATATGGTGCAATGGTGATAGCTGTGTAGTAATGGACACTTGGCGAAGTGTACACATTTTAATTTCTTTTTGCCAAGTCTGTCTGAAACTATTCGTTGCATTCAGAGGTCTACGTTTGAAAAGTTACCATCTGGATGTCATAGCGTCGAGGCTTGCTAAAAGGTCCTTTTGGTATAAAATAGGGTTTTGAGCGTAAACCCCAAAGTACTTCAATGTTTTATATTGCCATTGGAACAGAGTGAGGGGTCCAGTTGAATTTTGTACATTCACTGTCCTGGTTCTAGACAATATAATATAATAAGATACATAAATTATTATATTGGCTTATCTGTTGGCTTTTTGGAGTACGTTTTAAAAACAAGAGGAAAAAGTTTAGTACAGAGATCGGCAATGAATGATTTTTTCGCTACTCATAAGAACTTATGAAATCTTGAATATAAGTGAGTCAACAATATTCAAATTTAACTAAGTACTCTGATTCATTCATACTCACTACAACGTTGATTTATAAGTACAGGTTGCAATGAGTTTGCGCACAACATTGACATCAAACTCATACCATTCGAAATGTGTGTGATTCATAAGCCTACTTATTTGTGTAGATTCATAACTTTAGAAAAATTCTCTTATAAATGATTCAAATGACTAATCATTCATCAAAATTTATAGTCTTAGTTGTTGTTGCATTTACGAATAAAGAAAACCGACACATAAGCAAAAAAAGACAGAGCAGCAAGCAGAACAAACACCCAACCTTTTAGTGAGTATTTAAGGGTTCGTACGCGACTCATACTTATTGTGTGATTCGTGTATATGTTGAGTAATACAGAGTCGAAATCAATATCAACATCATACGTGTTGTTAAGTATGAATATGATGAGTACTTCATACTTTGAATATAAGTAGAGGTTCTTTGATATTAAAATAAGTATGAGTATGATTCGATTCCACTCGTCTTTCTGAATACTCATGGCTGATCTCTGCTTCAGTACTCAATATTTAAATAAATCTTGCAATAATCTGCAGCTTATATTAAACTTTTTAACTTAAAATTTAATTCTTATCCATTTCTCTCAGTGCAAATTTATTTTCTTGTCGATTGATAAGAAATCTCTTTATATTGTTGTTGGTTGTTGTTTTTTTTTCTTCTTCTTCTTCCAACCAATATATTTTAAATCGGTTTTCAAATGCTTATCTTTTAGTAAGTAACTGAGACTTCTTCGTTATGCTTCTTTTGCATATTATAAGTCACATGAAAACAAGAAGAAGAAGAAGAGGAAAAATCATTTTGCATAAAAATATAGTCTTCTTTACAAAAAATCAAAATCCAAATCAAAATCATGATAATTTTTTCCCCCTTTAGCCATTGTTTTCTTAAACTTGTAGATGAAGAAGTAGAAGAAGAAGGAAAAAGACTACGTATGTATATCGTTTATAATACGGATGAGCCACAAAATGTCAGACTGACAATGTGACAGACAAGAAAAACTATCAAGAAACCAAGCCAATGTAAGAATAACAATAAAAAGAAAGAAAAAGAGGGGAAACAGAGAAAAAAAACTAAAAAAACTATTCAAATTGGACACTAAATGTGTCAGAGGAACTCTCTTAATTGTAAAGATTGATTGATTTACGATGAACAGGTCCTTGTTTTGATATGCGTATAAATTGTGGTCACTGACAATACAACCACCAACCAACAACAGTTAATAAAAGCCACAAAAAGAAAAAGAAAAAAACGAAAACGAAAAATATATGCCAAAAAGAGAGAGGGAGAGGAGAACTAAAACGACTTGAGACATTCACAATTTTCTTTACTGTGTTGCCCCATGTGTACTTATGTATGTATGGCTTTAAGCAGCAGCTTTCAAATGTTTGTTTGTGAACTTAGAAAAGGCTTTTGAATTCACTTTATTATTGCTACTGCAAGAGGCATATGCTTTATGAAGAAAGCTTAGCTCTATTGTTTCCAGTATTTAGAATGTACTCGACTCTCATACTCTGTTTGAAGTTAGCTTAGACGGGGAAAGAAAAATGAAAAATGAACTGCAGAGTATTGCTTTATAAATTTTGACTTTTACTTGGCATATATGAAGGTAAAGAGATGGTTTATGGTTTAATCACATCTCATGATTTATTTCACTTGATTTTAACTTTCATTTCAACTGCGCAACATTTGACAATTGCCATTACGGGGCTGTTATAAATTCTGAAATTCTTGAACGTTTTCAAAATCATTGAAAAGGAAACAATTTTCAATATTTAAAATTTTATTCTTTCCATTTACTTTTCATTCCTTAACAGGCTCACTATACTTTTGATTTGATTTCCTTTTCTCTTTGTTTCCTTTCTAATTCCTTTCCTTCTCTTTATTTACTTTTCATTTTTATTTTTATTTTCTTTATCGAGAACCACAACAATTGTTAAGAAAAATTTATTGTTTATTTTCAATTTTACTACAAAAAACAAATAAAAAAATCAAGTTATACTCAATCCCCTTACAGTAAGCTGTTCATTTAAAGGAATTGGAGTTTATAGAATGGTTTAAATTTGAATCAGAGATCAGCAACTACTACTCATAGGCACTCCTGAAATTTTGAATATAAGTGAGTTAACAATATTGAAATTTAACTATGTACTCTGATTCATTCGTACTCACTACAACGTTGATTTATAGGTACAGGTTACAAGGAGTATGTGTAGAATGTTGAGATCAAACTCATACCATTCGAAATACGTTTGATTCATAAGCCAACTCATTTAGATTCATAACTTTAGAAAAATACTCTTATAATACTTATAAATAGATTCGAGTGACTCGAATCATTCATCAAAATTTACAGTGTTAGTTGTTGCATTTACAAAAAAAGGAAAGAAAGGCACATAAGCAAAAAAGACAAAGACAGCAAGCACAGCAAACACACAAGCTTCTAGTGAGTATTTTAGTGTTCGTATGCGATTCATACTTATTTTGTGCTTCGTGTAAATGCTGAGTTATGGAGAGTCGAAATCAACAACAAAGTATGAGTATGATGAGCACTTCAAACTTTGAATATGAGTAGAGGTTCCATGATATTAAAATAAATATGAATGCCTATAAGTATCAGAATTTATGAGTAAGATTCGATTCCATTCTCCTGTACTAAACTTCTACATACTATTCAGCCTAAAATAATGACTATAAAGGCTGATCTTTTGGGGATTTGATATCAACTTATATCGCATGCGGATATACGTATATTTAGTTCCTTAATTGGTCATTAAGACTCTTCATTCAGGATTACGGCCTCGTTTCTTACACCACTTACATATATTGTGTGTGTTAATTTTATACAAGAGCGGCAAGGCCTGCAGTTTAAAGTGGTCTCCGAAGGAGAAACTTTTCAGTATTACAAAGACCTTCAGAAACTTTCTTAGTAATTTTTAAATACTTTTAGTGTTTTGCGAGAAATCTGCTGAGAGGAAGTCACCGTAAAACTATTTTTTCATATTTCGTTTTGTTCAAAATGTCATTGAGCGAGGGCCTCGCATATAATAAGATACCACACTACCCACTAAGCTATACGAGTAGAGCTTCCATTATATAATAAGTATGAATGCGTGCGAAATTATGAGTATGATTCGATTCTACTCATCTTTTTGAATACTCATTGCTCACCTCTGATTTGAATCAACGGTTATTTAGAATCTGGCAATACTTATGTTATTCTATTCTGTCAAAAAATTCGGTGTATTATATCTTATTATCTCTGCTGAGCGTACTGAACTGATTTACGCTTGAGCAACGTAAAAGTTTATTGGGCCAACGAGAAACTGCACGATGTGTTGATTTTGTCGAAAAAAATCATCCTTTCGGATGCAGCTCATTTTCATCAGAAGATCCACACGTGATCTTACAGGAGCCAATGCACCCATTACGAGTGACTGTTTGGTGCAGCTTGAGGAGCGGAGGCATAATTGGCCCATATTTCTTTGGAAACGAGGACGGCGCCACCATTACGGTCAATGGAGATGCCTATTGCACCATGATAAGCAATTTTTGGTACTCGCTCTTCATGGTATAAATGTGAACAATATTCGGTTTCAACATCATACATATCATATCACAGTTATTTTCTGTGAAGTGCTGTTAACCGCCGTCAAAGCAGGTACAATTCGGCAATTGAAGACCAACATTCGTAGTGCTATTGCCGAGATACGACCCCATACACTCGAAAATGTACATGAAAATTGGTCGGAACGAATGAGGTACTGTGAGGCCAGCCGCGGGAGCCATATAAATGAAAAAGTATTTCATTTCTAACCGCGACAATTGTACTTCACAACAAAAACATAAACCACAAATGATGAATTTGAACCATGCATTGATTGTGTAGCCACCGTAGATTTGAATGAAATGTAGTATAGTAAGTAGTTTGTTGGCTTATTAGATATGAGTGGTTTGAACTCCAGTCTAGAACTCTGGTACGAAACTAAATATGAACAAAAACATTTTTTTCGGCGGCCTGCTCCTAGCAGACTTTTAACAAAAACTCTGAGAGCAAATAAAACGGCCATGAAAAGCTGCTCAAAAAATCTGTCATTCGCAATCGATATTAAATTGAAGGTTTGGCCACTCATGCATAAAATTAACACACATAACATGGGTGGTGCGAGAAACTAGGTCGTAAACGTGGTTGAAGAATGGTGATGACCAATTTAGTAAGTAAAGCAGACTGCGTGTGCGATATCTTCGAATTTTTTGATTCGTTTGAAAACCCTACTGATACCATTACGGGTGGAATATAACATCGTTCAAATGTACAGTATGGCTTCTTTGGATCTGGCTCATAAATCAGGCTAAATTTATACCACATTATCGATTGTGTGCAGCTGTATTTCTGTGTGTATTTATCTTTGACGGCATCACACAAATAATAGTCCAACGGTGTCGAATCGCAGCTCCGAGGTGGCCAAGCGACATCAGCTCTGCGGCTGATAATGCGATCTTCAAAAACAGGGCGCAAAACATCGAGTGTAGCTTCGGCTGTTTGGCAAGTAGCGCTGTCCTGTTGAAATCAAATGTTGCCAATATCCTCCTCTTCAATTTCTGTGAACAAAAATTCGTTCCCGATAACGATCGCCATTGACTGTAACGGCCACTCCTTGCTCATTTGCCTCTGGACCAAAATCCGCACCAAACAGTGACTCGTTTTGGGTGCGTCGGCTTTTCAATGTATGCGTGCGGGTTTTCTGTGCTCCAAATGCGACAATTTTGCTTGTTTATCAAAATGAGCTTCATCTGAAAAGATGATTTTTTTTTTTGCCAAAATCGGCATCTTCTGGTGTAGGCTACTGTATGGCCAGCCGTGGCAGCCATTTGAATGAAATTATTTTTCATTATTAACCGGAAGGATTGTACTTTCAAATAAAAAAAGAAGTTTGAGAAAATATTCAGTAGTTTTTTTTTAAAGCAAAAAAAATAAAGTTATTTGGCGGACCCTTTATGTCGTAATTCTGACCGATTTTACGTTCCCACTAAAGAATTTGTGTTTCATTTCCACAAAATATGCTCATTTCATACTGTTACAGCTGGTATGTTAGTGAAAAGTGTATGAAATCTTAATTACTTCTGTATTTCTAATTGCATAGGAGATCTAATGGCTGCAGTTGGACTATATGTCAGAAGCCATTTTTCAGAGGAAATACAATTACAGCAACCATTATAGTTTCTCTGAATTTAAAGCGTTCGAATGTCCTTGAAGGTAATATCGTGAAAATAATTTCTTTATTTCGCCATGTCCCTTCTTTGGATGTTTTACTGTTTGAAAGTTTGCTGGAAATGTTATTGTCCTCAAATCAATCACAATTTCTTTTTCAATTTTTTATTATTTTCGTTTTTTATTTCATTTTTTTAGTCCTTTATATCGTTGATTGATTTTTGTATTCGTTTAACTTGTTTTTTGTATACAAAACAACAAAATAAAGAAAATCCTTATTTCTCTCTCTGTGACATACAATTTTTTTACGATTTTAGTTAGTCATGCAATGGGGGGTTGTTGCTCATCACTTCATCAGAACACCATCTCCTATTGAACTTTTACTCCCCCTTTAGATACATGTAAGGCCTAATGGGAGACAGTTTTTTTCTTCTTCTTCTTTCTAGTATTTGCTCAAAGAAAATCTTATTGAACTGCTTTATTTTGATTTATTTTTTATTTGTTATTTATTTCTCTCTCTCTCTCTCTCTCTCCCTAGTTCTGAAAACATCATTCCATGATGACAACAAGGATTTTTGGGAAAGAAAATTTGTTTCTGCATGTTTCCGTTTCGTTGTCATTGTTGGGTGATTATTGCGTTGTTGATAAGGATGATGTTTCTCTCTGTTGTCTGTTGTTTGTTTCTTAAATCTTAAATTCAGAAAAAAAAAACAAAAATATTTGGAAATTCGATGTTTTTCTTCAGGATGTTATTGGAAAATATTGTCTGCCTGTCTAGAATCTATAACAACTTATTTAGATTGACAAACAATGGCTATCGTATTGTATTTTGTTTTTTTTTTTTTGCTAATAAATGTATGCTTTTCAGTTATTAATATTGAGCATAGATAGTATAAATGTACGAGGGTGGTTAAACAGGTCTCTAAAAAATTGTCTAGAACCTCTGAGAATATTCATGATCATTCTTGTATTATACCGACATACAGAAAATTTTGATTTGATTTGATTTGATTTTCTCCGTTAAGCCCGCTCCATATATTCCATTTGCAAGAACTTCTATGCGAACAAAAATATGATTTGTAGTTATATCAGAAAGTAGCCATATTTAGCTGTATAATTTTGTGTTGGCAACCTTATCAGTCCAAATTTCTTTGAGAGCAACATTGGCCACGCAATCACTGAAAACAGTGAGCACTATAGATCGATGATTACCAACTTCTTTTAGTATAAATTTAATAATCTGGCAAATAACGCCATGTGGGCTCATCAAGACGGCGTTACATTCCATATAGCTTAAGTAACATTAAATATTATAAATGTGCGATTTGAAGGCATAGTCATTTCACCTAAGGACCACCGAAATCATGCGATTTGAACTCATTAGACATTTTCTTGTGAGGTTTTCCGCAGGTATAAGCGAATAAGCCAAGGTCTCCAAAGTAAACATAATCCATGCCATCGTTTATATCCAGCCTGATTTATGAGCCAAGTCACGGAAAATTGGACATGTCGGACACGCAGAGCGGACATTTGAACGATGTTATATGCCACACGAATAAAAAATTTCGTTTACTTAACTTACTTAGCGCCATTACTACAACTTGCTGTTAAAGTTGGGTTTAGTTAAAGGTAACTTTAGCTAAACTGAACTTTAAAGTCACGATTAACTTCTTTTCGTTATTACAATCTAATGATAAAATAAAGTTAACTTGTGCAAAATTATGGCAATGCCGTAGCAATGTCGATAACACTGCTCAAATTAAACAAGTTTTATTTAAACGTAGTGGCAACGATGTGACATCTTATTTGTTATGTTTATTCATTTTCTTTATAAAATTTGTGAGTGGAGGTTTTAGCGTTTTTATATTTTTCTTTTTTGTTTTAAAATAAGTATAATGAATACCCCCATATCCATTTTGATTTGAAGAACTATTAATATACTAACGTTTATTTTTTATGTTTATATTTGAAGTTGCCATATTGAAAATAATATATTTAATATGGCAAGTTGAAAGATAAAGTGAACTTTAAGTATTTAACGTTCACTTTTATTCTATTGGATACTCATAATAAGGAAATTTAAGTTATCTGCCTGTTAAAATCCTGCCTTCTATTAACGACAAGTTGTAATAATGATCCTTAGTTGGTCATTACAAATCTTTAGAGAATATATAAACCTCGCTTCTCACACCACTTATACTTTGAGTGTTAATTTCATATATGAGTGAGGGGACCTACAATTTAAAGTCGATCCCGATGACAGATTTTTTGAGAAGCTTTTCGTGGCAAATTTTTTTTACTCTCAGAGTTTCTCAGAAGACTGCTGAAAGAAAGTCGCCGAACGACTTTTTTTATATAGCGTTATGCCACTGCTTCACGTCTAATAAACCAACTTACTACCTACTAGACTACGGCGACTTACACACATCTTATACTCACTTTATTTTAAGAAAGGCAATGTAATTGCGTATCTTTAACAGGAATTTATGGTTCCATCAATGAACCAAAATTTCTTGGCTCATCTATGGCAATGCTACATAAAGCATTTGAATATATTTTATCCACGTTGTATCCCCAATCCTCTGTATATTGCTGACGATCTCATTAACAATTTAAAAATTTTTTTTATTTCTGGAATACACCTCGTATTGCCCTATTATGTTATCGTTCATATATGTTATCCATATTACCTAAGATTTTACTGTATTTGTTATTGTTGTTCTCATTTTTTTTTTTTGTTATTGTAATTGGACATTTTTAATGAAAGCCTTTATAATTCAATTGTTTATGTTGTTGTCTACCAACCAACCATCCATCAAAAAGAAAACATTTTAGATAAAGAGAGGAATACAATAATGAAATTATTTTCATTATTTTCTTAGAACCATAAAATGTATTCCATAATATCCTTTATGATTGAGAGGATATTTACATGAAAATGTCCTTCTTGTACGAGAATGACAATGTCATAGGCAAAGCCTACATATAATTTATATTTATGTATGTATGTTGTACTTGTAAGTGTAAGCCGGATTTATTAGAAACTTATTAAGAATCTAACGTATTTCAAAAACATATTTATTATTGAGGCGAATATAATCTCTGTGTCATATAGTTTATGATGCAAACATATTCCTGATTTCTTTATGTTGCATTATCTAGTCGTGCATCACATATTGTTGAGGGTAATTGCTGAGATATTTTTCAATTAATGTAAGCTGATATACAGTGAGAGTCAAAAGAAACTGTTTACTATGAATAAAATTCTAACAATCACCAAATGCAACTTTTTCCACTTAAGGAGAGTGCCCAAAAAATTTTACAATACATATTACGAAATTTGTTGGAATTTTCTTTCTTTGAAAAATGACATTGAAATAATTTTGAAATAAAAATAACGGTTATTTATTAATGTATATATTTTTTAAGTACAGTTTCTTTTGACACTCACTGTACTTACTACAATATAAATACATACATACATAATTGGTCATTACAACCCTTCAGTCAGGATTACGACCTAGTTTCTCACACCACTTATGTTGTGTGTGTTAATTTTATACATGGCTGGTGGGACCTACAGCTTAAAGTCGACTCCGAACGACAGATTTTTGAGAAACTTTTCATGGCAATTTTTATTTACTCTTCAGAGTTTTTGCCAGAAATCTGCTGAGAGGAAGTCGCCGAAGAAATACTTTTTGTATTCTGTTTTGATGTCTGGCCTGGGGCGCGAACCCTGGCTTTTCGTCTAATAAGCCAACACACTACCTACTAGAATACGGCGACTTCTCAATATCAGCATAAAAAATGGTAAACAAGTAAGCAAAAATGCAACAGCAAAGACTACAAAAATAAATGTAAACAAAATACACAAACAAGAATAATAAACGTAAACAACGTTTACGAGATTTCGAGAAGACGAAGCCACGAACACTCGCCTTCAAAACAATTCATTAGACTGTTTAACCTGCCATATAAAAGGCAAAGCAACGCAGGCGAGTGCATTATTGAAGTTCAGTTAGTCTTGTGTGAAGATGCGGTGTGTTTGAAGATAGTAATCATGGTTTGAAGATCTCCGTTACAAAGATCTGTCATATAATTGCTTAGTGATTGTTATTGTTTATGCAAAGGGTGTTAACAGAGGAATCTAACGAAGATCAATTGTTGTTGTTTACATCAAGTTGTGAACAGTGGCACACAGAATTGTGCGAATAGTAAAGAATTTTAATTAAAACTAAACACAAATATATTTTGATTTTATTTGCAATCTAGGAGCTCATATTTTAAACGTTTTTAAAGGGTAAAAACGTAGCAATATATTTTTTTTTAAGTACAATTTCTTTTGACACTCACTGTACATACTACAGCATAAATATTATTTCATTATTAGGAATGATGATGAATCAAAGTGCTCAATGTGGAAAAACTGTAAAGGTTCAGCATTGATCTCATTGTATATGAGGTTTATAGCTTACATATGCCTCTCATTGGATATAACGAGTGAGTTCTTAACGTACGATTTTATTTTTCAGTTCAAAACTTTTAAAAAAAATTTATAAAAAACTCGGAAGAGTTAATTCCTTTACATGTACGACCTCTGATTCATATTCAAGATGTAAAATTTAAAAAGAAAACTTTACAATAAAACCAACAACAATAAGTAATTTTCCAATTATATTTAAATTGTATTTGTAAAACTATTTAAACTGTCGTTCTGTCTATCACATGCATTCGTATGAGAAGTGAACGAATGAATGAGTGAGTAAGCGAGTGCATGATGTGCAACAAAATAAATCTCCAGCAATTGAAAAAAGATGTTAATTTTAATGCCATCAACCACGCAAAACTCTTCAGTTGTTGTTTCATATATTCAGTCAGGCATTCTCATTCATTCAGTCATTCAGTCATTCTGTTCTATCAACTCCTACAACAATGACAGCAAAATGCTGCAACATCACTCAGCAATCATTGAAAGGCAGTGGGAACGTAGCATAGATGAACAACTCACTTAAACTTTATGTTTTTAACCTCTTCTTTTGGGCCAATTAGTTAATTTTATTTAAACTAGCAATATTATTTATTATTACTATGTATTGTTGCTGTTGTTGCTATGTATTGCTGTTATTGCCACATTGATGTTGACGTTGTAATGTAATGTGCTTTACTGTGCTGAGCTATACTGTGCTATGCTGTGCTGTGATTACAGTTGTTGATGTTTGGTTGGCTCACGTTATTCTTGTATTGCTGCTTGGCTGTTGCTATTGTGTTAAGTATCCGTAACCATCTTTTATTGTACCAAGTGACTGCAATCATGTTATTGACTCTGACTACAACAATTTGTATTTATTTTAAGCCAGCGACAGGCATTTCTGAGTCAGACTTTATATGGTATTGTAACGACTGCCTTGGGTTGCATATTGAGCGAGGAAGTGTAGGAAGAGGAAAACAAAACAAAACAAACCAACACAAAACAAATAAATATTATTAAAGAAAGAAAAAACAAGAAGAAAAATAAAATCTAGAAATCAAATACAATAATTTTATACACACATCTACACGAACAGACTTATTTACTTCATTGTATAAGCAGTTTAAAGAATGAAAGAGCGAAAGAGAGCGAAAGAAACAATTTTCAAATCCAACTTAAGTAGTGTTTGTATTTATGGCTGTATTTGTATTTGTAATGTTTTACACATACTATTAAACAATACATTGTTTACAAAGGTAATTGTATGAACTAAGGGTGGCCAGATGTGTGCTGTTCTTATTATTGCTTCTAACCTATGTACATATGTATAACAAATCAGGCTGTTCTGTCCACAGTGGTTTATGGGACTATAATTTCAGAGCGCCTTACTACTACGCTGGAAATAGCAATATATTAAAATTATTGTAAGACTCCCTTTCATGCCTAGTTATATCTAAACAAATACAAATGTGTGTATGTAATTTTGATTGCATGTAGCTCAGACAAAAACCAGAACGAATGAAACACTGAAAGTAGTATGGAAAGTGGCATTAAATAGAATGAGAATATTATCAACTTTTCTTGTTAGCTACCAGTATAGTTTGTAAACATCGAATGGTGCTGATACATACATACATAATTGGTCATTACAACCCATTAGTTAGGATTACGACCTAGCTTCCCATAGGATAGGTCAGCTAAATTATATGTTTTGATCAGAACCTCAAAATAATTTGAGCAAGTCTAAGTGAGTCGTTTGTTGTATAATATTTTTATATTATGTTTTGGTTTGTGTCTGCGATAAAGTGACCTTTTTTAGTTGATATTTCTTTAGAGGTATCCCCTTAAATTTTATAGTTTTCAAGCAGTACCGATTGACAATAGGATGATATATTTGCTGCTGTACGCTACCGCTTCTCTGATGATTGGTTTATTGGTCCATTATACGAGCGTGCAGCCATCATGTATAGGACCCAAGTAAAAGTGAGAATCTGATTTCATTTCACTCCCAGCAGTCGTAGCTAATTTAATTCTATACTTATTGGAGAAAAATACTAGAGTAATAAATTTCAAATCAGATCTCAGAAAAGATTATAACAGCCGTTTACATAATATTGACCTGGAACAATCGGATTAAGCCTCAGTTTCTTATGATAAAATCAGAGCCGACATTAGTGTAGTCGGCCCAAATAAAGTTCAGTTTCTTTGTATACACATGCATACATAATTGGTTATTGCAACCCATTCAGTCAGGATTACAACCTAGCTTCTCATGCCACTTATGTTGTGTAAGTTAGTTTTTGGCGGGTTCTACAGTTTAAAGTCGACTCCGAACGACAGATTTTTTAAGAAACTTTTCATGGCAATTTTATTTACTCTCACAGTTTTTACCAGAAATCTACTGAAAATAAGTTTTCATATTTCATTTTGTTGGAGATGGCTGACCTCACGTCTAATAAGCCAACACATTATTTATTATACTACGGCGGTTTCAGCAGCAGTCGTAGCAAATCTAATTCACGGTTTACTGCAGAAAAATACTAGAAGAAGCAATTTCAAATTCTATCTCAGAAAAGGTTCTTACAGTCGCTTACATACCATCAATTTGGAACTATCCGACGAGGTTGCATTTTCTTATGATGAAGTTAGAGTCAATATTAGTTAAGCTTGCCCAGATAAACTCCAGATTCATTGAAAACATTGTAAACAATATCACCGCGGGACTGCTTAATACCAGTGTAGCTCTCAGAGCATAAAATAACGAACAATAACTGAGAATTACAGGATTTTGCTTCTTTGGTACTCATTGAAATTCATGGAGCTTGCTTTTAAAAGAATCTACAGCCGTAGTCTAGTCGGTATGGTGTTTTAACTTATTAGACATGAGGCTTCGCTCCAACCACCCGATCAGTCTTCTCCAACAAAACGAAATATGAACAATTATTTCTCCGGCGACATCCTCTCAGCAGATTTCAGACAATTGCCATGAAAAGTTTCTCAAAAATCTATCGTTTGGAATCAACTTTAAGCGGTAGGTACCGCCATTCATGTATTAAATTTACACATACAACATAAGTGGTGTGAGAAACTAGCTTGTAATCCTGACTGAAGGGGTTGTAATGGTCAATTATGTATGTATGTTTTGGAAAGAGCTTGATATCAATAGGACAAGTTGAATGTAATCAAGAGATGGTAGTCAAGAGTTTTTAAAAGAGGGATTTAAAGTATATCCTAAAGACGAAGTACAATGAGCGTGATGTAATCAGGAGCATGTTCAAGTGATATATGAATATAGTTTCTGTCTCCTACTAGAAAAATTGCAGCGTTGCACAGACATACATACATAATTGGCCATTACAACCCTTCAGTCACGATTACGACCTAGCTTCTCACACAATTCATGTCGTGTGTGTTAATTTTATACATGAGTGGCGGGACCTACAGTTTAAAGTCGACTCCGAACTACAGATTTTGAGAAACTTTTCATGGCAATTATATTTGCTCTCAGAATTTTTGCCAGAAATCTGCTGAGGAGAAGTTGCCGAGGAAATATTTTCATATTTTCGATTTGATGTCTGACCTGACCGTGGCCTAATAAGCCAACACACTACCTAGTAGACTACGGTGTTTTCAACGTTTTTTTCTAAATTTTTAGATCCCCAATAATATAAAGAAACCTTCAGGCATTTCCTTTTTCTTATGGCCACCTTTGATGAGTGATGTGTTTAACAAGTACTACAAGTGATTAACAAACACTGTTGAAAAGAAATGTTTAGTACTAAACACTAGTGTCTGTACTTAAATCTCTATATGTATACACACACACTTGAAATATTGCTTTTATAAGCGTTCGTGTATACGAATATGCATATGTTTATGTGTATTTGTATTAGTTTATCGATTTTATTTATTTAATTTTTAATTTTTGATTACAATTAACAATTAAAAATTCTCTGTATTTCCGTCTGTCTATTGACAAACTGTTAGTCATTGTGTTGCAATTAAAGGAAAGTTGTTGGCTTTTAAATAATTACAACTGAAAAGCAACAAAAGCTTTTAAAAGAAAGAAAAAAAAGAGAGTGGCAATTTAATAGAAACATAGATAAACAAATAAATGGTAGTGCAACATAAGCAAAAACAGAAAGAAAAAGACAACAACTGCCGTAGAAATGGCTGCAAAAAGGAAAAAAATCAACCTCAATTTGAGAAGATTATTTACATTTCCTTTTAATGTGAAGACATTGAGTGACTGAACAATGTTGCTTAAAACAACAGGAAAAACAAAAATAAACAAAAACAAAACGAAGAAGATCAACAGCAACTGCAGAGACAACTACACTTGCAACCATCTAACCAACCATTACTATTACAAAAGCAACAAAAACAACAACAAAATAATCATAATAATAGTTGTTGCCGTTGATGTCTTCCACACAAAATAATGGCTAAACAAAGTTGCTGTTGCTGTTGTTGCAGTTACTTTAGCTTTGCTACAGTTTTTGTCGTTTCATTTCGTTTTTTCTTTTGTTTTTGTTTTTGCGCGTTTTGTCGTTGTGAATATTTCTGTAGGATTTTTTATTTTTTTTTATTTTTTTTTTAATGTTGTTGTTGATTTTTAAGTTGTTTTCGTTTGTTGCTTAATTCGTATTTTTTAACTCGTTTATTTATTATTTTTATTTGTAGTTGTTGTTGATTTGTTTGTGATAAGACAAGTTTGTTGCTGTATCCACTGCTGGTTTATTTGCTTTAGTTGCTCCTTTTTCTTGTTGTCCATAGTCAGATAAGGTAGGGTCTTGTGCTGTTGCTGAAGGTTTTGAGTACCATACAATATTTTATAGGCAGCAATTCTTAAATGTTGTAATCAAACTTCTTTCTTTGAGCATGGAAAACTTGTAAAAAAAAGTTTTGTTTTGTAAACAAAGTTTGATCGGGATTGTATACACATACCAGAGGTCAGCAATGAATCGTTTTTTCGCCACTCATAAGCACTCATGAAATATTGAATATAAGTGAGTCAACAATATTGAAATTTAACTATGTACTCCGATTCATTCGTACTCACTACAACGTTGGTTTATAAGTACATATTGCAATGAGTATGCGTACAACGTTGACAACAAACTCATACCATTCGAAATATGTTCGATTCATAGGCCTATTCATTCGGATTTATAACTTCAGAAAAATACTTATAATACTTATAAGTGATTCGAGTGGCTCGCTCAAAATTTACAGTCTTCGTTGTTGTTGCATTTACAGAAAAAGAAAAATGACACATAAGCAAAAAAACACAACCTTTTAGTGTTCGTACGCGAATCATGCATTTTTTGTGCTTCGTGTATATGTTGAGTTATGTAGAGTCGATATCAACAACATCATACGTGTTGTTAAGTATGAGTATGATGAGTACTTCAAACTTTGAATATGAGTAGAGGTTCCATGATATTAAAATAAGTATGAATGAGTATAAGTATCAGAAATTATGAGTGTGATTCGATGCTACTTATTTTTTTGAATACTAATTACTGATGACACATGCATACTTTATTGGTCAGTCTGGATCTGCTGAAAGGAAGTCGCCAAAGATATATTTTGTCGGATTTCGTTTTTTTTTGAGTAGTCTGACCTGGAGTTTGAACCCTGGCCTTACTAGGCCACGGCGAATTTTCACAATTGTATACGTTGCAGAAATCCAGATTTGATTTCTAATGAAAATCGAATTCGAAAGGTTTCCGAATTTTAGCATCCACATTGCAGTGAGGCTGTTATGAAATCGCCGTAGTCTAGTAGATAGTGTGTTGGCATTAGACGAGAATCCGTGGATCGCCCCCGGCCCAGACATTTCGAACATAACGCAATATAAAAACAATATTGCTTTTGATAACTTTCTCTCAGCAGACCTCTGACAAAAAGTCTGTAAAAGTGAATAAAATTTGTCATGAAAAGTTTCTTAAAAAATCGGTCATTCGGAAACGTTCTGTCACTTATGGATCAAAATATAATTAAGACAAGCTCTTAAGTCATGAGACTTATGCAGCAAAGGTAAATCGAAATCCTGCGAAACATTTGTGTCTAGTCGTGGAAGCTTTTGCCTTCAACGAATGTGTATGTAGGAAAGTTTTTTTTTTTGTTTTAATATTTTGTCTTAGAAATCAATAAATAAGCATCGACTTGTGTTGAAATATTTTACACAACGTGTTTGTATTACAGGCTTTTTCTAGACCAATGTCTTCTGTTGGTTCATCGGTATGCTCTGTAGTTCGGTATTTTATAACTGGCTTGGACTAACATAACTTTCTACTCCTCTTATTATTTACTTCAATAGACATTTTAAGTTTTTTTGTTTGCTTTTTTGATTTCTTGTAATTGCTTGATGATTACCTGATGGTTGCCCAGACAACAGCAGTTGCTGCTTCATGTTGCAGTAGATATATAATCATTAATACGAGTGATGACAGTGTTGTGTATGCTTGCGGTTCAAATTGATGGAAAGTTTCATATTTTTGGCAGAAAAAATTACATCGTTTTACAACATTCAAAAGATGCTTTTCGAATTGAGATTTTAAAAGAAATGAAACATGTTTTCAAACGTAAGTCAACAGGACTCAGGGTGTTATGACATACATATGTATGTAACCTATTCCGTAGCAAACGTCCTTTATCTTGGTCAGAAGTTTTCTTTATTATTCTCTTATATGAAGCGAATGTAAGGGATGTTAGGGATTTAATCAATTTCAGAGCAATATATTTTAGATCTTAAAAGGAATTAATTTTAGATCTTAAAGGAATTAAATAATAGCAAGTGCTTTCAAATGAAATAGCAAGCTGGCAGAATGGAATAAAAAGGAAGTAATCCTTTATCGTACTGCTATAATACGTATGATCCAATTATGTAGACTCAAGTCTACATTTCAGGCAAAAAAAGAAGAAGGTAACATTGCCACCAAATCATCACTTATAATATGAATGTTGGTAGACAAGCGGTGTTATATAGTTATTGAAGCGCTTAACGACACGCCTAAGAAAGTCTAAATATTCTCCAAAAGAACCTCCTTATGGTTGGTTACCAAGCTAAGCAACAATCAAACATTTCAATAGAAGAAGAAAGCAATCTGCAAATAAGTTTTTTGCCTTGAGGACAAACGCATGAATACAATTTCTTTTTAAGTGCATTTTAAAATTTAATTTTCAACTGATGATTTGCAACCTCAGCCTAAATGCTGCCTGCAATCAAAAAACAAACTTAATTTCTTTTAAAGTCATTTAAAGTCGAAAACAAAACAACGCAAACCGAAAAATCATTTGATGACGTTACTGTCTGTCAGATGTTGTTCGGTTTCAAGTGGAGTTTAAATAATTTGGAAACCAATTTTTTCAAACATACACGCACAAAATAAAAACAGAAACGAAATATCCTACAGGCTTGAAAACCCCCTGGTGGCTTTTCTCCATTTTTTAGACCAAAAAACCAAAAAAAAAACAGGATAGGGGAACCAAAATTGAAAGCAAAATTGTAAAATTAAGGAGTTTATTATGACGTTTAATGACCCCAAACAACAAATAGCCCCGAACACAGTGAGTTGAGTAAGTAAATATGAACAACTCAATAAAATTCATTTATTTATGTATGTATGTGTTTGGCTTGACGGCATTGTTATGGCCTAAACGGCTGACTGGCTGACTGACAAACTGCATTTGTTGATGATGATGATGAGGACGATGGTATGCTATGGCTGGAGTTGTTGTTGCAAGCAAGTGATGATGTTGCAAATTTATTTTGATGCTGTTCGTTTGTATTTATTTTATTTCCTTTCGAGTTTTCGAAATTATTCTTATTTTCGTTTACGCTGTATATCCTATGGAAACACTTTATGTCTTTGGCACGCAATGACAAGGGAAGGCGAGCAGAGTAGAAGCAGCAAAAAACAACAACGAACGAATCATCATCATGTAATTACAGTGCTGGCCATTTTTAATGGCACTTCGTGAAAGCCATTCAAAGAAAGTAAACAACGTTCCGAAAAAAAAATAAAAAAAAATGGTATGAACGAAGGCTAATATGCTAGCAAATGTGGCAAGCCAAGGATTTTTTCTTTTCTTTTTTTTGGGTATGCTCTTGGTAGCACTTAATACAGCCCACTGCTAAAAAACGGTATGAGAAAGAGGGTGTATGAATTTACCACCCAAAAATCACAAAAAAAAGAAACTGAAAAGAAACAAATCGTACGTGCAACATAAGTTAAGGCTGGATGTCTGTTGCATACAATTGCAACTACAACTAGCTGCTGTTTTTAATGTTTTCTTCATTTTCTTCTTGTTTTTAATGCAGTTATGACTGCCTGGATGATGAGTTTCACTCACTCACACACAGTCAAACCAAGCAACATTCAAGCTCTGCCAGCAATACAGTAATTTAGTCTGCTACGTCTGTCTGAGCACGTCTCATTGTCCAATATTTGGTTACGTTTGACTCTAGACAAATGGCCAGAACAACAATAATAATATAAATGTGTTGTCAATGATTATTATGTTGCACTGATGATGATGATGCCTTGTATCATGACATCTTGCAATTTAATGCCAAGACAAAATTATATTTTTTTTCTTCGTCTTGCTTTGTAAGGCAATATTTACAACAATTTACATTCCCCATGTAATCAGCAGTATTGGTTGCAACAACAACACAAAAAAAATATAAATAAAAACATTGTAGAAGACAAGCAATCAAGCAGCCATCCAACATTTTTGTTGCTGCACATAGTATACTTATGTTAGTCATAATAATCTCTGTGTATGTAGTTTTTTTTTTGATGTTTTATAACGGTTATAAGAATTACTTTTTTATGTGTTATTTTAAATACATGATCTGTGCACAGCACTGCTTTGTATACAACCCACCAACCTGTTGTTTGTCGCCGTGTTGTGGCTGCTGTTGGAAAACAAAAGAAAGCAACAGTCTCCAGCAAAAAAGAAGAAGTAGAAGTAGAAGAAGAAAACAATATGATGGAACTTGTAAATTGATATGCAAAACTTGTTTTTGTGTGTGAAGTTCAAGCATTTTGAACTTTGGCAATGAATATCTTGGATGCAATAGATATTCAATGTCTTTATTATGATCGTCATTAGAGTCCTTGAAATTGAAAATTTCTAATAAAAAAAATTTCTAAAAAATTTTGTTTTTCAAAATTTTCAGAAATTCAAAAATATTGACGATCGATCCGCTAGAAACATTGGGTCATCCAAATTACTAAAAAAAAACTTCTATTTTGATGAAGAAAATTATGAATAAAATTTCTCTTTTCACTTCATCACAAATCTCTTTCTATTTATCTACAGAGGGAATTAATAACTGATCTTTATATAAGATAAGTACATGAAATTAAAATCTCTGGGCCGGTGAAATGCCTGCTTCGGTCATAAAGTTCCCTGTGTAACCGAATTTCTTGAATTATAATTGTAGATCTAAATATTTTCAAGGTATTTAGTAGGGTATAGCGGCAGTCCCTTCGTTCGATTAAAAAAAATAGTTTAAAAACGTTTATGCGTACACAAAGCCCATGGGAAATCCGCGGGTAAACTACTTATGAGATCGAAACCACAAAGTCGATTCTAATGCCCATAAACTCTAACGTTCGCTGCTCCATTCTAGAAAATTGTGAAAAAGTCTTTCCTATTATCCTTCGATAAGAAAATACACAATCTTTCCTAAAAATCAGAATAAATCTTATTAACGCCATTCGTAGGGTCTTATTTAAAACGCTTCCTATTTTTTAAATTAATTGAAACAAACTGTATGTGTCTTCATTCATTTGAAAGACCATTAGCTGTATAGACAACATTGTACAAATGTCCGCCACGGTTTCTTTAGGTAGAGCGCATTCGAAATGTCAAATTTTTCAACACTCCAGCGCTTATGGTAAATTGGTTTTCAGATCGTAGAATTCAGGCCAAAAGAGTTGGTAATTATCGACTTATAGTGCTCACCGTGGACAGTAATAGCTGAACATCATCGTTCTTGAAGTGATATGGAAGCCCATGATTTCGCACGATGAAATCCACAACCGACAGTGGCTTTTTCAAAATGCATTTAATTGCATCTTGCATCTCATGTGGACTCGTCAGTCAGGATTACGTCCTAGCTTTTCACTCTACTTATATTGTGTGTAGTAATTTTATACATGAGTGGCGGAACCTACAATTTAAAGTCGACTGCGAACGACAAATTTTTGAGAAGCTTTTTCATGAGAATTTATTTACTCTCCGAGTTTTTGCCAGAAGTCTGTTGAGTGATCGAGACGCCGACTATATATTTTTTTTCATGGATAAAATTAACACTTACAATATGGGTGGGGTGAGAAGACAGGTTGTAATCTTGACTAAAGCCTTAGTATGACCAGTTAAATACGTAAGTATGTTGAATAAATGACAAGAATTTCGACAAATGCAGCTTCAAGAAGATAACCCTTCTCAACTATCAAAATTCCGAAATCCCTCTATGAATTCCAAAACATATTTGGGAAATTTTAAGCAGTCAACTGATTAACAAAAGTCTGGAATATAAGCCACACTAGTGTGTAGAGCCAAGACGTCAATGTGTTAGCAGTATGACGTAAATATGAGTAAGAACCAGAGATCAGCAATGAATCGTTTTTCACTACTCTTAAGCACTCATGAAATTTTGAATATAAGTAAGTCAACAATACTTAAATTTAACTATGTACTCTGATTCATTCGTAATCACTACAACGTTGATTTATAAGTACAGATTGCAATGAGTATGCGTAAAATGTTGACATCAAACTCATACCATTCGAAATACGTTCGATTCATATGTCTACTCATTTAGATGCATAACTTTAGAAAAATACTCCTATAATACTACTTATAAATGATTCGAGTTGAGTCATTGTTGCATTTACAAAAAAAAAAATAATAAAAGACTTATAGGGTGGCTGATATGTATCGCATCCAACTTCAGGTTGTTATCATTTGTAAACCGCTCATCTGACAGCTGACAGATTTATTCCAGTGATAGTTCATTTTATTATTTACAAGCTTACAAAAGCATTTTGATCTATTGCATTCAGAAAAAAAGTTATTCGTGATGGAATTCAAGCGTCATAGTGTGATTGCTTTATATTTGGCTGGAAAACCACAGGTGGCTATCGTTAGAGCTCTCCAGCATTTAAATGTGAATAAATCTTTTATTTCTCGTACCATTGCTCGTTACCGTGATACTGGCAGTGTTGCATCGCGTCCAAAAAGTGGACGAAAAAAACAGTAACAACACCAGAAATGGTCCGAAAAGTGAAGGCCAGATTTGATCGAAATCCACGCCGTAGTGGTAGAAAAATTGTTCGTGAGCTGAACATATCGCGAGAACGGATGCAACACATATTGATAAATGAGTTTGGACTAAAGCCATTGCAGTTCCAAAAAGTGCAAGAGCTCACCGATGGACAAAAGAAGTTAGACTGGAAAGAGCCAAGGAGTTACTTCGCTTGCACGAAAGTGGCCAGTTACCGATGAGATGCCATTCCAAATTGAGCAGTTTGTGAACAAACAAAATGATCGGGTTTACTTGCCAAAGAGGTCAGCTGAAAATTTACACCTGCGATTGGCCACCAGAACTCAAGCGCCGCCGATGGTAATGGTGTGGGCCGCCGTAACGGCCGATGGTCGCTCTCCGCTCGTATTCATCGAACGTGGGGTCAAAATAAATGCCGAATATTATCGGGAAAATGTCTTAAAGACAGTATTGAAGCCCTGGGCAGACAAATATTTCGGCTGCAGACCATGGACATTCCAACAGGACTCAGCACCACAGCACTCAGCACGCGTCAACCAAGAATGGCTTAAAAAGGAGGATCCTCGCTTCATTTCTACCGGACAATGGCCACCAAAATCTCCGGATCTCAATCCGTTGGACTTTTGCGCCTGGGGCATTTTGGAGAGTAAGGTTCTCACTAAAAAATACCAAAGTGTCGATCATCTCAAGACGGCGCTTCGCCGGGAATGGGCCAAAATACCGCAGAGTCACTTTCGTGCAGCCTGTGATGGCTTTGTCGGCCGTTTGAAGGCCATAATTCGTACCAAAGGTGACCAATTCGAACAAATCTAAACAGATTCTAAAATTTGATGTTATTTCCAACATTTTTTGCTTTTGAACAATATAATTAAAAAAAAATTAAAAAAATATAGCGCTTTACTTTGTTGCAGCCACCCATTTGGGTGTTCGTACTCGATTCATACTTATTTTGTGCGAAATCAGCAACATCATACGTGTTGTGAATTATAAATATGATGAGTACTTCAAACTTGGATTATGAGTACAGGTTCCATGATATTAAAATAAGTATGAATGCGTATAAGTATCAGAAATTATGAGTATGATTCTACTCATCTTTTTGAATACTCATTGCTGATCTCTGGTACTTTAGATATGCCTAAGTGGATTTGTTGTAATAATTCTGTAATATTCCTGTAATTAATATTGCTTGCAATTTGATTCCTTAATATTTTCATTGCGGTATAATAGAAAGCAAACCCATAAAAATTAATTCATTTTGTTTTTGCTAATGATTCCATTAGATTTACTAATAAATTGCTTACAAGGCTTTAAAGTAAACTAATTATTGTGTTTTAAATTTCAAACGGAACTAATTTTTGAAATAATAAATTAATATTCCTGCTAAAATATGCTCTTAAAGCCTTTAAAAGACTGGCTACATCATTTATTTATTTTACCAGTAATAAGCGAATAATATTTTAACCATAAGAACTAATCAAAGGCAAAGATTTAATAGATGATCTGCTTGGTGGCTAAGAGAGACGAACAAATAGCACAGGTTCTTTATATCGACATACACTCATAAATCTCTAACAAATAAAGGCAATATTAAGAACATAGGAGGCTAACATAAAAAAATAATTGTTTAAATAATAAAAAACAAGAAAAAAACTGAACATCCACTACTAAATGCAATTAAATCTTTGAAGTGTATTATGCACTATACACTGTGAAAAATTTCAAACTTAAATTGAATTTCAAAACAATACAAAAATTTTTAATTAATTTAAATTGAAAAAAATATACAATTTACAACACTGTCCGTTAAGGTTGAGAATTCAAAAAAAATATTACAAACTACACTGGCTTTTCTGCCCGTGTAGCTTGCTTTAAGTCAATCCCCCCAGCTAACAGCTAAACTGTAATGATAGCATGAGTCAGGGATTTTTAGTTTTTATTTTTTCCCTCATCAGTTTACCTTACAAATATGAATGGCTGGATGGATCTGTATGTTTAGTATGTAGGTCTGTTCTCATCCTATGTCTGTCTGTTTGTATTTCTGTTTTTTTTTTCTTTCTGCATGTATCCACATAAGGGAGATGCGTGATCTTTTTGAAGATGACGATGAAACGTGATGAGTTTTGTATTAGCACAACAACAACAACAACAACCATTCGTAGAGCATGGATAAAGGCAGAAAATAATCTTTAAACTAAATACAGTTCCTTTGTTTACTTTTCACCTTAAGAGCCAGCTTACCAGCTTTTCAGCATCAAATTAAAGGGGGATTCAGAAAATATATTGGGTCTGTGCATTGATTTTTAACATGGCTTTGAGTTTAAACTTGTGGAAATGCATATGTAGTGGTGATCAGAGGTTGCGTTGTCTTCTTTAGCGTAAAAGAATTCAGGTGACTTACTGGAAGGATTATTTGGGGGGAGTAACAAACGAAGCCGAATTTTTAAAATTCGATAACCATGTGTTGATTTTCTAAACTCCTTATATCGTCAAGGCTGTATTGGTCGCACTTTTAGTATAACACCTACCCTCGCACCTCGCCTCGTAAGAGCATATTGACCCGTCGAAACTATTGCAATATAAAGATTAAGACGCTAGCTTCGACGAAGATTTGCTTTTGATTGCTGAAATCGAAAGGTTTTTTATTTCCAAACTGACGAGACTAAAAACTTCTGTACCTATACAGGAACTTAGGTCCCTAAAAGGTTACGGAAGCGATAACGAGGCAACAAATTGTAAAAAATTATGCAAGTGCTGCATACCCAAAATGCTGCCTTAGGGGTAACACTTTCAAACAGAAGTAATTTTCCCAACGTATTCTTAAGAGCCATAAAAATCAGTTCCATTATTACATTTCTAAAGGCAGTGTTTAAGTGTATGAAACATATTTGCTCATACAAATTGCCCCATAAAGCCATGGTAATGATTTGTATTTGCTAAAATCAACTGCAGTCGCCCTAGTCTAGTAGGTAGTGTCTTGGCTTATTAGATGCACTCCTGTGGCAGAAACCACTGATCAAACATTTTGAACAAAAAAATATTTCTACGGCGATATCCTCTCAGCAGCCTTTTAGCAAAACCTCTGAGAGTAAATCAAATTGCCATGAAGAGTTTCCCATATGTCTGTCGTTCGGATTTAAACTGTAGGTTCTGCCTCTCATGGACAGAGAAGCTAGGTTGTGATCCTCACTAAAGGGTTGTAATGACCAATTAAAGAAATATTTTTGAGAGTCATTATGACAATTCAAAAGGCAATGTCTACCCATGAAAAACGATTCATGAAGCCAAGGTAATGCATTGTATTTGCTGAAATCAATTGAAGTCGCCATAGTTTAGTTTAGCTTAGGCCTTCTCCCAGCAGTCTTCAGGCAAAAACCGTGAGAGTAAATAAAATTTCTATGAAAAGTTCCTCAAAAATCGGTTGTTCGGAGTCGACTTTAAACTGTAGGTCATGTAGCTCATGGATAAAATTAATACACACAACATGGGTGGTAAGAGAAGCAAGGTTGTGAGCCTAACTAAAGCTTTGTAATTACAAATTAAGTAAAGCTCACACTAATCTGAACGATAACAAGTGTTCTACTGAACGAAAAACGTGCAAAATTTGATGAAAGTGTCCCTAGTTTTCTATTTTATTGACACATGGCCTTATATTGCACAGTCTGCTTTCACTTCGCTTGTCTAGTATACTCAAAATGCCATGCATTCGTGATTCATTCTTGGTCAGAGATCAGCAATGAATCGTTTTTTCGCTACTCATAAGCACTCATGAAATTTTGAATACAAGTTTGTCAATAATATTGAAATTTAACTAAGTACTCTGATTCATTCGTACTCACTACTACGTTGATTTATAAATACAAGGTTGCAATGAGTATGCGTATAAAGTTGACATCAAACTCATACCATTCGAAATATGTTTGATTCATAGGCCTACTCATTCAGATTCATAACTTTAGAAGAATACCTCGAGTGACTCGAATCATTCAGCAAAATTTATAGTCTTAGTTGTTGTTGTATTTACAAAAAACGATAGAAAACGGACACATAAGCTTAAAAGACAGACCAGCAAGCAGAGCAAACACACAACCATTTAGTGAGTATTTTAGTGTTCATACGCGATTCATACTTATTTTGTGATTCGTGTATATGTTAAGTTATGGAGAGTCGAAATCATCAACAACATCATACTTGTTGTTAAGTATGAATATGATGAGTACTTCAAACTTTGTATATGAGTAAAGGATCAATGATATCAAAATAAGTATGAATGCGTATAAGTATCTGAAATTATGAGTATGATCCAATTCTACTCATCTTTTTGAATACTCATTTGCCGATCACTGCTCTGGAAGACGACGTAGTCTAGTGGGTAGTGTGTTAGCTTATTAGACGTAAGGCTGCGATTCAAACTCCAGGTCACACATCAAAACGAAAATACAAAAAAATATTTCTTCGACGATTTCCTCTCAGTAGATTTCTGGCAAAAACTCTGAAAATAAATAAAATTGCCATGAAAAGATGCTCAAAAATCTGTTGTTCGGAGTCGACTTTAAACTGTATGTTCCGCCACTCATGTATAAAATTAACGCACACAACTAAAGTGGTGTCAGAAGCTAGGTCGTAATCCTGACTGAAGGGTTGTAAAGACCAATTATGTATGTATGTATGTATGTGTAATACAAACGAATTCATAGAAATTATTGCTTCTACCCAATAGTAGTAAGACTTTGTTTTTTTCACTCTGTTTGGTTCAATCGGATTTTTCTTGATTTTCAAATGATTTAATAATGATCTCCTTGATGTTGCAACAACTTCAACGTCAGCTCATCATCATTATGGTATGATTTCTTTTAAACTGAAATTGTTTTTTTTTTGTTTTTTTCGAAAGAACTAAATACCGAACAATACAGTTCAGCTTTAACGACTTTGAAGATAAGTTTATACTAAAGTTCTTTGCAGTATGAATTCTTCTGTACGGGGATTTGTTGTGCTTTAGTTTTGGCTTTGCCTTGATAATGCTGCATGTCTTTCCCTGATTTTATAGCATTTTGTAAAGCAAAAAAAACAAAAAAGAATGCGTGTTACACTCGTCATCATCTGCCTCAACAGCTAAAGATGCTTTTTTTCACTTCCACTATAAAAATACAAGAAAAAAAGAACTCGAGTGCATGTTCCGGCATAAAGACCCAACCAAGGCAGTCAGACACACAAGACAGAGACTATAAACTGACTGAGACAAACGTACATACATATGTACATATGTATGTATATCGAACATGTGTTGCACATCATCAAATGTTCTACATCATAAAACGATATTACATGATTGTTGCATGGCTGGACGATAATACTTTGCCGCTACATTTCGTTTTTTCTCTTCTGCAATTCTCTTCTTTTTTTCTCTTTTTTTTTTGATAATTTTTTGGATTTATTGTTGAACAAAAAAAACGAAAGAAAAAGTAGCCGACTTCGGCTCTTAAGAGCATCATAAACCGCTGTAGTAGTAATGTATGACGATATGTAAGTGCAACAGTGTTTCTTTATTGGTTTTTGATTTGGATTTATTGCGGCAATGAAAGTAACCGTGGAAAATTATTATGATTATGAATTTGATGTTGGATGGCTGGCTGTTTGGCTGGCCAATTCTTCTTGATCCATCTTCTTAAGGCCAAGTTTATTTAGAAACGTTCCTCCTTTCTAAGTCAATTTTATTTGATTTTTTTCTGAATTTTTTTTCCTCAATTCAAGTCAATTAAATAAGTTGCTGTCGTACTTACAAATATTTATTATTATGAAATCGTTTCTCCCTTCCTTCCCCTGCTTTTAAATCTTTAGTCTTCAAATATATTTTTGGAATTTTATTTATTGAAGTTAATTACTTACAGAATGCACTTGTGTGCTAGTGCCTCTCATGTACCAGGACATGGAACTTTTTTTGCAGCATTCAAGGTTTACAGCCTCATTTCATTTTGCCTTTCCGTTTCTATTTCATTTTTTTTTCTTTTTTTTTTAGAACAGAAAATTATATTTTTAAACGAAAAAAAAGCACAAAAAGAAGAATTGACTGAAAACGCTAATAAATCTTGAAGGCTTTCGTTAATTAAAAATAGTAAACGAAGTCAATTAAAATTCTCTTTTTTAAATAATTTTCAATTTGAAATTATTTTCTAATTGGGCCGCTTGAAATCAGTGAAATAATGAATCAGTTTCTACTACACCCAAACCTGTTTTTACACGGTTTTTTTACGCGAATTTGAAATAACACGGTTTTTTTTTTTAACAAATTTACCATTTTTTTGTTCGCTCCTTTTTATACGGATAAAATCGTTTAATAAAATAAAAACTCTGTGTATACTATTCAACTAAATCTGTGGGTTTTTATAAAGTTATTCAATTTTATAGGCATATGTAGGCTGCTGCATCAATCCTATGTATATTTTTTCAGTTTGTTTATACACTTACATACATACATAATATTTGACTTTTTTTACGCGTTTTTTTTTTACACGGTAACCACTGGAACGTATCTACCGTGTAAAAAAAGGTTTGGGTGTATTTCTTGTTGTTAATGAAAAATTTAAAATGCAGCTGAATAAAGTTGTAAGAATTTAAATGTGAATTTAAAGGAGAGTCCAATTAAAATGTGTATTAAAAAATAAAACTAAGTTAGTACATACATAAGTTTTAAATAAATTTTGCTTATTCTGTTTACCTATGATGGTTTGACAGTAAGATAGCTTTAATAGCTAAACATAATCTGCAAAGATTCATTTGCAGTTGCAAAAACCAACAATTATCTCTAAATACACATTACCTTTATCCCTAAACTTTTTCATCCATTACAGGTCGTGCTGTCGGAAGTAACAACTCTCGAATTATAATGATCCCAGGGATCGCACTATACTATTTGCTATAGATGGTACTTCATCAGACAACTTGTAGCAAACTATAATATTCAGTCACTTTCTATCTCTATTTATTCTATTTCTTAATGACCTCAACCTTTGTCTTAATTTAGGCTTAATAGTATTAATCACTCTCGAAGTCGCTGTAGTCTAGTAGGTAGTGTGTTGGCTTATTAGACGTAAAGCCAGTGTTCGAGCCCCAGGCCAGACATCAAAACAAAATACAAAAAGTATTTATTCGGTGACTTCCTCTCAGCAGATTTCTTTCAAGAACTCTGAGAAAAAATAAAATTGCCATGAGAAAGTTTCTCAAAAATCTGTCGTACGGAGTCGACTTTAAACTGTAGGTCCCACCACTCATGTATAAAATTTAACACACACAACATAAGTGGTGTGAGAAACTAGTTCGTAATCCTGACTAAAGGATTCTAATGACCAATTATGTATGTATGTGTATCTATTACTCACTTACTTACTTAATTGGCTATTACAACACTTTAGTTGGGTTTAGGATGTAGCTGCTTACACCATCCATGAGTTGCGGGACCTACAATTTACAGTCTACTCCAGCGGAGAAGTTTTTTGTGAAGATTTTCATGTCACTTTTATATACTTTTAGAGTTTTTGTTTGAGTATTGCTAAGAGGAAGTCGCCAAAGGAATATTTCGTTTTATTCAACATGCCTGAAATTGGGGTTTGAACCACGTCCTCACGTAAATCTAAGTCCACACTGTATCTGTTATACAACGGCTACTTCAGCTCTAATATTTCTCCATTTATTATTTCTCTTAATGACCTGATCTCTTTAACTTCTAATTTGGACTCCCAACTTTTGAAAGTCCTAAATCATTCTAAAGAGTATAAACCGGACTTTTCGGACATGCAGTTCTCAATAGGGAATGAAGTCTTTTGCATTAATACAACATTCTCTCCTGCTATCCATTTTTAGATTACAAAGGGCTGTTTTGGTTTCAATTAACATCCCTTGTAATGTGTTTTAAAAATCAGACTACATACATAATTGATCATTACAAACCTTTAGTCAGGATTACAACCTAGTTTCTCACACCACTTATGTTGTGTGTGTTAAATTTTATACATGAGTGGTGGGAAATACAGTTTAAAATCGACTGCGAACGACAGATTTTTTGAGAAACTTTTCATGGCAATTTTATTTACTCTCCGGGTTTTTGCCAGAAATCTGCTGAGAGGAAGTCGCCGAGGAAATACTTTTTGTATTTTGTTTTGAACTCTGTCCTGGGGCTTGAAACCTGGCTTTATGTCTAATAAGCCAACACACTACCTACGAGACTACGGCGACGTTGATTTATACGAACAGGTTGCAATGAGTATGCGTACAACGTTGACACCGAACTCATACAATTCGAAATATGTTTGATTCATAAGCCCAGTCATTTAGATTCATAACTTTCATTCATAAATGGTTTGTGTGACTTACAGTCTTAGTTGTTGTTGCATTTACAAAATAAGCAAAAGAGATAGAGCAGCAAGCAGAGCAAACACACAACCTTCTAGTGAATATTTTAATGTTCGTGAGCAAATCATACATATTTTGGGAATTCTTGTATGTGTTGAGTTATGAAGAGTGGAAATCAGCAACATCATACGTGTTGCTAAGTATGAATATAATGAGTACTTCTAACTTTCAGAAGTTATGAGTATTATTCGATTCTACTCATCTTTTTGAATACGCATTGCTGATCTCTGGTGTGTAGTCAATTATGACTTGAAGTAAGTAAGCCTTTAGTAAGCATAGCATAGGAGTAAGCATACCGTATGAGTACTTACATTGTACATGTATTGTAAACAAATTTATTTTTAGTTTTAATTTCAAAATGTTTTCAAAATTGAATTTGAATTCTTAAATACCTTAAACAATTTGCAAAAAGCCAATCTAAACTTATAATCAAAAAAACAATTCATGAAATGAAGAGTTTTTTGTATTGATTTTAATAAACAATTTAATGGCAAAATCAATTTAATTAATTTTATTGTTATTTAGTTTGGTTTTTCTTCACAATAATTGTTTTCATTGTTTGGTGTTTTTGTTTGTTTCTGTTTTTTTTTAGTTGAACACTCATAATAAAACAACACCTGCAGTGTCACACGAAAATTAAAACTCCACTTGTAGCAGCAACCACCAAAATGCCAGACAACTAAACAACAAGCAATATAACAGCTAAAATAACAATAACACCGATAACAACAACAATCAACCAAAGTTGTAGGCAACATCTACAACAGCAAGCAACAGTTGAAAATAAAATCTGTCAAGGCAAACATGTAACGTTTCCAATGGCTGGCAGAAAACAACAGAAAAAAAACAAACAAACTTTCAAGTGAATTAAAAATAATTATTAAAGCAAAAATGAATGAAAAAACAATCATAAATTGTATGAAAACAATACAAAATAACAAACAATTAACAACAACAACAACAACAACAACAAAGTACTCTATTGGTCCATAAAAGAAAAAAATTATTGGTAACAAACTAAGTAATTGCCCCATGGATGACTACGAAGTATGCTTTGTTGCATTTTATTTATTTCTTCTTCTTTTTCTTCTTTTTTTATGATGTTGTTGCTGCTACAATCCTAATAATACAGCAGTTTTATGCAATGCTTCTAGTGCCCACATTAAAGCCCCAAAAAGATGAAGAAACAGCCATCAAAAGCTGCTAATAATTTTCATGTTGCCTGACTAACTCTGCCTATCTGCCAGCCTGCCTGCCTACCCGCCTGTATTGCATTCGATTCGATTTTATTTTGATTTTCCCTTGCTTAGGTTTACAGGTTGCTGTTGTTTCTCTATACTAGCTAGTTCATCTTCTGTGTTCCAATTTCTGTATGCCATAAGGTGGCTAAGGCCTAGCTGGCTATGTACTCGTATATGGTTACGGGCTGATGATATTTGTTGCTATTGCTAGTGCCTAGTGCCTTATCATTATATTTAATATTGTTTTTATTGTTATACTATAGTTTTATATTGCCTTTGCAATAGAATTTCTTTTGATTTTCAACAACGATCAGGTAGGTCGCTGCTAATATTTGTGCTTGTGTTACCCACCAAAAAAAAAGCCCACCAAAAACCCGAAAAAATATACAAAAAAAAATTTCATTTTTTTCCAAACAAATTATTAAAAAAAATTCCAAAAGAGGTCGCATACGTACCAAAAAAAAAAGAATTGTTTTTCTCTTCTCTCCGTTCCTCTGTATTATTTCATCATGTAAGCCTGTGTATTCATTACCTCTCAAAAATGGCAATGTGGCAAACAATGATTTTTGTTTGCGTTGTTTTCGCTTTGCCGATTTAGTCAAACAACTAAGAATTCTGTTAACGTTTTATTAAAGCCCTAAAGGTGTTGTTTTATGTAGAGATCCGTTCCATACCAATACTGTTGGAGGTAGACTGTATGGCACACACACACACGAGTCTGTTCACTTGCTAGCATAGCTGAAACACTCTCACTTAGCAATTCATATAGGCCTGGCACCTTAAAATGCTGAAATTATTACAAAACCATGGTTACACAAGCATAATGTAACCGAACGAACGAAATTATAAACGTTATATAACCGTCTATCTTAACTTAGCTTAGTTGGTTATTACAACATCTTTAGTAAGGATTACAACATAGCTTCTCACACCACCCAGGTTGCATGTGTTAAATTTATCAAATAGGGCTGGGGCCTAGAGATTAAAGTCGATTCTGAACAACAGATTTTTGAGAAAGTTTTTGTAATAATTTAAGACTTACTCTCAGAGTTTTTGCCAGAAGAAAACCGAGAGGAAGTTGCCAAAGCAATATTTTGATTTTTGTTCAAGGTGTCTGAGCTAGAGGTTCGAACTCGTGATTCAAGCCCATGGTTCAAGCTCCTGGTTCAAGATAACTCGTGTAATTAGCAAACACACTACCTACTGGAATAAGGCGCCTTTATCTCTTCTTGCAAAAATGAGCGCTTTTTGCGAGCAACACTCAATCTCTATTAGATGTGGAAGAAAAGACAGGGCTGTGGCTATCGACATTTGAATTTTCTTTTTATTGTAAGAAACAGAAGAGATTTATACGAAAAGAATTCGGCACTTCTATGCCATAAGCTATTAATGAATCACTGGCAAAACTGCCACGGACTTATGTTATTGCCGGAGATTCTGGAGCTGTTCTTAGATGTCATCCTATACATTTACCTTTTGCTTTGTCTCAGTTGTATGATTCCAGTTTCTTCAGCTAAGACTAAGGATTTGGTCTACTGTAGCAGATCTAGAATAATAAGGTTACCATTTTCCAATGCTAAGAACAATACCCTGCCTTACACTTTTGCAAGTGGTGGTACTGTCTGATCATCATTCTGTGATATTCTTTATTGAAGTTATTCTTTTTCTAAGAGTTAGGTTAAGATTACGGCCTACCTTCTCACACCACTCATGTTGTGTGTGTTAATTTTATACACGAGTGGCGGGACCTACCGTTTAAAGTCGACTCTAAACGACAGATTTTTAAGAAACTTTTCATGACAATTTTATTTTATTCTCAGAGTTTTTGCCAGAAATCTGCTGACAGGAAGTCGCCGAAATTTTTTTTCATATTTTCGTTTTGATGTCTGACCTGGGGTTTGAACCTTAGTCTTACGTCTACTAAGCCAACACACTACCTAATAGACTACGGCGACTTCGGATTATAGTTTCCAAAATTTAAAAATTAAGAAGCCAAAGCCTCTAGAAACAATTCATTTAGGAACACCCTTAAAATCAAATGGAGAGAGAATAACATCAACAACGAACATCGTAGGAAAATCAAGCAGCACAACCTCTTGAGAAAAACTAGGAGTTACTTAGCAAAGTTCCTCACTACTATGCCTAATACAACAGCCCAGAGATTTATACAGAGACCACTGTTTACGAGAACGGAGAGATGGCAATTCTACCATTCTAGAATCGGTTAGAGTGGAAAAATCGAAGGTTTTCTATTGGCTGGAAATAGTTTACAAATGAAACTCAAAACAACGCAGAACTAATAAGAAATCATGAGATAAGATCATCGTAACCTACTAGGCAGTAAGTTGGCTTATAAGGCTAGAGATCCTTGATAAACCTCAGCTAAGATATCTAGGATAAAAGAAGTATGAAAACAAAAACTATGACTCTTTTAATAATTTCCTCTTAGAAATCTTGTGAAGTTGCCATAGTCTAGTAGATAATATGCTGGCTAATCAGACACGATGGCTTGGTTCAAACCCCCCGCTCAGACACCCACCAAATGAAATATGAAAAAATATTTCTTCGTTAGCTTTCTCTCAGCAGTCTTCTGGCAAAAACTCTGAAAAAAAAATAAATTTACCATGATAAGTTGCTCGGAAAACTGTCTTTCGTAGTGGACTTTAAACTGTACTTCCCACCAGTAATGAATAAAATTAACACACATGGGTGGTGCGCTAAGCGAGGTTTCAATCCTGACTGAAGGGTTGTAATCAGAGATCAGCAATGAGTATTCAAAAAGATGAGTAGAATCCTATCATACTCATAATTTCTGATACTTATACGCATTCACACTTATTTTATCATCATGGAACCTCTACTTATATTCAAAGTTTGAAGTCATATCCATACTTAACAACACGTATGATGTATATCGATGTATACATCATCACACGAATCACACAATAAATATGTACGAACACTCAAATGGTTGTGTGTTTGCTCTGCTTATTACTCTGTCTTTTTTGCTTATGTGTCTCTTTTCTCTTTTTGTAAATGCAACAACAACTAAGACTGTAAATTTTGATGAATTATTCGAGCCACTGACTGAATGAGTAGGCTTATGAATCAAACATATTTCGAATGGTATGAGTTTGATGTCAGCGTTGTAAGCATACTCATTGCAACCTGTACTTATAAATCAACGTTGTTGTGAGTATGAATGAATCAGAGTACGTAGTTAAATTTCAATATTATTGACTCACTTACATATATTCAAAATTTTATGAGTGCTTATGAGTAGCGAAAAAACGATTCATTGCTGATCTCTGGTTGTAATGACCAATTAAATAAGTAACTGATGCTGCAACGAACAGCAAGCTCGACATTTAGTTTTGGTTTTAGGCTGGACTACCATCTCGAGCTTTATTTTTCTTGCGTTTGACAAAATCAGATGGTCACGTTATTTTGTTTTTGTCTATGAGTAGAATTAATTGTCTTGCTGAGCATAATGGTTTTTTGTAAACGAATACAGCAGATCTCCCCCCTAAAAAAAAACTAAAAAAGAAGAGAAAGAAGGAAAAAAACAATTTTGAAAGGAACATAATACTGCGACATAGCTAAACGTGCCAAAAACATGACGATGATAAGAAAAAAAAACCAAAAAAATAAAAAATTTCAAAAAGCAGACTTAATACCAGGCGAACGAACAACATGACTGGCTGGGTTTGGTATTGTCTGCTTGCAATGTTGCTTGCGATGAGATGAAGCGTCTCCTCCTCCTGGAGGCAATTAGGAATTTATTGCTCAACTTAAAAAGAAAAAATTCACTTGATTAGTGGAATTAAAGTCACACACAATGTGGCATAAAGGAAACGAAAAACTAAAAACCACAAGAATTTTGAAGAATAATAAGGAAGGAAACTTTTATGTGAAACCAGTCATATAATAAGTTCATCATGTCATTTTAAACTATAGGCTGGTATTACTGTGCAACTACACAGAACAGAAAAACAAAAAAAGAATACGAGAAAAGACTGAAATTATGATGATTTGCAGGAGACAAGAAAGAAAAGCAAGACAGAATGCCATAAAAAAGAAGATAAGAAAAGATAACTGTCTTTGCATTTTGATGATGATGATAACCCTGAGATATTAAAACCGGCAACTTGATGTTGCTTGGGATGTTGGATTGTTTTCGGTCAATGATGCAACATGATGATGATGATGATGAAAACAGTGTCCCAAAAAAAAAAAACCAAACTACACAAATTTTTGCACAATTTTTAATGATTTCAATTGCTACGTCTTTGTTAGATGCCACCACAACATGTCTGGCTGTTAGTGCATAAAGAAAGCCAGAAATTTCTCGTGTTTTTTTTGTGATTTTTTTTCTGTTTGTTATTATCGCTGCTAAAAAATCAAGGACTGTAATAATAGAGCAGGTACCAGCAACATTTTACCACAATTCAACGTACAACAAAATATCTCAACTTTGGAAAGTTATGCATCTGTATTGTGTTTTATTATTGCAGTTGTTGCAGCTCCCAAAGAAATAAAGGGTCTGCCAAATAACTTTTTTTTTTGAAATGCTTTAAAAAAAACTACTGAATATTTTCTCAAATTTCTTTTTTTTTTTTGAAAGTAAAATCCTTGCGGTTAATAATGGAAAATAATTTCATTCATATGGCTGCCTCTGCTGGCCATGCAGTAGCCTACACGATCGGTCCAATTTTTAAGCACATTACCGATTGTGTGCAGCTGTATTTCACCAATGGCTTCACGAATATTGTCGGCGTAACACTTATCTTTGACGGCACCCCACAAATAATAGTCCAACGGTGTCAAATCATAGCTCCGAGGTGGCCAAATGACATCAGCTCTGCGGCTGATAATGCGATCTTCAAAAACAGGGCACAAAACATCGAGTGTAATTTCGGCTGTGTGGCACGTAGCGCCGTCCTGTTGAAACCAAATGTTGCCAAAATCCTCCTCTTCAATTTTTGTGAACAAAAATTCGTTCAACATGGCCAGATAACGATCGCCATTTACTGTAACGGCCACTCCTTGCTCAGTTTCGAAGAAAAATGGCTCAATTATGCCTCTGGACCAAAATCCGCACCAAACAGTGACTCGTTTTGGGTGCGTCGGCTTTTCAATATATGCGTGTGGGTTTTCTGTGCCCCAAATGCGACAATTTTGCTTGTTTACACACCCGCCAAGATCAAAGTGAGCTTCTTCTGAAAAGATGATTTTTTTGCCAAAATTTTCTGTAAGTTGATCGCAGGCCCACTTAGCGAAGCGAAAACGTATTGAATTGGCTTCAACTCCTGAACTAATTGGAGTTTGTATGGCGTCATACCAAGGTCTTTATGCAAAATTCGTCTCAATGATCTCTCCGAAATGTTCAATTGCTGAGAACGACGCTGAATTGATGTTGATGGCGCTTCACGCACACTTTCTGCCATAGCAGCAATATTCTCGGGTGTATGCACTGTTTTTGGCTTTTCACGCTTTGGCTTATCGATGAGGATGCCAGTTTCTTTTACTTTTTTCACAAGATAACGAACATACGGAGCTGACAGTGCTTCTCTTCTTCCAAAATCCGTATGCAATTTTCGCACACATTCTGCAACATTACCATGATTTTCAAAGTAATGTCGCAATATTTCCCAGCGTTGTTCAAGCGTATACACAACCATATTCGTTCAGCGGAAGGATAAAATTAATTATCTGTCAAATCAGACATGAGCTGAGTGTTACCATTCACGAAATAAGCACTAGTTTAAAACAAAAACGTTAAATGGCGGACCCGATATAAAATTTTCACTGACAAACATCAAGATTTCAAGAAAACAAAAAAAAACGTACGAAAAAAAGTACAAAAAAAAAACTTTTTTAAAATCCTACACGCTGTAATCTGCAATTATTTCTAGCTGTTGTTTTATGCTGCATGTTGCAATCTGTCTTTTTATTCTTAAGAAAAAACATTGCAAAACTATAAAACAGTAGTTCTTTCTCTCTTATATTGTGTATACTTGGCCTAAGACAGATGAAAATCTTTAAGGTTTTAGCCATGATTTTTGAATATGCGTTCAGCCACGTCTTCATGGCCTGTGCAAAAACCTCGCATTTCAATGTTAACATTTTCAAATAGACAGATGAATAGATGAAATGTGCTGTTGTTGTTGCTGCAACAAAACAACAAACAAAATAAAAGGAAACAGCAAAAATACGTGCGTACATGTTGCTGTTACTGTGCTTAGCAGAAATATAATGATTTTTAGTAAGACTCTTCTGGTTTTTCACCAAGTTTTTCTTCTTCATCTTAAGCATTTTGCTAATTATAAACCGTAAGAAAACGTTTCAGTTTTTCTACAATTGTGTCATATTGTGTACAAAGAAACTATGCTTTGCCAGAAGTCACCTGAAGGTGCTCTACCACGTACGCGATCTTATATATATGTGGTGTACGTCTAGGCACGGCTACCTCCTATGGCTACTTGTTTAGCGCAATTCTAGTTATTCTTTTATTGTTTAAACGTTTTCCTAGCATTTTATCTATTCCATTCCTACTGTGTTCGTCTTGTTGGCTCATTTTTGTAAAACGTCACCGGCCCCGGCCACATACAGCCAGTCATTGTGGCATTCCCGTCCATTCATCTGATTACAATAGTGATTGGCTGGCTGAAAAGTTTAAGAAAAAAAAAAACAAAGAATAAAATAAATAATGAAACTTAACATCCACAACATATATATAGATTGACAGGCCTGCTGACAGTATGTTCAAATAGTTTTTGGTTTTTCGGATTTTCATGTTACAGTGTACGTTGGCTTGGTTGGTTGGTGCCTTAAAAAGCTTAAAAAGTTTTCATGGTCGGCCTTTTAGTAGTTCACACACAGGCAATAAAGGGAAAAAATCCAATAAATAAAGGAAGTCTATCTTTAAATGCTATTAAAGCCACTTATTGGTAAATCGATAGAGCCTACATCTCTAATCAATTATACACTGTGAGAAAAAATTGAAAAAGTTTTTTTTTGTTTCATTTCTTTTGGGGAAAAATGCTTCTTTATTAAAATATTAAATCGATTGGAAAAGGCTATGAATTCTCTGTCTCTGCATGGATATATGAACAGAGGACTAGTGATGACCATTAATATTCAATTGCAAGGCATTATCCTTACCAGCCCAACAACCGTATCTTAATAGAGAGGCAATCTGAAGTCGCCGTGGTGTAGTAGGTAGTGTGTTGGCTTACTATTCGTAAAGCCCGGGTTCGTATCCCAGGTCAGACATCAAAAATGAAATATGAAAAAAAAAATATTTCTTCGGCGACTTCCTCTCAGCAGATTTCTGGCAAAAACTCTGAGAGTAAAATAAACTGCCATGAAAAAGTTTCTCAAAATTCTGTCGTTCGGAGTCGACGTTAAACTGTAGGTCCCGCCACTCACGTATAAAATTAACGCACACTACATGAGTGGTGTGAGAAGCTAGGCCGTAATCCTGACTGAAGGGTTGTAATGGCCAATTATGTATGTATGTATGTAATCTTCTTCTCAAACATATTCGGAAGGACATCATGAGTTATATATTACCTATGCAGTATTGTATGCCCGTCGTAGTCTAGTAGATAGTGTGTTGGCTTATTAGGCCTGAGGCCGTGATTCAAAAACTAGCTCAGACATCAACCACACGAAGTATGAAAAAAATATATCATCGGCGACATCCTCTCAGCAGATTTCTCACAAAAAGTCTGCGAATAAAATAAAATTGCCATGAAAAGTTTCCCAAAAATCAAACGTTCGGGATCGACTTTAAACTGTAAGTCCCACTACTCATATATAAAAATTAACACACACAACTTAAGTGATGTATGAGTGTTAAGTGATGTGAGGCCACGCATAGTGGCCCGTTGTGACGTCACATATGAACTCAGTCTCTGTACTGACCAAGTTCTACCAACACCAGGGAAGACGAAGAAGTTGGTCAGCGCAAGAGCTGCACATCAAAAGCACGACTACCCTACGCTGAAAAACTAGTCAGAAAGTTTGATAAACGAAGCTATATCCTTGACATCAATAGATGATAGCTCCGTCAAGCTAACAAGAAACCTACATCTGCACCTCTCAAGAGATGGGCACTGACAAAGAAAGTGGATAACAGTTTCCTCTTCCTCAGCTGTTCTGCACCCACGTCAGGAGTCGTTAAATGGGAGCCGCATCCTTTCCGCGTGATTGAGATGATGCCACGACCAGGTCCAAGTAACTGGTTAGTACGCCTTCTATCCATCAAGGGCCAGGTGAGTCTAGCGATGGAGCAGGGCTCCTCATTAACCCAGGATAGGTTGGTGTCTTGAAAGAATTTCCGCGCAATGACCAACTTGACCGAAGAAAGTAGCATACCCAAGTCGACTGAAGGCAATTCCGGAAGGAGTGCACCAGCTCTGGCGAGCACGTCGGCAATGCAGTTTCACGGAATATTACTGTGCCCGGGGACCCAGACCAGTGAGACACTAAAGCGCTCTGAAAAAATTTGAGACAGCGGCGACATACCCTAACGATCCTTGAATTATTCACAATGCTTGACAGAAATTTCATGGCGACCTGACCAAGACGCTGTTGAAAGGAGGACAGTGGACGAGGATCCATTGAGCGGCCCAGTAAATGGCCATTACCTCCACCTGAAACACGCTACAGTAATCCGGCAGTCGGAGAGAAATGTTTAGGTCCAATAATTCCAGATTCTACATACAAATGCCTTAAATGCCAAAGGAGATCTTTTGTTAATGTTCCGAGAAGGTAAAATTTAAGAGCTTTGCCTTTCAAAGCATTTGGCAATATTTTTTAAATTTTATTTTTAAATTTTTTCTTTGCCGTTACTCTCCCCCTCCATCTCTTGGTTTTTTCAATATTTCCAATTAAATTTAATCAAAATTTGCTGGCATTCAAAAACTTTCTTTTCAAGAGTAGTTTCAATACACACAAGTACGTACGTACGAACGTACGTACAAAACGAAGGGTATACGTACAACACAGCTGCTATGCAGTGAAACATTTGTTATGAACCCTAAAAACTAATGGTGCTTCAAACTTAAATTGAAAAAGAAGACTTTTTTTTCTAATTTTGATTTTAGCCTTTGCATTGAAAGTCATAGACCGCTAGTTTAGAGCCATCAAGTGGCTAAGATTGTATGTCAATATCAATAAAAAAAATTTTTTTCTTTCTTTTCAGTACAAAATTTTCTTTTCATATTTTCGGCAAAAATGAAATGAAAAAAGAAAATATGAAAACATTCATTCATTCATTTATTCAATTTAATTTTTAGACTTTAAATTCAATGAGGTGTAGCAACTGACAGTCGAATGCTATAACGAACGCTATGACTTCCTCTATTTCTGGAAGATATTTGTGGGTTCCTGTTTGTCTTCAGTTTACCTTTCTTTTTTTTCCAAAAAAAATATAAAAAATTTTGGACCATTTGTTCAGCAGCCTAATAATGTAGTAGAGTGCGGCTGGTGGTTGGTAGTGGTGGTTGTGTCTACAAAATTTCAAGTGGCCACTTTATTTAGGAAATTATTTTAAATAATTTTTCTTTCTTTCTTTTCATACTTTGTAGTGAAGGTTTTTCTACAATTTATTTCCGTTTGAAATGAAATAGAAATATACCAAACACGCTTACTCCTTCATTCATTCGTTCTTTCATTCATTCATGCCTCTTGTCTGTCTATTCATTTCAAAAAAATAAAAAAAAAATCTTCAAGTCAATCGTAATTTGTTTACAGGCTTTGTCTTAACAGGTCTCCATAAAAGACTAACACCTACCCATGCCATTAAAGGACTACCTACCTAACTTCCGAATATTTTTGGGGTGGAAAAGGCGGATTACTTTTATTTTTTTGTTGTTGTTTTTGTAAAATTTCTTTAAAGCTTTTAATTTAAATCATTTATTTGGTTTTGTTTTCATTAATTTAAACCAAGAAAAGGTCATGTTTATTTATATTCGTTTATTTCTATTGAATTTAATCAAAATTTCATTGAAAATCGTTTCTCCCGTTTTATCATTTAAAAGTTTAAAAAAAAATTTTTTTTTGCGTTTCCTGACAACCCCCTCATCTGTATTCTGTTCTGTTTCCATTTTCCTTTTTTAATAGGATTTAAAAAACAAGAAAAATTTGTAAATGAGATTTAAAGTTTTTGTTTTTCGTATTGACTTTTTCCATTTAAAAATACTTTCTACTGGTTGGTATTAGTTTTATAGCTTAACTGCTGAATAAATGAAACTTTTTCTCACACAATATTTTAAATGCTAAGTGCACTAGCATTAAATGATAAGCATATTATGTTTGTCACAAGGTTTGTGACAGTTTCAGTATTACAAATAATTTTTATAATTAAAGAAAGAAGCCTTTCTTTTGATTAAAGTCAAGGCATAACTCCAAGTACTTCTCATACAAGCAAACACTTTGAACATCTTTGCTTCAAGCAAAATATTACACACACATACATACATAATTGGTCATTACAAAACTTTAGTTAGGATTACGATCTAGTTTCTCACATCACATATGTTGTGTGCGTTTATTTTTATAAAGGGTCCGCCAAATAACTTCTTTTTTTTTGAAAATGCTTTAAAAAAAACTACTGAATATTTTCTCAAATTCTTTTTTTATTTGAAAGTACAATCCTTCCGGTTAATAATGGAAAATGATTTCATTCAAATGGCTGCCTCGGCTGGCCATTCCGTAGCCTACACGGTCGGTTCAATTTTCAAGCACATTATCGATTGTGTGCAGCTGTATTTCACCAATGGCTTCACGAATAATGTCCTTTAAAGCGTCAATTGCCTCTGGCTTGTCGGCGTAACACTTATCTTTGACGGCACCACACAAATAATAGTCCAGCGGTGTCAAATCGCAGCTCCGAGGTGGCGATCATCAAAAACAGAGCGCAAAACATCGAGTGTAGCTTCGGCTGTGTGGCACGTAGCGCCATCCTGTTGAAACCAAATGTTGCCAGTATCCTCCTCTTCAATTTTTGTGAACAAAAAATCGTTCAACATGGCCCGATAACGATCGCCATTGACTGTAACGGCCACTCCTTGCTCATTTTCGAAGAAAAATGGCCCAATTATGCCTCTGGACCAAAATCCGCACCAAACAGTGACTGGTTTTGGGTGCGTCGGATTTTCAATGTATGCGTGCGGGTTTTCTGTGCCCCAAATGCGACAATTTTGCTTGTTTACATACCCGCCAAGATCAAAATGAGCTTCATCTGAAAAGATGATTTTTTTTTTTTGCCAAAATCGGCATCCTCTTATGTACATGAGTGGTGTTACATAAGTGATGAGACCTGCAGTTTAAGGTCGATTCAGAACGACAGATTTTTTTGAGAAGCTTTTCTTGTCTTTTCTTACTTTTATTTACTCTCCGAATTTTTGCACGAAATCTATTGAGAGAAGGTCTCCGAAGAAATATTTTTTCAAATTTCATTTTGTTCGAGATGTCTGACCTGGTCTTTGAACCGTGGGCTTACGGTCTAAGAAGCCAACACACTACCTACTAGACTGCGGCGACTTCTAAATAAGTTGCTTAAATTTTACTCATCAAACGAATGGCAAAAATTGTTTTATTTTCTAACCCATATTTGGTTTGGGCACCATCAAAAATACTCAGCCTTGGTTACGAAACATAATTCCACTGTTTTAAGACATGACACTAAACAAAACCGTCTATCAATATAGCGTTAACTTACTTACCTTTAGTCAGGCTAACAACCCAGCTTCTTACACCACTTATATTGGGTGTGTTAATAGTGTGCATGAGTGGTGGGACGTACAGTATAACATCGGCTCCGAAAGACAGGTTTTTTGAGAAACTTTTCATGGTAATTTTATTTACTCTCAGAGTTTTTTCCTGAAAATTGCTGAGATGAAGTTGTCGAAAGGTTATGTTTCGTTTTGTTCAAGATATCTTAGCCGGAGTTCGAACCACGTGCTTTCATTAAAGAAAACTGACAATCCTATTTACCAGATTACGGCGGCTTTTTCGAATGAAAATTACTTCGAAATTGTTACGAAATTTTAAAAGTTCTTACAGCAAATGCTAGGGCGACCATGTGTATACATACATACCCTTCAGTAAGGATTACGACCTAGCTTTTTACAACCACGTACACTCAGCCACAAAAGTATACATACGGATAACAAATTTCAGAATTTTTTTTAACTAATCCGTTTTCGTTGAAAATATTTATAATTGTCTGACATCTTTCTTCGATTTTGAGACGGTCTTTTGCATTGGTTCAGAAATTTGTGAAATTTGTAAATCGGCTGCATACCTTTGTGGGCCTGTGCACGGCCACAATTCAGTTCAATTTCAGAAATTTTTTAACCAATGCAAAAGACCGTCTTAACATCAAGGAAACTATAAAGATTTTCAGCGAAAACGGATTAGTTAAAAAATTTCGGCAATTTTTTAACCGTATGTATAATTTAGTAACTGTGTGTATGTTGCGTGTGTTAATTTTATACATGAGTGGCAGGACCTACAGTTAAAGTCGACTCCGAAAGACAGATTGTGGGAGAAACTTTTTGATGACAATTTTATTTACTCTCAGAGTCTTTGTCTGAAATCTGCTGAGAGGAAGTCGTGGAAGAAATTTTTTTTCATATCTAGGGTTTGAACCATGGCCTCACGTCTAACAAGCTAACACACTACCTACTAGACTATGACATCTTCATTTTAGCGAACACTACTTCGTATTTATTACGAAACTTCCTACACGAAAAGTTCCTACACGTCAGCAGACGATATTGCAAACGCTTTGTTAGGAATGATTGCCTTGAGAAATCTCATCTTAGGTCCAAATAAAAATAAACAACGGCGTCATGAATCGTTGCCAAACTGATCAGTAATTCTTCAGAAATCGTTATAGGGTTGGACCCCTCAACATAGAACATCAGCATCGAACTTTGAAAGATTATCACAGAGGACCATTTTTTTGGCAAAAAATTAAGTTTCGTCCTCACTATAGCTAGCATAAGGCTGTAATACATTGTCACGAAGATTGTTATTTTTAAAGCAAAATAAGATGGCAACCCTATTATTCCAGAAACTAGTATACCAATTACCAGCTTAGTTTGATGATTGCAAATAAAACAAATCAAAGAGAAAAACGGAAACTGAACAACAAGTTGTAGGAACTATAAGAAGAATAAGTTCGGTCTGCAGAACACTGTTTTTATAATACTCCCTCGCTATATTCGATTGGTTAATTATAACATTTCCATGGATTATCAGGAAGTATATACAAATCATACAATATACAAATTTTTAGCCACAATCCAAAAAAGTTATTTGTGTTGTAGTTTGCAATTTAGTCGTCGACAGAGAAACTTTCTTATTTATTCTCTTTTTAAATATTCTGTAGAAAAGTTTCAATCGTTTTTGTTTTTTTCTTTTGTTTAACTTTAATATTTTGTTTTTACAAAGCCAGAGCAGATAAAAAATTAATTGTTTCACATTAGCTTCCTCCTTTTGTAAGCAATTTTCCTGGTTGAGTGCAATAAATAATTGTTCCATTTTGACATTTATTAAGTTACCTGCAAAAGAGAAAAAAAATCGTTGTAGACATTATATGCTAATAATGAATTGAAAAAATTAATTAAATTTTCATAAATACAACGAAATATTTAAAAAATATTTTGTACAGTTTTTGGTAAAGTTCTATGTGCTTTATTCAATCTGCTTTAAAATCTAACAATTTGTAATACATTTGAGATACTTAAAAATTAAAAACCTTACTTTAACACCAAGGATATATAGGAGTCTACCGGCGGGGTCTTCTGAACTTTGATTATTGATAACGGCCATCTTGTTGAAGCTACATCTGTCAAAGTAGTTGTCATTTATTAACTCTACTTTGCCAATTCACTATGAACAACTATAGAAAACGATGTGTGTTTGCTAAATAAGCTTTAGAGCAATTGGCAACTGAACCTGATTTTGATCAAAAAATTATCTTCGTCGATATCTATGTGCAATGTACAATTCATCCCGAAAAAGCCACGGTTTGATGTGAATGTTGAAGCCATCATTCCATTGAAAACGACGTTGGCAAAGCCACCATCCCTCAATGACAACCAAGATTATAACCAACTCCTTCTTCTCTTGAATTGGATGAAATAAACACCAACTATATGTGGTTTCAACAGGATGGCGCCACGTGCCACACAGCTCATGCCATTAGACAACTCATGTAATTTGAGGACATGGTCATCTCTTGTGGATTTGAAGTGAAGTAGTTACCGATGACGTACAATTTGATTGTGTTTGAGAATCACTGTGCATTGTGGCTTAATCGTAGACATACATACATAATTACATAATTGGTCATTACAACCCTTCAGTCAGGATTATGGAGCTAGTTTCTCACACAACTTATGTTGTGTGTGTTAATTTTATACGTGATTGCCGCCACCTACATTTTAAAGTCGACTCCTAACGACAGCTTTTTGTTAAACTTTTCATGGCAATTTTATTTACTCTCAGAGTTTTTGCCAGAAATCTGCTGAGAGGAGTCTTCTGATGTCTGACCTGTGGTTTGAATCGTGGCCCTACGCCTAACAAGCCAACACACTACCTACTAGACTACGGCGATTTTAATTGTCCTTTGAATGGTAAATTTCACCGATTTCATTTACATTTATTCTTGTAGTGTTGATGGTGTCTTTTTGTTTGCTTGTTTACCATTTTTTTATTAAGCCGTACAATAATTTGTAAACAGGTTTGTTTACTGCATTGTATTGTTTTTGTAGCTTTTGTTTATAATTTTAATGTTAAGCATGGATTCCATTAACATTCGAATTGAAATTGAACAGTTTCCTTGAAAACTTTATCCAAAGGATATGAAATGAAGGTTACTTCATGTAATTGTCCTTAAAGTTCAGCATGGCATTTCAATTCAATGAATTCTTTCTTTCAACTCCTACATTTTGCCTTTTTTCTTTCTCTATTCTGTTTAGGGTCCTTTTGGCCTTTTCTTCCTTTTGCTAAATGTTCGTTCGTAGTATTATTATGTGACACTCTAGGCTCTGTGTTTAAAACTGAGTTTTATTTGTCATTTGCAAAAGAAAAGCGCAGCATCATTATTACAAAATAAGTTCTTTTAATTTTTTTTCTTAGAAGTTGTTGTTGTTATTGCTTATTGTTCTACAGCAACGGCAACAAAAACTAAATACCAGCATTTTTATACAAAAATAAGTTTCAAAAACACTGTCAGCACATTTAGTCTTTCTATTCTGACTGGCAGGCAGCAGAGAACAGAGTTTCATTCATTCAACCCTGTAATGTTGTTGATAAACTGCCTGGCCTCTCTCTCTGCATCTGTAAACATCTCTTTTAAGTCTTCCTCCCTCAATACGCGAATGAACAGGCAAAATTTTTTGCAAATAACAAATACAACCCGGCAACACTAACAAAAAACCATTGAAACAATTTTCAATGAATGTTTTTCTTGCTGTTCTTGTTGTTATTTGTTAGGTTTTGTTGCGTTTTGTTGCTGTTGTTGTTATTTAGAGAACAAAATTAAAGATGCAAATAGACAGCTGTTTTCTTCATGTTGAACATTGTCATTGTTGCCACTGCCTTTGCTGCTGGTGCTGGTGCTAGTGCTGCTATCGTTGTTATTATTTATGTTGCGCTGGTGTTTATTTGTATGCAGCTGTGGGGGATGTGCATGTATAAGTCAGTATTAGTTTTAACAACCCTTTCTTCTCTTTTTTTTTTCTTTTTTCGATTAAAACAAAAACAAAAAACAACAAAAAAAATTGTTGCAAATTTTTAAGCTTTGCATACATATTTCTCTCTGTATCCGCTCTTTTCATCCTTTCACTCAATCTCTCTCTTTCTAACATTTAATGCGTAACTGTTGTAGCTGTGTGTGTTAGCTTAAGTGTGGGAGTGTATATTTTGTTTCGAGAAGGATAAAGTTCCATGCAAATTCGTTTTGTTTTTCGGCAATTGTCGCCGGTCTCTCAGTAATTCTGTTTTCTCCAAAAAAAATGTTTTTTTAATATGCAAATCTCTTTATACTGCATGGCAGTATGCAAATTGACTGATTTTGTTGTTGTTTTTGAATTTTATTTTTTGCATTAAAAGCAATAGTTTATCTTCGGTTCATATGGTAGAGTCATGATAATTTAGAGAAGAACCCTTTTTACATTCATTAGTTTCGAATTGTTTTCAAAAAAAATTTTTGTTAAAATTGTTCAAAAAAAAAACAAAAAAAAAACTGCCTGTATATGCATACATGAATATGTACATAATAATCCGTAGAGATAAAGACAGCAATTTTCAAAAGCGAGTATATTTTTGAAAATTTTTATACGCGAACTGTAGTTACAAGCTTCTGAAATCGTATATTTTGTTGCTTGAAAGGCCTATTGATGCCATTTTGTTTGGAATATAAAATCGCTTAAATTTCCGAGACTGTTTTTCTGGATGGAGCGCCTCCGAAGTGTAAAATTTTCAATGACTCTGGCCCGTAAATCAGCCATACATACGTAAATGGTCATAACACGCCTTCAGACAAGATTACCACCCACGTTTTCACACCACCTATGTTGTGTGTGTTAATCTTATACGGGACCTATAGTTTGAAGTCGACTCCGAACGACAGAGTTTTTATGAAAAACTTTTCATGGCAATTTTATTTTACTCTCAGAGTTTTTGCCAGAAATCTGTTTAGAGGAAGACGCCTTAGAAATATTTTTTCATATCTCGTTTTGTTGGAAATGACTGACCTGGGGTTTGAACTGGGGTCTCACCTCTAGTAAGCCAACCTACTAGACTACAGTGACTGCAATGTTTCAACTTCATTAATATTTCCAGCTGAGCGGAGAAATGTTTTCAACATTATAACATGCTCTAGACTGATAGGGTTGCCATTTTACATTGTTTGGTAAGAAATATTGCTCGATAACACTTACTTTAATCCAAGAGATTACGTGGCCTTATTTTTTATATGAAGTTCGTTGGTGTTGGTCTCACATCTTCATCACTTCAAAATCGGCCACATTCATTGCTTATGTAGACTTTTAAAACTACTGTGATTGTTGCCTTATTCGCATACACCTTCGACTCAAACGGGGTGAAGTTCAGTCCACATCAGAAGACCAATCCCTCTAAACACCCGAATAAAATATCCAATGTTTCACGAGCTTTGTTCAACGCAAAGCTATCCTATTAAAACCGCATGACGTGAATGTCCAGATTATCCAATTCAGGCTAAAAGAAGTTGGTAATCATCGGCCTATAGTGCTCACTGTTGACAGTGATGGCCTGACTAAAGTCGTTCTCAAAGACATATGAACCAATGACGCCAGCCCAAAATCCACACCAAACATTGACTTTTTTGAAATGCATTGTGTGGTCTTGGATCTCATGTAGATTGCTGTCGTCCCAAATTCGTTAATTTTGCATGTTTACGTAACCCATTCATCCAGAAATAGGCCTTATTGCTGAAAATGATTTTACGATGATGAAAGTAGAGCCCATTTAACATACACACGTCATTGTGTATGGGTCATGCCTTCACTTACTGAGTCATTTGAGTTTTGTACGGGTGCTTGTTTGTTCACGTAGCCATTTATTTGGAAATGAGCCTCATCACTGAAGATAATCTGTCGATACAGAAATCAGTTGCCAACTGCTGCAGAGCTCATTTAGCGTATACACGTCGATATCTATGGAAGTCGCCATAGTCTAGTAGGTAGTGTGTTGGCTTATTAGACGAAAGGCCAATTTTGAAACCCCAGGTTAGACATCAAAACGAAATATAGAAAAAAAATATTTCTTCAGTGACTTCCTCTCAGCAGATTTCTGGATAAAACTCTGAGAGTAAATAAAATTGCCATGAAAAGTTTCTCAAAAATCTGTCGTTTGGAATCGACTTTAAACTGTAGGTCCCGCTACTCATGTATAAAATTAACACACAACATGAGGGGTGTGAGAAGATAAGCGATAATCCTGGTTGTAATGGCCAATTATGTTATGTATGTAAGTCGTTGTCTATGATCGTATATCATCAATTCCTGTGCGATTTGAATTTTGTACGGGTGTGGAACCAAGTCACGATGCAAATTCTCCAAGTTGTGGTCGGCGAAAGGCCTAGTTCTTGTGAACGATTTGAAATCGATTACGAATTCTCACGGACAGCGTCAATGTTTTTGCCAGATCTTGAGTTTCGTTGACGTATGGCGGTTGGTCAATCCTTTACTGAATTTATGGACGTGAATTTATACACCACATTGCGAATCATCCTTTCGCTAGGATGATTATGGCGCAGTACTTTGCTGGAACAGAACACTTATTTTGATAAAACTATTTCATTATTTGCACGTGTTGTTGACTGTTAATGAATCCGGCCACAGTGATTTGGCCAAAGAGTCTGAATAAATGATAACTAATTTGACAGATGTGGCTTCATCTGGATGGCCGTTATCAACTGTCAAAGTTCGAAAATAGCTGTTGGAAGGCCCAGTATGAGATAGGAAAAAGAAACCTGTTCTTCTACGGCCTACATTTCGAGGACTATTCCTTTAATTAAATGTACATCCCCATAAGTTTCACTTACGTCGCTATTATATCCGTAATGAAACGTCAAGAACGACAAAACAATGGATTGAAAAAATTCATTTTAATTGTTCAACCATTTCAGTATTACTAAGCTTAACGAATTGCTGCAAAGAGTATTCAATTTCCAAAAATTCTGTTTGATATAAAAGACTCAACATTTTTTTGTTGTCGATTTTTTTTCTTTTTTCATGTATCAAAAGCCTTTGAAAACATTTTTATTTTTTTTTTTGTTTGCAATTGAATTTTATAAACATTTTAAGCACGTTCTTTAGCCTTGAAAAGAAAAAAGAATTGAAAAAAGCAAAAAAAAAATTCTTGTCAAAATACTTTTCCTCTACTGCTACTACACACACACACACATACACACATACAATCTTTATCGATTTTATTTTCCAAATTCAAATTCCTTGAACTTTATTTCCTAGTTTTTTTTTGCTTCTTTTTGAATGCCAAGCATTTAATTTAAAATAAAATAAAATCGAAACCTTTAGCATTTTAAGGTTTTCTCGTTTGTTTTTTTCCACTAACCTCCCCCTACCCTTACTGCCTTCTGCTCTTTTGCAAAATTTCCAATTTATTTTCGATTCTTCAGATGATTCCAAATCCAACCATAAAACTGTTTAAATTTTCTAATACGTATGAATAAAACAGTAAGAAAAAAACAACGAAGTAAAAATGGATTAAACTGTTAACCCTTCTTCAAACATACGAGTCGAGTACAACATCATGCCGCATTGGTTAGTAGCATCTCTGCCCCTAGTGTTAGTGAGTTTTAATACGTTTTGCTTTGGAACTTAAAGAGAAACATAAACATCACACACACGCACACAGAAACTTTGTAATTGTAACGGAGAATACATATGTGAATGTTGCAAATAAAAACACACACACACCATACACCATACACCACTACTTGAATAATAAATCCTATACGAGAGCCATAAACCTTTAAGAGTGAAATGTTGTAGAGAAATTAAATTAAAAATAAAAAAACCCACCCCTTGCAACATTAAATATACATTAGATTCCTTTAGAAATACTAACAACAACAACAACAACACCAACAAGAAGGCCAACACTTACAGTAAACATCGGTAACATTCATCAAGAGAGGGTATGATTTTTTTGAATTTTTTTCTTTCTGCTTTTACTCTTGTTTTCCTTTATGCAGGCATGCATGTGAGTTAGTTATCCTTCCTGCTTGTTTTTCTTTTAATACCCTACACTCCATGGGATGGTGGGGGCATATTGGATTTGTGTTGGCGTCTGTAAGAACTCAAAAAACAATTCACAGGATAGCCTTTAAATTACGGCGGTCGTCTTATTATTAAATTTTAAGCCGAATTCTGTTCAATCTACCGCACACGGCTGCAGTATGATGGCTATTAAGCTGCTTAGGTTTCAGGCTTGATTCATGGGTCCATTTGGTGTCAAGCAGATTTCTGGCAAAAACTCTGAGAGTAAATAAAATTGCCATGAAAAAGTTTCTCAAAAATCTGTCGTTCGGAGTCGATGTTAAACTGTATGTCCCGCCACTCACGTATAAAATTAACGCACACAACAAGAGTGGTATGAGAAGCTAGGCTGTAATCCTGACTGAAGGGTTGTAATGGCCAATTATGTATGTATGCATGTATAAACTACACTTATTCTGCCTTAATGCAGCTTTATGAGCCACGTTTAACCTCAAATATAATTCCAAAATTACATGAGACGTTGTTGTATATTTATAGCATTGTGAAGAAGTCCTGTCTACATTAAATACGAGCCATAATGTTTTAAAAAATCTCAGAGATAGAAAACTTAACACCGCAAATCAATTGACATGAGACATCTGTGGTTGACTGTAAAACTATGCTACTGTCGGGTTAACAGCGGCCATCTTGCTGAAGCTACATTTGTCAACTTAGTTGTCATGCTTTTCATGCTTTTTTTCTAAATCAACATGGACGGATTATAGCACTGAAGAGTACGTGCACACAATGAAATTATTTTGATCAAAATGGATGTTCTATTCGGGAGCTTCATTCATTTTAAAATCACTATGACACAGTCACCGAAGTCTAGTAGGTAGAGTGTTGGCAAATTAGATGTAAGGCCACGGTTCAAGCCCCAGGTAACACATCAGAACGAAAATATGCAAAAATAGTTCTTCGGTGACTTCCTTTCAGCATATTTCTGGCAAAAATCCAGACAGTAAACAAAAAAATTGCCATGAAAAGTTTCTCTAAAATCTATCGTTCGGAGTCGACTTTAAACTATAGGTCCCGCCACGCATGTATAAAATTAACACACACAACATAGGTGGTGTGAGCAGTTAAGTCGTAATCCTAACTGAAATTATCCAAATCTACATGGACGGACATAACATGGAACAAGACGTGCAAACAATAATATTGTTTTGTTTAAAATTAGTGTTCCATGCGCGCAAAGCACCAAACACTTCGCCTATTTTATAATCACCATAATAGTCCTATCGGTAGGACAATTCGCAATGTGGTGTATAAATTCTGTTCACTGTTTCATTAAACGATCGACCAACACCCGTACATCGACAAAAGGCAAGGTCTGCCAAAAATATTGCCGCTGTATATGAGAATATGCAATCGATGTTGTGCCGTTCAAACAAACTAGGCCTTTCAGAGAACAGACCTCGGCGAATTTGCATTTTGACTTGGGTCTATATCTGTACAAAATTTAAATGATCCTGAAACTAAGGGTATGCAACCATAAACAATGTTATGTGTACTCTAAGAGGGCTCTGTCGTAGTTGGTAACTGCTTTCATCATAAAAAATTGTCTTCAGCAATGAGTCGTTTTTTTCGCTGCTCATAAGCGCTCACGAAATTTTGAATATAAGTGAGTCAATAATATTGTAATTTAGCTATGTACTCTGATTCATTCATACTCACTACAACGTTGATTTATGAGTACAGGTTGCAATGAGTATGCGTACAACGTTGACATCAAACTCATGCCATTCGAAATATGTTTGATTCATAAGACCACTCATTTAGATTCATAACTTTAGAAAAATACTCGAATCATTCATCAAAATTTACAGTCTTAGTTGTTGTTGTTTTTACAAAAAAAGATAAAAGACAGAACAGCAAGCAGAGCAAACACACAACCATTTAGTGAGCATTTTAGTGTTCGTACACGATCCATACATATTTTGTGATTCGTGTATATGTAGAGTTATAGAGAGTCGATATCAACAACATCATACATGTTGTTAAGTATGAATATGATGAGTACTTCAAACTTTGAATATGAGTAGAGGTAGCATGATATTAAAATAAGTATGAATGCGTATAAGAATCAGAAATTATGAGTATGATTCGATTCTACTCATCTGTTTGAATACTCATTGCTGATCTCTGATCCACACTAAGATCCCATTAAAAGTCTTTATATTCAGCACATTACAGCCTTCAGTTTCAAAACATCAGGTCTCACGATATGACATCCACAATAAGAATATAAACTCATTTCTGATCTTTGGTATGGACACCAATGGTATGTAATTTCAATAGGACTGCGCTAAATATCACACAACTTCAGGTGGATTTTTAGCTGGCGATGTCATTAGTACATATTTCTTTGAGGACGACGTTGGCCAGGCCATTACTGTCAACGGCGAGTAGTATAGGTCGATGATTATCCTTTTCTTTTCGTGTGAATTGAATGATCTGGGCAGTAATGACATGTGGTTTCAAGTGGACAGCACTATGTGTTGCACAACTTTCGCTACATTGGATATTCTGCACGAATAATATGAGGATGTAGTCATCTCAAGTGGAGATCATAAACTACATTCGACTCTTTTTTGTGAATTTTTCATAAGTGGAAGGTGCATGCGAATAAGCCACCAGTCGTTAAAGCCAACATAACTAATGCGATCGATTAAATTCAGTCTGATTAATAGGCCAGAGACATAGAAACTTGAACATTTCGGATGCTTTCTACGCAATACAATTATTCCTAACATAGGCACAAATTGAAGGGTATCACACGGTCGTACTTAGTTGTCTACAACTTTCCACAATCTTTTGTTTTTTTTTTGTTTCTTTCGTTTTGCAATAATAAAATCACACTTCCACTTTTATTGTATGTGCGTGTGTCTGTTTGTCCATACATATGTTTTGCAAATAATATACACACACACACTTTCACACGCGCATTTCCATATGTTACAGGGTTTATGTTTGTTTAAATTTATATGTTGCTCTTGCATTTGTATTCGTGTTCGATGTTGTTTATGTTGCTTCGTATGTTATTTATCATTCATGTTATTGTTATTGTTCTTATTGCTGTTGTTGTTGTTTATTTATTGTGTATTTAGAAAATTAATCTGTTTCTTTATTTGTCGTTGATGCACAATACACATACAACAGCTTCCCTTCTATTTTATTACCCAGCCACCCTCTTATTTTGTTGCATCATTTGTGCATTCATACATATGGACTCTGTGTCTCTCTCTCTCTCAATCGCTTGTAATTTTTTTTTTTTCGTTTCTTTACAATAAACTTAATCACATAAAATATTTGACGTTATTGTTGTTGTTGTAGCTGTTTATGCTATTATTGTATTTTGTTGTAAAAAAAGAAGAAGAAACATAATTTATATGCAATTGTAGGCAGTCATTAAAGAAATGAATTCATTTGAAGGCTTGAAGGATATTCTTTTCCGAAATTATTTTGGTGACTGGGAGTAGGCGAAAATAAAATTTTATCATGATTTTTCAAATTTTAAGAGCATTAATAAGCTTCATTAATTCTTTAAATTATCGTGCATAGAAATGTTATCTCATAACTTAACTAACATCATTGAAAGATCAGAAAGCCTCTCAGAATTGCAGCGTATAATACTGTTAGGAAAATGAAAAATCACTATAGTGGTGTTTTGCTTTTACATCAACACTACAATTATAAACAAAAACTACAAAAACAAAACAATGCAGTAAACAAACCAGTTTACAATTTATCGTACTGCTTAAGATAACAACAAACACCAGCATAAAAAAATGGCAAACAAGTAAACAAAAATGTACCAACAACACTATAATAATAAACATAAACAACGATGTTTACATTTATAGAGATTACGAGAAGGCGAAATCATGAACATTCGCCTTCAATAACATTCATCAGACAAGTTTACTTTGCCATATAAAAGGCAAGGCAAAGCAGGCAACGGACTGAGTAAAAGTTCAGTCAGTCTTGTGTGAAGACGGCGTGCGTTTGAAGCGAGTAATCGTAGTTTGAAGATCTGCGTTACAAAAAGATCTGACGAATAATAGTAATAGTTATTGTTTATGCAAAGGGTGTAAACAGAAGAATAACAAACAAACAAATTGTTGTTGTTTACATCAAGTTGTGAACAGTGGCATACAGAATTAGGCGAATAATAAAGAATTTTAATTAAAACTAAATACGGATTTATTTTTATTTTATTTGCAATCTACGAGCTCATATTTTATATGTTTTTAAAAGGTAAAAACTTAACTGTGAAAAGTACATGGCCATCTATAATCAAACCAATATCAAATAGGCTCAGCAAGCACAAGTTTGAAACAATTAAGTCATCAACGAACAGCTGAATAATTAAAGGAAAATCATTCGCAATCATCTGAAGTCATCGTAGTCTTATATTTAGTATTTTGGCATATTAGACGTGAGGCCACGGTTCAAACTACAGGTTAGACATCTTCAACAAAACAAAATCCGACAAAATGATTCTTTGGCAACTTACTTTCAGCAGATTTCAGGCAAAAACCCTGAGATTAAAATAAAATTGTCATGAAAATTTTCTCAAAAAAATTCGACGTTCGGAGTCCACTTCTAATTGTAGGTCCCGCCCTTCATGTATAAAATTAACACACAAAACATAAGTAGTGTGGAAGCGAGGTCGTATTCCTAGCTGAAGGATTGTAATGACAAATTACGTATGTATGTATTTGAATCATTCTTGCTGTAAACGGTTGAGATGATTTCTTTATATGTGATGAGTAATATTTCAAAAATTTCAACACTTCGTAACAATACCTGCCTGGTGGATAAAAACCATCAACCTACGTAGGTTGGCGATAATCACTAATCAAATTCTAAGTGATATCGTGAAGCACGCAGTGGACATGCTGCAAAGCTGCGAAAAAAGTCAACATTTGCGGAAAATTAAGACGGTTATGAAAGGGGGATTTGAAGGGTCATATCCAAGGCACCTGCTAAATATACGAGATTAAAATAGCCATAACGATGGAAAATAAAGCCTAAATGCTTTAACCGCCAGACCCAGTATCATAATCGCAGACAAATGGTCAATTACCAATCCATTCTAAGACAAATGCTTATTAATGTCCCCCTTTGAACCCTAGATATGCTTTATTATTATAAATGTATCCAATTACTGTGAAATATGGTTCCTCATTGGCCTAAAAGACATGGCTGAGCGATTTTAAGTCTTTGCAATAAAAAAATTTCTTTTCTGGGTAAAATTATTACGGGTTGCAAACAAAAAAATTAAACGAAAATTAAATATATCGCTGTGCCAAGGTAATGCAATATACTGGCTTGTGACCTGTTGAAATCTCTCGCAAAGTTTACAGCTACGAAAACAACGGGTAAAAATGCTACAAAATATCTGTTGCTCCACCAGTGTAATGCCTTTAATACAACCACTCAGTCACTGCTGATGTTGCTGTTGCTTTAAAACAACATCCATAGATTAAAGCTCATAATACAACTTTTTCAGTATAAAGAGCGTATAAAATCTGATTGTAAGCAATTTTATAAAATTTTTAAACAGCAGTGGATCATACAGAAAGTATTTCCGATAATCGGCAAATTTTAGATTTAAATTTTCTCCACAGAAATTCAATTTCTGTTATCTGATGGCTGCTCTTTCTTGATTTCTTCGTGCAAACGGTCGACTGTAAGCGCCCAAGATAATGGCGTTACCTGAGATTTCAAACCCACTGAACACTTAACACAAGCTAGCTGGCTGTCAACACAGGCTTTGGAGTTTGCAATCTTTGACTTGACAATGATTTTGTTTTCAGGTTTCAGAAATTTCTTATAACCCTATAGTTCTGGTGTCAAGGATATTCCTCTTTTAACATTTTTTCGCTTTCATAGTACTTCAGCTGCTACTCTTACTTACTAAGGTTGTCATTACAACCCTTTAGTCAGGATTACAACCTATCTTTTCACAGCAGTTTTCTTTCAAAAACGCAGAGAGCAAGTCGTGGAAGAACAATTTTTTCTTATTTCATTTTGTTCGAAATGTCTGACCTGGGGTTTGAATAACGGCGTGACGTCTAATAAGCCAATACAATAGCTACTAGGCTACGGCGACTCCAGCATGGCATTTCAATGATGGTAATTTAGATAGTCAAATTTCTTTGTGTTAATTCCTGTAGCATTCCAAATTTCAACTTGTTTGAGTAACCAAATTATGCCATACTTTTCTTGATGTTTATGTACATTTGTTGCTGTTTAGTGTCTCCCAAAGTTAAACATCTCTTTTACAAATTCAATGATTGATTGACCATAGCTCGGTGAACATTTAAAAATAAATTTTCTGAACTATAATTGAGCAATCTAGTCCTTTAGTAGGTGTTGTCTCTACACATTTTTCGGTTGGTGATTCAAGCATTCTTTTAAGAGCTTCATATAGCTTATGGGTTCTGATTTCTCTTTGGTTTTTAAATCCGTAAAACTTTTTAAATAAGCAACGTATTAAAGAACTGTCTTCACTAAACAAGTGACTTAAAATGTCATCCTTTCAGCACGTGTTCATTTGAGATAAACGACTTAATGTTATCCAATATATGGACGTTAAAATATTCCACATACATAACACATTACAACCCTTCAGTTATGATGATCGCAATGGCATTGAATTATTGAATTTGATTTCGCGTATCTTATGGAACTTGTTCTCATTTAGAGGTTGGAACACATGATCATAGAATAATTCTCACTATTTCTCACTATTCTCACTATTTTTGGTTATTGAATACAAGTTTGAGGCAAAATATTCTGACAAACGCAAAAAGGATTTAAAATTTTGAATATCTCTACCTATTAACAAGAATAATATCACGACAGAAATCATCCTGAGCCAATATGCCGACGTATGTTATGCTTTCTTACTCACTGTAACAAAATAATAAGCATTATGACGTAATATGTCACATCACTTATGTAGTGTGTATTATTTTCATACCATGAGTGGTGGGACCTACAGTTTAAGTTTGACTGGAATGACAGATTTTCGAGAAACTTTTCATGGCAATTTTATTTACTCTCAGAGTTTTTGCCAAAAATGTGCTGAGAGGAAGTCGATGAAGAAATATTTTTAGTAGTTCGTTTTGCTGGAGATGTCTCACCTAGGATTTGAACAGTGGAATCACATCTAATAAGCCAACACACTACCTGCTGGACTATGGTGACTACTACGTTATATACGCAGATGGTTGACAATTTTATATGTAAACTTGATTGTTATTAATCCGCTGGAAGTTTTAAATCTAATTTGTGTTTTTATAAGAGAAAAACATTTCAAAGAGACCGGTAGTAACTCCAAAGAATTCTTTACCACATAGCAGACCATAGAACCCTAACGCTGTGTTTAAAATCCTACTTAAAGCTCTAAATTTTCAAAGTATTTGACGTTAAAATATAAAAACTAGGCGTGGCAATTTCTTTGCCTTTAAGTTCGAAAGCAAAAAATTCCTTTTCTTTACATATATTTTGTGGAACCACAAAACACATTTCATTCCTTGACTTTACTGCGATTGAAAACCAAACAAAAAAAATTTTTTTTTCATTAACACCGAGTAATATGCACACGTACTGAGGGTTCTTTATTAAAAATTAAATTTGCATGTAATTTAGAAGAAGAAGAAGGAAGGAAAAAAACATTGAAAATGAAATTGAAATTGAAATTGTGAAAAGCCATTCCTTTTTCAATTTGTTTTAAATACCTTTTCTAAGCATCCCTCGCGGCATTGCTGGACACGTATCGTTGTGGCTTGCTGCTGGTGCTGTTGATGTTTTTGTTGTTGTTGTTGTTGTTGCTGATGTGTGGGACTACTTGATGTAAATGTTGCACATAAGGCAATGACCATTAACGAAAGGATTAAAATTTGTTGTTGATTTGTTTTGAAAAACATTTTAAAACTTAAATTGAAAACTTTTGTTTCTACCAAACAACACTTCATATTTGTTTTGATTTTTATTTTAATTTCTTTTATAATTTAACAGGAATTTAAAAAAAATTATTTGATTTGAAAATTATTTTCTTTAAGGCTTTTAAAGATTTACAAAAGCTTTTCCTAGGTATTCTTTAACCTTTGCAACATTTTGTTTAAAAAAAATATGATTTTTTATTTAAATTTTTTTTTATTTTTAAATTTCAAAACAAAGAGAAAATTGCTTTAATTTTAAATGCTGGTTGATTACTTCTATTATTTCTATTAATTTTAAGGAGAGGGAGAAATATTTCTTTGCTCTCTTTTTATATTAAATAATCAATTTGATTTGATTTTATTTTTGTTGTTGTTTTAAATTTCTTATTTTCATAAAATTTTTATTTTATTTTTCTTTTTTTTAAAAGATTTTTTTATTTTTGTATCTGTATGAGTGGTTATACCGACGGAGTTTTAAAAATCTTCTACACACGCACAGTTTTGAAAACAACCGAAACCTCAGGGAGTCTACACTAAACTGTGTTTTGCAGAAATTTTCTACAAAAACCCATAAAAAGAGACCAATTTCATTAGAGCATTACTGAACAAACTCAACAATGCTCATGCAGCACACAGCAACACAGCATAACACCGCACCGCACCGCACAGCACAGTATATACACACTCGCTTTACGTTTTTACTGTCATATTGTCGTTTAGTCAGTCAGTGAGAGTTATCCATGCAGCCAGCCATCCATCCATTCACACAATGTAGCCAACAGAAGATACAGTTTTTTTTCTTCCCTTTTTTTCGTTGGAGTTTCTTGTTCCGGGCATGCGACATAACAATACGAAAAAGACTTCTTTTCTTACTTTTTTTCTTCTTCCCCCCCTTGAAAAACAAAACAAAAATACTACAAAAACAACATTGTAAGCAGAAATACAATAACAACAACAACACCAACAAGAAAACGAAATTTTGTTCTCGGTCAGGTGTATAAACCCAGCAACTCTTATTGGATTATGTTGCTGTTGCTGCTGGGAGAGACCAATGCAGACTGTAAGTGCTTTTTTCTTTTATTTCCACTACTGCCAGCCTTGGCTTAGCATTTAACATTTGTGGAGATTTACAGGAATACAAAGACAGCGTCAAAGAGAGCGAGAGAGAGAGCAAGAGCAAGAGAGCAAGAGCAAGAGAGCTTATGTTGCAGAGAACAAACGAACGCTTAGAAAAATATAACCTTCGTTGAGGTTAAGTGAAGTTTATTGTTTTGGTATCCCTGTTTTGAGTGAGTATATGCATTCATAAAATAGGCCTGCCTGCCTGTTCTAGATACAATTTAATGACTTGCTTCCAGCTGCAAATAGATACCGAAACAACAACAACACACAACAACAACCACAACAACAATTTTCAAAACATTGTGCAGACTTTTATAAAGCATGCGCTAAACCAACTTGTTGCAGTTGCAGGGGTTATAAAGCAACTCGAACATTTCTTGTTCGAATCATGCCAAAACTTATAAGATTTCTCCTTTCATTCCAATTCGAATTTGTTTCAAACCATTCTGTTACGGCTCATACTGTTAATCAACAACATGTTGTAACAGTAGTTCGTACAAACACCGCTTAGCCAAAAGCGCCACCAATTAGAAACAATCAAACATTTGCCGGTTTTCATTGAATTGTTACAAAACAAAAGCGAAACGAAGTAAAACAATTCTAAGCAGGTTCTTTAGGTCGAAAACTTTAGCAACACGCTCGTGACTAGAGGTTATTAAAAGAAATTTTTAGGGAAAATTATAATAAGTTTTTCCACAACAATAAAAATTTTGTTGCCACTTTGGAGACTCATCCATTATCAAGCACTTGACTTTCTTTATCTTTGGAAACGTTTTTTTTTTTTTTGTGGAACCCCAAAACCATAATAAACAGAGAGCAGTACACTGAGCTTGTTACATACTTATGTACCTATTAAACGTTTTGGATAATTTTATGACCTTAGATTTTTCTGCAACTGGTTTACTTGTAAAACTCTACCTCTTCCTTCTCTTCTTCTGCTTTTCATTTTCTATTTTCATCTTCTTCGTAATGCTCAGCTTGATTTTACATTTGTTGAGTCGGGGGGAGGGGGGTTTTACACGTGTGCAGGAATTTTAATGTTTTGTAATCTTGAAAATTTGCATTTTATCTCAAGTATAGCTCAGTTCAGTTCAGTTCAGTTGAGCTGCGTTCATTCAGCTCAGCTCAGCTCACTAATAATAGAAGAAAACCTCATGTACAAGGGGGTGGGGAGAGGGAGAGCAAAGAGAAGTAAAACGTTTTCATATATTTTTTGAAATGCTTATCTACCAAAAATATTAAACGAAAATACGAAAAAACAGTAGCTTATAAATGATTTTCTATTTTTTCTTTACTAAACAGAGCTGCCAGGATAATTTTTTATTGGAAATTTTGTTAAGGAAAATCCTCTACTTGAAGCAAAAGAATGTGGTAACAATATTAAATGACAGACGAATTACAATTCACCGTACTCTAGCAGATAGTGTGTTGGCTTATTAGATGTGAGGCCACGGTTCAAACCTCAGGTCTCAGACATCTTAGCAAATTTCTTAAAGAACTCTGAGAGTGAAATAAAAGTGTATGTATCACTTTTGATACAAAGCTCGATCTACGAGTTTTCTTCTTGAGTTCTCAGAAAATAAATCAGAGTATTTAAGATAAATTGCCATGAAAAGTTTCTCAAAAATCTATCGTTCGGAGTGAACTTGTAGGTCCCGCCACACATGAATACAATTTACACACACAACATGCATGGTGTGAGAAGCTAGGTTGCAATTCTGACTACAGGGTTGTAATGACCAATTAAGTACTACATGCATAGCTGCCAGATTTGACGATTTATCGTCATTTTGACGATTTTGAGCTCCAAAAATTTCATATTGACGATTAGACGATTTATGCCCTTATTTTGACGACTTTTATAAATTAAAAATTTACATCATATTCCTAACTTTAGTACATTAAGAGCCGCTTTAAGCCACTTTAAGTATTATATTTTTAAGTTACTTTTGAATACCTATGAAGATTATTCTGTATTTTATTCCTTGAGAATAATTTATCATTTGTTGTTGCATACAATTTTTAAAAATTCGAGTATAGCTTCTAATATTACATTCGGAACAAACAAAGGCAAGCGCCGTTATTTTTGTTCGTACGACCAACACTCAGGGGATGGGTGGCATTGTGTTAGGAACTATGAAAATATGTTATGGAAAGAAGGAAAGAGAGAACAGTGTTTATGAATACTTGGCTTGTATATTTTTATACCATAAGTAACAGGAAAGACCTCTGCAGGAATTGAGTTCCACATACGAATAGTCCGACTAAAAAACGTACTTTTTCTGTAAAGCAGTGTGCGATCCACTGGCCAATCGACGTTACGTATGAATACATGATTTTCCCCTTATTTCGTTCGAGTAAAATCCTTTTGTAGGACTCATAGAACAGTGAAACACAAACCACATTGGAACGATGCATCAATTACTCAATGGAGTTGGATACACTACCGTCATTAACGAGCTACTACGGCCTCTCCTGTACACGGTCGAGAAACCTCAAAATAGACGTTGAGGCACCGACCTCATAAAAGTATAGACTTTATATGTTTTACTACAATAGAAATAATTTTGGTTTTTAAAAACTTTTAATTTATTTAATTATTTTTTCTGACGATTTTTTGACGATTTCAATAAACGTCTTAGACGATTTGGACGATTTTTTCTCAAATATTTGACGATTTGGTATTTGATATTTATTGATCTGGCAGCTATGATTACAACACTAGAGCAAACAAAAATTATCAGAGACTAATTGTATGGGCTTTAATTGAAGCTTCTAATATTGTTTACGCATATTTTAACCCATTTTTGTCATTTCACGACATTACGAAAATTTCTTTTTTAGGATTCCTTTGCTTATTTTCACATAATTTTTTATAAAACTTGAAAAATGTAATTCAATCGGTTTTAATGACTACACAGTGGTATATGTGAGAAATTAAATACAAATAACAATTGATCGTTTCAATTAAATGACGCTCCCCAGAAACATCTACAATTTCTTCTTTACTTAGGTTGCGAAGTCGCCGTAGTATAGTAGGTAGTATGTTTTCTTATTAGACGTAAAGCCAGGGTTCGAGCCCCAGGCCAGACATCAAGACAAAATACAAAAAATATTTCTTCGGCGACTTCCTCTCAGCATATTTCTGGCAAAAACTCTGAGAGTAAATAAAATTGTCATGAAAAGTTTCTCAAAAATCTGTCATTCGTAGTCGACTTTAAACTGTAGGTCCCACCACTCACGGATAAAATTAACACACACAACATAAATAGTGTGAGAAACTAGGACGTTGTACAATGGGTCATTTCGACCTTCGGGTACTGTACTTGTCTTAATTGACAAGTACACGTCCTCTAACCTAACCTAACCTAGGTTGCGTAATCTCAAACACAATTGGAAGCTCAAAACTTCCAAGACCCGTTCACGTATGGAATATGCTTAACGTTTTTGCCACCAAGTTGTCTTTTTCTATGCCACAAACGCAGTTAAAACAGATGGCAAATAGGCTCCAGATGCCATGTTGGCCAATGTTCGTTTAAAAATATATAAAATCATAGTGAAAGATTTACGCGATGTAATCTACATTGAATACCTTCAAGATGCTAATAATGGCATTTAGTCCAGGAAATTTCTTTTGCAGCAGGAAAATTTATGAGTGGGGCAGCCAAAAATTTTGATTTTGCATTTTGTGTGATGAAATCATCACACAAATCTTAGTTTTTTGGGAAGAAAATATATGTTACAGAAATGTTGGAAAAAATCTATGGAACTCAAAGATTTCTTTGTATGGCAGAAGGACCCACGACCTTCATAACCCTTGTAAACGTAGCCATAGATGTTTTGTGCAAGCTTACTGTGAAAATACACTCTCAGATGCTAGGCTATAGAAGCTGATAGGCCAAACTCTTGAATTTGAATGTTATAAAGAGGAGAGGGAAATAGGAACACCAGGAAAGTACTCTCTTCAGAATAGGTACTGCTGAGATTCGCAGCGAAAATCATGTAAAACCTATTTCTAGATGAATGGGCACGTGCACAAACAAAAATTGGGGCGATAATACGTATGTAGATTACGTTAGATCCAAGATCGTCCAATGCTTACAGAAGAAGTAATTTTATGGAGTAGATTTTAAACTGGCGTCACCATCGGTCCATATTTATTTGAGACCAACGACATGTGGTTTCATCAGAAAGGTGCTATGTGTTACAAAGCTTATGCCACATTAGATAGTCTGCACGTGTAATTTGAGGGCGTTGATGTGAGTTTTAGGTAGTGTGTTGGCTTATTAGACGTAAAGCCAGGGTTCGAGCCGCAGGCCAGACATCAAGACAAAATACAAAAAGTTTTTCTTCGGCGATTTCTTCTCAGCAAATTTCTGGCAAAATCTCTGAGAGTGAAATAAAATTGCCTTGAAAAGTTTCTCAAAAAATCTGTCGTTCGGAGTTGACTTTAAACTGTAGGTCCCACTACTCATGTATAAAATTAAAATATACAACATAAGTGGTGTGAGAAACTAGATCGTAATCTTAACTGAAGGGTTGTAATGACCAATTATGTGCATATATATACTCCATAAAAGCTTTATCTCTTATAGCATTTGCGCACTGATAGATAATCTGGTAGTTAACCTAACAAACAGTTTAAAAGTTTAATGAACTCCATGATCTATTTGATGTTCCGTATTCAACTAAAAAACAAAAACATGCTGCTGACATCATCTAGGATTAGTAAGCAAAATTTCAAATTTTTTAACTACAATGCATTCGTTACGTCTCGATGAATACAATACCGTTAAAAATTTAACTCTTGTTGTGTGTTTTTTTTTCTTTTTTTTTGTACTGATGGCAACCCATTTAAGTGTGTGATTTAACCAAGGCATACCAAATTCTATTTCGGTTTTCTTAAAGATTTATGATCAATAGTTTTGCATATTTAATTTGGGTTTTTTGTTGTTTGTTTTGTTGTTTTTAAACTGAATTTAGGGTTATTTTTTTTGTGTTGTTTCATTTTTTTTTTTCTAAAAACTAAAGGTTTTACTAAAGAATACTATGGCAGTTTGAAGAAAAAAAAATTTATTTACAAAGTTTCTATAGAAGATTGTATAAGATATCACAACCGTGAAACAAATACAAAACAAAACAAACAAACTAATCATGCTAGCAACCAGCTAAGTATTTATTTTATTTCTTTATGGATATTTTGCATCTAAACAATAATAATTTCCGTTTAAAATTCTGTCTTCTGTTCTCTTCTTGGCTTTTTCAAGCCATTGTTCTGCTTAACGATGTTTGTTGAAATCTGTAGGATTTGTTGTTGATCGTTTTTATTTCTTTGCTATATTCTCCTGTTGTTTGTTGTTGTTTTCCGTTGCTGATTAATTGTTAATAATTAATTTTCCATTTATGATGGTCCACTAAAGATTTTTTATGCCTTTTTTTCTGTTCATGTCCGTGTTTCTATTTAACATTCTCGAAAATCTTTTTAAGGCTTTTAAACAGTACGAGTATTAATCGTGTAACAACTTTATAAAAGCTTGAAATTTTCAATCATTATTAACGTTTTTCTTTCTTTCTTTCTATTCCCGGCATACTCTTATATTCCTAATCAGACTCAGTTTCAGTTGAGCAGCATAAAATATAGGGTTATTTATTTCGTGGTTTCAAAATATTTTAATTCATGATATTTCTTTGTTATTGTAAAGTTTGAACGTTGACATTATGTGTGAAATACTACATCATTTAAATGACCTCCACGCGAAATGTTGCAAGCATTGATTCTTTTGAGGTAATTTTCAATCACTTTTTGACACCTATTGGGCGGTAGCTCAGCCATAACTTGACGAATGTTGGTTTTTAAAGGCTCAAGAGTTGAAACACAGTCTTTCGCGTAGCCCCACAACAAAAAAGTCTAATGGTGCCAAATCGCATGATCTTGGTGGCCAGTTGATATCGCCACGACGAGAAATTACGCGGCCAGGAAATGTATCTTTCAATGTGTGTGGCATGTGGCACCGTCTTGTTGAAACCACATATTCTCCAAGTCGTATTCTTCAATAGCAGGCAAAACAAAAGTCGGTTATCATATGACCATAACGCTCCGAATTGACGGTGGCAGTCGTTCCATCGTCGTTTTCGAAAAAGTAAGGTACAATCACACACCTTCGGACCAAAGAGCACACCAAACAGTGACTTTTTCTGGATGTAATTCTTCAATTACTTGAGGATTCTCAGAACCCCAAATACGACAATTTTGTTTATTAACATACCCACCGAGTGTGAAATGTGCTTCATCGCTGAAGAAAATTTTGTTCGAAAAATTGCCTTTCGCCGCCTGTTGTTCAAGCACCCATTCCACGTATCTACTTGGTTGTGAATGCTCAGCTGGCTTCAGTTGTTGTGTGAGCTGGACTTTATATGGATGTAGGTGTAGATCTAAATGCAAAATACGTCATAATGTACCGCAAGACAGTCCTAATTCCTGTGAAACGACGAGGAATCGACACATTCGGGTCTTCGGCAACACGTTCACTTACAATAGCGATATTTTCAACGGAACGAGCGAAACGATGATGAACAGGCCTTTCAATATTTGTCACCACTCCAGTCTCTTCAAATTTCTTCACAATTTTGCCAATTGCTTGTGTAGTTGGACGACTATGTAAACCATAATCTCCTCTTAAAGCACGATACGTGGCTGTGGCTGAATCACCATTTTTGTAGCAGGTTTTGATCATTTTTATGCGTTGTGTGATAGTTAAGCGATCCATTTTCGACTTTCAACTGAAAAGAAAAAAAATTGGTTTCACAACTTAGTTTGACAGATGTCGAATTCCAGTCCCATACTTTTGAAAACACGAAATGGTTAACCCTATATAAAGGAAATAAAAAAAGAAGTCAAAAAAAATTTTTTTTAACAGCCGGTAGTAAATGTTAGCGATTTACTACTCCAAGTATTTTGGTTTGGTTCGGGTTTTTTTTCTTGTTCTCATGGTGAATATTTCTTTTTTTTATTGATTTTTTTGTTTATTTTTTAAGTCATAAATTAATCAAGTTTAATAACAAACAACAAAAAAATACCGATTTTTTTTTGTGTTTTATTTATGTCGTTGAGATATTTCTGTTCAATTTAATGTTTTACTAACGAGTTTGATGTTGTACTACTGTTTTATTTTAAATTTGTTAAAAAATGCCGCTTTTTAGATACTAAAAGCCACTGCTCCCAGCCACAGCCAGCAAATCTTTCAACTATGAAAAGTTACAAATGTATGCGCCATAATGAATGATGGTGGGGCACTAACATAGAAAAATTCCCTCCAGCAGTAACAATTTTTTTATTGCTGAGATATTGATCTTAATTAATAAATCAATAAAATTTCTATTTATGTCAGTGATATATTTTTTATTTCTTTCTCGATATCTTAAATACTTTTTCTTTTCTTTTTTTCTCTATTTTAAGTAATCACTACAAGGCTTCATAAAAAGCGAAATATTTTGTATGTCTACCATACCATACACTTGTATGTGGATTTAATTGAAAAAAAAAAAAAAAACAAAAATCGTTAACATTTTTAATAAGAATGCAATTGTGATTTAATACTTATTAAATGAGTTAAAAAAATATCGTCTTAAGGTCTTAGTAATCAAGAATAGAAATGAAATAACTAAGTTATAAACAGAAGCTACAAAAACAAAACAATACAGGGAACAAACCTGTTTACAAATTATCGTATCACAACAAACACCAGCATAAAAGATATGGTAAACAAGTAAACAAAAATACAACAACAAACACCAGCATAAAAAATTGTAAACAAATATATAAATATATGTAAAGGGTGTTTTTTTTATAGAGGTATAGAACTTTAAGTTGGCATTACTTTTCAAGATGGCGACCGATTTAACAGCTGTCAAGTGATTTATTATCAGTTTGGTTTGGCAATTCATCATGAATAGACTCACGCCTGAACAACGCTTGCAAATAGTGTAATTTTATTTCGAAAATAATAGTTCTGTGCGGAAAACGTATCGCGCATCCATTTTATTGTCGACAAAATCGTCCATCAGAGCAGTGAATTCGATTAAACATGGAACGTTTATCACCACGTTTACTCTTATTGATAACTCGCATCCCCAGAGATGCTGTACGGTGCGTACAGAAGAAGCTATTGTTGCTGTAGAGCGTAGCATTGAGGAAGACCCGAATGAGTCCATCCGCCATCGAGCACAGGAATTGGATCTGTGTTCATCCACTTTATGGAAGATTTTGCGGAAGGATCTTGGTTTGCGTGCTTACAAAATCCAACTCGTGCAAGATTTGAAGCCAAACGATCATCAAGTAAGGCGTAGATTCGTCGAATGGGCCCAAAACGAGATTACCGTTGTTCCCGATTTTCATAAGCGAATTTTGTTTAGCGATGAAGCGCACTTCTGGTTGAATGGCTACGTCAACAAACAAAACTGCCGCATTTGGAGTGAAGGTAATCCTCAAGTGTATGTGGAAACACCGTTACATCCAGAAAAACTGACTGTTTGGTGCGCTTTATGGGCTGGTGGAATCATTGGTCCGTACTTTTGCAAAAACGAAGGTGGCCAGAACGTTACAGTCAATGGCGATCGGTATAGAGCCATGATTACTAACATTTTCATTCCTGAATTGAATAACCATGATGTACAGGAGATGTGGTTTCAACAAGACGGCGCAACATGTCACACAGCTCGTGCCACAATAGACTTATTGAAAGACACGTTTGGTGACCGCCTAATTTCACGTTTTGGACCTGTGAATTGGCCTCCAAGATCTTGTGATTTAACACCGCTAGACTACTTTCTGTGGGACTATGTAAAGTCATTGGTCTATGCGGTAAAGCCACAAACGCTTGACCATTTGGAAGACAACATTCGTCGTATTATTGCCGATATCCGGCCACAAATGTTGGAAAAAGTCATCGAAAATTGGACGTCCAGATTGGACTACATCCGCGCCAGCCGTGGCGGTCATATGCCAGAAATCATATTTAAAATGTAATGCCACAAGATTATCTTTCGGATAAATAAAATTCATGTCAATCGAATAATCCATCGTTGTTTTATTGCAACTTAAAATTCTATACCTCTATAAAAAACACCCTTTATATGAGTGGTGTGAGAGGCAAAGGTCGTAATCCTTATTGAAGGCTTTCAATGACCAATTTTGTATGTATGTATGTACGTTAAGGCCTGCAAAATGCAATAGGTTCAGTTCTTTTCAAAGAAAATTCATAAGTTCTGCAACGATGGAATTATGCTTTCATTCTGAAAAATGCATTTTTAGTGAAATTTCTCGAGAAATTATTATGACGAGCTTGCAAGACAAGGAAGACCAAGCGAAAATTATTTGGTCATGTGATTGGCAGTTCTACAAAGAATAAATGTGGGTGTGTGTTCTAAGTGTGTCCGCTCATAACTTCATTTAGGGGTCAGTCACTTCTACATACTCACCTATCTAAATAAGATGATTCAACCAGTTATCTAAGAACAACTAGCTGGTTCCATGCTGGTCATGGATTGGAGGTGAATATTTCGAAAATTTCTGACTGAAATCAAAAACGTAACAATAAAAAATTAAATGAAACAGAATCAAAATTAAAAAGGAAAAGTAAGGTAAACCTTGTAATTATTTTCAACAAAATTTCATAAAATTTTTCCAACCATTCAGCCTTTGATAATCATTTGAAAGTGAAATCTTAAGACCGTATACATGAATTTTTTTTTAATATAAAAATTCAAAAATTATGAAATTGAGAATATCCTAGAGTTGAAAATAATATAAAAAATAATTTCATTATAAATTTAAAACAAGTGTGAATCAAATAAAAAAAACATTCCGAAATATCATAACATTTGACACATGCATTTGTGCATAAAAATTTATTTCGTTTTCCATTTTTATTTCCATCAAATAATAAAAAAATAAAAAAGGAAAGAAATCACAGTCTTTTATAGGAGAGACTGACTATACCCATGTAAATGATATTCTTTTTATTTTTTTTTTATTTTTTTGCTGCCTTTTCTGTTTATACAGGCAAACAAAAGTTGTCTTTAGACATCAATATTCTATCAGGTTAACACCCACCTATCCACCACTACTTGCCTGCCATACTCACTCACTTGCCTCGTTCGTATCAATTTCTTTACAAAAGTTAAACAAAAATACTCGGGTGGTGGTAGATTTTTATGTATTTTTTTAAACAAAAATCTTTTTTTTTATTTATTTTCCTTGGAACTGATTTCAAACAGGTGGGAATTCAATCAATACAGGTGACATGCAACTGAAGAACCTGAGCTTTGATAAAATATCCTGCAAAAACAAGGGGGGCGAGGAATAAAAAATACGAAAAAAATGGGAATGAAAATGGAAAAGTTACAAAAAAAAGAAAAAAATGTTGAAATAAATAAAGAAAATAAACAACAACAGCAACAACAGCAACAATTCAAATATTTTTTTCATATTTGTAATGTGTTTTGTAACTTGTGCCGTGTTTTTGTTGTTATCGACAGCGAAAGCCTTGAAGGATTTTAACGTTGTTGAAAATGTCGAAAATCCATGTTACTGCTGATGATGTTAAGGATGCTGATGACTTTGTAACAAATAATGTACAACAACAACAACGATAACAAGAAAAACTTTTAGGTTAAACATTTTTTTGACTTTGGGTTAGACTTTCATTGTATTGTTACATATATAATTGGAACAGAAGACATTCACAATGTCTCATCTCTTATGTACATATGCGGCTCATTTCACTTTTATATTTGCAATACATTTTGTTGCCTTAGAATCTTTATTTGAGTTATAGCAGTTGCGAAGGACTCATTCAATCCATTGATCTTGAAATGTTTAGTACTGGTACTCTAATTCCCGATACAACATAGGTTGCAATGCTAATGTTCACAATTTGATTTCAACAACAAAAATAGCTTTCTTTTGTTATTCCTCTGTTTATACCCTTTGCATAAACAACAACAATCACTAGACAATTTAACAGATCTTTGTAACGGAGATCTTCAAACCACAATTACTCTCTACAAAAAACCGCGTCTTCACACAAGACTGACTGAACTTCACTAACTCACTCGCCTGCTTTGCCTTGCCAATCTCTATAAATGTAAAGAACGATGTTTACATTTATTATTGTAGCGTTGTTGGTATATTTTTGTTTACAATTTTTTTATGCTGGTGTTTGTTGTTATATTAAACAGTACGATAATTTGTAAACTGGTTTGGTTACTGCATTGTTTTGTCTTTGTAGCTTTCGTTTATAATTTTAATGTTAAGTGATGTAAAATGAAAACACCAGTATCTGGATTTTTCTTTTTCGTAACAATATCGTAGTCGAACGCGCCTTTTATTACGTTCTACAATGTCCTTTTTTACAAAAACGGTATGTGACTTGAACTAGATGGCTTGGCTTACTTTTCCACACTGGAAGCTGTGACATGGCGTTGCTACTTTTTACGGATGGCTTTAAAATCGAAGTTGGTAATGGAACACAAGTCTACTTCAGGCATTATTTTATGTTATCCTGTAAGCTGTAAACATTAAGCCTGAAATACATCCTGGCTTCTCACACCACTCATGTAGTGTGCCTTAATTTATTAGTGAGGTGCGACAGATATAAAAAGATTTTCGCGGCAATTGATTTTCTCCCAGAACTTTCCCCTTCATTTTTCTTCTTTTCAAGGTGCCAGAGTTAAGGTTTGAGCTTTCGAGTTCACAACATCCACACCAGAGATCAGCAATGAATCATTTTTTCGTTACTCATAAGCGCTCATGAAATTTTGGATATAAGTGAGTCAACAATATTGAAATTTAACTATGTACTCTGATTCATTCGTACTCACTACAACGTTGATTTATTAGTACAGGTTGCAATGAGTATGCGTACAAGCCTACTCCTTCAGATTCAAACTTTAGAAAAATACTTATAATATGTACTTATAAATGATTCGAGTCACTCGAAATTTACAGTCTTAGTTGTTGTCTTAGTTGTTGTTGCATTTACAAAAAAAGAAGACAGATAGATAAGCAAAAAAGACAGAGCAACAAGCAGAGCATACACACAACCATTTAGTGAGTATTTTAGTGTTCGTAAGCGAATTATACTTATTTTATGCTTCGTGTATATGTTGAGTTATGGAGAGTCGAAGTCCACAACATCATACGTGTTGATGAGTACTTCAAACTTTGAATATTTGTTGAGGTTCCACGATATTAAAATAAGTATGAATGCGAATAAATATCAGAAATTATGAGTATGATTCAATTCTACTCATCTTTTTGAATACTCATTGCTGATCTCTGATCGAAGAACCCATTAGAAGTCTTTATATTCATTGCATTACAGCCTTCAATTTCAAAATATCAATCCTCACAATATGACATCCACAATAAGAATATGAACTTAATTGAAGGAAGGACTTCATTTCCTATCTTTCGTCCTAAAACTACCCACATAACATAGAGTTCGGGCGCATCTTCACTCTGTAGATGTATTACAAGCATCTTCGAATTACACAAAAAACAAACAAACACTTACACACAGAAAAAACTGATATCGAAGAAATGAAAAGAACTCCCCAAATAAAAAAAAAGTATTGAAAGACAAAATATACACAAGGATGTGATATGATGAGAAGACAGAACGAAAAAAATTTGTTTTCTTCTTTACAAACAAACCAATTTTACTTTGCTTTCTTGTATTTCCATTGCTTCTGCTTGTTTCTTCATCTGCTGCTATTTGTTACAACAAAATGTTGTAATTTGCCAAATAACAACTACAAATATGAAAAGGAAGACAACAACAACAACAACAAAAATTAGAAACACATAATCAAACAACTCCCCAAAAACTAGATACTCAAACGCATGTACACATTACAGTCAGAATCAAAGTTCATGTTTTTTTTTGTTTTTTTTCTTGAGATTTTCATCGTACAAGTGGCATAAAATCGAAGATACAGCAGACACAGCCAGTCAAATAGTCAATATTGCCAGATATTCTAGGGTATGGTGACAGACAGACACACAGACAGACATACATTTAATATGTAATTTTTTTTTGATTTTGTTGTTGTTCGAAAGTTACAATTTTTTCTTTTCTTTGGTTATGTGTTACAAACAAACAGATTTTGTGTTACATAAAGTAACAAGAATATGTAGCATCTGCATAAAATGTTTCTTTCAACTTCAACTTTAACTGGTTGTTTGTAACGCAGAGTAAATTCATTAATTTTTGTGTGAATAAAAATTTTTTAAAATTTAAAATAAATGTTGAATTATTAAATTAAAATTTTGTTCAAATTTATGTCTACTACGTCAGCAATACTTTCATATCATGTCCGTATCAGATACATACATACATAATTGGTCATTACAACCAACCATTCAGTCAGTATTACAACTTAGCTTCTCACACCACTTATGTTGTGTGCATTAATTTTATACATGAGTTGATGGTGGTAAAGTTTAAAGTCAACTCCGCAGGACAGATTTTTTGAGTAACTATTCATGGCAATTTTATTTACTTACAGAGTTTTTGCTGGAAATCTGCTGAGAGGAAATCGCCGCAGAGATATTTTTTCATATTTTCGTTTTGATGTCTGACCTGGAGTTTGATTCGAGTCCTTACGTCTAATAAGCCAACACACTACCTACTAGACTACGGCAACTTCAACGAGTATCGCTGGATCTTATTTCATTCGAGTAGTGAAGTGAACTAAGTTACTACCAGAATCGCTTTTTCGCTACTCATTAGTACTCATAAAATTTTGAGTATGAGTTAGTCAACAGTATTGAAATCCAACTACTCTGATTCATTCGTACTCAGTACAGCATTGATTTATAAGTATAAGTTGCAATGTGTATGAGTACTTATACCATTAGAAATATGTTTGATTCATAAGCCTCCGCATTCAGACTCGAATCATTCATCACAATTTACAGTCTTAGTTGTTGTTGTATTTATAAAGAAAGAAGAAAGCCACATAAACAAAAAAGAAAAAGACAGCAAGCAGAGCAAACACACAACCTTCTTGTGAGTATTTAGTGTTCGTACGAGAATCATACTTATTTTATGATTCGTATATACGATGAGTCATGGAGAGTCGAAATCAATAACGTCATACGTGTTGTTAAGTACGAGTACCATGAGTATTTCAAACTTTGAATATGAGTAGTATGAGTTTGACATTAAACTAAGTATGAATACATATAAGTATCAGAAATTATAAGTATGATTCGAATCTACTCATCGTTTTGAATACTAATTGCTGACCATTGGTTACTACCAATCGATTTCTGTAATAAGTATTGCTTCTGTTGCCTGAGCTAGACGAAATATGTGAACAATAATATGAGATTATCAATGCTTTAAGCTTCATCATTTAAAATCCTTATATACACGAAGGAAGTAGACGTGAGATTAAATTATCATCTTTGCATCCATGTAAAGTATGTAATCAAACAAATTGGCTTCTATTTAAATTTGTTGCCAGACCAACATGCAATGCTTATCGATCGATCAAATTGTGACCTCTACCCTATTATGAACATCACCAGGCCCTGAGTGACCATAGCTCTTGTGAACTGAATATTGTTAGTCGATTTTACACTTGAATTCCAAACAGAAAAGTCTAGCATGGCATCTGTGGTGAAATCTTGCAATTCAACACAGATCGTTTTTAGACTTGATAACAAATTAGGTTAAGGAATTTTCTCTGAAGTGCTTGAACTTAAACATTTCTGCAATACTTAGACTAATGCGGAATTGATATTGAGTAAGGCATTCCCTACTACTAGCATTACTATTTTCTCTGATGGCTCAGTGGTAATTTGTTTGCTATCACTGACTCTCGCAGTGAAGTCGACGTAGTCTAGTAAGTAGTGTGTTGGCTTGTTAGACGTAAACCCAGGGTTCGAGCCCCAGGCCAGACATCAAAACAAAATACAAAAAGCATTTCTTCAGCGACTTTCTCTCAGCAGATTTCTGGCAAAAACTCTGAGAATAAATAAAATTGCCATGAAAAGTTTCTCAAAAATCTGTCGTTCGGAGCCGACTTTAAACTTTAGGTTCCACCACTCATGTATAAAATTAACACACACAACATAAGTGGTGTGAGAAGCTAAGTCGAAATCCGGACTGAAGGGTTGTAATGACCAATTATGTATGACTCTCCCGTTTGTATTGCATCATTCTCGTGTGGCGTAAACCTTTTACCTTGATTTGTCAGACCTATTTAGGCCCATCTGCAGACAAACAGTCTGAGCTACGGAAAAAACTTGATGCCTTAGCTCATTTCTTTTAAGATAGTAAGACAGGGCACCGTATCGTAGCAATATCTCAGTCATTACATTCTTTCTAGGAAGTTATAGCGTATTGAATAGTCAGGTGGAGATACTTTGTTTACCTGCTAATAACTCCTTCAGAGGTTCTGTTAAAGAGAAGGAGAGTATTAAAAACTTTATTTCTTACTTTCCATCCTTGGCATGACGTCCCTCTTTTGGCTCGTGATAAACGGAGCTATCTTAAATCGTTCACTGAATTTATTAAACGTTATAGCTGGTTTTCCGCTTCATTCGTGAAACCCTGACAAAGCTATCAAATGCTTTTCAGAAATTGACACATGTGATATTACAAGAAGCAGCTAGTCTTGCTTAATCAATTTCAAATCGACAAGCTGCCTCTCCCTAGTATCATAACCAGTAATCCAACTACCTGCAACTTCGGAATAACTTGAAAAGCAAAGATCTTGAAATATTTGTTCATATTAGTCTAAAATTTCTGAAACAGTTTTACTTAAATTTCTAACTGAATAAAGTGAATTAATCGTTATAATTAAGATTATGATATTCGGTGCTTATGGCTGCAAAATTTTATTTTAAATTCTCACTTTTGCAAATTTTAAAACATTGTTACGTTTTTACCTTTTTAAAAACGTTTAAATATGAGTTCGTTAATTGCAAACCAAGTAAAAACAAATATGTGTTTAGTTTTTCTTAAACTCTCTTTATTCTTTACACTACTTTTGTGTGCCACCATATACAACTTAACGATACAACAACAATTTGCTCAGTTCGATATTCTTCTTTACACTTCTGTTCGCGTTAACACTAACAACTGTTCGTTAGATCTTCTCTGCTTACAACCTTTATGCAAGAAATGCCGCTTGTACGTTCCAACCGCAACGCGTCTTCACACAAGACTTACTGAATTCTTACTGACTGCTGCCTGCTTTGTCCAGCCCTTTTATAGTCCGACGCAACCAGTCTAACGAATATTCCTGAAGTGGAAGGTTGGTGATTTCGCCTTCTCGAGAGTTTTATTGCCAGTACATTGTTGTTTGTGTACCTTGCTTACGTTGTCCATCCCTTTTTGTCACATGCATGTTTTTGTTGGTAACAGGCGTAACCAGGTTCGTTGTACATATGTGTGTGTGCAGCTTAGATAACCAACACGTTTATTGTATTCTTGGTGTTAGTGTGTATTTGTATCGTGTGGCTTTTGTTTATCGTTTTTGTTGTTAAACCATATTAGGTCGTTTCGATTTGCGTAACAATATTTTAATTCGCTTGCCATAAAGTGGTATTGTTTTATGAAAATATACATACAGTGAGCGTCAAAAGAATCGGCACACTATGGATAAAATTCTAATAATCACCAAACTCAACTTTTACCACTTAAAGAGAGTGCACGAAAAAATTTGTTTTGTTTTATTTAAATTTTAAAAACCGGCAATGAAACAATTTTAAAAGTAAAAATAACTATAATTTATTAATGTATGTATATTTTTTTAATGTACAGTTTCTTTTGACGCACACTGTAAGTCTCTAAACCATGCAACTATGATTTATTGTTGAGGTTTTGAGCACACCGTACCGTCGTATCACTCGAACTGTCTAGCTTTGATTTTCAGTCAATTCAATCACATTTTAAATCACATTTTAAATCAATTATCAGGAACATCTTAATAAACTCGTGAACAAAATATTGTTTCTTTTTTAACTTCTTTCCTTACATTTATCACTCTATGTTATGCATATTGAGTTCTTTATTATCATCCTACACTACACCAGCTATTTAATAGAAAATTGTTTTTTTGAATTTTTTTTTAAATGATTGATTTTTCCTGTTCATGTTTCCTATTATAGGGGGTCTATTATTCCCATAGACGCACTCACAACCAACCAAATGGATGATTGGAATTGTATTGAAAGAATAGGAGAAGAAAAATTCATTTCAATATTGTAATTGATCTTTGTCGTTGCAAAGAAAAATTGAAAATTTGTTAACATGTTTTGCTATTGTTGTTGTGTATTTGTGTGTGAGTATGGTATTTATTAAGAAACAGTTACTTAGGTTTTGTTTTTGTTGTACAAAACAAACTAGAAAAATGTTGAACACTAGGCCAGAAGGATACTATCAAGCCAATCCAGTTGTCGGTTGTTGCCTCCTCTTTCATCATCAACATGATGTGATTTGACTTGACTTGGCGTTGTTCCCACTCAAGTAAATATTTTCTTTCGTTTTTTCTTCTCTATTTTCGTTATTATTTTCTGTTTATTTTTTCTTTCTTCTTTGTTATGCATTCTATTTTCTTGTTTGTATTCATATTGATTTTGCTTTTCTTTTTCTATGGATTTTTTAATTATTTTTTTCCTGTTACTAATACAACGAAGCTTTTCAGAAAGCGTTTTCGGTTGAGGTACTAAAATTGAAAATTTTACTTTTGAACACATTTTTTGGGAAATATTGTTACGTTTCTACCTTCTAAAAACGTTTAAAATATAAGCTCGTAAATTGCAAATTAAATAAAAATAATTTTGTGTTTAGTTTTAATTAAAATTCTTTATTATTCACACAATTCTGTCTCCCACTGTTCACAATTTGATGTAAACAACAACAATTGCTTTTCTTTATTATTCCTCTGTTTATTATTTGCATAAACAATAACAATTACGGACAATTGTTCGACAGATCTTAGGTTGGGTTAGGTTAGAGCACGTGTACTTGTCAATTAAGACAAGGACAGTACCCGGAGGTCGAATTGACCCATTGTACAACGTCGTAGTTTCTCACACCACTTATGTTGTGTGTGTTAATTTTATACATGAGTGGTGGGACCTACAGTTTAATGTCGACTCTGAACAACAGATTTTTGAGAAACTTTTTCATGGCAATTTTATTTACTCTCAGAGTTTTTGCCAGAAATCTGCTGAGAGGTAGTCGCCGTAGAAATATTTTTTGTATTTTGTCTTGATGTCTGGCTTGTGGCTCGAACCCTGGCTTTACGTCTAATAAGCCAACACACTACCTACTAGACTACGGCGACTTCAAAAGACAGATCTTTGTAACGGAGATCTTCAAACCGCGATTACTCTCTTCATACGCACAGCGTTTTTACACAAGGCTGACTGAACTTTTACTCACTCCGTTGCCTGCTTTGCTTTGCCTTGCCTTTTATATGGCAGAGTAAACTTTCTGATGAATGTTCTTGAAGGCGAATGTTCGTGGCTTCGCCTTCTCGAGATCTCTATAAATGTAAACATATGTTTCATTATTGTTGTTTGTTTATTTTGTTTACATTTATTCTTGTAGTGTTTGTTGTTGTATTTTTGTAAACAAGTTCATTGTTTTGTTTTTGTAGCTTTTGTTTATAAATTTAATTTGTCTTAACTGACAATACCAACAAAGCCTCGATTTCCATAAAAAGTTACAAAAATTTAGAGACGTTTTTTAAAACTCTCCTTAAATACATAAATCTTTTATGGTCTCAAAAAGACTGTGACTGCACAGTCCATAGCCCACCTCTTGCTTTTATTATTCCTTACTCCGTTTCTATTTTCCTTTGTGAATATTTGGTTGTTTTGTTTGTCATATTTGTTTTGTAATTTGCTTGTTATGCCCATGTTTTGTATTTCATTTGCATCAAGAAATTTTGTATTCTTGCGTTTATTTCTCATCATATTGACAGTATCAACGGTAATCAACCACAAGTTTTTTCTCGTATTTCTATACTACATGCTGCAGCTCATTCCTTGCTTCAAATTGAAACCATTTTTCTAATAATCATCGCTTTTCAACATGCAGTTTACGATACCCAAATTGGTTACTTAGAGTCTAGGCTAAGCTTGTTTACAATCCTTTCTTTATGTTACTTAGGTTCTATACGTACGGCGTAAATCTGGCTCAACGTCTTGGGTAAATCGGTTAGATGAATCGTTTCAAGATTTACACTGTGGCCTTATTGTACAGTCCAGTGGCCCTATTTTACAGTCAGTTGTATATGAGGGATTGCTAAGTCCTTGATAGGTTAAGTTAGATTAAATGACGTGTACTTGCCAATTAAGACAAGTACAGTGCCCGGAGATCGAATTGACCCATTGTACAACGTCCTAGTTTCTCACACCACTTATATTGTGTGTGTCAATTTTATACATGAGTGGCGGGACCTACAGTTTAAAGTCGACTCCGATCGACAGATTTTTGAGTTACTTTTCATGGCAAATTTTATTTACTCTCAGAGTTTTTGGCAGAAATCTGCTGAGAGAAAGTCACCGAAGAAATACTTTTTGTATTTTGTCTTGATGTCTGGCCTGGGGCGCGAACCCTTGCTTTACGTCTAATGAGCCAACACACTACCTACTAGACTACGGCGACTTCTAAAGGCTAAGTGAATTACCAAACCAGTCTTCAATAGTTATTCAATTCGATTAATCGAATAAAGAGTTTTTACAGCTGCAAGCACCATATTCCCACAGCACGACTATATCTTTTAAACGCCATCCTTCTTTTCGTTTAAAAGCTGCCGTTGGGCTTACAGCGTACAAAACTCTTTCCAATTTGCTGTGTTTCTAACAGTAGCCGTGGGAAGAAGCCAACTTTTGGAAACGAAACGTTCCTAAAGGGCTTGATAACCCCCATACATATTATATACATACATAATTGACCATTACATTTGGTGGGAGGTACGGAACGGTGACCTGACGTCCAATAAGCCATCGCACTACCCACTATACTGGGCGACTTTAATTTTAGTACATCGTAATGCTAGTTTTAAAATGCGCACAGGGAAAAAGAAGTTTATTTCATGATTCTTAAGTTGTTTTAAAAAAAACTCTTTCGATATTCTACATCGAAAGCCTTTTATCCGTAAAACACATTCTTATGGAAAATACTGCCTAGTGCCTGTAATTAAAAATTTAAATTTTTAATATTTTAGTCCCTCTTGCTTACATTTTGCTAAATTTTAATATTTTTTTCAAGCTTTTTACTCAAGTGATCATATTTTTTTCCTTCTGTTTGTATCCTTTTTTTAATATTTTCAATTTCCAAGGCCAAAATAGAAAACAAACGGAAAAAATATGAAGGAAATCCAACAAAAAAAAATTGCAATTTATGACGAATTGCTGCTGCTGCTGATGAATAAATGAAAAATTATTGTTGTTGCTGTTGTTTGTTGTTTTGTTTCATTGAATTCAAACTACACAACTCATACTCCTCTTCCTTTTTAGTTTTTTAACCCTTTCATGCCCGAATTTTTTGGGCCAGAGCTAAAATTTTTTTAAGGACATGTGTTTGTTAGTCATGGCCTAAATATGAAGTGATATTAAATTTAGAGTCCTACGTTTTCTGGTTTTACACATTTTTAACCAAGCTTGTTTGCAAAAAATCTTTTAAAAATAAATTAAAAATTACGGAATTTATGAACAAAAGTGTACAATGTTGCCTATAAGCAACATCGGGCATGAAAGGGTTAATATTTTATACAGTAGCAGTAGCAGTAGTAGTAGTAGTATGCACACGCATACATACATATGTATGGTATTACTGCCTAAATACATACAACGATTAAACAGGATAATCGTACAGAAAAAACAAAAAATTCAGAAAAAATCAGAATAAAACCGAGAAAAACATTAAAAATGTTTCGCTCTTTACGAGTATATGCATGACCTTGTTATGAGTGTTATATTTCGGATATGAACAACAACAGCAACAACAACAACAAATTTTTGAAATCCAAATTGTAATTGTTTTTCAGCGCCTTTTTGAGTTTTTTTTTTTTGCTATGATTTGTATTTACATGGGTATGTTGAGAGAAAGGAAATTTTTTATTTTGCTGGCAGGATTAAAACAAAGATCCAACATTTCATATGAGCGTGCCACACTTACATATACACACACATGCAACAGTGTATATGTACAGTGCGTAAGAAAAATAAATTTTTATTTAAATATCTTCCAAGTACTATGGTTTTAATTATCAATGTAATGAATTGCATGGCATTGGTTTGAATTATTAAGATGGCAAACCATTTTCAGAAGTAGAAAATTTAATTCAGTCTGCAGTTTATAGCCATAGTTATACTGTAAGAAAATATTCAACCAGGGATTTAAATGATCCACACAGGCAGTCATATCGCCTCCTAAAAAATTACGCGGTAATCTTCATTTTAGAGAGTTGTAACCTAATTTTCTTTAGAACCACAAATCTTGCAATAGTAATGCATGTTGTGGACCACATCTCGTGTTTTAAAAGTGCTCTCAGTATGTTCGAGCAATAAACCAGCAATTGGTATGCAGGCTTTGGCCATGCATTTAGGTAATCCTTCACCTCGTTTAGTTCAGAATTGTTTGTGGACTTTCCGGCTAAAAAAGTTGATAGTATGGAGGCCCTTTTACAGTCTTTAGTCTAAGTATTGGCTTCAACAGATGTTAATGTTGTTACTTGTGCTGCTGGTACACTCTCGAATTTGACTTGTAATAATCAACGTAACAAGGCCACAGTTTGCCAAGTTGGTGGTGTCGATGCTTTACTGCGTACCATTATTAATGCTGGTGATCGTGAAGAAATCACTGAGCCAGCCGTATGTGCTCTTCATCATTTGACCACACGTCATGCTGATTCCGAGATGGCTCAAAAAGCCGTGCACCTAAATTATAGACTTTCGGTTATTGTAAAACTTTTACATTCACCATCTCGTTGGCCATTGATTACGGCTGCTATTGGTTGGGTACTTAATTTAGACTTGTGCCCAGCCAATGCAGCACTATGGCCCCATCCATCATTTAGTACGTTTGCTAATGCGTGCTTTCCAAGACACAGAACGTTAACGATCGTCTGTCGCTACAACTGGTTCGTAACAGCCTTCGGATTATGCAGACGGTGTTCGTATGGAGGAAATTGTTGAAGCTACTGTTGGAACTTTACACATAATAACTCGTGAGTCTCATAACAGGGCTTTAATTCGCCAACAGTCGGTTATACCGATATTTGTACGTTTGCTATTTAATGAAATTGCCTTCTTTTTATTCACGTCGGTGCAGTAAACCTAGCATTCTTCCTAGTGCTTAAACCGGAATTGAACAACTTTTTATACTGACCGAAGGTTACTTAGCTTAAACTCCTTTAGTCAGGATTGCAACATAGCCTCTAACACCAACAATGTTGTGTGTGTGTTAATTTATATCAATGAGTTGCAAGAGCTACAGTTTAAAGTCGACCTTGAAGACAGATTTTTTTGGCAATTTTCTTTTAAAACCCTAGGTGGTCTTGTCAGAAGTCGCTAGCTATGTCCCTAGACAAGCAGAATTCATGGCAACTAACTCAGTGTTTAACCAGTGCTTAACGCGTTGATCTTTTTGAAAAGATGCCCAACAGATAATCCACAATATTATATTCAGATGCAGCGTCTATTGTAGCAGGATCTATGGATATATTTGGGTTGTAGTATTAGATTCAGTTTTGAGGAGTCTTTCTTAATGAGCCCTATTGTTAAACAGCTTGTGGCGTTCCCTGGCCTTCCCATTTCATTCCTTGTCAATGCATTCTTCTTTCCGGACAAGCGATTAAAAATTCATTATGTTCACATCATTGGATACCAAATGGATTCTATTAAACTCGTCCTAAAATTCATGAATGATCTCAAAGACAACACTTTAGAATGCAGTAGGTAACCTACCCTCAATTAAATTTCTGTTTGTCACTCAATGTTAAACATGAACAATAGAAGAATGGGAGCAGCAATTTGAAAATGTCTACGGGCTGCTGATGATTCCTTGTATCTGGTAAAGAGCAATGTTGTCCTAGCCGTAACAGGGCAAGATAAGTCGAGGAATATAATTCCATAGCTCGGTAATAGTGTGGCAAATAATAGCTTCCGTGCTATTTTGATTCATTTCCATTCAAAGTTCAATGAAAAAGTCCTGTAATATCTAGATAGGTCGGAGTGGTAGCTTTTATACCAAAATCTCATTTGAGCACGCGTTGTGACGCCACAGGTAAACGTAGTAGTTTGGTGGCTGCACATTAAAAGCACGACTACTTTTAAGCTGGAAAACCAGCCCGAAAGTTGGATAAACGAAGTTAAATCCTTGACATCAATGGATGATAGCTCCGAGAGCCAAATAACCTATATCTGCACCTCGCGAGAGATGGACATTGACAGAGAAAGTGGATAACAGTCTTCTCTTCCTCAGCGGATCTGCACCCACGGGAAATAACGTTAGATGTCTTTCCGCGTTTCTTCCCATAACATAAGGACCTGTAAGCATGGCCACTGTAATTGAGTTGGATGGTGCGCCTTCTATCCATCGACGGTCAAGTGAGTCTAGCGGTGGAGCAGAACTCCTCATTGGCCAAGGATAGGTTACATAACATAATTGGTCATTACAACCCCTCAGTCAGGATTATGTACCTACTTTCTCACGCCACTTATGTTGTGTGTTAATTTCATACATGGGTGGCGGGACCTACAGTTTATAGTCAACTCCGAACGACAGATTTTTGAGAAACTTTTTCATGGCAATATTTTATTTACTCTCAGAGTTTTTGCCAGAAATCTGCTGAGAGAAGTTCGTCGAAGAAATATGTTTTCATATTTTCGTTTTGATGTCTGACCTGGGATACGAACCCAGGCTTTACGTCTAATAAGCCAACACACTACCTACTACTAGACCAACGATAGGTTGGCGTCCGGTAATATCTGGTTTTTGAAGATTATTGTCCACCAGGATTGATTTTGGGCGCTTTTATCATAATTTTTCCAGTGAAAAGATGCGTTATTCATTATTTTCTTTATTTCTTATTTCTTAAGCATTCCACTTCTATCCGGCAACCATACACCACTTGCTTCACTTATGGATTTCTTCTGAACCGAAGTCTCACAGTGAAGGCTGCATTTTTTGAAGAAATCATCACAATCCTTGCATGAAACGATACAGATGTTTTGTGCTACGTACTAGAGATCAGCAATGAGTATTCAAAAAGATGAGTATAATGGAATCATACTCATAATTTCTTACGCGTTCATACTTATTTTAATATCACGGAAGCTCTACTCATATTCAAAGTTTGAAGTACTCATCATACTCCTACTTAACAACACGTATGATGTTGTTGATTTCGACTAACCATAACTCAACATTTACAAGAATCACAAAAAAAGTATGATTCGATTACAAACATTAAAATACTCACTAGAAGGTTGTATGTTTGCTCTGCTGGCTGGTCTGTCTTTTTTGCTTATTTGCCTTTTTTCTTTTGTTGTAAATGCCACTCGAATCATTTATAAGTATTATAAGTATTTTTCTAAGTTATGAATCTGAATGAGTGGGCTGGCTTATGAATCAAACATATTTCGAATGGTATGAGTTTGATGTCAACGTTGTACGCATACTCATTGCAACCTGTACTTAGAAAACAACGGCGTAGTGAGTATGAATGAATCAGAGTACGTAGTTAAATTTCAATATTGTTGTCTCACTTATATTCAAAATTTGAGTCCCTGCGAGTACAGAAAAAAGATTCATTGCTGATCTCTGCTAGTTACGCTGTACCTTGTAGGAATTTTTTATTAGAACGTAACACATTTTTTGTAATGCACTATATGGAATGCTAGCAACATACAATTTTACTGGTATTTTTTTTTTAAATTTCGTTGGCAATAAGTGAAACTGATATAAACAATATTTTTTCAAATTGAATCTTATTTGTTGTTGTTATTGCTTTGGTTTTTGTTGTTGTTGTAGATATTTTTATGATTATTTTTTATGCTCTTTGTACAGCATTTTGGTAGAGCGTTTGAACCCGAGAACAAAGTTAAAGCCTTGGGATATTTTAGCTAAATTGTTTTGTGATTTCATTTCATTGTTTCATCTCTTTTTCTTTCGTTTTCTTTCAGCGAATTTTTTCATGCCATGGTTTTGAAAATTAAATAAAAATAAAAAAAAAACATTTTCAGCAATTAAAGAGAAAAAATAAGAAAAACGAAAAGAATGAAGTATTCAGGCAAGATGTTGAAAAATAGAAAGAAGCTCCCAAAAATCTTTTGGCCATAAAACTAAAATCCAATGAGGCCACAAATTGATTCCAATAAAAATAAAACCCATTGAACCATAACGAAATTGTGTAAAGTTTCCTGCTTTTCTAAAGCAGGATTAAAAGGAGCACAATTTACGTAAAGTCTTAAAAAAAAAATTAAATGCTTCAACAAGGTTGCCATTAAAAACAAAAAACAACTAAAAATACTAGGAAATCATTTCAAAAGTCCTTCTTCTGCTTCTTAAAAACTATTTTGGCCAACACTTGGCGTTTTTTATGGCTTCGTTGAAATGGCGAAGTAATGTTGAAGTATGTATGCGGCCTTTTGTGCTTACTCGTAAATGGCAGTTTTATTCCATTTTTGGGGGTATTAATCACCGAATCTTTTAACAGAAGTAGTTATTTTTCTTCTTCTTCTTCTTCTTATTCTTCTTTCTCTCCAGCTTGTTATTGTCTTTGCCTTTTTTATTTTGAATACAAAAGTTATAAACTTCTTTTAGATTTTAAATACATGTGGCAGTCATAAATTACTTTGGCCATCACAGTCCCCACAATCCATCCCAATCATCCACCGCCATCTTTCCCTTCTTGTTTTTAATTCCTGGTTTTTTTCTCCTGCTTTTATTCGTCATCTTCTTTTAAAAGTGTTTTGATGGAACTGAACGGATTAGCATAAACTGTGTATATGTATGTATTGTTGTTAAGATTTTTATTTTTATTTTTGACCAAAAAGTTAGTAAACACGGCATAGAGAAGTTAATAAAATTTTATACGCTTGCTTTGCTTTTAACAAACAAAAAAATTCAAATCTTTTTTAATGTTTCATTCATCTTCGCCATTCGATTTCATTTCATTTGAATTCCGTAAAGCAGGAGGCATTTTTTATTTTTTAGTTACCGCTTGTAAACAGTTTTATGAGTCTCTCACTCTTTCTCTCTTTGTTTGGCCATTTAAAGGACACAAAATGCGTCATTTTTTTGGTGTGAATCAGTTTCCTTCCTTCTTCAATATGTATAGAAGAGTTCAAAGAAGTTTTCACTCAGGAAAATGTTATCGGTTGCACTGACATTAATTACTACGTATATTCAAGGGAAAGCTCCTACTTATGCAGTGCACTGTCTTGTCTTCGCCGACTTCCGCAGATCCCGCATCAAATACCCGTCTCGCATTCGAACGACATGGCCGAGCCAGCGCAGCCGCTGGATGTTAATACACTGCACAACGTCCATGGCGTTGAAGAGCTCATACAGTTCACTATTGTATCGGATGCGTTAAGCATCGCCAACTCCCACTGGACCGAAGATCTTACGTAGGACTTTTCTCTCGAACACTCTCAAGGCTGCTGCATCAGTGCTTAATAGTGTCCATACATCTGCGCCATAAAGAAGCACAGGTAGGATGAGTGTCTTGTAGATTGTTAGTTTTGTCGCACGAGAGAGGTCTCTGCTACTCAATTGCCTATTGAGACCATAGTAGCACCTGTTGGCAAGAGTGATCCTGCGCTTGATCTCCAGACTGACATCATTTCTGGTGGTAACAGCGGAGCCAAGATAAACAAATTCCTTGACTGTATCAAGAGAACAGTTATCGGCCATAATCTGAGAATCAATACGCCGCATGCCTCTACTTGTTGATAACCTATACTCTGTTTTGCCCTCATTTACTGCCAAACCCATTTTACTAGGCTCCCGTTCAATAGCACTAAAGGCAGCAGTAACATCTCGCTTGGTACGCCCTATGATGTCAATGTCGTCAGCGTACGCAAGCAACTGGACACTTTTTTGAAAAATAGTGTCATTGCGTTGCACTCCTGCCTTTCGCAGAACAGTCTCCATAACGAAGTTGAAGAGGTCGCATGATAAAGGATCGCCTTGTCTGAAACCTCGCACGGTACCAAAAGGTTCGGAGAGGTCCTTTCCTACCTTGACGGAGCTGCAGGAATTGCTCAAATTCATTCTGTATAGCGTTATCAGCTTCGCAGGTATACCGAGCTTAAACATTGCGGCAAAAACATGATCCCTTATGGGACTATCGAAGGCTGCCTTATAGTCGACAAAAAGATGCTGTGTTTCGACTTGTTTTTCGTGGGTCTTTTCCATGATTTCGTGTAGTGTGAAGATCTGTTCGATGGTGGACTTGCCAGTTCTGAAGCCATACTTATAAGGTCCAATCAGTGTTTTGACGAGTGGCTTCAGTCGTTCACACAATACGCCTGTAAGGACCTTATATGCGATAGGGAGAAGGCTTATACTCCTGTAATTGGCGCATATCGTAGGGTCTCCCTTTTTCAGGCCAAGACAGAGGACACTGAGGTTCCAATCGTTGGGCATACTTTCCTCTAGCCATATTTTTTCCTCCTCGCATATTCACTCTGCAATTCATTCTGCAACTTTCTAGCCAATGGACCTCTGATAGCTCTGCTCTACGAGATTATTTCACTCGATCACATTTCATTGAATTGTTGATAAAACACTGAAACACAAGTTATATTGTAAAAGTACATTAACGAATACATACAGTGAGCGTCAAAAGGAATGGTACACCATTGATAAAATTCTAACAATCATACATACATAATTGGTCACTACAACCCTTCAGTCAGGATTACGACCTAGCTTTTCACACCACTAATGTGTGTTAATTTTTAAACAAGAGTGGCGGGACCTACAGTTTAAAGCCGACTTCGAACGCCACATTTTTTTTTTTCATGGCAATGTTATTTCACTCTCAGAGTTTTTACCAGAAATCTACTGAAAGAGAAATCTACTTACAGTCCGATAAGCCAACACAGTACCTACTAGACTACAGCGACTTCCAATTCTAACAATCACCAAACTCAACTTTTACCACTTGAGGATAGTGCAAGAAAAAATTGTGCAATATTTCGAATTTTTTTTTAATATTTTTTGTTTCAATTTTAAAAACTAACAATGAAACAATTTTAAAATATATTAATGTATATTTTTTTTAATGGACAGTTTCTTTTGACGCTCACTGTATAATCGAATGCCCGATTGTCATTACATGCGTGTCTTGTATGTAGTCACCAACTCTTCGTGTGTACCATATCCTATATCAAGAGGACAAGGGTAATATGAGGTGATAGGTCGTAATCCTTATTAACGGGTAGTAATAACCAGTTACGTAAGTTAAGTATCAGAAGCTATAGCTGAGGCCTGAAGTGGTGCTTGACTAAAAACTCGACCTGTCAACATTAGAATGTGATTGAAAACAGAAAAAAACTAGACTCTAATCAAAAATGAAAATCACAGAAAAGTCGGACATTACCTCCTACTGAGCAGGAGCAGGACTGAATGAGCAACGTTTCTAACCCATATGCTCTATACAACAACCGTATGGTGCCGTTGAATAACATATTAACTTATGTGGTGTTATTCAATCTATTTCAAACCATAAAGCTTGAATTTATACTCCAGAAAACATTTCAAATCATCACAACAATGCACATGGATGCAGAATTTTCATTACTTCACACCAACGTGAAAGTAAACCAACGATGCGTTATATCGCCAAAACAGTTTAGCATTCTGCTGGATGATGCCATGAGGCAAGTCCATTTAAAGAAAAGAGAGCTTTTAACGCAAAAGTTACTGGAGTAACGCAAGCACACAAGCGTATAATCTTAATCGCTTACCAATATGTTGCCGGATACTGGTACCATGAACAAAGTATGTTCAAAGAAATTACAAACTACATGGAGCTTATCACGCAAATATTTGAAGGGAAAGGAATAGAAGGCTAGTACCGAACACAATTATGGAATAACCAAAGGTATTCAGCAACTAGGGCCTCAAAATCAGAGGCAGAATATTTTCGCACAACAGTTTGAGTAACACCGAACTTGGGTACTCATACCGAAGCAAACTGAGAAAGGTAGATTAAAAACCTAGCAAATACTCTAAGAGTTAGATAGTGCAACCTTACATTGGTGTCGCAATAATAACGACAACAAACCGTGTCAGATGAGTGTATTTGTGGAAGTCATATAAGGGCTACCGATGCTCGAGGAGTTAGACTTTCTCAAAAAAACCACAGCAATAACTAAGTTATATACGAGCCCATATTGTACTCCAAGAGTTAGACAGCTCGGCCTTATGTTTGAGTCGCATTAATAGTAACAGCAAACCTTGTCAGAAAGAGGTGCTTGTGGAAGTCATATATTAGGCTATCGGTATTCCATGATTAGATAGTGCGACCTTCTATTGGAGCCGAAATAATAACAACAGTAGATGGATGCGCTTTATTCGAATCTTATAATAAATTTCAGACGATGTAAAAAGTTTCACAGTTTGTTGACATTTCGCAAATCATTTGTTGATGAATTTTTTTTGGAAAAATAATGAAAACATTCGTCGTAGTCTACTAGGTAGTGTGTTGGCTAATTGGACGCGGGGCTACGATTCAAAAGCCCAGATCAAACATCTCCAATAAAACGAAAATGATGCCTCCATCATATTTGTTCGATCATTTGTTCGATCTCCCTAAAGCTCTCTTATTAGTGTGAAGTTAAAATATGTGGAAGCCTATCTGTCGCCACATATATGGAAAGAAAAAAAAATTGAAAGCTAAAATTTGCTAATTTTAAAACCAATAGAAGTACAAATATTTACAGCAACTCACTCGTCGGCATACGATATAAGCTATGAGCCACGGTGTATTCAAAGAAACCGAAGAAAATTGTACTTTTAAAAGGCAAAAGTGTTCCTAAATTTGTCATGTCACATTCATATTGAAATGTAAGCGACAATTTCTCTGAAATAAGCGACATGTTTATCAGAGATCAGCAATGAATCGTTTGTTCGCTACTCATAAGCACTTATGAAAGTTTAAATATAAGTGAGTCAACAAAATTGAAATTTAACTATGTACTCTGATTCATTCATACTCACTACAACGATTTATAAGTACTGGTTGCAATGAGTATGGGTAAAACGTTGATATCGAACTCATACCATTCGAAATATGTTTGATTCATAAGCCTACTCATTTAGATTCATGACTTTAGAAAAATACTTATAATATGTACTCGAATCATTCATCAAAATTTACAGTCTTAGTTGTTGTTGTATTTACAAAAAAAGACACTAGCAAAAAAGGCAGAGCAGCTAGCAAAGCAAACATGCAACCTTCTAGTGTTCGGACGCAAATCATACTTATATTGTGATTATTGTTGAGTTGAACAGTTGAGTTATCTAGAGTCGAAATCAACAAAATCGTACGTGTTGTTAAGTATAAATATGTTGAGTACTTCAAACTTTGAATAGAGTAGAGTTTCCATGATATTAAAATAAGTATGAATGCGTATAAGTATCAGAATTTATGAGTATGATTCGATTCTACTCATGTTTTTGAATACTCATTGCTGATCTCTGATGTGTACGCAGACATTTGCTGATTTGATCCTGTCGTCCAGGTGTATATTAATAAACATGATGACTTTTCTTTACAAATATTTGGTGTTTATATTAGACTTGGAACCATAGCTCGAACTCTGTATATCATTTCATAGGAAATATCAGGCATTTGTCTTATTTTACATTGTAAATGTTGAAAACTCTTTTGTGGAAAGACGTTTCTACACATGAATTGTAAGAGGAAAGAAAATTTTTTCCATTTGACTCATTGCCCTGCAATAAGTGCATTCTTGAAAAACATTTTAATTTCATTGAATGGAATTTTATAATTCCTGTTAAAGCAATTATTGGAACAAAGTTTCTCTCGCTGTTTTTTTTTTTTTTTTCTTTCAACGAAATATCCATAATTAAAGTAAACGTTTTATGGCAGAGAGAGATAGAGAGAGCGATCAATAAAATTCATGAAATTAAAACGAAATAAAAAACCCAAAGCTTCCCAAATTTGATTTAATGGAGTGACCGATCACTTATTCAAACGCATTCATATGTAAAGGAAGGAAGAATTTTGTTTCGATCGATCGATCGATCGTTATAAGCATCCGTCTATTGATTTTTGGTATGTCTTTGGCCACATGTTGTTAAATATTTATGACCCCAACTTTAAACATTTGCCAAGAAAAACAAGAACAAAAAACAAAAACAAAACAGCGTCAGCCGTTATAAATTATCGCAACAACGAAAACTGAATACTTTTGCGTGCTGCTGTGAAAGCCAAAACAGGCAAGCGTTGCTTTCAAGGTCTGTAGCCCTCAATAACAAGGCAGTCAAACGCGAAACTGACTCTACCAGAAGTCAAACGAAGAAAACGAAACGAAACGTAAACGTTACGCATATTAAAGTCAACGTTTCTTTGTTTTGACCAATTCCTGTATTTTTTTTCGCGGATTTCACTTTGAAAATCTTTTTTCTTTTTGAGGATTCTTAAAGCAGCTCAAAATAATATTTATGATGATGTTTAACATGTCAAAAACGTTTATGATAACCGAAAATTAAAGTACAAACACACTCACACACAAGATTACATACAAAAATGACTTGTTTTTTATTATTGTTGTTGTATTGTTGCGTTTATAATTTTGATTAGGGTTCCTAGAAATTTTTGGATTTTTTTTTTTGATGAATTTTCTCAAAAAAACAACACAGATTTGTTTTATTAACTGTTAGCAGCGCTAGTTTGGTTTTGATTGGTGGCATCAAAGAGTAGAAAAAAACCTGAGTGCGGATATACAGTGGGTGTGCTATAGAAAAAATACTTATGATCAGAGATATTGATCAACAATTTCTAATTCTTCATATCTTCATATTGAAGTAATATTGAAGGTCGTTCGACGGTTGTCCTTAGGTTTACTCGCTGCAGTCTGTATTACTAATGCGACATTGGCGACGCTTTTTCACATACATATGTGGTATGTCCTTGATAGTTTTGTTTCTCTAAGAAACATTTTCACTCATTTCATTGCAATCCATTCCCACAATAATTCTGACGTTTTACATCTACAGACTTACAAGTATATTTAAATTCGGCGGATGATAATGCTGCCGCTTTCTGTTCCTGTCAGTCGGAACTCTAGAGAATGAGACTGATATTTTCCATTGCTTCGAGAGGTTAAAGACGAATTCAGTAAAGATGGATGCTCGACAGTCTCAATCGTTAAATCGTTTTCACTTATCTGATGAGGTATTTAGGGCGATTAAAGTCTGAATGGATTCTAAAGCCTGGCAAGTGCTTAAAGTCTACAAAGACTCTTATATCTGGCAGGCTAAAACCAATACCCAGTGGAACATTATAATTACAGACACGCAAAATTAATCCATTGCCCAAATGTAGAGGAAACAGCAGTTCTGTGGAATGTAATTCGCGGAATAGTCCAGAGTATAGTCGTTAAAAGGAATCTATTGAGGAAAGAGTAACTCATAAAGGGTCTTACTGTGCTCACCCGTGAAGTACCTGGAGACAAAGATAATTTATCAACGCCCCAGGTGTGCTAATTTCCCAGGAACCGATTTGCAATATGCAAGGACATCAACTTTCTTTTTCGAAATGCATGAATATAACGCCATTCCAAAGATTGCTTTACAATACCTTTGGCTTCGTTTACTTCGTATGCACCAGAGATCAACAATGAATCGTTCTTTCGCTACTCATAAGCACTCATGAAATTTTGAATATAAGTGAGTCAACGATATCGAAATTTAACTTTGTACTCTGATTCATTCGTACTCACTACAACGTTGGTTTATAAGTGCAGGTTGCAATGAGTATGCGTACAACGTTGACATCCAACTCATACCATTCGAAATATGTTTGATTCATAAGCCTACTCATTCAAGTTCATAACTTCAGGAAAATATTTACAATACTCGAATCATTCATCGAAACTTACAGTCTTAGTCGTTGTTGTATTAAGCAAACACGCAACCTTCTAGTGTTCGTACGCAAATCATACTTATTTTGTGATTCTTGTTGAGTTGAAAAGTTGAGTTATGGAGAGTCGAAATCAACAACATCATACATGTTGTTAAGTAGGACTATGATGGGTACTTCAAACTTTGAATATGAGTAGAGGTCCCATGCTATTAAAATACGTATGAATACGTATAAGTATCAGAAATTATGAGTATGATTCGATTCTACACATGTTTTTGAATCAGAGATCAGCAAGCAGCTATGGTATGTACATGGTTCGAAAAATGCTTGCGTGAATGTTTTGTTGACAGCAACATCGTTAAGAGACTTGAATCTTCTTCTTCCGGTTAGACAAGTTTACAACCTAGTTTCTCACACCATTCGTGCTGTGTGTGTTAATTTTATGCATGAGTGACAGGACCAACAGCTTAATGCCGAGCGTGAACATATTATCTACTGGACTACGACGACTGTATTCCCTTACATATGATCGGTCTAGAAAGACAGAGGACAATATCAACAAAGAACACCATAAATAGGTCAGTCAATGTCACGGCCAGAGAAAGAATGTAACTCAATCAACAAAACAGTTCTCCACTACTATGACTAATGCATGCTCGCAGAGGCTCTTGAGTCTATTCAACAATAAACGAATGCAATATTCATACAACATGTCCCGTGCAGTAGACCAATTGCTTGCTGTCCTAGAAAAACTTGATTAATTAAATTGAAATTGAAAGCACAGAAATAATGAATGGATAAGAAAGATGCTTCGAAATAACTTTGTATTGCTTAAAGGAGCATAAAGAAATTAAATTATAAACCTTGGTGATGAGCTCTCCAATTTAACTCGTTCAATCAAATCGTTTTTCAGTAGCTGTTAGTGATTAGGCTCTCCTTGAGCTCGTGTGTTAGAACACCATCAAACCTGATGAAATTCACAATATCTGCAGGCTGACAGGAATCTGTGTGTATGTTCATTCTGCATGTGTACTATACATTGAATCCGCTGCAGTCATATCTATACTGAAGGTTCAGCCCACAGTTCTAGTCGGAGTTGTTGGCTTTCAATACACCATCGTACGGTTGACCAATTTATTTATAGAAGTGCTCACATGTATTTGTTTTGGTTGCATTCTGAGCTTAATCTACGAGATTTTCTACTTTCCTAGCCACTGTATTAGGGCAGTTAACCAGGCAAAAGCTAGCAAAGAAATCTTGATCAATTGGCACAGAAAATGAGTGATTTTAAGGCGACTTGTTGTTGAATTTCTTGTCAGAAAAAAGTTTGTTTACTCCAAGTGTAGAAATATTTAAAAAACTGTGGTAACATAATGGACCCTATGTGACCTAAGTGTGTCCGGTCAACTCTCTTAGATTGACAGCCACCTCAATCTACAGTGAGCGCCAAAAGAAACTGTATACTTTGGATAAAATTCCAACAATAGCCAAACTCAACTTTTACTACTTGAGGAGAGTGCCCGAAAAAATTTTCAAATATTTCAATTTTTTTTTTCATTTTTTTTTGTTTCAATTTTAAAAACTCGCCATGATACAATTTTAAAATAAAAATAATGATAAATTATTAATGTTTATTTCTTAATATACAATTTCTTTTGATGCTCACTGTACCTACCTACCTAAGTGTATTTAAAAATCTATCGTTAAAGCAGCGATTTCTAATAATTTTTTTATTTGTTTTTTTTTCATAAGCATTTGGTGTCCCACTGTAGCTTGGAAAGTGAATAAAAACGAAACCAAAGGTTTATTGTGTAGGTGCTTGTGTTATGTAAACTGTTTATAAAAATTATTGTTACTTTTTGTTGTTGTTGTTGTTTAACAAATTTATATAAAAATTTATAAAATTGCTTTAATTGCTGGCTTTTGTACAATTTTTAAAAAAAAAATTGTTTGAAACCAATCAAGTAATTATAATAATTGGCATAACAAACTCCAAAAAAGAGCACCGTATACATGAACAGCAAAATTATTATTGTTTTATTTAATTTCAGTTTAAAAGTGGAAAAATGATTATGTACCTTAAATCTTAACAATTTAGGATTAGGTTGCTATACATACATACGTATATATTCTGATGCTGGAACATATTGAAAAAGCTTGATTGCCTTTTTAAATAATTATTTTCAAAAAGATAAAACGCATAAGCCAACCAACCAAATATATTTGTTTGGAATCATTATCGGCATAGAATTGCAATTCATGGAGGCAATAAAGAAAATAATGTTGTTTTGTCTGGACACTAGAGACCACCAAAATGATTACTTTGTCTATTCCTAGCATATATTCTACCGCCTTAATAGAAATAAAACAAAGCAGATAAACACTTACACTTATACTAGATCCACTAGATCGATTGTTCATTGAGCCAGGGGCATAGCACTTGTTCGGCAAATATTAAGAGAATCACTAATATCAGCCTAAACACCTTAGCAAAGAAGGACTGCAGTTGTAGTCATATCATCAGCTATACACCAGAGGATTTTTTTTTTTTCTGTCATTTATGTTAACAAAAGTCTAATATTGCTGGACATACACACAATAAGTTAATGTTTGTGTGAATATACCTATCGTCTACTGATGGTGTGCCTCAGCACATTGATGATATTAATGACGTTGCGTTGTTGATGACAGTGATTGCAAAAGAGGAAACGTAATCAAAACTTATGTCAAGCAACACCTCAAAGTGTGTTGTTTTCATTTTTACAAATTCACTTGACACCTTTTTTTCTGTCTTCTTATGCTTCTGCTTCAATATAACACAATCCTTGTCCGCCTTGTCTTTCTTCCTTCAACATACAGTTCCATTCCATTCCCTTTACCTTATGGTCCCTTTCGTGTATTGAAAATCGTACAGAAAAAAAATATTTTTTTTAAATGCCAGCAAACCAATGCCAACACATGACAAACATATTTTCCAAAAAGGTGCCAGAACCTTGAGATCATGTGCAGAGAGTGCGAAGAAAATAATACAAAAAAAAAGAAGGAAAAAGAAGGAAACAAATCATGTCATTCCATAGCAAATGATAAATTTTACAATATCATAAGAATTAAATTCCTTATAATGATATTAATGATGATGGTTATTTATATGTTGCAAGAACACAACAACAAAAAATACAGAAAAACACAGATAGAAACACTCCAGCGCAACAGTGAAACTAAAAGCAGTATCATGCCTTATCGTTTTCAAAAAGGAAATACGGTTTGCTTTACTTGTTGCCTTCAAGTCGAATTTTAGATGCCACCTACTTTCACGTTGAATTAACTTCATAAAGTAAAAGCATGCAACACAACAGATCAAAAATTTTGTATGAGCAAACGCTGGACCCAGGACAGTTAAGAAAAGTGAATTAAAATCGAGTTTACCTATCAGCAGATAGTGGCGGTGTCAACCATCATTAACCATCTCAATTTGAAATCATTCAACGTTACATTTTTATCTTTTAAAAACGTTTAAAATGTGAGCACGTAGATTGTAAATAAAATAAAAATAAATTTGTGTTTAGTTTTAATTAAAATTCTTTAGTATTCGCACAATTCTGTGTGCCACTGTTCGCAACTTGATGTAAACAACAACAATTGCTTTGTTTGTTACTCCTCTGTTTACAGCCTTTGCATAAACAATAACAATTACTAGACAATTGTTCGACTGATGTTTGTAATGGAGATCTTCAAACAACGATTATTCTGTTCAAACATATCGCGTCTTCACACAAGACTGACTGATTTTCTAACTAAAGAAAAAAAATTTTGAATGATTTTCGCAATACACAATAATTGAATCACTTTGGAAATGAAATCGAAACATTTTTAAAACGTATTAACGTGGCCAATAAAAGCACAAGAATATTAAAAGAAAAATCATCAAGAAATAAAGAGTCCATATGGCTAGAGAATAGAAAAATCTTGGCCCAACATGACAATCTTTTAAACTTAATAGCAATCATAATAAAATATTGGCCACGCCTGGAGGGCGCAAATACCTTGCTTAAACTACTGCAGAAGATATAATGAGATAGAAGAGGAGGCAAAAACAGAATATATACGTTTTGCGGTACTAATGCGAAGTGTACCCAGAATCTATTGAGAGAACGTTCGAAAAACTATCGAGTTGGATGAGAAATACCACCTAGGAGTTGTACTTGCGTAACGGTTTGGATGCTACCGGAAGCTAAGCTCTTGGAGGCAATTGACAGTTTAACCTCGCCTAATTTAATTTTTCTTTCTGAGAATTTGCAAGAAGACTGCCGTCGAAAATTTTTTTTTTCATATTTTAGTCACTAGTCCTCATGGTTCTGGCCTGCACTATCTTATGAAAAGAGTGCACCAGAACACAGCCATAATACAGTTTCTATTTCGAATATGCGAACGCATGACAATTTCTGTATCTTATCCACTACAGCTTAAACAATGACTCTACATTGGTTTCACCAGCCTGTTGTATTTACAGTGAACTCGCGATAACGTGAACTAATGTTTACCAAGGCAGTTCACATTATCGAGTTTGTTCACGTTATCGAGTACCCAAATTTGAAACAAAAAATTACCCTTTTAATATGAAAAATGATATTTTAATAAGTAAAAATGCTAAACACTATTTATTTTAAATTTTACATGTCATCCAGGCTGACTTGGAGCATTTATAATTCCCTGGACAAGTAAAGTTTTTGAACTCCGTGGATTTTTGGATTTTCCAATTACCAGTAAATTAAGTTTGTGAGTCCCTGACGTATTTAAACAGTGAAAACTGATTAAAAAAAAGGTATAAAAAGTGTTTACGTTTTAGAATAATCTGTGGGAAAAAAAATTTGTTCACGTTTCTGAGACGTTCACTGTGTTCACGTTTTCGCGAGTTCACTGTATATATCGCACATCACTCTTCGGTTATATTCCTAAGATTTTGTTGCAAGCATTTTGCATATCATTATGGGATCTTTAATTTTCTTTGAAACCCATCTAAACATAGTCTCAAAGTCAATTTACTGGTCCATAATATAGTTACGAAAATGAAGAACCTAGATACTGGTGTTTTGCTTTTACATCGAATAACATTAAAATGGTAAACAAGTAAACAAAAATACAACAACTAATACTACAAGACTAAATGTAAACAAAATACACAAACGACAACGATTTTTACATTTATAAAGATTTCAAGACAGACTATTGACTCTGCAATATAAAAGCCAAAGCAAACCAGGCGAATAATTTAGTGGATTTCATTCTGTCTTGTGTGAAGACGAGGTGAGTTTGAAGAAGGTAATCGTGGTTTGAAGATCTCCGTTACAAAGATCTGTCGAACAATTGTCTAGTAATTGTTATTGTTTATGCAAAGGCTGCAAACAGAGGAATAACAAACAAAGCAATTGTTGTTGTTAACATCAAGTTGTGAACTGTGGCATACAGTATTAGGCTAATAAAAAAGAATTTTAATTAAAACTAAACACAAATTTATTTTTATTTTATTTGCAATCTACGAGCTCATATTTTAAACGTTTTTAAAAGATAAAAACGTAACAATATTATCCCACATTTTTCCTTTGCATATCTAGTCAACATAGTTTTGACAAAAAATGTCCCCTTCAGGCAATTGCGTCTAGAATTTGTTTACACGCAGACTTACCCTTAATAGTGAGAGGAAGCCCGTCCTTGTGGACAAGTCCTAGTTGTGACTATCGTTACAATTCTCTAGTAGTGTTGTCCTACCAAGAGTTTAGACCCGTTTGGGAGTTATGGTAACTTAAGCATGTAATGTTTGGCTGTTCAACATCATGCTTTTTTTCATTTTTCATTTTTAATTGAAAGTTATTTAAGCATTTAAAAAAGCCTTCACAGATTAGAAGTCATTCCATGCAATTTAAATTAAAAAAACAAGAAATTTTTTTCTCTTTTTTTCATTAACATTCAATGACAATCAATTACAATCAAGTGCTCATATTCAAATCACTGACATTTGTGATGAGTCATTACAAAAAAACCAAAAAAAAAAAAACATAACGAAAGAGAAAAACAATTAATTAAACTGAAAATGTTACCAATTTAACGATACACTTAACACGCCATCAATCATATTTAAACGATGTGCGGCGGTTGGTTGCTCATAATGAATGATGAAAATACAAAAACGTATACAAACGAAGACAGAGAGAGACGGAAAAAAAAGAGTGAAGAAAAGAAAAAAATTAAATATTTATAACAAAACTTTTATTTCTGTTTTGTTTTGTTGTAATTGTTGTTTTTGTTGTTTGTTTAATGCTATTAAAAAGGTGATATTTTGTCAAGTCCGTTTGTTCTGCGCTTTGTTTGAAAACTACAATGAATTATGATTTTATAGGGTTTTGTAGGCTACAGATCTAGAGGCAATAGAGGCTGTTTAACACTGACTGGCTGGTTGTCAATGACAACAGAAACCAGGACCTGTTGTTGATTTTTAGCATCTAACAAATGCTCATTACCGCCATTGCTTACTTAAATGATGTCTAAAATGTTGCTGACACATTGACAGTATGGGCCACCATCAACGTTTCTCAGGGTTTTTATTTTCATGTATTTTACGAAGTGGTAGTTAAAAGTATACACACACGTATATACTTACTAAACATGAGTTTTTGTATAAGAGTTTCTTTCTTTTTTTTTTTTGTTGGTGAGAGAAAAGTATCTGTGTGGCATCATCATCAGCATCATTATCATCTTCATTATATTCAGGCATACCAAGCACTCGGAGACAGCCCAACACACAATCAGCAAATAAATCTCAAATAAAGTATGCAACGTAGACAACAACGTCCATTGGTTACCATGAGGTGGATGCATCACTACTTGTGGACAATCATTTGTACACAATTATTGTTTGAACATTTGGTATGCGTTGCATGTTCTTGAACAGAAGTGTCGTACATTACTTGTATTATTAATTATCAATTTATTAACAGACAAAAAAAACTATTCTTTAAAAACCAGAAAAACAACAACAAAAATTTTCAGACGATTATACTTCGTTTATTTTAACATTACAGCCACTTCATCACCTTAACGTTAACATACTCAGCAAAGAAAAAACCGAAAGAAAATCGAAAAAAGTGAATAATTTTTATGTTTAGCACAACCATAACCATTTTTAGTGTTTTGCAAATAATAATAAGGACTACAACAACAACATTTAGAACACCATATAGTAGTCATTGCCGTTTAAGTCATTGTCGTTTGTCAACCCATCTAAACCCATACATCTAGCCATTACAGCCAACCTACAATTCATCCATCCATTCGCTCATCTTCTTTACTTCATCCAAGAGATGTGTGTTTGATGTAAAACAAGAACTTTCTGAACAGAAAAAAAGTGTCGATGTTCTTTAAATGGTACCGTTTCCCTGCCATAGAACTACAACAACAAAAACAACAACTCTTATCCTCAAACGCAGTAATTTACAGCATGCTTGAAAGAATGATATCTTTTACATTGTAACATTTTTACATTTTAAAAACGTTTAAAATATAAACTCGTAGATTGCAAATAAAATAAAAATACTGTTACGTTTTTACCTTTTTAAAAACGTTTAAATATGAGTTCGTTAATTGCAAACAAAGTAAAAACAAACATGTGTTTAATTTTAGTTAAACTCTTTACTATTTACACTGCTTTTATGTGCTACCGTATACAACTTAACGATACAACAATAATAACACAGCCCTGCATGGGTTTTGCAAATAAGATTGCTCCAGGTGTTTCCGAACGCATTTTGTGCGCTGAACACGAATTGTTACTCAGGGGTCTTTGGGGTCGCTGATTACAGATTTCAAAAAATTCAGATTTAAAAATTCAAAATGGCGGATCCAATATGGCGGTCGAGGTTTATAAAAATAAATCAGACTTACTTGACCGCCATATTGGATCCGCTATTTTGAATTTTTTAAATCTGAGTGAAGATCTGTAATCAGCGACCCCAAAAACCCCTGAGTAACAATTTTCAAGTAAATCTGTTTAATTTTTAAGGACGTCCGTAATGTGTTTCTCTTTCTTTTGCACCCTTGACATAAACACACCCGCTACTTTAAGGGTGCCTGCAAAAAATTTGGCCTCATTTTAAAGAGCAAAGATCAATTGTCAATTTCTGACAATAGCGATGGTTCTAGCACGTCAGCGTTTAGCTCTACAATGTTTCAAAAATGGCCATAAACGCTATTTTTAGGGGTTTCAACCCCCCTTTTCACGAAAATCTGACGTGATGGAAAGTTTATGAAACCAGATTCGTGTTCAGCGCGCAAAATGCCTTCGAAAACACCTGGAGCCATCTTATTTGCACAAAAAAGTCCAAATTTGCAGGGCTGTGTAATCTGTTTATTCACTTTACTAGTTCTTATCACACAACTATTCGCTTTACAACCACGACTTGTTTTGTTCACGCGCAACTTCACACAAGGCTGACTGAATTCTTACTGACTGCTGCCTGCTTTGTCCAGCCCTTTCATAGTCCGACACAACCAGTCTAACGAACATTCTTGAAGTGGAAGGTTCGTGATCTCGCCTTCTCGAGAGCTCTATTGCTAATACATTGTTGTTTGTGTACTTTGCTTATGTTGCCTATCCCTTTTTATCACATACATGTTGTTGTTGGTACCAGGCGCAACCAGTTTCGTCGTACAAATGTGTGTGTGCAGCTTTAGATAATCAACACGTTCGTTGTATTCTTAGGGTTAGTGTGCATTTGTACCGTGTGGCTTTTGTTTATCGTTTTTGTTGTTAAACGATATTAGGTCGTTTCGATTTGCGTAACAATACATTTGTATTTAGTTTTAATTAAAATTCTTTATTGTTCGCACAGTTCTGTGTGCCACAACTTGATGTAAACAACAACAATTGCTTTGTTTGTTATTCTTCTTTACACCCTTTACATAAACGATAACAATTACTAGACAATTGTTCGACAGATCTTTATAACGGAGATCTTCAAACCACAATTATTCTCTTCAAACACCGCGCGTCTTAACACAAGACTGAGTGAATTTTTTACTGACTCCGTTGCCTGCTTTGTCTTGCCTTTTATATGTCAATGTAAACAGTCTGATGAATGATCTTGGAAGCGAAAGTTCGTGGCCTCGCCTTCTCGAGATATCTATAAATGTAAACATCGTTGTCTCATTATTGTTGTTTGTGTATTTTTGTTTACATTTATTCTTGCAAAGTTTTGTTGGTACATTTTGGTTTTCTTGTTTATCGTGTAAACAGATTAATTGTTGTTTTTGTTTGTTTTGTTTGTGAAAGCAAAACACCATTTCCATTTTCGTAGCAATATTTTCCCTTGTCGGCAATAACATGCGATCAGCTATATCCATCCTAGTCTTTAGCAGTGTGAAACAGATCTGCCACTTTCAGCATACTCACTAACAGATTTGAAACTTTTGCAGCGGGAATGCTCTCCATTAAGGCACTGTATTACTCTCTGGTAGTCACCGCAGTCTAGTAGGTAGTGTGTTGACCTATTAGACGTGAAGGCCTCGGTTTAAACCCCATGTCAGACATCTCCAACAAAACGAAATATGAAAAAACTCTGAGAATAAATAAAATTTTCAAGAAAAGTTTCTCCAAAAACTGTCATTCCTAGTTGACGTGAAATTATAGGTCCCAGCACTCATGGATAAAATTAACACCGACAACATGGTGTAAGAAGATAGGCTGTAGGCCAGACGAAAGTGTTGTTATTACCAATAAAGTTAGAAATATATGACGACGGCTATGACCTTAGCCTGGAAAGCAGTGGAGTCAATACAATTCGGTGTATCCTAACATTCCTGTTCAGATAGCTCAACCGTGAATCTCTTTCAAAACCACAGTTCCAAATACATGACACTTGGTATCGGATTTATGTTACCAAAAACTTTACTGCCAAACACTCAATCACCTTCATCAAATAGATGTGGAGTGGTGTTAAACCCATCAGTGCCGCTAAAGCTTGTGTGGACATATTTTCACAGCCCCAATTATGACGAGGCAAGAGTCAGAACTCTGCCCAATTTGTTTATGGCGTTAAGCGTAGTGACAGTAATTAATCAGAAAGTCCGAATAGCCCAGAAATTCTTGATGCTAGCCCTTTTCCTCATTCCAAAAAGGATCAACAAATGCTACTTTGTTAGTCGACAACCTAAAAGATTTAACATACATACGTTGGTATGAAAACATACAAAATACAGTCGCTGCAAGAACTACAGCAAGGTAACGTACCACGGCTTCTTCAGCTCAGTGGTTCCAATAGCAAACTGAAATGCCGATTTTGGTGTGAGAAGCAACCATAGGCGATTGAAGAACTATCACTGCATTCTAGAAGATTAGAATGAATTGGAAGAATTGGTCTGTTTTGACAAGTAGTTTCAACATGATAGTACATATGCAACACGGCTCACGCTATTATGAAACTATTGAGAGGTTAGTTTGGTGCTTAACGTGTGACTAGTTTTGGAGCTGTCCGTTAAACATCAAGATTTTGCGATTTGACCCTACTAGACTACTTCCTATCGTGCTTAGGCACAAGCCGATCACAATTCAAACTCTGATAGACAACATTACAGCCGTTTTTTATGAGATTCTAGCCTATTGAGCTTATGTTTGGGACAGTAACGTCGTAGTGGGGTCCAGAATGAACATTTCTTTCACTTCTTTCAAAAATTTGTGGGTGTTTTTGGTTTTCAAAACCTACCAACAGAAATCACCCGCATATAATGGGTGATTTTTTAAGAGCTATAGGAAAAAATTTCAAAAAAACAAAACACATAAAATTCAGAAAAATGCATGAAATCTTTATTTGAATCGATAGTACGGTCCATATAATTTAATGTTTGAAGATTATTTCATGCATATGATGGCCGCGACTGCGCCTCAAATGGTCCATCGGCTCAGTCCAATTTTGGCATACTCTTTCCTACATTTCGGCCGATATCTCACGTATAAATGCTTCAATGTTGTCTTCCAATTCGTCAATTGAAGCGGGATTGTCTAAATAGACGTGAGCTTTAACATAGCCCCACAGAAAATAGTCTAAAGGCGTTAAATCGCACGATCTAGGCGGCCAATTGACCGGTCCCGAACGCGAAGTAAAATGTTCACCGAATTCGCCTCTCAATAAGTCCATTGTTACGCGCGCTGTGTGGCATATGGCACCGTCTTGTTGAAACCACATGTCATGCAAGTCAAGCTTTTGCAGTTTGGGCAAAAAAATTTTGGATATCATCTCAGGGTAGCGCTCACCATTCACAGTTACGTTACGATTCAAAGCATCTTTGAAGAAGTACGGTCCACTAATGCCACCAGCATATAAACCGCACCAAACTGTGACTTTTTCTGGATGCATTTGTAGCTTTTGCAATGCTTCTGGCTGATCTTCACTTCAAAATCGACAATTCTGCTTATTTACGTATCCATTAAGCCAAAAATGAGTTTCGTCGCTGAACACAATTTTTCGATAAAGAAGTAGATCTTCGGCCAACTTTCCAAGAGCCCATTCACCAAAAATTCTGCGTTGCGGTAGGTCGTTCGGTTTCAATTCTTGCACCAGCTGTATGTTGAAAGGCTTCACACCTAAATCCTTCCGCAAAATTTTCCACGTTGTTGAGTAACAGAGTCCCAATTGCTGCGAACGGCGACGAATCGATAATTGATGGTCATCATTAAAAGTGGCCGATACAGCTGCGATATTTTCTTCAGTTCGCACTCTACGTAAGCGTGTTGGTGGTTTAATGTCTAACAATGTAAATTTGGTGCGAAATTTAGTCACAATAGCCCGAATAGCCGCTTCAGTGGGTCGATTAAACTGACCATAAAATGGAAGAAGCGCACGATGAACTTTCTTAACAGAGCACGCATTTTGATAATAAAATTCAATGATTTGCAAGCGTTGTTCGTTTGTAAGACGATTCATGGTTAAATTATAGACCAAACTGAAGATGTTTGAAAGTGAAACAAAACACGAAACGTGCGTGAGCTGTTTAAACCAGTGTTGCCAAAAAGATAATTGCTAAAAAATCACCCGTTACATATAAATTTTTCTAAGGCTTTCTAAGGCCACGATTCAAACCCCAGGTCTGAAATCTCCAACAAAACGAAATATGAAGAAAATATTTCTTCCGGCAAAAACTCTGAGAGTAAAATCAAATTCCCATGAGAAGTTTCTCAAAACATCAGTTGTTCGGAGCCAACTTTAAACTGTAAGTCCCGCTACTCATGTTTAAAATTAACACACACAACATAAGTGGTGTGAGAAGCTACGTCGTAATCCTGACTGAAGAATTGTAATCACCAATTATGTATGCATGTATACACTCCTTTAAACTTCTGCCTTTGGACACACAAACTTTTCATACGTGTTTCGTTTATCATTTTTTAAATGATTCTGGAAAAAAAACTGCTTTTCATTCGAAAATATTTAATTTTTTCCATTTTTCGAATGTGTTGGGTGCATGTGTGTGGTGTTGCTATTGTTGTTTCTGTCATTATACTGGGTTTATTTGTTACTCGTATTACTATCCTGTTGTTATCATTACTCTGCGAATGTTATTGCTGTTGGTGTTGCAGTTTACATTGGCGTCAGCATACTCAGCATCATCAACATCGTCGTCATCAACGCGCGCGTTTAGAGAATTTAATGATGGACATTGTTGATCGTTTTAGATGGCGGATGGCGTTATGTTAAAATGTTTAACAAAAGTTTAATAAGGTTTTAATGTCAACTAACTTAAACGTCAGCCAGTGTCAATGGCAAGGCAAACAAACACATCACTCACCCATCCATCCAGCCATCCATCCATCCATCCATCTATCCATCCAGGCAGCCGGCCTATCAATAGGTACAGAAGCCTGGCTCATCTGTCTGTCTAAGTTGAGCATCAAATAGCCACCAGATAATGGAAAAAAATCCATAGAAAAGAAAATTAGTGTTTGGCTGGAGTGTGTGTGCGTTTTTCTCGACAATTTGTTTTTCGAAAAATTTTTTCCAATTGTAACGGTACCCTTCATGGCAATCCATGGCACTAAAAATTTTATTTTTTTTTATTTGAGCGATTTTTTTTTTCAAAAAATACCAGGAGATTCTCTGATATTTGCAGTTGGCAGCAGCAACCATGTGTTTTTAATAAACTTTTTTAAAACATAGACTGGGTACCATTTAAAAATATTTCGTTTTTTATCGAAAATCTTTTTGCACATTTTGTGTGTTTTGTTTGTTTGGTTTTTATTTTATGTCTGCAACGGATTAAAATTGTTTTTAATCTGATTTTAATTAAAACATTTTTAAAATACTCTGTGAGTAACTTCTCTGCTCTTATAAGATTTCAAGCAGTAGATTTGAAAGGAGACAAATAATATTAAAAAAACAAATAACGAAAACAAATGGAAATAATTAAAATACAGAAGAATAAAATTAAAATTTTTTAGAAAATAAATACGAATTTTTGTGCCTTTTAAACGTTTTTGAAAAATTATACACAAATGGGGGAAAAATCGAAGTACAATCCATGCAAAATGGATAAAAACTGAGATATTGTTATGCTTTTAATTTTGAAATCGTTTCAAATATAAGCTCGTAGATTGCAAATAAAATAAAAATAAATCTGTGTTTGGTTTTAATTAAAATTCTTTATTGTTCGCACAATTCTGTATGCCACTGTTCACAACTTGATGTAAACAACAACAATTGATTTTCATTGTTATGCCTTTGTTTATACCCTTTGCATAAACGATAACAATTATTAGGCAATTATTCGACAGATCTGTATAACGGAGATCTTCAAACCACGATTACTCACTCTCCTCAAACAAACAGCGTCTTCACACAAGACTGACTGAACTTCATTATTCACTCGCCTGCCTTGCCTTTTATATGGCAGGGTAAACAGTCTGATGAATGTTCTTGAAGGCGAATGTCTGTGGCTTCGCCTTCTCAAGATCTCTATAAATGTAAACAACGTTGTTTCATTTTTGTTGTTTTTGTATTTCTTTAAATTTCTTCTTGTAGTGTTTGTTGTTGTATTTTTGTTTACTTGTTTACATATATACATACATAATTCGTCATTACAACCCTGCAGTTAGGATTACAACATAGTTTCTCACACCACTTATGTTGTCTGTGTTAATTTTATACATGAGTGGTGGGACCTACATTTTAAAGTCGACTCCGAACGACAGATTTTTGAGAAGCTTTTCATGACAATTTTTTATTTACTCACAGAGTTCTTGCCAGAAATCTGCTGAGAGGAAGTCGCCGAAGAAATATTTTTTGTATTTTGTTTTGATGTCTAGCCTTGAGCTCGAACCCTGGCTTTTCGTCAATAAGCCAACACACTACCTACTAGACTACGGCGACTTTTAAAACATTTATGCTTTAAAAATGATTTGATTCTGGTTTTATTAATTTTTTTTGTGTCTCCAAAATCCTTCTTTTTTTAATTTTTAAACATCTTTTCTGCCTCATATTATAAATACGAATTGCAAGATAATGTTGCACCCATGATGTTTACTCTCGTTACCACTTGCAGTGGTATTTCCAATAGATTTCAATAAAAATTGAATGCGTTGGTAAAATCTGAAATTCTTTTCAGTTTATGGGCATTTTGTCTAAGCGAATATGCCAAATTAAACTTGTAAATATTTTAACCTTCAAAAGACATACAAAAAAATACGAAAAAACTGATACAAAATGAAACCGATTATCCATTTAGAAGAACATGGAACACCAAAAAAAAAAAATTAAAAAATGAACATTCTTGTCTGTTTGTTATTCCTTTATTGGTGTTGCAGTTGTTGCGGCAACGGCTGTTACTGTTGCTGTATGCAGTTGTTACTTTTTTTTTTGGTTTTGTGTTTTTGTTGTCACATGTATAACACCAGAAATCGTAGTGTCTGGCTGGGATTTGTGGTGCAAACACATTAAGCGCAATGCGTTGATTTCTGTTTGCAACAAAATAAAATGCATCATGTTGCGTGACATTGGTCCATTAGTTTTGCTCATGACTTTTTGGAAGCATCAAACAAACGGCAATGTACGTACGTAGTCGTTGTATGTCGCTCGTTCTCTTGTTCTATAAAACAGCTACAGAGAGCCGCAACTAGACGGTAGGAGTGTAGTAGTATTATTGGCAGACAAAACTTAAATACGAACGATGTTGAGACGAAAAAAAAAAACGAAAACAAAAACAAAAAATCAAAGGAATACAACATGGTTTGACCTGATCTTGGTTAGGTTTTAAAACCGTTTAATTTTTGTTGTTCTTGTTTTAATAAAACCTAAACATGGTTTGAAATGAAATTTATTTCAAACATTAAAATAAAACCAAAACCAAAAAAGAAAACAAATCTTAACTTAAATGAATTTTACCAAATAGCTAAAGCAACAACAACAATCACAGCAACAATAAAAACAAAAAACCAAAAATACTTTAGTAGTGGCATATGCAACAAATAAAAATACAATTGCAATCTTCATGTTGTAGTTGTTATTGTTGTTACTGCTGTTAAAGATTTGTATCAGGTGTGCAATTCCTTAAGGTGGCGATTCGTTAATGTACTTTAAAGAACATGTTAAAACGAAAGCCGAATACTATTCGCTCACTCGTTCATGCCCCATGTACCCCAAAAGGTAGTTTTTTTCTTACCTTCATCATCATCATTGCATCGTTCTGTAACTGCAGTAGTAGTAAAAGCCAATGAAGAAAAAACCCGAGAACAACCATAAAGTTTTTTGTGCTGTTTTCGCTTCTGTATGCAACACTTAAAACGTAAGACAAACAAAAGTCAGGTTTAGAAAAACTGCTACCATCACCACCATCACCACCACCACTACTCAGAAATTAAATGCAGATCTAGACCGTTCAATTGAGGCATTACTCATCGAATTGGATGGTTTTGAGTTGAATTTTCTAAAAATGCAACATATTTGCTACGAATTGTTTTTTACAGCGGAAAGAAAACTTGTTCAAAGATTGTTTTAATAAACAATCCGTTGCTCGTGCTATCGTGATGGAGTCCGTTAGAAGACGAGGAATACGTTCATCATAGTTTTCATATTTTGAAAATTAAGGCTTCAACCCTCTTTAAAATAATCCCGATCTCCTAGAGGGGATAACATCAACAACGAATATCATAGAAAGGCCAGGCAGCTCCAAGCATGAGAAAGCGTATAAAGAATATCATACATACACAATTGGTCATACAAACCCTTCAGTCAGGATTACAACCTAGTTTCTCACACCATTTATGTTGTGTGTGTTAATTTTATACACGAGTGACGGGGACCTACAGTTTAAAGTCGTTTCCGAACAACAGATTTTTGAGAAACTTTTCAATGCAATTTTATATTACTGTCAGAGTTTTTGGCAGAAACCTGTTGAGGGGAAGTCGTCGAAGAAATATTTCTTCATTTTCTAATGTCTGACCTGGGGTTTGAACCGTGGCCTCACATTTAATAAGCCAACACTCTACCTACTAGACTACGGCGACTTCAAAGAGCCTCAATAAAAGAACGCTATGGACTTTAGGCGTTGTGCATAGGCAGTTAGGAGGTGAAATGGTGAGAGGGAAATGGTGACAACACTTCGCGACAGTTGCTATGATCGTTCTTTATTTTATCTCCTGCGTAAACTTCAATCAGTGGCCTTTCTAGATGGATTACTTAGAGCGAATTGAAGCTCTTTCACTACTATACGATGCCATCTAAAGACAAACTATCGCCTCCCTTTGGTGTAGTTTTTACATATGGAGTCTAGAATTCGGCACAGACTAGTAGGTAGTGTATTGGCTTATTAAACGTGAGGGTACAGTTAAAACCCCAGGTCAGACATGTCCAACAAAACGAAATACGAATAAATATATCTTCAGCGACTGTCCCTCAGCAGATTTTTGGCTACAACTCTTAAAGTACATAAAATTGTCATGAAAATCGTTCGGAGTCGACGTTACACTGCAGGTCCCGCAAATCATGGATAAAATTAGTATACACATCATGGGTAGTGTGAAAAGCTAGATGGTAAGCTAGAGATGTAATGACCAATTAAGTAAGTAAGCGAGTCCCGTTTAGTCACTGCGGCCAGCTAAATTGGCGCTACAATCCTTTGACCATGAGGACAGCTCTTGCTATATACTCTGGTGGTCTTATTAGAATTTATTCTACCAATTACACTTCGTGCACTGATTTTGGCTTCAAAACGAATTTTGTGTGTAGAAATCCAGAGTGCTAGCACGTTTAGATGCCCAAAGACAAGACAATGATTGACAAAATTTTAAATGGTATCGTCTCCTGTGGTGTAGCATTCCATAAACATATATCGTCTTCCAAAAGGACATCTGTTAAATGAGTTGTCATATATACTTGAAATTACTGTGGCAAATCATAGACAACGACCTCAATTTTCATTGTAAAATTATCTTCAGGGATGAGTCCAATATCTGTATGAATAGGTACACGAGCAAAGTTATTGAATTTGGCGCAATGCCAAACCATATTACATCCCAGAGAAACCAAAACATTAAGAAAAAGTCAGTGTTTGTTCTGGATTTAGGGCTGACAGTATCAGCGGTTTATATTTCTTTGAGAACGAAGTTGATCAAGGCACCACTATCAACACCGACCACATACTTAGGTAGATAATTACAAACGCCACATGGTTTTAACAAGTTATGTGCTACACAACTCATGCCACATTGGATATTCTGGACGTGCGACTTTCTAGCATGGTCATCTAACGTAGAGGTGTGTGCTCGGCCACAGAGATTGTAAAATTTAGCACCCTTGGAGTTTTCTTAAGTCGCAGCTGTATGTGAATAAACTACAAACCATAGTGGTCCTCCATGCTAAAATAATTCATGCCAACGTTTAAATTCCTGATTTATGCGCCAGAGTCATGGAATGAGCTACCCCTAGGGAGTCCGTGAAGAACATTTGAATGATGTTATATAGTGTGCGTCAAAAGAAAGTGTACATTAAAAATATATACATACATCAATAAACTACATTTATATTTATTTTCAAATTGTTTCATTGCCAGATTTTAAAATTGAAACAGAAAAAAAATTTAGAAATATTTTCAAATTTTTTCGGCTAGTCACCTTAAGTGGTAAAAGTTGAGTTTGGTGATTGTTAGAATTTTATCCATAGTGCACAGTTTCTTTTGATGCTCACTGTATTCCGCACATAATGTCCTCAATAAGTCTTTCAAAGGAATAAAATAAATTCAATGTAATGTAGGTGATTAGGCTCTATAGTAAGAAAAATAGAACCTTATTTAGATGTGATGTCATAACGATAGCAGTCCATCGTTTACCCTTGTATTAAAAAACACTTGCCGAACTTCACCACAGTATTTCAGATTTGGTCTAGGTTTTCTCGGTTATTTCTTCGTAATGACTAGGGTACGATTTAAGTTGAGGTAGGCTGTAGGGAAGGGAATAAATAAGCCATAGCGTATGCCTGCTAGCCTTGAGAGTATTCGAGAGGAAAGTCCTACGTAAGATCCGCGGTTGGCGATGATTTCCACATCCGATCCAAGAGTAGGCTATATGAGCGTCTCAACGACATAGACGTTGGGCAGTTTATTAATATTCAGCCTCTGCGCTGGCTCGGCCATGTTATTCGAATGGAGGAGAATGCTTTAGCGAGGCGGATATTTGCTACGGAGATCTGCGAAAATTGGCGAAGAGGACGACCTTGTTTGCGTTGGAAGAACTAAATTGAGGAAGCCCTGTTATCGGTTGGTGTGACCAACTGGCCTAGGTAAGCAAGAAGCAGAGGCGCCTGGAAGGATGAGTTAAGGCAGCCTGAAATCCGTTAATCGGGTTGTTAATGGCCAATTAAGTAAGTGAGTAAGTATGCCTGTTAGGCTTTGATTAAGACTTCATAATATTTTGTATGGAGGAGAGAACATTTTTCAACAGCTCACGAGCATTGCTGATGTAGGAGCTTGAATTTGAAAACGCTTCGTAATAAATTTCTTTTGTACCATTTGATACAAACATACATACATAATTGGCCATTACAACTCTTCAGTCAGGATTACGGCCTAGGTTCTCACACCACTAATGTTGTGTGTGTTGAAGTTGCCGTAGTCTAGTAGGTAGTGTGTTGGCTTAGTAGACGTAAAGCTAGGGTTCGAGCCCCAGGCCAGACATCAATACAAAATACAAAAAAAGTATTTCTTGGGCGACTTTCTGTCAGCAGATTTCTGGCAATAACTCTGAGAGAAATAAAATTGCCAGGAAAAAGTTTCTCAAAAATCTGTCGTTCGGAATCGACTTTAAACTGTAGGTCCCACCACTCATGTATAAAATTAACACACACAACATAAGTGGTGTGAGGAACTAGGACGTTGTACAATGGGTCAATTCGACCTCCGGGTACTGTACTTGTCTTAATTGACAAGTACACGTCCTCTAACCTAACCTAACCTAATGTTGTGTGTGTTAATTTTATACATGAGTGGCAGGACCTATAGTTTAAAGTCGACCACGAACTACAGATTTTTGGTGACAATGTTATTTATTCGCAGAGTTTTTGCCAGAAATCTGCTGAGAGGAAGTCGCCGAAGGAATATTTTTTCATATTTCGTTTTCTTGTTTCACCTGGGATTTGAACCGAGGCCTTACGTCTAATAAGCCAATACACTACCTACTAAACTACGGCGATTCCAATACCATTTGGTACCATTTGATGCCTCATAACAATCGATTTAATATCTTGAGCATTCTCTGAAATAAAAATTCAATGAATTCAACATGATGGGGACATTACAGTACTGCTAATGCAATATGCCACTATTCCACAGAACATCTCAAATCTTTAATTAACCGGCTTACTTGCTCCCAATTGTAGGGTGACGAAAATTAAAAGACACAAAGCAAAACCTAACCAATGCCTATGATTAGGGATAGTTTCGTTTCGTTTCATTTTCATTCAATTTTTTTCTCTTTTCTTTTATGGCAACGTGGTTTAATGATTTTTTCTTTGAGCGTGTGTTTTTTCTTTTTTGGTTTACTTTGGCCGCTGATGTGGCAAATTAAAATTCGTAGGTATTTTCCACGTCTGTATACGTATGTAGGTGCTGTATGTGTATGCGTAGTTTGTAAGGCTTTGAGTCTATTAAGTTTCGGTGTAAGGAGACAGTGACTGTGAATGAATATTCTGCCTTTACAACTTGTCCGTCCCCAACTGGTGGGGTGTTGTAAGTATTGGTTGCCTGTGTTTTGTAATTTTCTTAGATTTGCAACACTTTTTCGCAGGCACACACACACACACACACTTGCATGTAAGATTAGTTAGCAATTGTTTAGTTTTGTTTCAAAGCATCTCAATGTTGTTGTTGTTGTTGTTGGTAGTGTTACATGCAAAATTTTTGTTGTGGTTGTAGATGTTGCTGTAAAATGATGAGGCAATCTCTTTAAACCGAATGTAGTAAATCTCTACTCGTATGTTAGGCAACATTTAATTGTTGTTTGTTTGTTTTTGCATTATTGCCGTTGATTGCTGGCTAATGTTGTTGTTGTTGTTGCATTAATTTAATGCTGAAGCAGTCACATTATTGAAGTGATAAACAATTGATTTGTTGTGTTGTATTGTGTGTGCTGCTGCAGCGATGCTTAAGTTTTATTTAATTTTTCCAAAGATTTGTTTGTTTGCTGTCTGTCTGCTTATGCGTTCGTTCATTTGTTTTGCTGACTGTATCTTTCGCAATTGATTTGTTTATTTATTTAAATGCAATTTTCTTACTGTTGCTGGCTTTTTTGCAACTGTTTTTCGTTATCATTTTCAATACCATACAGTGTGAGTGGTAGTCCGTCCGTCTGTGGTGCATATGGCATCGAACTTATTTTGTTACAGTTTCTAAGCGCTTTAAAATCTCAACTTAAGTCTCACGCAGTGCTAAATCCTCTTGTTATTTTCGCATATATGTACACGTAGGCAATCCGTAGTTCTTTTTTTTTTTTTGCTACCAAACAAAACTTGCCACTGTATGTTGCACGTACATATGTACGAGTACATACTTGTATACGAAATTGTTTATTTTGTGCATGTGTATGTGTATGTGTGTGTGTTTGAGTGTGTGATTCGCTTAATTAAAACAACTAAAATGTTGCTGTTCGTTGATTTGTTTGTTTAAATTTTAAGCGTAGTTTTGTTTGGTTTCTAGAAGCTGTGTGACTGTGTTTTCCTTAGAATTGTGTAAACACGTTATGTGGTTTCTTTTTTCCTTTGGCTCCCACCAAAAAAATAAGTTTCCTGCTATGCATTGTCGTTTCTGTGTGGGTCCACAAAATAATGTTGATTTTAATGTGAATTTTTGCAAATTTAATTGCCGCCTGTTTTATTCCTTTCTTTGTTTTCTTAGGCTGCTGCTGCAGATGCTCTTCCTTCAATTCCTTAATTTTATCTTTCGCGTGTGTTTTTTTCTCAGAAGTACAACAACATCTTTTTGTTTTTGAAATTTTCGTTTCTTGTATAACATTTTTCATTCCGCATGATTTATCATCACTCGTCGTCAAATTGTTTTCTTCTTTTGCTTGTAACCCAATTTGATTTATTTGATCAAAACACGTCTTTTAAAAACTTTTTTGGAAGAAATTAAACGAAACATTTAAGCATGATTGAGAGGGAATGCAAATTTTGGTTGAAAAAAATTTATTGAATAAGCTGGCAAGGCAACCAAAGTGACTCATACTTTATAATTATTTACTTGAAATACAATATTCTTTGAATAAAATTATGTGTGGTGTATAAGGAGAATACAGTTGGTAGAATTGGAAAACAATAAATATACACAGAAAACGTCAAAAGCGCAGTTAGTTTATCAAGATCAACCTTTAATCAATCGGACAATTAAAAAATCTAAATCTAAAGCCAGTGTTTAATTACATATTCTGAGAGAAATGCTTTTCTTTTCAAAAATTATACATTTTCCGATTTATGGATTAAAACCTCACGTTTTTTTCCATATATTTTCCAAACAGTAGAAATCTTATATATAAAAATGAATGTGTGTTTGTTTCTTTGTTTGAAGTCTATAGACGGCTAAACGGCTGGACCGATTTTTTTGAAATTTTAACAGTACATTCCTGTATATCTGGAAGGAACTATAGACTATTTTTTATTTTAAAATTTCAAGTAGGCGAGGTGCCACGCCCACATACCCAATAAGTATTTAATGTCGCATATCTCATAAACTGCAACAGCTAGAGTCCTAAAATTTTGTATGGACGACTTTGACGTATATATGAACAAAATGGGTGGATTGGCTATAGTGGGCGTGTCACCTCCCATAGTCTATATATATAAAAATGAATGTTCGTTTATATGTTCCTTATAGAATCGTAAACTATGCATTTGATAAGTTATGATCTTTAGCAAAGTTGTTGCGCATGAGCCGGGGAAGGTTTCTAAGTTAGTATGACCAATTTCCGACAGGTGGTGCCACTGAAAATTACTCAAAATGAATTAAATCGTAAACTGCATTATTTAACAAAATTGTTGCGCATGAGTCGACGGAGGTTGGTGCAATTAATTTCCGATGGATGGTGTCACTGAAAATTATTCAAAATAAATGACAAGCAATTGGTCGACCTACACCTCAAGTACCGAAGAAAAGAGCAGTACGAGCCTCAGAATCAGACGAGCATTGACACTGGAAATTCTTAGAGTATATGCCCCTGAGACCCATTCGTTTGAACCACTTACCACTGTACTCAGGCCCGTTCATCTGAATCATCAGGACAACGTGAAACAAAATCAATAAAATGATTCAAAATTAATTGGACCAATTTCCCCATGCATATGTTTGTTTTTACAGTTCATCTGTTTCAGCCTTGACGGGTAGATGCATGTCTTATCCATTTGGTAAGAGTCGAACCAAAAACTTGGCTTTAATGTCAGGAAACATTGTCAAACATACATAAATACATAAATGGCCATTACAACCATTCAGTCAAGATTACGACCTAGTTTTTCACGCCACTTATGTTGTGTGTGTTAATTTTATACATGAGTGATGAGAGCTACAGTTTGAAGTCAATTCCAAACGACAGACTTTTGAGAAACTTTTCATGGCACATTTTTATTTGCCCTCAGAGTTTTTCCGAATTACTTTTTGTATTTCGTTTTGATGTCTGACCTGGTGTTTGAACCCTTTACTTCTAATAAGCCAACACACTACCTACTAGACTATGGCGACTACTGGTGATAAAAATTTGCGAGTTTGTGTATCGTTTTGCGATCAAGTAACATTTGCAGTTCCATCTGAAATCACTGTATTAATCGCGGTTCACAACCCAACCCAGAACTCTCGAACAAAACAAAATATGAAAAAATATTTCTCAGAGGACTATCCCTCAGCAGTCTTCTGTCAAAAACTCTGAGAGTAAATTAAAATTGCTGTTCGGAGTCGAATTTAAACTGAGGTCCCTCCACTTATGGATAAAATTAACAAACGTAACGTGGGTGGTGTGGAATGCTAGGTTGTAAAAATAACTAAAAAATTGTGGTGATCAACTCAGTAATTCACAGTAATTAAGTGTAGTTTCACCTTGGAGTCACCAATCAATACTTATAATTTGTGATCCATATTTGTAAGCCGTCATTAAAATCGATATGGTGAGCTTGTGGTTCATATTAAACTTTTATTCTCTTAATTGAAAATCTATTAGCAGATAACCAAAGACATTTGATTGCTGACATATCCAAGATAGTTGATATATTCGTCAAGTCAAAATCTTTCTCTTACCAAAACTTGGGATATAATGGCTGCCTTCCAAAATGTATCAATACAAAGTTTGTATGCAGTTCTACTACTGTATATAAACTATGTAGATATGCAAAGTAACCAAACAATGCATCAACTATAAATTCGATGCTTGATTGCTTTTTGAATGCGTTAGAAATACACATTGACGACGTTTTGAAATAGAATACATTGTATATATTTTGTACAGCGGCATTATGAAACACGATACTTTGTTCAAACACAAAGCAACTAACATTTTGGAAGGCAGCCATTAACTTTACGCTCTCAAATAAGTAAGGAAAACTATCGACTGAATAAGTTTAAATGTCATAAACCGCGCTCGTGAATGAGCTTTAATTATTCTTTTATTGCTTATTCTGCCCTTTTTATGAATTACGAATACCATTTGCTTATTTCAGAACCTAAATGAGTGAAGAAGTTTCCATTTGTACCTCTGTATCGAAAACCTAATTTTCAAAGTTTAAAATTCTTGTTTCGTAAAATAAGTAAATTTTGTATGATGTTCTGTACGCAGTAAAGCTTCACAGGAGACGAAAACTGGTGCATGGCTCGACTAATTTTAAGTGTGTTTGTTTCAAGTGAAACTATTTTGAGCTGTATTTGAATCATTTTTCTGTCCAATTAAAATACAACAACTCATTTCGAATACTTTTAATTTAAATACTCCATTGAAATCCACTTAATTGACAACACTGGCGATAAATTTAAATTTAAATTTCATTCAACACATTTTAAAATCGCATTACATTGAGGGTCAAAGAATCATGCGAAATTCTTAAGAATTACGTTTTCAGTGTAGAGTAGAGTGGAGTAGCGTAGAGTAGAAATAAAAATTAGCACTTAAAATTCCAACACTTCAAAATGTTGATCAATCGGATTTTCGAACTCCGAGTGTCACTTTAGGACATAAAATTTGTAAATGTTTCCTTTGAATTTCAATTCTTTTCTTTTCATTTTTCTTTTCTTTCTTTTTTCTACTTGTGATGAACGGGTTTATTGTTGTCACTTATCTGAGAAGGCACAGTATAAAATTTGTCTCTTTTTTAAGACACAAAAAAAAAAAAAATAAGAAGAATGGGCCTTGGGATGCGATTATTTGTCTACAGTTTTGTTTCTTTGCAACTATTTCGGTGATGGTGATTTTGATTTTTTTATTTTCTTCTTTAATTTATTTGCGTTTACATTGAATTGAAGCGTTTACTCCTAAGAGACGATGCGTATCGGCATTAACGACAAGAAAAAAAGTGCGAAAAAAATACGAACCAAATTGTAAAGATACAAAAAAAATCAGTTTTTGCATCTGAATGAGTTTAATTTCACAAGCAAAAGTGAATAAAAAGAGGAACAGAAAGAAATATAAATAAACATACAATATACAGGAGACAGACAGTTTTAGGAGGAGGAATGAATCGATGGATGGATGGCTGGCTGGATGAATGTGCAGGAAACGAAAAGAAAACAACAGAAGGGACAAAATCAACGAACTAAAGAAACACAAATATTCTGCAACATCTCCGGATTTTTGTGAACCATTTAGTTTTGTTTTTGAATTATTGTACTCGTACCATATCTACCAACCCCTTACCCCCTTTCATTGTTATATTGGATTAGGCATTAAGTAATTTCGGGAATTAAAACATTAAAGAGGAATTAAACCAAAGAAATCGACACACGATTTCTAGTTTCATTGTTTGATAATAATCTGTCAGCTGGATTTGTGATGATTGCTGCTCTATCATACCTGGCTTTCATTCTATCACTCACCATTTTTATACAGGTGCGCACAAACTCATGAAGTTCATTCGGGCTTTCTTCTTTTTCAGTTTATATTTCGTCCCTCTCAGTGGCGGGCTTAACACCAAACTCTAAGTCACCGGGCAGTTTTATCTCAGTCCCAAAGATAACCTTGGCGTGTAATCTAGATGTTGAATCATGGACTGCGGATCTGTACGCCAGTAGAAACCTCGGAATGTGTTCGTCCCAGTCCTTCTGTTACTCGCTCACTACTTTACGCAAGTATTCCTCCAGGGTTCGGTTAAATCGTTCTACCATTCCGTCTGACTGTGGGTGAAGCGGTGTCGTTTTAGTCTTCTTAATACCGTATACTTCACACATTTCCTTGAATACAGCAGACTCGAAATTTCTGCCTTGATCGGAATGTAAATCTATTGGAACCCCGTAGCGACATACCCAGTTGTTCACAAAAACATTTACTATTGTGTTCGCCTCTTGATTGGGTATGGCATATACTTCTGGCCATTTGCTGAAATAGTCAATCACAATGAGAACATATCGGTTTCCGGCATGATGCTACGTCCATCGCTATCCACTCGAAAGGTGCGCCTGAGTTATATTGTTGCATCTGACCTCGACTTCTGCTTACTGGACCCTTAGCTGCAATACACTGGGTGCAGTTTGCTTTTCAATTCGCCACTGCTTGCTGATATCCAACCCAATAAAAATGTTGTTTTAGCCTTTCCAGTGTCTTTGTCACTCCAAGACAGAATATCCCTGCACGCCAATATAACCAACTGTACTGATAGTTCCTAAAAGAGATCAGCAATGAGTATTCAAAAGGATGAATAGTATTGAATCATACTCACAATTTCTGATACTTATTCATACTTATTTTAATATCATGGAACCTCTACTCATATTCAAAATACTTGAAGTACTCATCATATTCATACTTAACAACACGTATGATCTTGTTGATTACGACTCTCCATGACTCAACATATGCATACGAATCACAAAATAAGTATGAATCGCATACGAACACTAAAATACTCACTAAAAGTTTGTATGTTTGCTCTGCTTGCTAGTCTGACTTTTTCTCTTATGTATCTTTTTTCTTTTGTTGTAAATGCAACAACAACTAAGACTGGAAATTTTGATGAATGAATCGAATCAATCGAATCATTTATAAGTATTTTTCTAAAGTTATGAATCTGAATGAGTAGGCTGGCTTATGAATCAAACATATTTCGAATGGTATGAGTTTGATGTCAACGTTGTCTACATACTCATTGCAACCTGTACTTATAAATCAACGATGTAGTGAGTACGAATGAATCAGACAGAGTATTTAAATTTCAATATTGTTGACTCACTTATAATCAAAATTTATTGAGTGCTTATGAGTAGCGAAAAATAGATTCATTGCTGATCTCTGGTTCCTATCATCATCATCAAATCATGACAACCCTTTAGTAAGGATTACACCATAGCTTCTCACACCAACCATGTTGTATGTGTTAATTGCATCCATGAGTGCTGGGACTCACAGTGTAAGGTCGACTCCGACAGATTGATTTCGACAAACTTTTCAAACTTGGCAATTTTATTTTACTCTCAGAGTTCATGCCAGAAGACTGCTGAAAGGAAATCATTGAAAAAATTCGTTTCATATTTCATTGCTCCAGATGTCTGAGCACGGACACGCGCCTAGATTACATACATACATAATTGGTCATTACAATACTTCAGTTAGGATAACAACGTAGCTTCTGAACATCACCTATGTTGTGCGTTAATGTCATATATGCGTGACGGGGCCTACAGTTTTAAAGTCGATTCCGAACGACAGATTTTTTGAGAAACATTTTCATGTGATTTTTATTCAATCTCACAGTTTTTGCCAGAAGACTGCCGACAGGAAGTCGTCGAAGAAATATTTTTTCATATTTCGTTTCGTTGGAGATGTCTGACTTGGCGTTTGAACCGTGGCCTCACGTCTAATAAGCCAACACACTACCTACTAGACTACGGCGACTTCAGCTGCTAGATTACGACTACTTAATGCGATTTTGATATAAAAAGCCGCCGTATTGTGCTTCATAATTTAGTCTCCTGCTAACACTAATATCCGCCCGAATCTGCCTATTTAATGTCGAGTATCTATTTCTCGTTTCGAAACAGTTGTATGAATGTATACCATATTGTCGGAACCTGATCTATCTTCTGGAAAAGTTATGTTTGAATGCAATACGTTGCATTGAACCTGTGGACAAGTTATAGAATCAAATTTTATATTCAAATTCTAGAATCCTAGGAACATCCTTCATGTCCTACAGATAATCTCCGAAGTTCTCTTAAAGAGAAGTAACGCAACACATTAAGAAAATAATTGTTTATACACTCCCGTCTACTTGTCATTTCCAATAATCTTTAACTGCATATCAGCGGATTTAATCATGACATTGGAGGTGCTCAACGAAATTGACTTTTCGTTAATCCAATAAATGCTGTACCCTTCTGACGTCTTCTTCTACAGTGTACGCCGTGCAAAAAGGCAAGGCAATGGCAGCCAGTAATGGTGTAAGGGGGAAACAAAAAAAAAAAGGAAAAAAACATGAATTTCTGATTTCTTTCGTGAGATTAAGACATTTTAAATTTTAATGAATGAAATAATTTTTGTTCGCTGTTGCTTCTTTATATTTTTGTTTTGTTTTGCGCTTCTCTTAATGTTTAATTTCATTGCTCCCATTACGGTTTTTTTTTCTCCCGTTTTTCAATTTAATATTGTAAACATTTTTATAACGTAAAGCTACTGTTGCCGTACGTACAGTGAGTGTCAAAAGAAACTGTACATTAAAAAAAATGTACATAACATACATACATAATTGGTCATTACAACCCTTCAGTTAGGATTACGACCTAGTTACTGTATACGAAAATGGAAAAATTTATATACTGGTGTTTTGTTTTAACATTATTTAACATTAAAATATAAATAAAAGCTACAAAAGCAAAGCAATGAACTTGCTTACAATTTATCGCACTACCTAATGGTAAACAAGTAAACAAAAATACAACAACAAACACTACAAGAATAAATTTAAATAATATACACAAACAACAATAATGAAACAATATTGTTTACGTCTATAGAGATCTTGAAAAGGCGGAGCTTCGAATATTCGCCTTTAAGAATATTTATCAGACTGTTTATCCTGCCATATAAAAGGCAAGACAAAGTAGGCGAGTTCGTTAGTAAATGTTCAGTCAATCTTGAGTGAAGAGACGGTGTGTTTGAAGAAAGTAATCGTGGTTTAAGAATCTCCTTTACAAAGATCTGTCGAATAATTGTCTAGTAATTCTCATTGTGTATGCAAAGGCTGTAAACAGAGGAATAACAAAGAAGAGCAATTGTTGTTGTTTACATCAAGTTGTGAACAGCGGCATACAGAATTAGGCGAATAATAAAAATTTTAATTAAAACTAAACACGGATTTATTTTTATTTTATTTGCAATCTATGAGCACATATCTTAAACGTTTTTAAAATGTAAAAATTTAACAATACATTAATATATGTTCCTTTTATCCATTTACTAAGCATAGGACCGCAAAATATTAATAAATTACCGTTATTTTTATTTTAAAATTGTTTCATGGCGGGTTTTTAAAATTGAAACAAATAAAATACAAAAATTTCAAAATATTTTCCATTTCGTGGTTTCAAAAGTATGGGACTGGAATTCGACATCTGTCAAACTAAGTTGTGAAACCAATTTTTTTCTTTTCAGTTGAAAGTCTGACATTGACGAAAATGGATCGCTTAACTATCACACAACGTATAAAAATTATCAAAACCTACTACAAAAATCCTGATTCTGCCACAGCCACGTATCGTGCTTTAAGAGGAGATTATGGTTTACATAGTCGTCCAACTACACAAGCAATTGGCGAAATTGTGAAGAAATTTGAAGAGACTGGAGTGGTTACAAATATTGAAAGGCATGTGCATCATCGCTTCGCTCGTTCCGCTGAAAATATCGCTATTGTAAGTGAAAGTGTTGCCGAAGACCCGAATGTGTCGATTCCTCGTCGTTCTCAGGAATTAGGACTGTCTTACGGCACATTATGGCGTATTTTGCATTTAGATCTACACCTACATCCATATAAAGTCAAGCTTACGCAAAAACTGAAGCCCGCTGACCAGTCACAACGTCGTAGATACGTGGAATGGGTGCTTGAACAACAGGCGGTGGACGGCAATTTTTCGAACAAAATTTTCTTCAGCGATGAAGCACATTTCACACTCGGTGGGTATATTAATAAACAAAATTGTCGTATTTGGGGTTCTGAGAATCCTCAAGTAATTGAAGAGAGGCCATTACATCCAGAAAAACGTTACTGTTTGTTTACGCGCTCTTTGGTCCGAAGGTGTGTGATTGTACCTTACTTATTCGAACGAGACGATGGAACGACTGTCACCATCAATTCGGAGCGTTATGGTCATATGATAACCGACTTTTGTTTTGCCTGCTATAAGAAGAATACGACTTGGAGAATATGTGGTTTCAACAAGACGATGCCACATGCCACACAACTCAAGCGAATATGGCTTTATTGCAAGAGACATTTCCTTGCCGCGTAATTTCACGTCGTGGCGATATCAACTGGCCACCAAAATCATGCGATTTGACACCATTAGACTTTTTTGTGGGGCTACGCGAAAGACCGTGTTTATGCAGATAAACCTTCAACTCTTGAGCACTTAAAAAACAACATTCGTCAAGTTATGGCTGATATACCGCCCAATATGTGTCAAAAAGTGGTAGAAAATTACCTCAAAAGAATCAATGCTTGCAATACTTCGCGTGGAGGTCATTTAAATGATGATGTAGTGTTTCACACATAATGTCAACGTTCAAACTTTACAATAAAAAAGAAATGTCATAAATAAAAATATTTTATATTTGTTTTATTTACGTTTACTTTTGAAACCACGAAATGGATAAGCCATTATTATCAAATTTTTCCGGGCACTCTCCTTCAGTGCTAAAAGTTGAGTTTGATGACTGTTAGAATTTTATCCTTACAGTACAGTTTTTTTGATGCTCACTGTATGTGTGAGGACGTTAGCGAAACGTTTACAAGTATGTATGTATGGTACCATTGGGAAGAGGATTTTTCATAACGAAGGCATCATCATTCATCCATCCGTAGATGGATCTCCTCCATATGTGTGAGAGTAAGTGCAAGTAACGGTGGTAGAAAGGGGTGTTTTGGATATTTTTTTTAGAATGATGCTGATGTTGTTCTTTTTTTTTGCTCCCCTTGTCTTGTATTGTGCGATTTTAATTTTTGCCAGAGACTCATTATGTCTGATTTAAAGTTTTGTTTTTTCTTCTTTTTTTAGTGTCTTTGTTAATGTTGTTGCCATTGTTGTTGTTGTTTATACTAACAGTACCATATTCATAGCGGTAACACAGCCATATTGAAATGTGCCTTACTTTTGGGTAAGATTTTTGCCCCTCTTTGTCTTCGTTCTTAATAATGAATTTTATTTTGGCTGCCAGTAGCTGTCGCGTTTCTTTTTTTTTAATTCTGTTTTGTTGCTTCTGTCGAATGCTTCTTATGTTTTCTGGCAATTGAAACTAATTTGTACGAAATGGAATGTGATTATTGTGCATTATTTAAGAAGATGTTGAGTAATGGTAGCACATGTGTGCAACAGAAAATTTTTCTTTTGCAATGCTTTCAGTTGCTACCACCACATTCCCTATGTACACATACGAACACAGGGTGTTGTAAGATGATGTATTTTATAAGGAAAGTCTGTCTAATCCAATATAAAATAAAATCATTAAAAATAATTTAAATCATCATACTTAAGGAAGCTTAATTATGCCGTAATACATACATATCAACTTTTCCTTGTCTTATTTTGGCTTCTCTAGAGCTAAGAAAACATCAGCATAAGTTGGTATTTTTTTTTTTTTTTTGTAAATCCCTGCCACTCTTCTTTCATGTGCTGTTGTAATCGTATGATTCTTGTAGATATTCTGTGGCACCCAGTTGATATCTTTGGATTCTAAAGACATTATTCATTGTTTCTCTATGTTTTAAATGCTAATGTTTGACTGTTGTTGTTGCTGTTGTTTCCTTTTATAAGACTACATTTAAAATTGCTAATGTTGTACAGTGATTAACATGGCTTATAGTGTAAAAAATACCATGAGATCTACCATGCAATGCAATTGCTTTTAACAAGGGCTATACACACTTACATTCCACTTTTGTTGGTTTCCAAAAATGCTGTCTTGTTTAAGGGACTTACTTAATTGGCCATTAACCACTCGATTATCAGATTTCGAACTGCTTTAGTACATCTCTTCAGGCGCCTCTTCTACTTGCGCAATTTCGCCAGTTGGTTACACCAATTACGCCGAGAAGGGGTAAATGTACATAACCGCACCATAGTGGAAGTCGTCACATCCTCCGTGTGTGGGGCGCTCACCCCACTAAATGCCCCCCTCGTCTTTTGTGCACTTGTTTATGGCCACTCCGAAACCACAGTGGTATTACTTCGGAGTGGAGTCCTTTTGGCCCTTTGGCCTCTCCATTTTCATATCCGCGTCCGGATTGCGTAACGAAAGTTGAGGACCCACTATTCCTTTCGTCTAAATCTTCATTTCGGTTTCGTTTGGCGCGTGTGACAATATCACCTACGCCGACATGCTTACTTGTTCCGCAGCCTCAAGATCCATCTTTTTCCATCTCAGAATGCGTTCTACGTAATCCACCACCGAGGTCCAATTCCCACTATCATAACCCCGACAATGTTAGCGGCTGTGATCATTCCAACTATTGACGTCAGTACAGAGCGATAGCTCTGCCAGCGTGCACACTAGAAAACAGTGTGCTCTGCGTCATCAATTACCTGCCCTTCCTCGTAAAGACAGTAAGGGGAGGCGGTATTGCCCATTCTGTGCAGATATTTCCTAAAATATTCATGACCCGTTGGCATCTGAGTAGCGTAGTAATTTACCTCTCCAAATTTCCGACCAATCCATGGCCTTATGTCCGGAATAAGTCTCGCTCTTGCCATTTTGAAATGGTGTTTTCCCTGAAGTAACCGGTTATGTGATTTCCAGCCGATTTCGCCTTATAAATCTCTATCCGCTCCGCTGCCAGCAGATCCACAGGGATTGTACCTGCTATCACCAGTACGGCTGTACGATATGCAATGCAGCCGTTCTTCTGTACCGATACAAGTGAGTTTGCCCTCTTCTTAACATCTAGTGTTTCGGCCCAAATTTCGCTCCCATAAAGCATAATGCTGCTTCCAACATCCGTCAGGAGTCTCCATCTCGCTGGTAGCGGGCCTCCCAATATTCGCCATTTATCTGCTGAGCTGTCCAACGATCTTCTGGGTCTTGTTAGCCGAGTACTGAATTTGATACGAAAATGTTAGTCTGGGATCCAGCCTTATTCCCATGTATATCACTGAGGTCTTAACTACCTCGTTTCCAATACTCATGTCCACATGCAAGGGGATATGACGACCAGTGATTAGCAGCAATTCCGTTTTATGCATGGCCAGGTCTAGGCCGTGGGAATCCAACCATGTTTTTGTTCTTAGCGTTGGTTACACCAATTAATGATCAGTCCTTCCAACGCAAACAAGTCGTCCATTTCACCGACTTTCGCAAATCCCCGGATTAAATACCAGCCTCATCGGAACATTCTCATCCTTGAACTCCTTGAAAATTTCAAAAACCGATGAAGCACTTCTATCCACTGTTCTCGCGTTGTACTTCGCATCTTATTGTTGCTGTTTGTCTTCTAAATGAGCCAAAATTTAATTGAATAAATTATGCACATGTACGTCTTTTGTAGCATTTCCATTTTCATTCTATTTTGTTGGCGTATTTTCTACTTCTTCTTCTTGTTTTTTGTTCTTTTTCCTTTATCAATTCTAACTTTAACCCATTCACTCAGTCCTCAGACCATCTCCTTCGTCTTCTTTTGTTGTTTCCAATATTTCTTTGCCGTTCAGTTTCTATTTAAATTTCAAACATAAATTTGAAATTTTTTTTTTGTCTTTTTGGCAACAAAATTTTTAACTAAAAATAATATTTTATAGCGGGTCTTTCATTAAGTGGTTTCTTTCTTTAAATTTAGATAATATAGAAAGTGTGTGTGAAGTATCATTGGAATTTTTTGATTCGTCTGATCGTTCTATTGATGGGATTACATGTGGAATATAACGTTGCTTAAATGTCTAACAAGGCTTTTCTGGGTGCAGCCTATCCGAAATGTTGAACTTTTTATAACTCTGGTACATAAATCAAGTTGAATGGATTGAAGGCATGAGTTATGTTGGCTTTGAAGACTGTGGCTTACACCAGCGTCTTAAGAAAACCCCAACAGAAAAAGCCTAACGGGTAGGAATCGCATGATCTTGGTAACCAGTTCCCTTCACCTCCATGTAAGATGATATTGCCTTCAAATCGCTCGTGCATAATATCCTGTTTGGCATGAGCTTTGTAGCATATAGAGACGTTCTGTTGAAACCACATGCCGCTGGTGTCAAGCTCATCAAATTCATGCAAAAAGATGTTGGCATGAATTTGTTGTTGCTGACTGTGCTGACCTGGTTGATGCCGTTCTTAAAGAGGTATGTACCAGAGATCAGCAATGAGTATTCAAAAAGATGAGTAGATTCGAATAATACTCATAACTTCAGATACTTATACGCATTCATACTTATTTTAATATCATGGAACCCGTACTCATATTCAAACGTTGAAGTACTCATCATATTCATACTTAACAACACGTACGATGTTGTTGATTTCGACTCTTCATAACGCAACATTTTCAGGAATCACAAAATAAGCATGAATCGCTTACGAATACTAAAATACTCACTAGAAGGTTGTATGTTTCCTCTGCTTGCTGCTCTGTCTTTTTTGCTTATGTGTCTGTTTTCTTTTTTTTTTTTTTTGTTAATGCAACAACAACTAAGACTGTAAATTTTGATGAATGATTCGAGTCATTCGAGTGAGTCATTTATAAGTATTACAAGTATTTTTCTAAAGTTATGAATCTAAATGAGTAGGCGTATGAATCAAACATATTTCGAATGGTATGAGTTTGATGTCAACGTTGTACGCATACTCATTGCAATCTGTACTTATAAATCAACGATTGTAGTGAGTACGAATGAATCAGATGGAGTAGTTTAATTTCAATATTGTTGGCTCACTTATAGCGAAAAAACGATTCATTGCTGGCCCCTGCTATGGACCGATGGCACGATGGCAAAATACACAACAAAAAGTGACGTTTTCGGGATGTGTTTGATGCTCTAGGCTCTCATGTATACTGGTACATACATGCATACATACGTAATTGGCCATTACAACCCTTCAGTCAGGATTACGGCCTAGATTCTCAGACCTCTCCGAATGACGGATTTCTTTGAGAAACTTTTTGGCAGGTTTATTTACTCTCAGAGTTTTTGCCAGAAATCTGCTGAGAGGAAGTCGCCAAAGAAATATTTTTTTTCATATTTCGTTTTGATGTATGGCTCGAACCCGGGCTTTACGTCTAATAAGCGAGCACACTACCTACTAGACTACGGCGACTACATGTATACTGGTACCGTCTCAAATTCGATGATTTTGGTTGCTGATGTACGCATTGAAGGCACCTTAGTCTAGTAGGTAGAAACAAAACGAAAAAATATTTTTTCGGCGATTTCCCCTCAGCAGATTTCTGGCAAAAACTCTGGAAGTAAATAAAATTCCCATGAAAAGTTTCTGAGAAAACATGTCGTTCGGAATCGACTTTAAACTGTTGGTCTCGCCACTCATGTATGAAAATGAATGCACACAACATAAGTGGTAGGAGAAGCTCGGTTGTAATCCTAACTAGATATCAACAATGAATCGTTTATTAGCTACTCATAAGCACCCATGAAATTTTGAATATAAGTGAGCCAACAATATTGAAATTTAACTCCTCTAATTCATTCGTACATTCACACGTACTCATTCGTACTCTAAGTACAGGTTGCAATGAGTATGCGTACAACGTTGACATCAAACTCATACCTAATCAAAATTTACAGTCTTGGTTATTGTTGCATTTACAAAAAAAAGAAAAAAACACGTAAGCAAAAAAGAAAGCAAACACACAACCTTTTAGTGAGTATTTTAGTGTTCGTACGCGAATCGTACTTATTTTGTGCTTCATGTATGGGTTGGGTTATGGACAGGCGAAATCAACAACAACAACATACGTGTTGTTAAGTGTGAGTACGGTGAGTACTTCAAACTTTGAATATGAGTATTGGTTCCATGATATTAAAATAAGTATGAATGCGTATAAGTATCAAAAATTATGAGTATGATTCGATTCTACTCATCTTTGAACTCATTGCTGATCTCTGGTATGAACCGATGGTACGATGGCAAAATACACAACAAAAAGTAACGTTTTCGGAATGTGTTGGATGCTTTTGGATTTCATGTATACTGGGACCGCCTCAAAGTCGATAATTGAAGTCACCGTAGTCTAGTAGGTAGCCATCTCCAGCAAAACGAAAATGAAAAAATATTTCTTCGGCGCCTTTTTCTCAACAGATTTCTGGCAAAAACTCAGAAAGAAAATAAAGTAGTTTCTCATGTATAAAACACACAACACAACACACAATATAATTGGTGAGAGAAGCTAGGTTGTAATCCTAACTGCAGGGTTGTAAAGACCATTTATGCATGTATGTATGTACACATTAATCCAGAAATAGGCCTCATCGCTGAAGATGATTCTTCTATTAAAATTCCAGGTCATTGCCAACTGCTCCAAATCCTTCTCAGCAACAACACGTATTTGCCTATGGTCGTCCCTGGCGATTGGGCAAAACAAACTGAATAAATGAAAACTATTGCGGCAGATGTAGCTTGAATGTACGTTATCAACTGCCAAAGTCGGGAAGTCATTGCTGGAGGACTCTATATATGTAAATGTATATATGTATGTATGTATATAAGTATTTTTGACAATTTGTAGCAATTTTTTCTTTAGAAAAAGAAGACTTCTATGCTGCTATTAAACAATTTTTTTTTAATTTTTGTTTAACAAAACAGCAATTAGACATTTTTATTTGTTGTTGTTGTTGTATTATTTAAGGTTTCATTTCTTTTGTCTCTTCGTTAATGAATGAATGAATGAATGAATAAAGTTTTCCATTGAAATGAAATGAAAAAAAAAGTGGCAAGTGGCAGTAAGTTTAAGGTGGCGGGGGGCATACATAACAATTGTAATTATGTTTTCAAATTTAAGACTCTTGAGACTTTTTACTTTCCATGCCACCACCATTAACCGTCAACCATGCCTTCTTAAAACATTTTCAAGCATAATTTCAACAAAATTTTTAGTTTCAAATTAAACTCCGCCAAAAGAAAAGGAACAGAAAAGACAAGAAAAACACAAGAAATGGAAATGAAACAGAAAATATTCGTATACGAGAGCCATTGTTATTGCTGTTCAGTTTTTTTTTCATGTTTTTTTCTCGTACATTAATGGCTTGAAAGCATTTGCATACATAAGAACGTCGTACATCATTCATGTAAATTTCATTCATAACAAATGATGTAAAATTCATTATTTATTAATTAATTACGGGGGTTTTTCTACGCACTGATGAGAATACAAACAAAAACAGTTTAATAAATAAATAAATTAAAATAATTATTATTGTTGTTGTTTTTTTGTTGAAGTTTAATTGTTAAAATTATTCAAAGATTGGAGAAATATTGGTACAGTACTTGCAACACCTTATAGCTTCACATTACTAACGGGGGAAGTACGGTATTTGAGACACAAATAAAGAATTTTTCAGTTTTGCAGAAATCCAATGAATTTTGGTTGGTTCTACATGTAAGGAAAAAATTAAAGCCACCTAGAAGATGTCACACAAATATGGCCAGAGAAAACAAGACGTATTCATTATTTAAAAATATATTTTACTTGACAGAATGGCAGCCCATCCTACGCTTGCTGAACTGGGATTTAACATGTTGACTGCCGCGACAATTTTCAGAAAACTGGCCGAGCAAGCCAACATTGACTTTTTGTTCTTTTTCCAGAAGCCATTTATCGATACTAGCACTGATACAATACGATTTTATTAGTAGCTAAACAAAAATGCCAGGTTTAGTGAGTACGTGATAACTAGTAGTAGGCACACTAGAAGGGAACGTAATCTATGAGTTATCTTGTAGTCGACAGTCAACGTGACAAAGCATATAAAGGGTTCGCCAAATAACTTTTTTTTTGAAAATGCTTTAAAAAAAAACTACTGAATATTTTTTTTTATTATTATTTTTTTCTTTTTTTATTTGAAAGTACAATCATTCCGGTTAATAATGGAAAATAATTTCATTCAAATAGCTGCTCGGCACGCCATGCAGTAGCCTACACGATCGGTCCAATTTTTAAGCACATTATCGATTGTGTGCAGCTGTATTTCACCAATGGCTTCACGAATATTGTCCTTTAAAGCGTCAATTGTCTCTGGCTTGTCGGCGTAACACATATCTTTGACGGCAACCCACAAATAATAGTCCAACGGTGTCAAATCGCAGCTCCGAGGTGGCCAAGCGACATCAGCTCTGCCGCTGATAATGCGATCTTCAAAAACAGGGCGCAAAACATCGAGTGTAGCTTCGGCTGTGTGGCACGTAGCGCCGTCCTGTTGAAACCAAATATTGCCAATATCCTCCTCTTCAATTTTTGTGAACAAGAATTCGTTCAACATGGCCTGATAACGATCGCCATTGACTGTAACGGCCACTCCTTGCTCATTTTCGAAGAAAAATGGTCTAATTATGCCTCTGGACCAAAATCCGCAGCAAACAGTGACTCATTTTGAGTGCGTCGTCTTTGCAATGTATGTATGCGGGTTTTCTGTGTCCCAAATGCGACAATCTTGCTTGTTTACATACCCGCCAAGATCAAAATGAGCTTCATCTGAAAAGATGATTTTTTTTTTGCCAAAATCAGCACCTTCTGGTGTAGGCTACTGCATGGCCAGCTGAGGCTGAGAAGAAGTCGCAGAAGAAATATTTCTTCATATTTCGTTTTGTTGGAGATGTCTGATCTGTTGTTTGAACCATGGCCTTATGTCTAATAAGCCAACCCACTGCCTATAGTGAAGAGTTGCTTTTTGACTTATTGTTTCGTTCTTATCGTCAGGAGTCGACTCTGTATAAAAGTTCTGTGATGTTCGCAAGGTGAAAAAGAGTGAAAGCGATGAAACTTATCAACATGTGCGAGATCTGAACCGGTATTACTCAAGGTTTTAGCCAAGCAATTTTACCATAACACCAGGCCTCATTTACTTGATCCAACTATTCACGCACTATGCCTCTTGCATAAGAATCTGTGATAATTAATTCGATGGCGTCAGAGAACATTAAGTAATTGCGACAAGAGTTCTTCAAGGTTCCTTTTCAGGGCCACGAATTGTGGAATGTGATGTGTGACTGTCTAATTTATATAAAAATTCTGAAATTGCAATATATTGTAGGATTCACTAAGGAAATATGGTTGTACTCTTTAAATGCAGAATAAGAAGTGGAGCGACTTACTTCTGTACTTGAATAGAGTGGCTATCCATCGCATAATAGCGATTCTTACACCACCACTGTCCTTTTGATAGGCATGCCGAAAACCTCTGAATTTTGGCATATGACTTCTACTTGAATTGTGGATCTGAGGACGAGGAAGAGACTGTCATTCACTTCATGCGTCAGTGCCCTGCTTTTATCGTAAAGAGAAGAAGGTTTTGTATCTCTCCCTTTCACACATCTTTAACTGAGCTCTGTAATATAAGGATTGCTGTAATAGCAAGGAAGCAATTTGGACTGGTTAGCAGGCTAGAATTTATTATGATATATGTAACTAAGTGGGACCTTTTTCTTAAATAGCGGTCTGCCACATTGCCTTACCTAACCTGAGGTGTGCAACTATTTCCAACCGAGGCCATTAGGCTAATTAAACTCTAAGTAAAGCTAATGAAACTAAATTAGGCTCATTATTACAGAAAATCTATCCCGATTACTCGAAGGTAGAAAAGAGAAACACTGAAGATTCGATTGGTCGAGCATAACTAAATTCCTTAGAGTGACTTAAATATTGAAAGAAGCCAATGAGAGTTCAAATGCATTTTAACGAATTCCGTAGTATAACAGATTGTTATTGCCAAAGGTAATTAACCTGAAGCAGCTCTATGCTTCACTAGGATGTCAGCAATTTTAATATCACCAAGTACATTTGGAAGAGGACAGTGTTGCAGCAGGAGATACAATTCTAATACGAAATGTACTAATAACTGCAATAAGAGGAACTCTCCAAAATGCCAGCAAAAATGGGCAAACATTCCCTGAAGTGTGTCTACAAGTTATCATGGATTTTAAAAGATGAATTTAGAGATGTATTGTTAAAGTAGTTGATAGGAACGGGGTTACTTGATAGGGGATGGCTACCCAAAATTGCTCGGGTACTCTATAACCACAAAATAATGGAGACACTGGAGAACATGTTGCGCGCAAATGTCAAAGCGAACATCGATTGGAAATAGAATTTGAGATCAGATAGGTCCGAATGGTGGTCCTTAGGAATTGGGTTACCTGAAATTGTATCCAAAATTACATCTGGCACTGTATCTGCACAAAATGTCCTGAATACCCATGTAATGGAGAAACTGTAGAACACGTTGTGAGCAAATGTCAGAGCGAATATGGAAAGGAAATAGAATTTGGGATCGAACAAACTTCTAATGGAAAAAAAATGTAATGAAGGTGATGCTACCATTCAAGGAGAACTGATTAATAAGGTAAACTATTGCGTTAACACAATTTGTGTTGGAAGCGAAGCATAACAGAGTATCTGTCAAGACGGTAAACGTACAAATCGAACAAAATGCTCCAACTACGCTAAGCAAAGCCTTCAATTTCAAGCAAAACAACCACTTCTCTACAGCAAGCATTCCCGAAGGTAACAGTCGTACTTGCTTGTTTATTATTGGCTTTCTAAACATACACGGTTGGCCAATACAACCCTTCAGTCAGGATGACGACCTAGCTTCTCGTAGCACTTATGATGAGTGAATTAATTTTATACATGAGTGGCGAGACCTACAGTTTAAAGTCGATTCCGAACGACAGATCTTTTGAGTAAATTTTTTTACTCTCATAGTTTTTGCCAGAATTCTGCTGAGAGGAAATCGCCGAAGAAATATTTTTTTTCGTATTTGGTTTTGGTGGAGATGTTTGACTTGGTGTTTGAACCTAGGCCTCATGTCTAATAAGTCAACACATTACCTCTGCTAGACTACGGCAAGTTCATTCTTGAGATACTTACTTAATTATTCGGCCACTAAGAACCCTTTTATCTGATATCGGCCTGCATTCACACATCTCTTCAGACTCTTCTGCTTCTTGAGCGTCTTCGTCAGTTGTTTACGAATCAATGACAAGACTTCCTTAATTTGATCCTTCCAATGCAAACATCGTCATCCTCTACGCTGACTTCCACTAATCCCCGCTTCAAATACCCATCTCGCCTGAACATCTTCTTCCATTCGAAAGACATGGCCGAGCCAGCACAGATGCTGGATATTAATGCGCTCCACATCGTCCATGTTGTTGAGTAGTTCATACAGCTCATTAATGGATTGGATACAGAAACGTACGTAGGACCTTTCTCGCGATTACTCTTAAGACTAATAAAACGGTATGGACACTATCATACTTCTGCGCCATAAGAAACCACAGAGATCATGAGCGGTTTATAGAGTATAGAGTCATACGATAGAGGTCTGTGCTACGTATATACATATTAGGTCATCAACAATTCAGTAAGAATTATGATCCAACTTCTCACATCACTTATGTTGTGTGTTAATGTCACACATGAGTGACGGGACCTATAGTTTCAAGTCGACTCCGAATGCCAGATTTTTTGAGAAACTTTACTTGACAATTTTATTTCTTTTAAAGAGTTTTTGCCAGAAATCTGCTGAGAGGAAGTAGTCGAAGAAATATTTTTTCATATTCCGTTATGCTCGAGATGTCTGACCTGGGGTTTGAACCGTGGCCTCAAGTCTAACGGCGACTATAATTTAAGTTTCCATGCATTTCTTTTCCAGTAAATACTGTTTATGTGTGATAAATAAAAGGAAAAATTAAAATTTATGCTGATTACAGTATAATAAGTCTTCAAAAGTGAAGCTTTACGCAACCAAATAAATAATGAAACAAAAGAAGACCAGAAGGAAAGGTTTCATTATTTTTTCTTTTCTTTCTTTTCCTTATCCTGCATTAATTTTAAGAAGCTTATGACAGTATTTCTCTCTCAACAAAAATCGAAGAAAATCTTTACCTAGCAACACTCAACACCAAGATCCCTAGAAGCCTAACGAAATATGCTGAGATTCCCTTCTAAATGTGGCACAAATTAAAACAAAAGAGCCGCCATCAAAAGGTATCTGTAACCATTTGCCCTTATCATTAAACAACAACAACAACAGCAACAACAATAAAAACTCTGGTGAGAAATTTCCAACCACAACTACACCTGTCCGTTTCGATTTAAACTTGTGCCTACACATAGCCCCTGTATAATAGAGAAGCTATGATGGCTGGCCATCCAGCCAGCAATTTGTAGATTGTTGAGCAGCAGTTTTGCTTGTATCGTTTGGGTTTTCATAAGTAAATATTTGATTACTTAAACAAAACTGAGAGCGACAAAAAAAAGCGAAAGAGAAACTTTCCAGCTCCAAATACCTTTCGCATATTTATAAGGATTTTCTCTTCTTTATGAAAACACTAAAAGTGGAAGGGGATGGTTCTACGAAAGATGAGGCAAAAGTTTCATTTTACCTTTTCGTAGTGTATAGACAGACAAACAGACAGACATTGCTACATATTTTTCGTTTGGCAATTTTAGTTTAAAATTGTTTTGTCGTAGCTGCTGTTGCCGCTGCTGTACTCGTATAACATAGTTTTGGCAACATCAACATTTGGCGACACTTTTATTTAAATTAATACAAACAGTTTTCGTAAAACGATAAAGTTTCCTTTTTTAATTTGCTGTGCGGGGGGAGGGGGGGGCGGTTTATATCGTTACGTTATGCTCCAGATATGTAAAGGAATGTATTTGTTTTATTGGGGCATTAAGTTTGGAGGCTAAATATGCTAAGGATTACTACAGAGCGGGATAATTGGCAAAAAAAACAAACGCTTGATGGAATTTTGTGAATGATCCGAAGGTTAGAAAATCTATCTTGGACAAAAGTATGAAAAGCGTCACAAGTCCATGGTAACTAGTTTCTTTGGGTCATAATCTCACAATGTACACACGAGAATAAGTAGCCGTAGTCTAGTAGGTAGTGTGTTGGCTTATGAGACGTAAAGCCAGGGTTCGAGCCCCAGGTCAGACATCAAAACGAAATATGAAAAAATACATCTTCGGCGATTCCTCTCAGCAGATTTCTGGCAAAGACTCTGAGAGTAAATAAATTTGCCATGAAAAGTTTTTCAAAAATCTATCGTTCGGAGATGACTTTAAACTGTAGGTTCCGCCACTCATGTATAAAATTAACACTCACTACATAAGTGGTGTGAGAAGCTAGGTCGTAATCCTGACTAAAGGGTTGTAATGACCAATTATGTATGTACACACGAGAACTATGTTACTATGAAAACTACAGATCCATTTGTACTATTATCGGAATAAAAATTTTAAACAGATCAAACGATTTTGTTAAAGTTATAGGGAATACGACGTTGACGTAGTCTAGGGGTTTGTGTCTTTGATTATAAGACCTGAAGCCACGATTCAAACCCCAGGTTAGACATCTCTAGCAAAATTAAATATAAAAAAATATTTCTCGGCGACTTCTTCTCAGCAGATTTCTGGGATATAAATTTGCCGTGAGAAGTTATTTAAGAAATCTCTTGTTCGGAGTCGACTTTGAACTGTAGTTTCCGCCACATACATACAACCCTTTAGTCAGGACTACTACCTAGTTTCCCACACCTCTTACGTTGTGTGTGTTAATTTTTTTATACATGAGTGGCAGGACCTACAGTTTAAAGTCGACTCCGAACGAAAGATTTTTGAGAGATTTTATTTACTCTCAGAGTTTTTGCCAGAAATCTGCTGAGAGGAATTCGCCGAAGAATCCTGTATAGTCTTCGGAAGGTTCCGCCACTCATGTGTAAAATTAGCACACACAACATAAGTGAGCTTAGAAGCTAGGTTGTAATCCTGACTAAAGGGTTGTAAAGTAATTATGTGTGCATGTATAGGGAATACATTTTGATCTGGTTTAAGTGTAGAACTAACTAACTTAATCACGTTTTATGAGTAACTCCAGAGTAACAGAAGCCGGTGCGCAACATCTTGCGTGCCTCTGAATGGAGGACCGATGGTCTGAATATCCTGTAGAGAATTATTCCATTTCACTGCTTAGGTATACAAGCGGACTTGTGGTAAATCTTGTAGAGTTACTTCAGATAGCCAATCTTCTTAAGTTTTTTGAGAATGGCAAAGAATAAGCAAAAGTTTTGCAAAAGTAGAAGATGTAAATGCAGTTGCTTAGAGTTCGAGAAAACTCTTCAGAGAAAATCACATATCTAAGTGATTTAATTTGAAAATTCTTGTAAAATATGATTGCACGAAGGCAAAAAAAGATCCCAGATGATACTAAATGCCGAAGGAGTCCAGATGAGTATGGGATTATTATGGCCTTACTGTTAGCCTCACAATTAAATCAAATAACAGCTTCAAACATTAATCCACATGTTAGTACATACGAACTGAAATGTAACTGCTTAATGTCCTCAATTGAGCTCACATCAAATGATGTACATCGGAGTTAAACTCCTGTACAAAAAGCAAAGGGATACAGTGCAGCGCTGAGAAAGGAATAGGAAGTCCTTAAGCCTATTATGATGTGAAGTAGGTTAATTAACGGAAGAGTAGTCATGTGACTGGCCACTCAATGAATCACCACTATTCCCCATTTCAGCAGCATATGGTTCTGACTATAATATGTCTAATAAATACTGGGACCAATGGGAAGTACCCAGCTAAAATACAAATAATCAAAAGTCTATCACAGAATATCAAACCATTGGTCCTGCTGTTGGTATTGTTTTTTATATGGAGTAATGGGCGTTATTGTTACGTATATTGACGAGCTAATTAGCCCACAAGCTATGTTCATTCTGAATGAAGTGAAAACACGCCAGTTGTCCTTAGAATTCTATCTCTCTTCCTGAAGAAAATCTCCTAGTTTGTTACTGATTTGGAAATTACAATTCTTACTGGAATATATAGCAAAAATCGATGGAGATAGTTAGCAATTACAACCCTTTATTCAGGATTTCAAACTAGTTCCTCCCATGACCTACATATGTTGAGTATATTACCTTAGCCATGAGTGGCTGGACCTAAAGGTTAAAGTTGAATTCAAACGACAGATTTCTTGAGAAACTTTTCATGTCAATTTTATTTCATTCTCAGAGCTTTTGTCTCTCAGAAGACATAGAGAGTCGCCGATGAAATTGCTGTTTTTTCGAGACGATTGAGCTGAGGTTTGAACTACTAGCTCTCATCTGTTACATTATCTACTAGACTAGGGCGACTCTTTACCTTCTTTGAGTCTACGTTAATAGTCTATGAATTATGTTATACCCTCGTAAAGAAGCAATGGCTTTTGGTTATTTTTAGAAATAAAAGGAGTTACTGGTCTGGTGTGCATTATACAATGCACATAGAAAATGAACATTGCACTAAATCGATATGGAATTTAAACCTGCCATCCATTTTATAACGCTTCAACAATTTACGTCAACAACTCTATCAAAGCATAACAAGAATCAGGTTTGCCTTTTGGAATATAGAAAGTAAGACTAATGTTAGTGGACCCAACTTTTATGGAACAGTATACCAGTAACAAAATGAATATGAAAACCAGATTCATAATTCGTATTTTAAAGGTTTTCGAAAGCAAGAACCTTACTTAAAGAGCCGATCATTCCAAGCCATAGAATGGTCATGGTGAAATATACAGTGAGCGTCAAAAGAAACTGTCCACTAAAGATAAAATTCTAACAAACACCGTACTCAACTTTTACCACTTAAGGAGAGTGCCCGAAAAAATATGATAACATTTCGAATTTTTTTGTTTTTTTTTCGTTTGTTTCAATTTTAAAAACTGTTAAGGAAACAATTTTAAAATAAAAATAACGGTAATTTATTAACGTATATTTTTTTTAAATGTACAATCTCTTTTGACGCACACTGTATGCCTATGCATAGCTTGAAAATTCTCCATTAATTTTTAATAAAAGAATGTTTCCATTATGTTTTCCTTGACTTATTTTTAATCTTAAAAAAACAGTGGCCATCAGTTAATTATTTTCAATGTCTGCCAGGCACTAAATTGTAAACGATTTTTCTGTTACTCATTATTGTTGTTGTAGTTGTTATCGGTATCGTCCTTGTTATCTTTTATTGTTGTAGTATTCATTTTCTCCATATTTTAGTGATTGTGGTTGTTACTACCACACTACTGCTACTGCTGCTGTTGTTGCTAATGCTGCTACTGTGTGCCAACAAAGCGTTAAATTGTTTCCCACTCTCCTGTAGAATACTACACTAACAGTACTCCTCCTCTCTCTCTCTCTCCCTCTCTCTGTGACAATTTCAACACAATAAAACTAAACGTAACACAGAGAACTGAGTAAAGCTTCTAAAAAGTAAATTAAATCTCGTGCTCAAAAATAAGTTTTCCAAAGTAAAAGTACTACTGCTTGGGTAACAAGAACAAGGCAGGCAGGTGTTACTGAAGTGTTCTTTTCCTCTTTTTGTTGTTATTTTTTTTGGAAATTTTCTTCTTCCTTTTTTTCTCCAAAAAAAAAAAAACCAAACCAAATTATATTTAAAACAAATGCAAATTTCTTCTTGAGAAAAAAAAAAAACATAAAAAATTAAGAATGAAACAAACTTCCTTCCTCTCTTTATCCTCGAAACTAAATTTGAATTTTATCACTTTCATCTGAAGCATGTTCCTAGCAATAGAAGCTGCTGCATTACATTTTATATCCGCCAGCCACATAAACTCTTACTTTTCATTTACGTTTCATTCTACGGACGTTCACAATTATGTTAATCGAGGATATTTTTTTTTATGTTTATTTTTGTGGAACTAATTTTCATTATAATTTAACCTTAAATATTGTCACATGATGTCATTACGTTCGTATTTTATGACACAGTTCGCGCTTTGATTCTTATAAGAATATTCTGTCTTCAAACAAACATTTCAAATTATTTGGCATTTCATAATAACACAGTAAATGCAGTCATAAAACTTGTAAAAATATGGCACATTTTATGGCCACATTTTTCTTTGAAAGTATGGCTGATAATATCATTGTCAAGTTTATGGAATAGCTTAAACGCTTAAAGATTTCTGAAAGTAAAATAAATTTAGAAGAAAAAATATGTACATACTTCAGGAATTATTGTATCAACATGCTCTATTTGTCTTCCACTAGTCCTCTTAAAGACATATGGCTACAAACAATATTTCCATCATACACAATTTGCTGCCATTATTTTGAAAGTGTTCCTTACTCGACCTTGGTTGCCTGGCCCTTTAAAATTGCAACCTGACATCATTCTTGTAACATACATACAAAATTGGTCATACAATCCTTCAGTCAGGATTACGACCTAGTTTCTCACAACACTTATGTTGTGTGTGTTAATTTTATACATTAGGGATGGGACCTACAGCTTAAAGTCGACTCCGAACGACAGATTTTTGAGAAATATTTCATGGCAATTTTATTCACTCTCAGAGTTTTTGCCAGAAATCTGCTGAGAGGAAGTCGCCGAAGAAATACTTTTTTTTTGTATTTTATACTGATGTCTGGCCTGGGGCTCGAACTGGCTTTACGTCTAATAAGGCAACACACTACCTACTAGACTACGGCGACTTCAAGAAACTGTACATTATGGATAAAATTCTAACAATCACCAAACTCAACGTTTAACACTTAAGGAGAGTACCCGAAAAAATTTAGCAATATTACGAAATTTTTTTGTATTTTTTTGTTTCAATTTTAAAAATTTACAATGAAACAATTTTAAAATAAAACATAACGGTAATTTATTAATGTAAATATTTTTTTAATGTACAGTTTCTTTTGACGCTCACTATACTTATACATAATTGATTACTAAAACCCTTCAGTCAGGATTACAACCTAGCTTCTCACACAACTTATGTTGTTTATAGTAATTGTATACATGAGTAACGGACTTACAGTTAAAAGTCGATTCTGAACATCGAATTTTTTTTCGAAACTTTTCATGGCAATTTTATTTCATTCTCAGGGTTTTTGTCAGAAATCTGCTGAGAGGAAGTGTGCGAAGAAATATTTTTTTTTCATATTTCGTTCTGGTGGAATTTTCTGAACTGGAGTTCGAACCATAGATCAGCAATGAATCATTTTCTCGCTACTCATAAGCACACATGAAATTTTGGAAATAACTGAGTCAACCATATTGAAATTTATCTATGTACTCTGATACATTCGTACTCACTACAACCGTTCATTTATAAGTACAGGTTGCAATGAGTATGCGTACAACGTTGACATCAAACTTATACCGTTCGAAACATGTTTGATTCATAAGCCTACCCATAACGTTAGAAAAATACTTATAATACTTATAAATGACTCACTCGAATGACTTGAATCATTCATCAAAATTTACAGTCTTAGTTGTTGTTGCATTTACAAAAAAAGAAAAAGACGCAAAAGCAATAAAGAGAGAGAAGCAAGCAGAGCGAACATACAACCATGTATTGAGTATTTTAGTGTTCATAAGCGAATCATACTTATTTTGTGATTCTTGTAAATGTTGAGCTATGGAAAGTCCAAATCAACAACATCACACGTGTTAAGTATGAATATGATGAGTACTTCAAACTTTGAATATGAGTAGAGGTTCCATGATATTAAAATAAGTATGACTGCGCATAAGTATCAGAAATTATGAGTATGATTCGATTCTACTCATCGTTTTGAATACTCGTTGCTGATCTCTGGTGTGAACCGAGGCCTCATGTCTAATAAGTCAACACACTACCTCTGCTAGAGTACGTCAAGTTCTTTCTTGTGATACTTACTTTGTTATTCGGCCATTAACAACCCTTCTATTTGATATCGGCCTGCATTAACACATCTCTTCAGACTCTTCTGCTTCTTGAGCGTCTTCGTCAGTTGTTTACGAATCAATGACAGGCCTTCCTTAATTTGATCCTTCCAATACAGACATCGTCATCCTCTACGCTGACTTCTGCTAATCCCCGTGTCAAATACCCTTTTCGCCGGAACATCCTAACTGCATGGCCGAGCCAGCGCATAATGCGCTACACATCGTCCATGTGTTTGAGTAGTTCATACAGCTCATTAATGGATTGGATACAGAAATCAGCACTAACTCGCAATGAAGCTAGTACGTACGAAGGACTTTTCTGGCGAATACCCTCAAGGCGGACAAATCCGTGCTTAATAATGTCCAAACTTCTGCGGCATAAAGAATCACAGAGAGGATGAGCGATTTGTAGAGTATAAGTTGCGTCGTACGAGAGAGGTCTCTGTTACATAAATACATACATATATACATATTAGGTCATTACAACAAGTCAGTCAGAATTATGATCTAGCTCCATTCGCACCACTTATATTAATTTTATAAATGAGTGGCGGGACATACAGTTTAAAGTCGATTCCGTAAGACAGATTTTTAAGAAACTTTTTCATGGCAATTTTATATTTACAATCGGTGTTTTTGCCAGAAATCTGCTGAGAGGAAGTCGCCGAAGAAATATATTTTCATATTTCGTTTTATAGGAGATGTCTGACCTAGGGTTTGAACCGATGCCTCATATCCAATAAGCCAACACACTACTTTGTAGACTACTGAGGAACTATTGCGTATTGAAACCACAGTACCATCTGCTACCACGATCTCTGACATAATTTTTGCTGGTAGCGGCGGAATTAAGATAGACAAACTCACTGACAACCTCGAAAGTATAGTTCTCGACCGTACTCTGGGATTCAATACGCCTCATGTCCGCATATTGTCGACAGCATATTCATCGTTTTTCCCTTATTTACTAACATAACCATCGTGATTGATTCCCGTTCAATAGAGATTCGCATACTATCGGGTTTAATGCTGATAGTACAGTCAGACAGCCTTCATTTTCCACGTTTAGCTTCCATTAAAGAGTTTCTTGTAAGATGAGCTCCAATAACATCTGTTGTTGATATAGTTGGTACAAGGATTCGTTCAATGTCCCTGAGACATTGTGTAGCACGGCAAACATTAGCGAAAAATTCGTCTTCCATATGCCGTCATACTATTATTCGATATAATATATCGAATATATATATATTACCATGTTATTATTGAGCCAATCTTCTATATATTTCATTTCTACCTGCCTTAATCGAAGGTTTTCAGCATTCCAGCACACCATCTATAAGTGGCAATCACATCAACTGTAGTAGATTTGCTCACACGAATCATGTTAAAATGTTCTTATCACATACGCCTTCAAGTCTTCAACGTAATATCAATCTATGCTCTTAACAATAGCCAAAAATCCTCCCCAATTTAAAATCCACAAATCCAATTAACATCCAACTACGTCAGCAAGCATCTTAGCATTAATGAGAATAGGATGATGGCATGGAACTTTAGACACACTTTTCTTTATTCCTGTCTCCACAGCTTGCGATAGTATCCCTCAAATCAATTTATTGCAATTATTGCTCATTACAATCACAATAACAAAGAAATATTTCTTATCAATAACAGCCAGAGGAACTGCGCAATGAGTCGTCATTATGTAAAGTTTCACCAGAGCATATCAATCATGACTTACATTAACAAGGTTTTATAGTAGCCGTTTAGCCTCTTGAATATCCAAAATTTTTCTCGACAATATGTTGTAGTTATACGTGTAAGTCCATCTGTGTCTGCCACTGAAATCCGGTGGGGCAATACATTTTCACCAACACAATTAGGTGGTTCTCATTTGTATTATAAGGCGGATGCATGACAACCATATGAAAAGGCTTCTAAAGCTTCAAGCGAGTCAAACTGATCGCTTATTGGCGAATGATTTCTAAAAATACCTCAGCGACTGTTCTGTTTTGCTATGTAAATATACAGTGAGCTTCAAAAGAAACTGTACACCATGGATAAAATTCTAACAATCACCAAACTCAACTTTTACCACTTAAGGAGAGTGACCGAAAAAATTTGACAATATTTCGAAATTATTTATAATTTTTTTTTGTTTCAATTTTAAAAAGTGGCAATAAAACAATTTTAAAATAAAAATAACGGTAATTTATTAATGTACATTTTCTTTTGACACTCACTGTAGGGGGTGCTTTTAAAAACTTTAATTTGTTTTTAACTAGAAATGCAATTTAGATGACAATGTATCCGTACTTAGAAGCACACATTTATTTATCTTTTATACGTTTATTGTTCTTGTGCTACAGTTTATTTTTTTGTTTGTGTGTAAAATTCAGTTTAAATCTGTTTTCGGAATTGAATTCTTTTCTACACCCAATTCAAATTGTTGTTTGCAGCCAAAGAGCTTTAAGCCAAATGTAATTTTCATTTCATTTTTGTACGCAAATATTTACATGGTATTCGTGGGAGTTACTTAACTTTACACTTAAGACTAGTTGCTGCTGCTGCTGGTGCTGGTGCCATTGCTGTTGCCGCTCACTTCGTTTGATAATGCTTATGATGGCAAATATGCACGATGCACAATGTTGTCTGTTCGCATATTAGGAAGGCAGCATTAAAATATTGTTTGAATTGAATTCTTTTTATTTTTTTGTTACGAAATTAATTTAAAAAAATTTTTTTAGGTGGCTAAATAAGTTTCATGGTACAATTAATGCGTTCAAACGATTTCGATTTTTTTTAGAAACTGGTTTAAAACAGCTTTATTTGAGTTTAAAGTTATGTACTTAACATATGTATTATGCAGGCTATTTATCGATAACAGCCCTAATATATCTGAGATCAACTTCTTTATATGTGTGGTAATTAAGATTTTGACACAATTAATGCGTTCAAATGATTTATATTTTGTTTTAGAAGCTGGTTTTAAAAGAACTTTATTGACATGTAAAGTTATATACTTAACGTATGTATACTGCAGGCAATTTATCGATAACAGCCCTAATATATCTGAGATAAACTCCTGTGTATATGTGTGATAAATAAGATTTTTACACAATTTATGCATTCAAACGATTTATATTTTGTTTTATAAACTGTTTTAAAACAACTTTATTTGCCTTTAAAGTCATGTATTTAAGATATGTATTATGCAGGCAATTTATCGATAACATGTCTAATATATCTGAAATAAACTCCTGTGTATATGTGTGGTAAATAAAATGTTGACACCATTAATGCGTTCAAACGATTTATATTTTGTTTTATAAACTGCTTTAAAACAACTTTATTTGCTTTCAAAGTCATGTATTTAACATTTGTATTATGCAGGCAATTTATCGATAACATGCCTAATATATCTGAGATAAACTCCTCTGGTAAATAAGATTTCGACACAAATAATGCGTTCAATGATTTCTATTTTGTTGTAGAAACTGTTACAAATCAACTTCATTTGCTTTTAAAGTCATACACTTAACATATGTATACTGCAGTCAATTTATCGATAACAGCCCTAATACATCTGAGATCAACTCCTCTGTATATATGTACGTGCTAAATAAAATTTTGACACAATTGATGCGTTCAAATGATTTCTATTTTGTTTTATAAACTGTTTGAAAACAGCTTTGTTTGCCTTTAAAGTCATTTAATTAGCATATGTATTATGCAGGCAATTTATCGATAACATGCCTAATATATCTGAGATCAACTCCTCTGGTAAATAAGATTTTGACACAATTAATGCGTTCAAACGATTTATATTTTGTTTCATTAACTGGTTTAAAACGACTTTATTTGCCTTTAAAGTCATGTACTTAACATGTTTATTATGCATGCAATTTATCGATAAAACCCCTAATATATATGAGATAAACTCCTCTGTGTATGCAGGGTAAGTAGTTGCGTTCATTATCACATCATACTCGTATGTAATAATTTGAAATGTAATGATTTCAAGATTTAATGATAACTAAACTATCATTTCAACAAGCATGCTCATTCAGTCATTCACTCACTCATTCCTTCATTCATATCTCGGGTAAATTGTGTTAGTTTAGCATGATAATTTAAGTAAAATGTCTACAAAGAACAAACTTAGACTTTACTACTACGAAAAATGTGTCTTTTTACCCCCATTTTATTCCCCCAAAAGATGACAAACTCTACTCCACTCTGGAAATGAATGAAAGGAATGCAAAATAAACTGAAAATCTAAATCAAATACTCTCGTAATTCTTATTTATAACAAATTATATACGATGATCAAATATTCCACCCACATACTATAGTACTGCACGAACAACGAGTACAACATTCAACAGAATGCATCATTTCTCCTCTCTTTTACAGTGGCTTTTCCTGTGTACGTGTACATGCATGCATGTGCATGTGTTTGTGTTGCTTTTCGGAAAACCTATCAAAATTTTTCATTCATATAATTGCATTTCCAAACATATTCATACTTACAGATGATATGTATGTATGTATGTACACACACGTACTTGCTTTGATGCATTATCATAGAGTAGAAGGGATGTGGCAGCTGGAAGGAAGAGATCAAATAACCAACAAAAAAAAAAACCAAAAAAAAAAGAATAAGAAAACATGTAAAGTACGTGTTTAAAAGGATGTAACACAAGAATTCTACAAGAATATTCTGTGGTTAGAGATTTTCTTCATGCATTCTTGTTATTGTGGCATTCTCAAGCAAGTTGCAAGACGTTATGACCTGTATACAGTGAAAGTCGTTGGAAATCGTACAAACGGATTAATTTGAACGGAACCTCAGATTTCGTTGCTACAACATACTCTGCTTCAGATACAATATTAACACATTGGCAATGGCTAGCGGTGTAAACGGTCGTGACTTGTTGCTTCACAGCGTCGGCTGACGTCGTTTAAATACGTCAGTTACTTATTGGTTCACAGATGAGGGAAGCACATTGGTTGTAAAGTATGGTTCACTTGCGTTTTTGCGGTCTATGACACAGTATGGTCAGTCGCGCTGCCGCGAAAGGTTGTAAAACATGGTACAGGTGCACCGTCGCGAAAGAGTTAGTAATTGATTGTTCTGATTACGGAGCCAGTCAGTGAAAATCGTACACGAATTGCTTTTGAATTCCATTATTTGTACGGAGTTTGCTCTTATTGAACGTGCAATCGTTTAGAACTGTAGTTCAAGCATTACATCGTAAATGTTGGTGATAAGTCGCTCCAAATTGTTTCGGTTCAAATAAAATATGAACTCGTGCAGCCCTTGAGCTGAGCAACTTCTTCTTCCCTAGTTTGGTAGAACTTGGTCAGTACAGGGACTGCGTTTACCTGCGGCGTCACAACGGACCGCTATGTGTGCTCAAGGGAACTTTTGGTAACAGAGCTACCACTCCAATCTAACAAAACCCAAAACATATGAACTCATATAACCATCTGGTCTTCAACACTTTTGCACAGTCGTAGGATAACAACATAGGGTATTCTTAGAGAATTCTTAAGTCTGCTGATATCCATCAGAGATTTTCGGATCAGATATGATATGTATTCGTCCACGATTCGGTGAACGTAATACCCTTAAAGAATTTGCCGAAGACTAACAGAAATAAACGCTCTGGTATATGCAGCACTATCTAAACTTTTGCCAGCCAATTATAATCTCTATGGGAAGAGTTTTGATTCTTGAACCAGACTATCCGTGTATAGTGTGAAAATAGAAATATTGGGGCATTGTAAACTAAAAAAAAAACCTCTTGTAGAGTAGGAATCTTCAAACTCAGTAAATATATACATACATACGTAATTCGTCATTACAACCCTTCAATCAGGATTACGATCTAGCTTCTCAACATCACTTTGCCATGAATAGAGTGAGAATAGAACCGGCCTTCTATAGGGGCATTTTACACTAACAAAACAACGTACAGGACAGGAATCGCTTCAAACTCTGTAAGTGGATTCGGTAATTAAGAGAACGAATCATATACTCTTCGGCGTTAATGTATTTCAGAAGTAATCATTAAAACCCCAGAAACTAGGCAGGGCGTTATTCCCACTGATACCGGAGAAAGCATTGTAAAGAAATCTTACAGAAGTAGAGGTACTATATAGTAGAATGCTTGGTCGCAGTAGCTTTGAAACTCGAAAATAATAATAACAATAGACAGCACTTGACAAGGGATATTTTGAAGCATAAATCTGTAATTGAGTCAGTATTCGTGGAACTGATAAACAATATTACTATTTGGATTGGCTATTCTCCTACTTTACCTTCGTTCTTTTAATCAAGATGAGTAATAGACAGGAAGCGCAGGCTTATATTACGTTACTGACATTTGGATTTCACTTTAAAGTCGATTCCGGACGACAGATTTTTGAGAAACTTGTTCATGGCAATTTTATTTGCTCTCAGAATTTTTGCCAGAAATCTGCTGAGAGGAAGTCGCCGAAGGAAGTCTACCTACTAGACTACGGCGACTACCTTGTTTTTAAATGAAAGACATTTTTATGAACTATGTAAGTATAAATGAAGACATCAGTGTACGATTCTTGTTGACGTAAACTACAGCATATTTTATGGAATTTGGCAGCTTTTTGAGATAATAGTTTGCGACAGTAGCCTCTAAAACGGTTTAAATTAAAAATAAAAATTAATCGTTATCAACCGTAATTTAAAGTCGCCATTGTCCAGTGATAGTGTGTTAGCTTATTAGACATCAAACTTCGGTTCAGGTCCTATGTCAGGCATCTCCAACAAAACTCTGAGAATAAATAAAATTGCCATGAAAAGGTTTTTTAAAAATCTGTCGTTCGTAGTCGACTTTAAACTGTAGATCCCGCCATTCATGTATAAAAATTAACACTCACAACATATGTAAGTGGTGTGAGAAGCTAGGTCGTAATACTGACAAAAGAGTTGTAATCACCAATTATATATGTAGTATGTATGTAACAGAGATCAGCAATGAATCGATTTTTCGGTACCCATAAGTACTTATGAAATTTTGAATATAAGTGAGTCGACAATATTGAAATTTAACTATGTACTCTGATTCATTCGTACTCACTACAACGTTGATTTATAAGTACAGGTTGCAATGAGTATGAGTACACCATTGACATCAGACTCATACCATTCGTAATATTTTTGATTCATATACCTACTCATTTAGATTCAGAAACTTTAGCTAAATACTTATAATACTTATAAATGATTCGAGTAACTCGAATCATTCATGGAAATTTACAGTCTTAGTTATTATTGCATTTACAAAAAAAGACAGACAGAGCAAACCTACAAACTTTTAGTGAGTATTTTAGTTCGTACGCGAATCATACTTATTTTGCGATTCGTGTATATGTTGAGTTATGGAGAGTCGAAATCCACTACATCATACGTGCTGTTAAGTATGAATATGACGAGTACTTCAAACTTTGAATATGAGTAGAGGTTCCATGATATTAAAATAAGTATGAATGCGTATAGGTATCAGAAATTATGAGTATGATTCCATTCGACTCATCCTTTTGAATATTCATTGCTGACCTCTGCTATGTACCACCTTTAATATTAGAATTACAAAAAAATTGAAAAACATTACATAATGTTATGCAAATCGAAACGACTTAATATCGTTTAACATTAAAAACGATAAACAAAAGCCACACGATACAATGAATGATACACTAAGAATACAATGAACGTGTTGGTTATCTAAAGCTGCACACACACATATGTACGACGAACCTGGTTGCGCCTGGTACCAACAACAACATGTATGTCACAAAAAGGGAAAGACAACATAAGCAAAGTACACTAACAACAATGTATTAGCAATAGAGCTCTCGAGAAGGCGAGATCACGAACCTTCCACTTCAAGAATGTTCGTTAGACTGGTTGTGTCGGACTATAAAGGGCTGGACAAAGCAGGCAGTAGTCAGTAAGAATTCATTCAGTAAGAATTCAGTCAGCCTTGTGTGAAGATGCGTGTGAACAAAACAAATCGTGGTTGTAAAGTGAATAATTGTGTGAACTAGTAAAAAGAATAAACAGATTATTATTGTTGTGTCGTTAAGTTGTATACGGTGGGACACAAAATTAGTGTAAAGAATAAAGAGAGTTTAACTGAAATTAAACACATTTCTTTTTACTTTGTTTGCAATTAACGAACTCATATTTAAACGTTTTTAGAAAGGTAAAAAGTAAAAATATGTATATCCATTCGTCTGATGTAAGTAGGTGTACGATTTCAATTGACATTCACTGTATGGTAGATGCAGACAGCATGTGTAGATGATGTTGCATGTTTCTAATAGAAAAATCAAAATTCTACAATAGTGTGATATTTATTGAAGTGGGTGGCAAATAGGCAACTGCACGTGTGTATCCAATATTTCATATATTTACTAATACATGGCAGGGTGATAAATGTCTGACTATATGTATGTATGTGTCTATGTATGCTCTAAGGGTGTCTGTCTGTCTACTTTTGAAAATATTTTCTTTTCTTTATCTATTATTGTGTGTTCCTTTTTGGGATTTTGAAACATTTTTTTCTTTTTCTTCTTCGTCTTTTTTTGGCTTGTCATTGTGGCATGTGAACAACAGCATAGTAAACTTAATTAAGTTTTCTAATACCACCAAAGCGATATATGTGTGTATGACAACAAACAAAAACAAAAAAAGGAGAAGAACAAAAAGAGAGAAGAACAAAATCTTAAATAATAAAAATTAAAATGAAAATTTCTACAACAACTACTACTCGAACACATACATACACTTGAAAACAGCATTCAAATCATTATGTTGTACTAAAGATTGACTCGATTGCAGTTTACAGCTGCAGTAGTTGCTGCTGCATTAAATGCTTTTAGAAATTGGAGATTTTCAAATTAAACCTGAATCAAGTTTAATTGAATTTCGTTCATCATTGATAATTTGGTAAAATTTTGTTAAAAGCCAAGGAAATTGAAAAAGAAAACAAAAAAAAAAGAAAAGAAATTATTTTACTTGACAAAGAAAACTTAATTGAATCAAATCATAAGAAAATATTCATAAAAATTAAATGAAAATCGTTGTAAACTATTGATTTGGGTCGATGACAAGCAATGCTACTGTTTGAGCATATGAAATAGTTATTGGACTGAGACAATATCGGGTGACGCAGGAAGCATATTGTGACGAAAATGGAAAAATTTAGATGCTAATGTTTTGCACATTTATAACATTATTATAACATTAAAATTATAAACAAGTAAACAAAAAGCTACCAACAACCACCAGCACAAAAAATGGTAAACAAGTAAACAAAAATACTACATCAAACACAACAAGTATAAATGTAAACAAAATGCACAAACAACAATAATGAAACAGCGATGTTTACATTTATAGAGATCTCGAGAGGGGCAAAGCCACGTACATTCGTTTTCAAGAACATTTATCCGACTGTTTACTCGGCCATATAAAAGACAAGGCAAAGCAGGCGAGTGAAGTTCAGTCAGTCTTGTGTGAAGACGCGGTGTGTTTGAAGAGAGTAATTGTGGTTTGAAGATCTCCGTTATAAAGATCTGCCGAATAATTGTATAGTAATTGTTATTGTTTATGCAAAGGGTATAAAAACAAAGGAATAACAAACAAAGCAATTGTTGTTGTTTACATCAAGTTGTGAACAGTGACAGATTTAAACTTTTTTTAAAAGGTAAAGACGTAACAATACAATAACATACCGTGTCATTAAGTCAAACTAGATTCTTTACCAGGAAGAGCAATTTTTATCAAATTCCTATTGTTACTGTACATACTACAATGTCTGCTGGTACAGCAGATAATTCGAACGAATGCTTACGTAAATTTGAGAGTCCATTATACAGGAACTAACAATATCTGACAGACCTTACTGTTGGTAGTGAAAGATGAAAAAAATTGAAACCAATTGACTAGAGACCAGACAAATCTGGTTCATTAAAGATATACCCAGAACAAGGTTAACATTAAATCTACCACGAATCTATCTTAAATCGCCGTAGTCTAGTAGGTAGTGTGTTGGCTTATTAGACGTAAAGCCAGGGTTCTTGCCCCAGGCCAGACATCAAAGCAAAATACAAAAAGCATTTCTTCGGCGACTTCCCCTCAAAAACTCTGAGAGTAAATAAATAAATTGCCATGAAAAGTTTCTCAAAAATCTGTCGTTCGGAGTCGACTTTAAACTGTTGGTCCCGCCACTCATGTATAAAATTAACACACACAAAATAACTACTGTGAGAAGCTCGGTTGTAGTCCTAACTAAAGTGCTGTGATAGCTAATTATGTTATGTAATGTTAGACTTTTAGCATCCCGATGAGTAAACTTAGTCCATATTTCGTGAAATTAAAGTTAGCAGAACACAAATGAAGTCACCGTAGTCTAGTAGGTAGTGTGTTGACTTACTACAACAGCCTGTGGTTTAATCTGTGGTTCAACTATTGGCTCTAAAATGTCAAACAAAATCGAAATATTGAAAAAGAGCAAGAAAGCTGTCTTCTAGCAGAACCTCTGAGCGTAAAATGAAATTGTCAAGAGAACTTTCTCAAAAAGCAGTCGTTCGGAGGCCATATCAAATTGTAGGTTCCGCCTCACATGAATAAACTTAACATATATAACCTAAGTGCCGTGAGAAGCTCGGTCGTAATCCTGCGTAAAAGGTTTTAATGACCAATTAAGTTAAGTAATATTGTACGTTTACCATTCTGATGAGTAAACTGAGTCCACATATCGTAAAATTAAAGTTCATAAAGCAGATCATGAATGAAGTCGCTGAAGACTAGCAGCCAGTGTGTTGTCTTACTACACCACAGCATGTGGTTCAAAACCTGGCTAACAGATTTCAAACAGTACCGAAATCTTGAAAAATATTTCTTCGGTGACTTTTTCTCCGAAGTCTTCTAGCTAAATCTCTGAGCGTAAAATAAAATTTCCCTGCAAACTTTCTTAAAAGTTTGACATTCGAAGACGACTTTAAATTGTAGATCCCAGCACTCATGTATAAAATTAACAAACACCTTATTTGGGTGGTGCAAGAAACTAGATTGTAATCCTGACTAAAGGGTTGTAATAGCCATTTAAGTAAGTATCAGTAGATCGGAGTTTACTGCAGCTGTATTGTCGAATGTCACATTGAAATTTTTTATTGTGCAGTAGCAGATGATCAGCAATGAATATTCAAAAAGATGAGTAGAATCGAATCATATTCATCATCAATTTTTGATACTTATACGTATTCATACTTAATTTAATATCATGGAACCTCTACTCATATTCAAAGTTTGAAGTACTCATCATATTCATACTTAGCAATACGTATGATGTTGTTGATTTCGACTCTCCATAACTGAACATATACACGAATCACAAAATAAGTTTTGAATCGCGTACGAACACTAAAATACTCACTGGAAGGTTGTGTGTTTGCTCTGCTTGCTGCTCTGTCTTTTTAGCTTATGTGTCTGTTTTCTTTTTTTATAAATGCAACAACAATTAAGACTAAATTTTGATGAGTGATTCGAGTCGCTCAAATCATTTATAAGTATTATAAGTATTTTTCTAAAGCTATGAATCTGAATGGGAATGCTAAATAAGTAGGCTTATGAATCAAACATATTTCGAATGGTATGAGTTTGATGTCAACGTTGTACACATACTCATTGCAACCTGTACTTATAAATCAATGGTTATAGTGAGTATGAATGAATCAGAATACAAGGTTAAATTTCAATATTGCTGACTCACTTATATTCAAAATTTCATGAGTTCTTATGAGTAACAAAAAAAAACGATTCATTGCTGATCTCTGTTGCTGATCAAGAACCACTACTTGGACAGCAATTTAATTTTAATTTTTTAAAATTTGTTTATTAACCCTTGACGGTTACTGTTCGTCGAATCGACGAAGCTCATTTATTCTTTATCATATAACTCTTTTATGTTTGACCACATTTCGTTCTTTTTTCAACAACGTAAGTTGATGATGAAAGCTTGCAGTCGGTAGACGAAAAAAAAATTTTTTTGTTCGTCGATTTAACGAAGAGTAGCCTTACTGTACAAAAATGACCATCCAGGATAAAAAAAATTAAGTGGCCAGGGTACGTTTACTCACAACAAGCTTTCGTTATCAACCAACATTGTTGATGAAAAGAGCGAAATTTGGTCAAACATAAAAGAGTTATATGATAAAGAGTAGAAGAGCTTCGTCGATTCGACGAACAGTAACCAATTAATGTACAAAAATGAAGAGTAACCGTCCAGGATTAAGTTTGGTGTGTCATTATGTTCCATCCTTTTAAGGAATGGTCTTTTAAGACTTCATTTAGTAATGTTGGCACCAGTCTTCATTAGTTTCTGGCATATGGGAGCCTGTCTTATAGTACAACTTAAAGCTTGTGCATAGAACTGCAGCACTTAACGTACAACTTACTAAAGCCTAGAAACAAATACTAATTAAAAGTTTTTTTTATGATTTTTAATTTAATTTCTTTAAAAAGTCTACAATTTTCTGTTTCTCTTGCAGCTGAATTGAAGAAGAAAAAGAAAAAACTTCGTTTTTATGTTGAAAAGCAATATGGAAGGCAGAGTCAGTCAATCTATTTTCATTTGTCTAGACAAATAAGCCAATTTTAAAGTTTTTATTGTATTTCAACTCTCTAGTGTTTTGAGTTGAATTGAAACGGAAAAAAACAGGGGAAATAAAACTGAAGGGAAGAAGAGGAAGATAAAGGAACGCACTATTATCAAATGTTTATCATCAAAAAATAACTACTCAAAGGGGAAATCTAATAAAATATGATGCGCTGTTGTTATTGTTATTATTGCCATTGCCATTGTCATTTTCATTTAATTTTTTTTTTATTGTTAATGTATAGCTTCTCTTGTTCTTCTTCTATTTTTTTCCTCTATTTTGATGAGGACCAACTCTTCAGAGGCCAAGAAAAACAAAAAACATAAGCAAACACAGGAAGTTGAAAGTTTCTTAATCTTTAAGTTTCATTTTCTTTTAATTTTTTTTCTTTTCATTTGATTGCTTATACACACACACAAACACAAACAGAAAACAATATAAAACAATTGCTTTACAGAAAAAATAAGAAATTAAATTAAGATACATATACTCAATGGGAACTGTAGCATCACTTGTATTAGCCACTATAAAAACAGAAAAAACAAAACTAAATAAATAAATAAATAAAATGGTTTTAGTATACGTTGAAGAAAGAAAAAAAAATTAAAAGAAACGAAAAGATTTTTATACCCTCCCCCCGCTTCCTTCTTATGGACCTGCATAGCAAGTAAGCATACAATTGGGCAGACAAGGGCATACTAAGTTATTAAAACTAAGTTTTAATATGAAATTTTATGTAGAAAACCGAATCCTTCCTTGCATCCTCCGCACAACAAACACAACAAACACGTACGTACGTATGTACGTACGTATACCTTAACGGTAATACGGTAAGAAAAAAAAAACTTATCTTAATTGAAAATCGACTAACCGTGAATTCCGACAGATGTGGTTGTTATTTTGTTACTCTTATTATGTTGCTCTTCCATTGCTTTTAATTTTGGTTTTCATCTTCCATCTTCATGGACATCGTCAGTTAGATTGGGTAACCATCAATGCAGTGGCACTCAATCTTTTGTTTCTTCTTAGAGTTTCTTCTTTTCAACCTTTTTCCGTTATCTAGATAGAGATGTGTTTCTCATCCCTTGCCTTTACAACCTAAAGTCTATTTATAGAGCATTATGATTCACATTTTCAACGAATTAGGGCTGTACTTGATACCGGATATGTTATTTGGTTTAAACTTTTATCACAAATTTAAAGTCATTTGCCCCTGTTCGAGATGTCTGTAGTTGTGGATGTCAACATTTATATTTTAACTTTTATATTTCTAGACTTCAACCCCATAAGGGATCGTGTTTTTGCTGCAATGTCTCAGCTCGGTATACTTGCGAAGCTGATAAGGTTATACAGAATGACGTTGAGCAATTCCAGCAGCTCGTCAAGGTAGGAAAGGATTTCTTCGAACATTTTAATATCGTGCGAAGTTCCAAACAAGGCGATCCCTTATCATGCGATCTCTTCAACTTCGTCAGAGGGAGTGGTCTACGGAAGGCGGGAGTGCCATGACAATGGCACTATTTTTCAAAAAAAAACATTCAGTTGCTTGCGTGCGCTGACGACATTGACATTATAGGGCGTACCAAGCAAGATGTTACAACTGCCTGTAGTACTATTGAACGGGAATCTACTACGATGGGTATGGCAGTAAATGAGGGCAAAACAAAGTATATGTTATCGACAAGTAGAGATGCGCGGCGTATTCATTCTCAGATTATGGCCGATAACTATACTTTTGATACAGTCAAGGAATTTATTTATCTTGGCACCGTCGTTACCACCAAATATGATGTAAATCTGGAGATCAAGCGCAGGATCACTCTTACCAACATGTGCTACTATGGTCTCAATAGGCAATTGAGTAACAGAGTCCTCTTTCGTACGACTAAACTAATACTCCACAAGGCGCTTATCCACCCCGTGCTTCTTTATGGCGTAGAGGCATGGACACAATTCAACACTGATGCAGCACACTTGAGAGTATTCGAGAGAAAAGTTCAGTGCAAGTTGGCGATGATTTCCCCATTCGATCTAACAGTGAGCTGTATCAGCTTCTCAACGACATAGACGTTGTGCAGCATTAACATCCAGCGGTTGCGCTATCTCGCTCATGTCGTTCGAATGGAAGAGGATGCTCTGGTGAGACGGGTATTTGATGCGCGATCTGCGGAATTCGGCAAATTTGTTAACGTTCGGAAGCCCTGTCATCGATTGGTATGACCAACTGGCGTAGGCGCATAAAAAGCAGAGGCGCCTGGAAGGATGTGTTAAGACAGGCCGAAGTCCTTTAAAAATGAAAGAGAATTTGTAAGTGCATCAGCTTGGTTGACACCGTTGAATGTTTCCGTGTCAAGAATCCCATATGAAAGATACGCGGTAATCTAAAATGTGGACATTTTTGCAAGTGGTGTGCTCCCTAGAGGTCTAATGGGCTCTTTACTACCAGTAAATAAACGTATACCAGCATTGAAGTTGCCGTACCTTAGTGGGTAGTGTGGTGATTTATTATAAGTGAGTATAATGAGTACCTAGACTTAATACGTTGGTCAGACATTTCGAACGAAACGAAGTATGAAAAAATAGTTCTTCGTTGAATATCTCTTTCACTTCAACTGTAGATCTTGCCACTGCTGAATAAAATTAAAACAAACACAACATAATTGATGTAAGAAACTATTCCGTAATCCCGACCGCAGAGTCGTAATGAGTCTTAATACATATATCCGCATGCGATATACCGTGATATCGAATACCCAAAAAATCAGTCTTTATAGCCTTTATTTTAGCGTGAATAGCTTTGTTACGAAAATGAAAATGGTTTTACATCGTTTAACATTAAATTATAAACAAAAGCTACAAAAACAATGAACTGAAATGAAACAAGTAAACAAAAATGCAACAGCAAACATTACAAGAATAAATGTAAACAAAATACACAAACAACAATGAAACAATGATGTTTACATTTACAGAGATCTCGAGAAGCGATGCCACGAACATTGGACTTCAAGAACATTCATCAGACTGTTTACGTGCCAGGCAAAGCAGGCAATGAGTGAGTAAAAGAGTGAGTGTGTTTGAAGAGAGTAATCGTGGTTTGAAGATCTCTGTCGAATAATTGTCTAGTAATTGTTATTGTTTATGCAAAAGATGTAACTAGAGGAATAACAAAGAAAAGCAATTGTTGTTGTTTACATCAAGTTGTGAACAGTGGCACACAGAATTGTGTGAATAATAAAGAATTTTAATTAAAACTGAACACAAATTTATTTTTGTTTTATTTGCAATCTACGAGCTCACATTTTAAACGATTTTAAAAAGGTAAGAGTGTAACAGTATACAGGAGTATAGTACTGGAGACATTCTAAAATTTAATTTTTCTGAAAATACTACACATCTGTATTAGTGACTACTGGGATCACCCTATCTGAGGGGTGTAAGAAATTTTCTTCATGAGATCTACCCTGTATTTTTATTGCTAAACCAGAATCGAATACGTTTTCAGGTAACGAAAAAGTTTTGGAACATATGCTTATCGTTTCACCAACATCACCTTAATATCCGGTAGTTATTTTTGTTGCTTTTGATTCGTATCATCATCTTCTGTCTTCAGTCTTTATTCCCTTATTGCCAAAAAGTTTTTTGTTTTAGAATTTCGGTTTTTTTTTCTGTTTTTTTTTCTGTCTTTATTTTTTTTTTTTTGTAATTCAAAATACAAGTCTAAATAACGAAAATACGAAAATAACTTCACAATGTTTTCTTTTAATAATTTATTTAATTTCGTTTTATATTTACTTTTGCATTTGATGTTTTCCTTTTACGCGAGGGCGAACAAGTACAGCCTTGCAGCTATAAATTGTTGGCCACAAAAATAAAAATTAAAATGAAATCAAGAAAAAGAAAAAGAAGAAGAAAAAAGTTTCCAAAAAAATGGAAAAAAACCACACTCCTCAATCCAGGGAAAGATTTTGTATTCAAACTTGGGTTATAAGAGCCATCCCAACACAGCTACACATCGTCATGTGGATAAGAGAAGAATCCCACAGACAAAGTTTTGTTGTGTGCATATTTCCTAAAAAAAACTGAAACTTTTCTTCTTCTTTTTTTTTGTAGGCATTTCGAAAATGTTTTAAATTTACCTGCGTTATCTCAGTCCAACTCTTTCCCGTCGAGTCTTTATAACTTTTATTTACGTTTTCCAATTCCATTCGGCTTATTTTGGAGAAAACTTTGGGTTTTTTACGTACCTTTTTCCCATTGGAATTTCTTCTCATCTTGACCATCATCCCGGTTGGTGTTGCTTCATGGCTTTCATCGTCTCATCACCATCTCGTACTCCTGTGAGTCATCCAACGTCAGCACAGTCTTTATAAATTTCTAATGAAATGTTGTTGGAATGTATGTTTGTTTGAACATGTTTGGACTTTATTTTGGCTTATTTTGTTATATGCGGCACATTACGTATACGTATGGGTGTTTTGTACATTGCGACGTGTTGCAATATCGTGGTAATGGGTTTTAGTTTCCTTTTTCTAACAAGTTTATGTTATGTGCAGGAGGATATTGTTTTGGGTGGCATATAGCAGTCAGTTTGTGGTTACTTGTTCATTTATATTCTTATGTAGAGGACAGGGGGTGTCCATCGAAATACTGACTTGCATTTCGTTTTATACAAATTAAGAATTTTATGTCCTCATCCGACACTTATATTTCCCATTTACAATGTGCGTGTAAGTATATCAATGGTTCTTTACGTTTTTCGTGGCGAGTTTCGTGTATATACGGCAGTCACTTCTTCACATCGTGTAAAACGGCATCGTGTAAAACGGCAGTTATTTATTTGTCCTCAGAGACCGATGCCGTATATACATTAAATACGTGTATGCAATACACGGCTGTCATTTACTTGTTTAGAGGTTCACTAGCGTTGTCAATGACACAGTATGGTCTGTTGCGCTGTCGTGAAAAGTTGCGAAGTGCGAAGGTGCCGATGTTTTAAACATTCCATCCCTTCGAGATCTACTTTTAATGCCTGCGTGTACCGAGGTCAACAACACCAATTCAGTTATTAGTATGGCATCTGAAACACTGTTTTGTGGCGGTAAGGGAAACTATCCGTTTAATATCTGACAATATTCCAGCTGTTTCCTTCTGAAATTCATTGACGTCGACAGGTGTAAAGTAAGTGTTCTAGGGACTCCTTTGTTTAAAGGAATTTATATTTGAACAAATATTTTTTGAGACGTTCTGAAGCTATACTTGGATAGTCCGAAGCAATCTCTGCACACTATAAATGCCTACTTCGAGTTTATGCTGCATTAGAATCGTCTAATATGAGAAAATTTTCAGTTTCTCACGACCTTTCCTTTTGCACAGTTAAACTTTCTAAAACTCGCTTTCGATTCCATTGAATGGCCCTGGATATATCGCAGACGTGGATGCTCTCCTCCCACAAGCTCATATATTGAATTTCCAATGACTTGGGATCCAGTAAAGTGCGATCGTATGCCCTCAGCTAAGCCCAGATACTCCCGCCCTAATTTCGAATCAACCTCATAGGACTTTTGTGTGCAAATGGAGGTTTGGCTGTCAGACATTGTTATTTGTTTCACTCTACACACATTTTGTACAAGTTGAATTGGCCAAATTATACGATGGCATTGAATGGTCCCTCCCCTGTACTACCAGTCTTTTACGGGAACCTGAAGCTACTCCGATCACTCTTGCTACTCAATCTTGTGGCAATTAATATCAAATAAATTCAATTCCGGGGAAAGTCAGTGAGAAGGCGCACTTCAGGTTACGAGGCCCTCCGTTGAATCGAGGTCCTATTGTCCTAGCTTAACGAACCCGTAGAACCTACCGAAGTCCACTGACCCTTGGTTAACAAATTCGAATGTAATCATGCCAAATATATACATACATACATAATTGGTCATTACTACTCTTCGGTCAGAATTACGACTTAGAGTCTCACGCCACATATGTTGTCTGTGTTAATTTTATACATGAGTAACGGGGCCTACAGTTTAAAGTCGATTCTGAAGGACATATTTAAAAAAAAAAATTTCATGGCAATTTTATTTACTCTCAGAGTTATTGACAGAAATCTGCTGTTCGTTCGTTTTGTTGGAGATATCTGGCCTGGGGTTTGAACCTTGGCCTCAAGTCTAATAAGCCAACATACCGCCTACTAGACTACGGCGACTCTCCGTCTCTCTCACGATCTTCCCTTTTGCAAAGTATAACTTTCCAAAACTCGCTTTCGATTTCATAGAATAGCTCTGGATTCATCGGAGATATGGAAGTTTTCCTATAGCAAGCTCATATGTTTGAATTTCCATATGACTTGGGCTCCAGTAAAGTGTAACCCTATATGCCCAGCTAATCCAAGATACTCTCGTAATAATTTAGAATCAATCTCTTAGGACCTCTGTGTGCAAATGGCGGTTTGGTTATCGGATATTGTTACTTGTCCCATTCTCCATCCATTCTATACAAGTTGAATTGACCAAATCCTAGGATGGTATTGAACGGTCCGAATAATCCCTCTCCTGTACTACTACCGGTCTTTCAAGAGAACTTGTAGTTACTCCGATCACTTTTGTTACTCAATCTTGTGGCAATTAATATCAAAAAATCATAGAGTCTTTTGGTTCAATTACGGGGAAAGTCAGTGAGAAGCCCTCCGTTTAATCGAGGGCTTATCTGTATCCTACTGTCCTAGCTTAACGAACCCATAAAATCTACAGAAGTTCACTGACTCCTTGTTAACCAAACTAACTAAAGATTTCGAATGTAATCATGCCAAATACATACATACATACATACATACATACATACATACAAATATAATTGGTCATTACAACTCTTCAGTCAGGATTACGACAAAGCTTCTCATACCTCTTATGTTGTGTGTGTTAAATTTATACATGAGTGGTGGGACCTAGAGTTTAAAGTCGATTATGAACGACAGTTTTTTTGAGAAACTTTCCATGGCAATTTTATTTATTCTCGAGAGTTTTTGACAGAAATCTGCTGAGAGGAAGTCGCCGAAAAAAAATATTTTTTTTCTGACCTGGGGTTTGAAACGCGGCCTTACGTCTAATAAGCCAAAACACTATCTACTAGACTACGGCGACTTCATTTGTCTCCTATTATTCTAACTAAATGATTACGTAGAGCCTATTAAAGTCCACAGACTCTAGGTGAACCAATGGAGATTTCGAATGTAATCATGTCAAACACTTTGAGCAAAATGTGCGTTTGATCCTATGGACTATGGAGGATGGTTCCTTGCGATCATCGAATGATCAGATCTGTAGTGTTGCAGTGTAGACAAGTGCCACGTCCCGTAGGTACAATATTTGAAGTATGTACAATATATGTGTGATAAGATAAGCAGTAAAGGGAGTCAATTGGATAACTTTTGCCAGAAGATTACTGAGAGAAGTTCGTGCAAGGACTTATTTTTCTTTCAAGATGTCATAGCCAAGATTTTTACTTGAAGCTCTTGATTATTACAACAGCATACTACCCACTAAACAACTGCATCTTTAAAATGAAATTTTGTTTGTCCCAATTTTGTTGTGTACACCCTTTCAACACATTATGTTTGCTTTCATAAAATGCTGAATATTTGATGAGCTTTGGCAAATGGATGCCAAAACATATTCACAACTTTTTCTCTCCTCTTTTCCTTCTTTTTTTGATTTGGTTTTCACTGATTTCATAAGCAAAACTAAAGCAAGGAGTCCAATATGAAAAAGCGAAATGAATTCAACAACCCAACGCACAGTTTCCTCTTCTTTTTTTTTGTTTCTAATTTAAGATAGAGGGAGTCAGTCAATATGATGCTGCAGAAAGTGCTGCTATTTTCTTGCGCTTCGTCTAACACTCACGGAGAGCAAACATATGAATGAAGGTGGTTTCTCAGTTAATATGCAACATTTCCGCTTTACTGGTTTTCACAAAATCCACACACATACATACATATACACATACATACATGGACATACAGACATATGGTATATTTAGCAAGTTGTGTCGCGTTTGATACTGAAAATCTGCAATGTGGTTAAGACGTTGGCTTCACCCAAAAAGGGTGGCTTTTTGAGTACAGAAGGACATATGTATGTATGTTGTTGCTCTTTGTAGCTGAAAGGATAATTAATTTTTAGTTATTGAATTATTAATAATGAATTCGTTTTTTGTGCTTTCTGTTGTTGCTTTATTGTTTTTATCCTTTTGAGATTTTTTCTTTACGTTTCGGCGGAAGTTGCGTAAAATTGTTGAACATGAGAAGGATGTAGCATATGAAACAGGGAATGTATACTTATGGAAGTAATATGGCCAACTATTATCGTTTTTATATGATGCCAGTTACATTTTATTTTTGCAAAAGATAACGTAAGCTTGTTTGCTTTCAAATGAATATTTAATTTGTATTACAGGCAGTGCTGGCAAAGAGTGTAAACTTTATTAATCTAACCAGCCCGCTGAATGGAGAGGAAATTTGGTGAGGTTAACTACTATTTGACACAACTGTTATCTGGACACGGTTATTTTTGTAAGTACCTATTTAAAATGGGGAAGATGACACGACCAAATTGCATCTGTGATGATCCGTTTATTGATGATGCGGAACACACTTTCTTTTATTGTGAGAGATGGAGACTGCAAAGAAGGAATCTTGAGGCCAAAGTCGGCGTCTGTACTGTCTGCGATGTAATTCTGAACAGTGAGGAGAATTGGAATAGTATAGTCAGATACGCTGAAAACTTACTAAAATCTAAGAAAATTGACTTGGATGAGAGAAGTAGAATGGACGTTTAAACACCTTCTCGGAATTCGTTATGCAATCCGGACGCGGATATTGATATGAAGGGGCCAAATGGCCAGACGGACTCCATATCGGAGTAATACCACAGTAGTTCCGGAGTGGGCATAAGGAGTCCAAAAGAGGAGGGGGAGATTTAGTGGGTGTGGGCCCCACACACGGGGGATAGTGACGACATGGTGCGATATGGTGCGGTTAGGTACATTTACTCCTCCTAAGCGTAAAAAAAAATATTCTAACCAGAGATTAGCAATGAATTGTTTTTTCTGAACTCATAGGGACTCCTGAAATTTTGAATACAAATGAGTCAACAATATTGAAATTTAACTACATACTCTGATTCATTCATACTCACTACAACGTTGGTTTATAAGTACAGGTTGCAAACTGTATGCGTACAACGTTGACATCATACTCATACCATTCGAAATATGTTTGATTCATAAGCCTACACACTTTACAAAAATACTTATAATATGTACTTATAAATGATTCGAATCAAATGAATAGGTTTTAGGTTAGAGGACAAGTACAGTACCCGGAGGTTAAGTTGACCCATTGTACAATCTATCGAATCATTCATTACAATTTACAGTATTAGTTGCTGTTGCATTTACAAAAAAAGAAAGATTTTGTAATTCCTGTGAATGTTGAGTCATGGTGAGCCGAAATCAACAACATCATACGTGTTGTTAAGTATGAATATGATGAGTACTTCAAACTTTGAATATGACTAGAGGTTCCATGATATTAAAATAAGTATGAATGCGTTTAAGTATCAAAAATTATGAGTATCATAGGATTCTACTCATTTTTTGAATACTCATTACTGATCTCTGATTCTAACCTCTGCGGAAAGCATAGCAACGCGGTAGTTTGAGATTTAAAATTTTAAACTAATAAAGAGCAAGGATTCAAAACATATATTTAATTACTGAACTTTATCCATCAGTTCCCTCCTTTCTGAGAAGTATTTATTATTTTAAATATTTGATGGGTGACTGTAAGCGATTAAAATGAATTTCAACTTTAATATTGAACTGCTAACGTGCGTTTCGCTATGCTCTGGTATGTATTCATCTAAAACCACTATCATTCCCTTATTACTTCGCCGTCAATTAATTTCATTTCATATCATTTTACGGCTTAAAACTTATTGTTGTGGAAGTTATGAATATTTGTTGTTATTATGGATAGAATGAATGGTTATTTCATACAGCAAATGTACGTTAATTCCACCAGGGATTTAAATTTAACATACCAATGAACAACAACAGCCACTACCATTACCATTACCATTATCAATCTGCTGCTGCTCACCACTACCATACGTATGTACATCATATACATTTATTAACACACACACACACAAAAAAGAGAGCGGGTGCCATAAAAACGGAAATTATTTTTAAAATATTTTTTTTAAAAATACCCCAACATTCTCATTCATTTGTCGAGAGTTTTCAACGTATTTCCATTCATTTTAATATTTCATGATTGTATGCATTAAGCACATGAACATTTTTAATCATTCAGAATTTTTGAACACCAAAAAAAATTTGTTTTTCATTTTATTTCAATATCAGGCTTTCAATGAGCTGAACAGTGGTTTTCATTTTTTGAAAAATAAAAGAATGAGGGATATACTATAGTAAAAGCAAAGCCTTATCCGAACATATATTTTCTTGTTCTTTCAACGTATAGATACATACAAACATAATTAGACGGTCATTGGAACCCATCAGTCAGGATTACGACCTAGCTGCTCACACCACCCATGTTCGGTGTGTTAATTTTATACATGAGTGGCGGGATCTACAGTTTGAAGTCGACTCTGAACGACAGCTTTTAAGAAACTTTTCATTGCAATTTTATTTACTCTGAGAGTTTTTGCCAGAAATCTGCTGAGAGGAAGACGTCGAGTAAATATTTTCATATTTTCGTTTTGATATCTGACCTGGGCAAGTCGCCGTAGTCTAGTAGGTAGTGTGTTGGCTTATTAGACGTAAAGCCAGGGTTCGAGCCCCAGGCCAGACATCAAACCAAAATACAAAAAGTATTTCTTCGGCGACTTCCTCTCAACAGATTTCTGGCAAAAACTCTGAGAGTAAATAAAAATTGCCATGAAAAGTTTCTCAAAAACTGTCGTTCGGAGTCGACTTTAAGACTGTAGGTCCCACCACTCATGTATAAAATTAACACACACAACATAAGTGATGTGAGAAACTAGGACGTAATCCTAATTGAAGGATTGTAATGACCAATTATGTATGTTATGTATGTATGTTAATTGTTGATTAGGTATAGGGATTCGAGTTGCTCTTGGCATATGGCTCTGTGGCAATACAAGGTTAATTTACTCAATACACAGGATATTTACAAGATCTTAGTCCATTTGGATAATTGTAATCTCATACAGTTGCCAGAATTCTGTTGTCACTTTGTTGAACCAGGCTTCTTATTGAAGCTCTAGTAGGCCTTCTAATACGATTTTTTCTGTTATAACAGTGTTAGTTCCCATGGCTTTGAGTTTCTGGCTATTCATTTCAACATTAGGTGTTTTACTTGTATGTTACTTATTATGTGCATGTTAGACATCGTGTGCATAATCCAGAGTCTCGAGCTGGCGTGTTATACAATCTTGTTTTTATTTTCTCTGAAAAAACGTTGCCAACGATTACATGAGCTGATGGAAGACATCTTTTTTATTACAGCCTTGGTTTGCAATTGTTGACTGACACTCCCGTTCTCCAAAACTAAGAATACTGATTGCTAATTTGAATTATTTTTTGAATTTGTTAAGAGAAATTATTTTTAGTAGCCTTCAGGAAAATTCATATTGAAAAGCCAGCTTTGGAGTTGACGTAAATCTGTTGTTTTCCTTTTCTTTGCGTACAATATTATGATACAGCATAGAAGCTGTCGTTGATTATTTTGACTGTAAAGCCAGAAAAATATCGAATAGAAATGAATTTCGTACAGAGTAATAAGAAATTGTTTAGGAGGAGGATCGGTTAAATTGCACGGATTATTTGTTAACTAGGGTACTCTATAGCCCATTTTTGTATCTTGAAAATGTCACCTCCCAAATCCAGTTTCATGTATATTCCATATTTGCCCTTTACGAACTACGCAGTAGAGGTTGCATATTCTATCATATTCTACAGTGACACATTTCATAGGGTGCCCATTTCTAAAAACTATCATGTTCAACAGCACCATCAAAAGGAATGTTTATACTCCAGTGTAAAATCCATAACAATAAATGACTTCTCTCTTAAACAATGCTACGTGAAGTCCACCATTAAAAATTTCGAAATTCAATTCGCGGATGAATGTCATCAGATAAAAAAATGAACGGTTTCTCAAAAAATCCGTCGCTAAGATTCGACTTTAAACTGTAGGTGCCGCTGCTTAGAGATAAAAATAAAAATCACTACATAAGTAGTGTGAGAAGCTAGGTGGTAGTCCTGACTAAAGGGTTGTAATGACCAACTACAGTGGCGAGTAAAAATGGATGCATGTTTTTAATTTTTGCGTTTATTATCTTGTAAAATTTTAATAGTGTGGAATATGATTATTCTTGCTGAGGTTTTTTCTTCTAATTTTCATTACTTTAGTGTATTGAATATAAAAATTCAAAAAATTTTACCAAAAAGAAATTAATTTAAATAAACGTGTTTGATGTCAATTCTTCCACTTTTGCACGTTATGCTAATTTTTGCATAAAAGCAAAAACAATACAAATTACTGCAAAAAAACGATACAAATTCTTTTATTTTATATTCTTTGCATCATTTTAATAATTAGAAGCTGCCAGTAGTGAACTTAAATTTAGTGAACTTAATTTTGAACTTAATTATCGTCCCTATTAAGAATTGGTCTTATAATATTAATAGAATGAAAAAAAATAAGTTTTAAAATTGAAAATAGAATTGTGTTTCTAACAGAAAAAGATGGGTCTGCAATAAAAATAGCAAATGCACTACAAATATTACACTATGTGGTCTTAAGTGTTCGAAAACGACGAAATGTGCAGCCAGTTTCTACAACTAGAGGTCGACCAAGATTACTCACCGATGGCGATGCCCGACTTATGGAACATCCTTTGAAAAATAAGGGCACAAAAACACCAAAGCTAACTGCAAAGACCATAAATAAAAATGTCAACAAGTGGACAGCCCGAAGAGCACTTCGCAGAATCGGGTTGGTATCCGCCATTAAGCTAAAAAAAAGTCAAGGCTCGTTTAGAATTTTGCAAAACTTATGGTAAATGGACAGTTGATGAATAGAAATGCGTGATCTGGTCGGATGAAACAAAAATTAAGCGATTTCAATCAGATGGAAAATAGTATTATTGGCACCGACCGCATGAAAAACTTTAAATGCGACAGGTAAAACAGAAAATCAAACATGGAGGTGGAAATTTGATGGTTTGGGGATGTTTTAATTGGTGGAGTGTTAGTCCGTTAGTGAAAATAGAGGGTATAATGAGAAAGGATAAATCTCAGTATCCTTCAAACAAAATTTCCAGAATTCATTGAAGAAAGTGCGTGCCCTCAAGAAGAACTGTTTTCCAGCAGGATGTCGATCCGAAACACACCGCCAAAAGTGTTCAAAATTGGATGCCCCATCAACATTTTCAATTGATTAAATGGCCACCACAAAGCCCTGATTTAAAACCAATAGAAAATTATTGGGCAATTATTAAGAGAAGACTGGCAGCATATGAATGAGCTTCAAGCAATTAAGACGAACTTTTGTACTTTTGATACAGGATGTATGGAGAAAAATACCAAAAAAAAACCATAGAAAATTTAGTGGAAAGTATACCCAAGCGCATTAAAAGCGTAAAAACATAAAGGACTATGGACAAAATATTAAAAATTAATAAATATTTAAAAATTTCGAATACGTGCAAAAGTGGAATAATCGAATTGTTTAAGTTTTTAGCAAATAAATGAAGTGCATTTAATTTTTTTATATTTATTTTTATATCTTCAAAAAATATATCAAAAAATGTAATATATACCTGAAGCTTTATTTAATTTGCTTATTTCTTTAGGATTTTATAGTACTTTTATTAAGAATGTGGCAGGATGCATCCATTTTTGCTCGCCACTGTATGTACATATGTACAGTGAGCGTCAAAATAAACTGCACAATTAAAAAAAATATACATTAAATTAAGTTTATTTTTATTTTAACATTGTTTTTGTTTGACAGTTTTTAAAATTTGAAATAAAAAAAATACAAAATATTTAAAAATATTGTCAAATTTTTTCGGTTACTCTCCTTAAGTGGTAAAATTTGAGTGATTGTTAGAATTTTATACACATATATGGAGTACCGTTCTTTTGACGCTCACTGTATATGCAAATTAATATACACTGAGCGCCAAAAGTGAGTAAACACCACTGAATTAATTCATTTTCTTAGGATAGCGAGAAAAGTAAATGAGAATAGTCGAATAAATTTCCAAAAATAAAAACGTTTATTTATTTACTCATAAAATGTTAAAAAAGGAACTTTTTTATACTTAAGAACAAAATTTTTGACTCACTTAGGGCGCTCAGTGTACATGTTAATATTTATTTCCTGATAGAAGTTTATCTTGCTTTTTTTTCACTGTCATCAATAACTTACTCATTAACATCAATAGCTTGAGAAGACATATTTATCTTCCTGTCTTTTTAGGCCTACTTGTTATTGACATAAATTCTACAAGACTTCCAATTACCCCTGAGTAATTACAGGCCTAACTCTCCAATTTAATCTCAACAAAAAGGCATAAAATAATATACTAAAAAATATCATTTTGAATTTAATTTTTTCAATATCTTTTCCCCCCATTTAACCTGAATACTTCCCTACATAATTACCCCCGTTTTATAGCCGATAATAAATCAAATCAAATCAAATAAAAAAATTGACCCAAAATTATTTATTCCAACCATTTCCAATGATTTAAAGTGTCAATCATGAGGCAACTTTGGTGGTCTCTGCTAGTGCTGTTGCTGCTGCTGTTGCCTATTTCCTGTAATTTTTCTTGGGCTACCAAGAAAACCGAAACAGAAAAATAGAAATTGCAAGAATTGTCTTTAGAATTAATGCCAATTGTAACGGTAGAAAACAAATCAAATTTAAAAATAAAGCAAAAATTAAAGAAAAGAGAAGAAGTAGAAGAGAATTGTTTTAATGATTATTATAGCCCAGCCTTAGGGATATCATTGTGTACATTGTGTAGACTTTAAATTTAAAGTCATTAAAAAAGAAAGTTAGACTATCTTAGCAAAACTCCTTCTGACAATCTCTTATCCACCTCCTTTTATTCACATACATATATACATACATACATCTTGCTGTATTCTATTCTACTCCATAGCTGTTTGTATGTCTGTCCGGAAAATCTTAGCAATCTTAGCAGTGCAAGAAGAAGAAAACAAAAGGCATAAGAAATATGCTGATATTGTTGACGCACATTAGCTTTGACGTTGATTGCATTTGAGATAAAATGAGTATCGAAGTAAAAAATTTTTTTTAAGAAAATTTTCTATAAAAATCTTTGACATTAGCAGCAACTGGATAAAAGAAAAGAAAATAAATAATAATGAAACAGAAGAATAGAAAAATAAAACTGCCAACCAAAATATAGACAGGAAAACAAAAATAAAGCAGAAAAAGCTTACCAAACTAATGTCTGTCAATAAAGAAGTTGCTGAAAATAAAAGTTGAAAAACTCCCATTTCATCCTGCCTACCCCTATAGACATCAACTGATTTAATATTATATTCGTATTCATACTCATACTCTCATACCCATACTCTCATACTACAACTGCTCTATTGAAACTGACTTGAAAACTCTTCGAACTACTGAGACCAATATGGGCTCTACTTGCAGTGGCAGCAGTTGCAGCAGTTGTTGCTGAATAATGCTGGCTGGTTGGCTGGTTGGCTGGCATGTTTAATATTCAAATTGTTATTGCTCAGTGGAAAATTGTTATAACGGCAACACATCAATATTTTTTCCTATTTTTTCTCTTTTCTTTTTTCTTTGTCTAAAGCAGTCAACTAGTCATCCAGCGAGCTAGCTGGGCTGCCTGCCTTAACAACCAGTGAACCGTAGAGTCGTCAGCAAAGCATTAACTAACCAACATACCAATTGTGTGTTCGTTCGTGGTGGCTGCACACAACACACACAAATAGTTGCAGAAGCACGTTGCAACCCAAATAGATTGAAGGCAAAGATTAAGCTTAATAATAGACAATTTAGCTTAAAACTAGGATTAAGCGCATGTGCGCCTGGACAGACTTACAAACAAAAAAATGAAAAAAGATACGAATAAAAAAAATTAGACCATCAGCAAAAACTATCAAATTGTGTTTTTAAATAAAAATACAACAGGTTCTCTTATTTTGAGGGCAAAAACGATTATTTGAATACCCTGTAATAAAAACAGAAAAATTTGGCATTAGGCTGTACAAACATTGTTCCATAAATTGTATCAAAAGAAACAGAAACAAGGTGCTCTTTATACTATACCCTCTCAATGTCAATTTACTATGCCTAGTTATTTTAACTCTGTTTTCTTCTTCTTCCGATAAATGGTGCAATTGCGGTCTTACCCGAACTTATCTTAAAGCCTATAGGCATGCACCAATGATTTACAATCCCAAAACTCTCGCATTATCTTCCAAATTTTCTTTTAACCATCAAAACTATATCACCTGTATATCCTTGTCAATCAAGAGTTCATCCACAACTAGGCTCCATATTAGTGATGAAAGGTTACCACCTTGTCAGCAACCCCTAGTTGTGTGCACTTCTGTTTTCTCAATTCTTGCATTTGCTTCGGGACCGTTACCATCCATCTGGATACCACAGGTTCTATAACCCTCCAACATACATACATAATTGTTCATTACAACCCTTCAGTCAGGATTACGTCCTAGTTTCTCACACCACTTATCTTGTGTGCGTTAATTTTATACATGAGTGGCGGGACCTACAGTTTAAAGTCGACCCCGAACGACAGATTTTTGAGAAACTTTTCAATGCAATTTTTATTTACTCTCAGAGTTTTTGCCAGAGATCTGCTGAGAGGAAGTCTCCGAAGAAATACTTTTTGTTATTGGTTTTGATGTCTGGCGTGGGGCTCGAACCCTGACTTTACGTCTAAAACACACTACCTACTAGACTACGGCGACTTCATCAAAACTATATCACCCGTATATCCTTGGTAGGCAAGAGTTCATCAACAACTAAGCTCCATATTAGTGGTGAAGGGACACCACCTTGTTAGCAACCCCTAGTTGTGTGGACTCTTATTATCTCAATTCCTGCGTTTGCTTCCGGATACTACAGGTTCTATACCTCTCCTATTCAATGATCTACTTATACAATGCAGTGTTATCCCTTCTAATATCAAATACCATATGTGTAGTTGTCCACAACATTCTCCAGCGTTTTCCACATGCAAGACTTGTAAACAACGACGATAGGTTTTACATGGGTACCTGTCCGAGTGGACCTAATCCCATGGTGCTCTTCGCTCAGGGTGAAATACAATGCGTCTACCAATGCGCCCAAATGTAACAGACTGCTACACCTGAGTACCAATTCGAAACCATGTATTTGGACATGATTTCCCCCTTGGTTAGGAGCGGAGCCGATCTAAAACCCCTTCCGATCTTTGGGTCACGGCAAGACTTGTGAACAGTTGGTCTGATGACATTTTTGAAATGAACGCCACCCTTGTCCTCCGCAAGGCTGTTGATCTATATCTTAGAGCTAGACTGCTTCGCCATAGTTCCTCCATCCGCCCTTTGCAATAAGGCACGAAAGATTTCATTCGTTACTGGAGTCATGTACGATAAAAATGTACCCAAAGACCAATTTATCGTCTTTTGCTACAGACTGGCTAGGAGGTGGTATTTTCGGTGACTGGTCTTGTGTTGCATCTTCAGCGCCAACGGTCTTCATGCCTACCAACTAGTGCAGTGCTACGAAACTGTATGTGGATAGTCCATTATCCAATTCGAGTTTGTTTTTCTAATCAGCTATTTTGCTGTTGCTGTACTTAAGCTTGCGAGTGCCCAGAACTTTAGAATAGAAGTAATTGGTTTTTGGAAGACAGAACGCTTGAAGATCTAGACATGTTCGAGGACATGACACTAAGTAAACTGACCGGTTTCATTGGGAGCTCGGGGTGGTTCAAATGCACCACCTTTTACTGGGTGACAAATGGGCTCTATGGGCCACCGAGTGAACATGCCTGCGAACGGCAAGCTAGTCACTAACATAAACTTCTTGAGCCTGTGCGCCAATTGCTCAATGGTGGCTTACTATTCTTGTTACTACTGTCTACAGTCGGTTTTTTTAATTAATGGCTGATCGATAGCGGCTTGCTATTCTTTTTACTCCTATTTACCGTTATTTTTTTTTTTTTTTGAATGAATTTGCCTGCGAACTGCAATGCTAGCCTCTAACATACCCTTCTTGAGCCTGTGCACCAATTGCTCGATGGCGGGTTGCTATTCTTGTTACTACTATCTACTGTTGGGATTAATAACTGCTCGATGGCAGGTTGCTGTTCTTGTTACTACTATCTACAGTTGGTTTTATTTTCGAATTAATGGCTGCTCGATGGCGGCTTGCTATTCATGTTACTACCATCTACTGATGGGTCCTTTTCGGATTAATGGCTGCTCGATGACGGCGTTCTATTTTTGTTACTACGATCTACCGTTATTTATTTTTTTTTTAATTAATGGCTGCTCGATGGCGACTTGCTATTCTTTTAAGTCGCAAAAAGTCGTATGACTTTTTATGTATACATAGTTTCTCCCAATGTTGTACACTCCTATTACTTTATGCGAAACTGAATGCGTCGAACACGTGTAATCTACGTACGACTTTAATTGTTGCTGTACGTCAGAAGTAAATGTTTGAAAACATGGAAAGCAACACTACTAAGTCCACAAGATGAAGATGATTAACAATATTGAAATTTAACTATGTACTCTGATTCATTCATACTCACTACAAAGTTGATTTATAAGAATATACAACGTTGACATCAAACTCATACCATTCGAAATAAGTTTGATTCGAGTGACTCGAATCATTGATTAGAACTTACAGTATTAGTTGTCTTTCTAAGGCACCAACCTTTTGCGCTTATGTTCCCTAATCAATAACCACCGGAATAAACTTCGAATTTTCAGTGTAGTTTCCTTAACGAAAAATTAACCTTCTTTGCTCCATTATTCACTAAAAACTTCTGAAAATGTGTGCGTGATTTTTAATTCTTTTTTTATTGCAATGTCCGCAAAGTCAATATCATGTACTCTTCTACAAGATTTTGAATATTTCGTTAGTTTTGTACATGGAAAACAGAAAGGTGGGATAGGGAAGGGGGAAGGGGGAAAAACAAATCATGGCAATCTCTCTGTCAATGAATTGTTATGTGTGTTTACTTTTTGGACTTGATTTACTACTCCTCCCGTGTATAGTAAGTAACTTAAGCTGAAAGCTGCATTTGAATTGCTGAAAGCTGTAGAATCTTCTGCTTTTGCCTATCAGCCAGCAAGTAACAACGATATGCCATGCATATGCAGCAATATTATCGGTTCCGCCCAATTCATGGTTCTTTCTTAATTAGTTTTGTGTTTCTATTTTCCGTTTTTGTTTTTTTGCTGTGGAAAACTAAGAAAAACAAAAAACGAATCATTATTATTGCTGGTCTTTTGATGAAGTCATATTAACCCTTGTGGGTAGCAGTGGGGTTATTTTCGGCAATTGAGAAAATCTTAGATTTTGTAAAGGAAAGTTTAAAATTTGATATTCGGAGTCGGCTTTAAAGTGCAGATCTTGCCACTCATGTATAAAATTAACACATACACGACATAAGTGGTGAACCTAGAACCCAGGTCGTAATCCAGCCCGAGGGGTTGTGATTACCAATTATGTATGAATGTTACAGCGTATAATGGCGAGTATTTATGGCCAAAGTGGTAAGAAAAGACTGCTCCTACCTGTAGTCGTATACTGCGATGCATTCTACCCAAAAACTAGCATAAGCACTTGAAAAAATCAATGTATGCGGCAGATAACACAGATTAATCGACACCCAACGTTAAGATTCAAGAATCTGCATATATAAGACAGAGAGTGTCCAAAAAAGCAATTCGAAGATACTGATGTATATACTCGCACTAGAGCTTAGCTGGGTTTAAAATAGGCACGGAGCAGTACCGTCTCAGGGAGTGATACTGCAGTAGAGTTAACGAAAATAGCAGTAAATATGAGGTATGCATTACCACGATAGAGCCTTATATGGTTTGATATCTTGACTCGAAATGTGAACCACTAGACTGCACAAAGAATAGTATTCTGTCCAGTAATTAGTCATTCCGGCATGCCTTTACTTACTCTTTACTGCCTTTTTGACAGCAGAGAGATCTCTGCATCCAACCTGTTCCGAAGAACTCGAACCTACAAAACACATTAAGAAGGCACATTAGAAGGCGACTTATACGCCGTAGAATATCGTGTATTAAATCAGGGTTTTGGCTAAAGACTTACCATTGAAAATTTAATAAGTGAGACGTCCTCATCGAATGCCAACTGAAATGCTGGCCAACTGATCGCTGTATAATGGAGATGAAATTAACGATGGACACTATGGGGATGAACACTATTAAGCACTGATGCAGCAAGCTTGAGAGTATTCGAGAAAAAAGTCCTACATAAGATCTTCGGTCCAGTGCGAGTGGGTGATAATTTCCACATCCGATCCAACAGTAAGTTATATGAGCTCCTCAACGACATGGTCATTGAGCACCGTATTAACATCCAGTGGTTGCGCTTTCTCGGTCATGTTGTTCGAATGGAGGAGGATGCTCCGACGAGACGAGTATTTGATGCGGAGATTTGTAGAAGTCGCGGCGAAGAGGACGACCTTGTTTGCGTTGGAAGGATCAGATCGAGGAAGCCCTGTCATCGATTGGTGTGACCAACTGGCAAAGGCACAAAAGAAGCAGAGGCGCCTGAAAGGATGTATTAACTCAAACTGAAATCCGGTAATCGGGTTGTTAATAGCGAGTTAAGAAAGCAAGTAAGTAAGTTTTAACGATAGGTCGGTGTGACGTTGCAGGAAGATGACACTTAATTTGTTATTACAACTGTTTAGACAAGATTACGTAGCTTCTCACACCACCCATGTTGAGTGTGTTAATTTTATACATGAGTGGCGGAAGCTACGGTTTAAATTTAATTCCGAACGACAGATTTTTAAGGAACTTTTTCAAGGCAATTTTATTTACTCTTTTTGGCAGAAGACTGTTGAGAGGAAAACGCCTAAGACATTCTCTTTTATTTCGTTCTATTCGAGACGTCTTAGCTGAGATTTGAAGCACAGGCTTTCAACAAATCAGCCTACTAAGCATACTACCTAGCAGACTACGGTGACTTCTGAGTTAATTCTGTCAGTATCTAAACATCGATTTTCAACTGCATTGAACTCATTACAAAAGGTGTACTTAACTGAAATCTAAAAAGCTGAGAATACCATCCAACAACCTTAGCAGAAGCTGAACAAATTTTATGGTATACTCCGGCGAAATTTGTTGGCATCCAGTTCTTATGAGAGATCGGCTATGAATCGTTTTTTCGCTACTCATAAGCACTCATGAAATTTTGAATATAAGTGAGTCAACAATATTGAAATTTAATTATGTCCTCTGATTCATTCGTACTCACTACAACCGTTGATTCATAACTACAGGTTGCAATGAGTATACGTACAACGTTGACATCAAACTCATACCATTCGAAATATGTTTGATTCATAAGCCTACTCATTTAGATACATAACATTAGAATCGACTGACTCAAATCATTCATCAAAATTTACAGTCTTAGTTGTTGTTGTTGCATTTACAAAAAAAAAAAAAAAAAAACACGTAAGCACAAATACAGAGCAGCAAGCAGAGGAAACACACAACCTTCTAGTAACTATTTTAGTCCTTGTACTCGTCTCATATTTATTTTGTGCTTCGTGTATATGTTGAGTTATAGAGAGTCGAAATCAATAACATCATACGTGTTCTTAAGTATGAATATGATAAGTACTTCTAACTTTGAATATGAGTAGAGAGGTTCCATGATATTAAAATAATTATGAATGCGTATAAGAGTCAGAAATTATGAGTATGTTTAGATTCTACTCAAATTGCTGATCTCTGGTTCTTATTGACAGAACTTGCGTAGACCGTAACTATGTGGTAAAATTCAAGCTTTCTCTAAATTAACAGAGTCGCCATAGTCTAGTAGCCAGTGCGTTGGCTTATTAGACGTAAAGCCAGGTTTCAAACCTCAGCCCAGACATCAAAACAATATACGAAAAGTGTTTCTTCGGCGACTTCCTCTCAGCAGATTTCTGGAAAAAACTCTGAGAGTGAATAAAATTGCTATGAAAAGTTTCTCAAAAATCTGTCGTTCGGAGTCGTCTTTAAACTGTAGGTCGCGCCACTCATGTAAAAAAATTAATGCTCACAACATAAGTGGTGTGTGAAACTAGGTTGTAAGCCTGACTGAAGGGTTGTAATGGCCAATTATGTAACAGATGTGTGTATATATGTATATTTGTATATGTATGTATGTATGCGTATATGTATATATGTGTATACATACGTATGTATGGATGTATATATATGTAACACAGAGATTGATCTGTAATGTTAACCAGGTTTTAAGGATATAGAATGCAATAGATGTCATGCCATTACATAAATATTTTTGACAGTTACCGAGAGAACTATGCTTAACTTAACCTAGCATACGTATATGTTCAATTTTACTAGAATGGTCTAGATTTGCTTACTTAAGCTATTAAACTAAAAAGAAAACTTTGTAAATAAAACCCGAATTACTTGGGTTAACAAATTTAGTCAGGATTTTTAAAGTTTTTCTTCAATACCCATAAACAAAATGAAATTTCGTCATGGCATGGTAGAACATAGAAAATTAATATTCATACATATTAATGTCTACTTTAATGTCTGTTCGTACGTCTGTCTGTCTATTTGTCTGTCTATCTTTCGACGTAACTGTCTATAAGATTGTCTAATATTTGCTGGTTTTGCCAGGGCAGCGATCATTTTCCCTGTCGGTATAATTTCTTGTACGAGTAGAGAGAGATACAAGCAAAATATGGTTTAATAAACAATTTTGACTTCCTTATTATTTAATGGCAAAAAAACAGAAGAAAAAAATAGAAGAAGAAGAAAGAAAAACAACAAATTGTAACAATTATTTTTTCAATCTTTTCTTGTCTTTTTTTCTGTTATTGACGATCAATGTTGCTGGTGCTGTTGCTGTTGCTTTGGTTTGCTTTGGTTTTTGCATCTTAAATCATGAGAAAATGTTATTCGATCTGTTATATACTGCTGTTGCTGCTGCTATACAATTTTACATGAAATTGTTGTTGTTGCTTTACTATTGTATTGCCAAGCTTTTGTTGTTGCTTTTCTAAATTAACCATAATTATTGGTAAATTGATAACGTTTGGCCTGATGGAACGACAGTTTACCCATGGATCATGACAGGCTTTTCAAATGTACATATTTTTCTTTTTTGTGGAACGTTATTAAATAAAAATTAATTTTCATATCCGTATTCATTTATTTCAAGTTGGCTGTTGTTGCAATGACGCATGTGCAGCCACTTATCCTGTCACATAAACAACAGCGTAACGTCAACTAAAATTTAAGCGAAATAAATTGCTGAACATCAACCATAATCGACAACATTGAGGCTGAAGGAAAAAAATCAGCAAAAATTCGGATATTTAAAAAAAAATTTAAAAGCTAGTTTAGGTCTGCGAGGGTGGTTTGGTAATGCATACAATCGACTTTATTTAGGGCTGTTTGGTATTCAGTGCAGAAATAGACACAAAATTTCAATTCAAAAAAGGCAAATAAGCTGCGATTATATTACTTACTTACTTACTTAATTAATTGATCATTACAACCCTTTAGTCATGATTACAACCTAGTTTCTCACGCCACTTATGTTAGGTGTGATAATTTCATCCATAACTAGAGGTTTCTACAGTTTATAGTCGGCTCTTAAATACTGATTTATGAAGCTTTCCATGGCAATTTTATTCGTCAATGGCTAACAAATATTCAAACGAATCTAATGACACAAATGTAAAGTCAAATTAGTTGTATGGAAGTATTCATTAACAAGTATCTGGGATCCAGATATCCGGATATTTTGGACTATCACCATCAGCAACTCGGATTTCTTAAACAACAATAAGCCTTTCTGAACAAACTTAACATAGAAAATTGAGGATATTGAATTTATTTTTTCTGCTAAGCCCTCTTTTGAAGTTTCTCCTCGAAAATTTTTATTCAAAGTATTGGTGACGAATTAACCCAACAAATAGAACAATGCCAACTTAAGAGCTTTAATAACCCTTCCCGAGCGGTTGCCTTGTATTTACGGCAGTCACTTGGTGCATTGCAGCGTCTGATGTCGTATGAATATGACAGTCAGTTATTAATCCATAGGAGTGGTTGAAGTGGAGTTCATTTGCGTTTTTGGTCAATCGCGCCATTGGAGAAAGTTGCAAACTATAGTAGAGGTACAGCGTCGCGAATGAGTTAATAAAGTTTTTCAAATAAGCGAGTGATTAATCTACTACGTGAGGTCGTAGGACTGTAAGGAAATAATTTTTTTGATGCTTAGAAACAACGTTATATATGAACCTGTATTATTGTAGCGATGAGGCACTTTTACTGACTGCCTGCAAGCCAAATACGCATGGCCGGTTCAAATCTATGACAAGCTTCTTGAAATATCTCCAATCCATACCCCATTTCCCTTTCGGATTTCGTGAAGCATTGCTCTCTGTTCTGTTATTGACGAAATGCGATTATTTGTGATTATTATTGGCTACCACAAGACTATAGAATGTCTTGTTGACAGTTATTCGGTAATACGTGAACTGATTGTAGGTCTGTTTTCTATCAATTACACCCATTGACAATGGTTGAGTTTTCGTTATTTTGATTTCGGTTTGGTTTTCTGTAATAATCTGTTCAATTCACTCACCACTTTCAAATGTCCCAATCATTGCAGGGCTATCGACTATACTGTCCAATTTAAAAATTGACTCAATATTTTTCGACGACTAGCACGCCGTTTGTGTAAATGCTTCCTTTATAAGAATCGTTTTATTTTTTCGTTACGTTTTTTATGTATGTTTTTATGTTAGTTTTACTTGCATTTCTCATAGAATATGGTAAAGGAGACGTATGTTTTATTTTTTCTTTATCTCCCTAGCAATCTTCAGGGATGACCCTTCTTTCTGTCACCAGTACATATGTACAAACATGCATAATTAGTCATTACAGCATTACGACCTAGCATCACGATCTAGCATTACGACCTAGCTTCTCACACCATTTATTTTGTGTGTGATAATTTTATATATGAGTGGCTGGACATACAGTTTAAAGTCCATTCCGAACGTTAGATTTTTGAGAAACTTTCCACGGCAATTTTTTTATTTACTCTCGAGAGTTTTTGCCAGAAAACTGCTGACAGAAAGTAGCCGAAGAAATATATTTTTTCATATTTCGTGTTGTTGGAGATGTCTGACCTGGGGTTTGAAACGAGGCCTCATGTCTAATAGACTACTAGACTACGGCAATTTCCGTGTCTTCTTGCTGTCGTAAATTTTACTATTTTCATTGAACTGATTTTCGTAATGTACTCGGTAAGTACCATTGAAACGTAGCTGCATGATGTATCAGCTTTTCAGGGGCACTTTTACAAGATAGGGACTGTAAGTCTCAATGTATATAAACAACAGATATTCTGCTATTACTGCTATGATCTGAAATTAATTTAAATGAGTTTGTTGAGGTCAAACAGTACGCCCAAATTTACAAAAATTTAGTTCTCATGCTGAGTCGCCGTAGTATAGTAGGTGGTGTGTTGGCTTATTAGACGTGCGGCCTCGGTTCAAACCCCAGGTCAGACATAAAAACGAAAATATGAAGAAATATTTCTTCGGCGATTTCATCTCAGCTTATTTCTGGTAAAAACCCTGGAAGTAAATAAAATTGCCATGGAAAGTTTCACAAAAATCTAACGTTCGAAGTCGACTTTGAACTGTAGGTCCCAGCCACTCATGTATAAAATTAAACACACAATATAAGTGATGTGAGAAGCTAGGTCGTAATCCTCACTGAAGGGTTGTAATGACTAATTATGTATGTATGTATATTGTTCTCATACTATATATTTATGTGCGCACTTCGTCTCATAAAACTTTACTGATGTAAATAAATTCGTTAGAACGTAAAACAATTTCAATGCCTTATAAAAATATTTTTTTCTTTATTTCTCTCTAATAGATTGGCTGCATTAGCCTTAAACAGTTTGAATTAAAGTTTATAAAATTGTTTTATAAAATTGCACATAAAAATTTTTAATTATCAATTAAAACCAGCAATTACCAAGCCACCTTCGCATCTCTGTGTATACCATACACAGTGTGTATGCAAGTTCAATTGATATGACCATGCTACTCAACACATTTTACTAAAATAGTTCGCGTAAATCTTCTTCAATAACATTTAATAAAACACTGCGCGCTCTCTCTCTCTCTCTAGACAGATCAAGAGGTAAAAATCATTGAAACAGACACATACATACACACACTCTCCTACATCGTACATTTACTTCATACGCCATCAAAGCTTTTGCGCATGCTTAGTAAACAACCACCACCAGCACTGCTTTTAAAAGTATTATACGATGAGCTTAACTGCATGCAGTTTCGATTTATTTGACCTTTACTGGAGACCTTTCCTTCAAGAAAACAAACAGCGAACGAACGAATGAGATTTCAAGTCGACGTTACATACAGGCATACATACGTACGTACGGTGTACATACGGCGGCTGTTTGACTGGGGCTGGATGACTTGACTGACAACGACAGGGCTAATGAAAACTTATATATCACTCGGTTGAATAATGCACATTAAGGATAATAAAGTACTTTTGTTTGTTTAAGCAATTTCGTGGCCTTTCCAAAGCCGACTATAATAGGAGCTATAAGAGCTAGCCATCCAACCAACCAGCCAGCCAGCATTATATCGTGGTTGACGACAACGACAATGAAAATACGAGTGCGAGTACGTATTGGCGATATTACTTGTATGCCGCAGCATAATACCTTCTGTGTGTCCATCTCCATACTCTCTGGTATGGCATGATTATACGAAGTAATTCTGTGAATAAATTGCCAGCAGATGTGATACCTTATAGTACGCTAAACAACGAATATAAAGAGCCGCTATTTTTTACATTTTGTGGTAGCTGAGGTTCGCTTTCTGAGAGCAATTTGTTAGGTGGTCCTGATCTCCCTATGGCCTCTTCAATGTATGGATCAGGGGGGAAGAGCATAGGCGTTGGGGGAAGGAATCGGGATGTTATGTTTTTAGGTGTCTATGGCCTGCTATAGATAGTGCTAGAACATGTTGGCTCCTGGGCTTGGATAAGGCCAGTTTGAGGTTAGTTTTTGGATCTATTGCAGGGCTCTACAGGATTAGATCGCAGACAAGGATCTGTAACAGATCCCAGCCGGGCTATTGCATTGTATATTGCCACGAGGAAAAGTTGGAAACTATCGAAAACCTGCTCTGTAACATTTTGCTCCGGCGGACGGAATATTGCAGCATGTTCAGGCGGTTCCAGACCCCAGCCGGATCCTGATCCCAGCCGGATCCTGATCCCAGCCAGATCCAGATACCAGCCGAACTATTGCATGGTATGTTGCAACGAGGAGAAATTGAAAACAATCGAACACCTCCTCGTAAAATTTCACTCCGGCTGCCGTATTATTGCAGCATGTTCAGGCGGAAGTAATGACCATCTACCGGTCCGCTCAATGGATCCTCGCCTATGGTGTTCCTTTCACCTGCATCTCGATCTTTTCTGATAGCCAGGCTGCCATAACTTCTCTGTCGAACGTTGTGAATAACTCCGGAATCGTCAGGGAATGGCGCCACTGTCTCAACCTTTTTTCTGTGAGTTTCAGTGTCATACTTATCTGGGTCTCCAGGCACTGTGACATTCCGGGAATCTGTAGAGCCAACGAGCTTGCCGGAGCTATTGCACTACTTCTGAAAATCCTCTTCAATCGACTTAGGAATGCCACTTATCACTTTCAAGCTGGCCATCGCGCGAAAAATCTTTCGATACGTCAACCTATCCTGGGTCAATGAGGAGTCCTGCTCCACCGCTAGGCTCATTTAGCCCTCAATGGATAAAAGGCGTACCAACCAGTTACTTGGACTTGGTCGTAACACCATCTCGATCACAGTGGCCATGCTTAAAGGTCATTGTGTTATGGGAAGACACGTGGAAAGAATGCAGGTTCCGACTAACGTCATCTGTCGTGGGTGCAGATCCACTGAGGAAGAGGACACTGTTATCCACTTTCTTTGTCAATGATATACGTTATTTGGCTCTCCAATCCTTCTCAGCTTGACGGAGCTATGGTCCATTTCTGTCAAGGATATAGTTTCGTTTGTTATACTTTTGGACTGTTTTTCCAGCTTAAAAGTAATCGTGCTTTAAATGTGCAGACCTTGCGCTGACCAACTTCTTCCTCCCTGGTTTGGAGGAACTTGATTATTACAGGGACTGCGTTCACCTGTGGCGTCACAACGGGCCGCTATGCGTGCTCAAGTAAGCTTTTGGTATCAAAGCTACCACTGTAACCTAACCTCTGTAACTGTCTAGCTCTTAGTAGATTTATGTTGAGGACAATGGGCTTGAAATCTCTGTTGAGGGTTTGAATTCTCAGTTGAGTGCCGATATTAAGGCTCTCCATGGATTCATTATTAGTTTGAGCTGGTTGGGAAGTGTTAAGGCTTCAATAGTGTAGTCGCACTCTCTTGCGTTTGTCGATTATGTTAGTCCTCCGCTTCCTTTACACGGTGTTCAGATATGCAACTTTATTGCGTAAATCGCAATAAACGCCATTATTGAGCTCAATATTTCATACAAAGTTTCAATTAATAATTGCACAATAAATACGCAAATTGTTATAATATTGAGTTAAACTTAAAATGCAGCTCTGTCAACTGTGTTTAGTGAGCATATTACATTTAACCGAACACTTTCTGTTGATATTTAACAACTCAAATGTCAAAAATGACAAACAAAAACAAAAAAATAAAAAACAAAATAAAAACAATTTTGTTGTAGAAACAACCAGCTGTTTTGCTTACCAGCTGTCAAATGAATATTGAATAAACAGCTGAACTGCGTATATTATTATGTCTGAACCCTTAAAATATTGTACTCAATAAACCGAATATTGACTCAATAAAAGTGGATATCTGAACGTAGTATAAGGCTCTCCATGGATTTATTATTAGTTTGAGCTGGTTGGGAAGTGCTAGGGCTTCAAAAGTGTAGTCCCATTCTCTGGCGTTTATGGACTGTGTTAGTCCTTCGCTTTCTTCCCTTTCCTACTTCCTCCCCTTTCCTCTGTCTCTTATACTATTCCCTCTCCCATAGAACGCTGTCCTTGAGCTCTGGTTACTGTACTTGCCTTAATGACAAGTACACGTCCTATTATCTAACCTAACCTTGTAATCAAATTTGCTCTCAAAGAGCCCTGGTTATTTTCGTTTAAAAGTTGCTTTAATTGCACAAACAAGTGGACGAACTTAATATACCCACCGCTGAACGATTTTATTACTATACCCCGAGTGTTTTATTCACGGACACTGGGGACAGACAGACAGACAGACAGACAATCTGAACCAGAAGACGGCCAGAATGTGTATTCAAAGCCAAGGTCGCAGAGCATCATCATCAAACAGTCTCAAATTTCATTGAGAATTCATTGTTGCTTTATGCAACCGATATAGCTTATGCTTTAGCCCTCTTGTTATTGTTGTAGTTGCTGTTGTAGGTTTGGGAATAATATGAACTACAAAAGGGCTCAACAGAGTATATGATTCTTATGCACGAGTGATCAATCACGTGAGTGTAATTACCACAATTTAGAAGGAAACCCAAAAAGACGTATAAAAAAAAGAAATAAGACGTTCAAGATTTCTTGCAAGCTTTAAGTGTCTAGATACCTACAAATGTGTATGAATGTTAGTATGTGTGTGTATGAATGTGTGTGTGCGAGTCTGTTGCAAGATATGTAGTTTTTTAAAAGAGGACGTGGGTGCCGCCTAGACGCAAGCAATCAACTCATTTTTGCTCTGCTACAAAACAATTTGAAAAGAAAAAGAAAAACCAGGCACATCTTGCAGGATATCATAAAAATTAGTCTGCACACACACACACAAACACACAACAGTTAAGCAAAGAAAGAATATCAAGAAGAAAGAAAGAAAGATTGCCCACTATTTTGCTATGATCATAAATGAAGATCCACACCTTAGGCCGTTTATTCATTCTAGCCTTGTGTTCTTTTTTTTTGGTTTTCATTTTAGCAAGAGTTGTGCTTTGTCAGACATTTGCGTTTGTCAGAGTGCAGAATTACACACACACACACACACATAAGGCTGATCATTCGAAAATAATTTCGAGAGCTAATATCGGACCAAACCTTAATGTATTTACGTAAAATTACTCAATTTATGAACTTGCCTAGATAATGCTAATGGAGCAACAAAATATCTACAAATATTACAAAATGACGACCAGTACTTTAAAACGATGCATGCAACGCAGATATAAAACTAAATAATGTCTACAAGCCTACACGTTGTAGACAAATTATGTGTGTTACATGGGAGGTAAAATCAAACCAATTTAAGATCGATTTTTATCAAACACAAAGTGGACATTAAGCTTACTTAGACGTACATTTGTCAAAATATCATGGCTGTACATTTCCTCCAATTACTTAAATGTAAGCGTCAAATAGTCCTCCTTAACGCGTTATAGAATTCAGAGCTTCGCATTCACTATGCGAATTCCTTTTGAATCACTTTTTAATATTATTTTGGTCAGAAAATCTTCACTCGTCGAAACGACAACAATTCTTTCAAAAAAACCAGTAGTATCGTCTTCGTTATGTGTACGCGTGAAAACTTAAGTGTTTGCTTTTATTTTTAGTCACTACGGCACCAGGGCTAATAATTGTTGTTGACTCTTTGTTCGCACAAAATAATGACCTGCTTTATAGGTCAGTTGAATCTCAGCTCCATATTACATACGTACGTACATATATAATTAGTCATTACAAACGTCTTCGACATTTTACCTCTGGCCAGCTAGTTTGTGTCAATAATACCTGGGTGCATAAAACATTTTCCTCTCAGGATCACAAGTCACAGATAATGGCAGAGAAGATGTTCAGTCCTGTGGCCTCACGTCTAATAAGCCAACGCATTACCTACTAGACTACGACGACTCATTCACGGTCACAGATCTTCTCATCGAATTACGTGAGTAGCTGTGTGCCACATTTCCATCTAGTCAGCTAGTTTGTGTCGATAATACCTGGGTACATAAAACATTTTCGTCTCAGGTTCGTTCACACGTAATGACAGAGAAGATGTTCATGAACTATTTCGGCAGAAGTCATTGTCGGATTTTTCTTGACTTCGACGCACATGCATACATACATAATTGCACATTACATCTCGTCAGACAGGACTATGACCTTGCTTCTCACATCACCCACGCTGACATCAATCTGCTGAGAGGAAGTAGTCGAATAAAATATTTTTTCATATTTCGTTTTGCTGGAGATGTCAAGGCCCTTTGTCTAATAAGACAACACACTACCTTCTAGACTACGGCGCCTTCTAGATTTAAACTGCGTATTAAGATTGCGGTTCCCGCAATGGATTCCTTCCATAAAAAGCCGGACTTGTGTTGTCTATTTACGAGTGAGTTCATTTTCCCATTTTTTCTGCGTGTAAAAGGTTAAATCTGTGCGATCACTTGTTTGCTTTACAAGACAGGAATACAAATCCCTGAACTGCTGATCTCTATCGAATTAATAAATGTGCCAACTCTAGAAAGTATGAGTTTAGTTTGTCATACTCTTCTCTAAAGACATCCGTCATTCTTTGACAAGCTTTTACAGAGGTGTAAAACAATTTGAAGACTTTGCTCACTAAAATTATTCGACTCTCTATAACAGTGAAATACTTCCTGATCCACTTTTTAAGTATTATGTCAGAAGGTCACCCAGAGCTCACACCAGTATAGTAATGTATACTGCGTATGAATTTTGTCTTCTTGTAACGTCCGCCTTACTAGTCGTATGCATCGACTAAGCCGAGATTGCTTAAAACTCGTCTGGCGAGATTGCTAGACACATCTCCCTAAGTCTGTCCTATGGAAACAATGTTCACTTTTCTATCAGTTTATAATTCTCCCTTCAAATATTTTTATATTCAATTCGTTAGGCCATTATTATATATATATATATCAAATAGTTTAAGAAACAATCTAAAATTCAATCGTTCCGAAAAGATTCCATATCCAACTTTGTCTAGCGATTTTGATCCATCTTTGAATATTTAAGTATTGTTTCTTAATTCATTGCATTCCTCTAAGTCTCTGACTTTTTTCTTCTCTACAAATGCAAAGAAAAAGAGTGAAAAGAAAAATATCACAATCAAAGACATTCTGCCAGTATTTTGGCAAGATGTTTGTTGTATTTCTCGATCTTCTTCTTCTTCAGTGGTCGTCCTTTTAGCATCCTCTGCGGCTTCACAAGCTCAGCATTTTGTCTCTTCTTTTTCTGTTTTATTTTCAGTTTGTTTTTGTTTTAGGCAGAGACTTGCTTGTGCATATGCATGCATGCCTTAATAAACGAGAGTAATCGTGATATGTCCGTTGGACAGTTGTTGTTTGTTGTTTGTGAATATTTTAGAAACTGTCGTCGTAAATCTATTTGCAAGTGCTTAAGAAAGTATGTTATAAATCAGTGTGTGTGTATGTATGTGTATGTTGCTATTGCAAACAGTTTCGGACAGACACAACAACGACAAAATACAATCATACAGACATATTTGAACAAATAAGCGAAGTTCATACACATACTCGTGTGTACATACGTATGGTACATTAACAAATAAAAAAATCAAACATATTAAAATGCTAAAACAGTGACAGTATGTAACAAACGTAAACAAATGAGGAAATATTAACCACTTTGCAGTAATCAAGAGTATCTTAGTTAAGCAGACTATATGTGCATTGGACCGAATGAGAACTCCGAACCATATTAGGATCCCATGATTTCCGGATTCAGAAGCTCCTTGGCAGGGCTCTATCAAAAGGTATGTCTGGCCAAAATGAAGCAGTTTTCAACACAATTTTCGCTGACACATCTCCAGCACCAAAAATTAGAAATATTTTCAGGTTACAGCATCCGATCGATGTTGTTTTTTTGGTGTCAGTTGATATTTCTGTTGAGTTGCATTGATCTTTACCTGTACGTGCATTATGCAATGACTTCCAAGAGGTTGCGTTCTGTACCACAATCGCTTGGCCACAAGTTGGTTGTTTTTATCATTAGTGTGGAGCCTGGTTATATACGAACTCTTGACGATTTTGTCTGAGCCGAGAATTGGTGCTAAGGGCGATGCAGTTCTAATAGCAAATCACAAGTTTGAAGAGACTCTACGTAATATCTATCAAAGGGTCCACTTCAGAACTGTCAATGAGTTGCTATCAGGGAATAGTACCGGATAGAAAACTGACATGTAGGAGTCATTTATGAAACACATGCCTAAGCGCGTTCTGATGATATACGGAAGACTCTACAGCAAAATCTTGGAGTAATCCACATAATTCTGACCCTTGGGGCTTTTGTTTAGAAAAATATTATTCAATCTTCGGCGCAAGAGACTCCGTTGCATTTAAGCCTGCGGCGTTAGCTGGGATAAAGGCAGTCTAACACGAGACCCATCAGAAGGCATTGACGGCTTACAGATTGGGTCGATCACAGCTTTCTGTTTAATCTTTCCCTAGACAAAATCAGCAGACTCTAAGCTACATACATACATACATGCATACATGATTGGTCATTACAATCCTTCATGCAGGATTACAACCTAGCGTCTCTCACCACTTATGTTGTGTGTGTTAATTTTATACACAAGTGGCGGGACCTACAGTTTAAAGTCGATTCCGAACGACAGATTTTTTTGAGAAAACTTTCAAGGCAATTTTAGTTTTGCTCTCTTTGCTAATTTCCGTAAACTTCTCTAGCCCACTGTATACTTCTAAGCAACATATGGATGTGAAGGCTTTTTTGTTTGTTCATGATTTCATGTTTTTTTTTTTTGTAATTCATAAATGGGCAGACTTATTGGCATTGAATTATTTTTATTTTGTTTGTTCTTGTAAATTTCTTGTTGTTGTTGTTGTTTTTTCTTTTGTTAGCATATTTTTCTATTATTTATATACTCGAATATCGTTTGTTTCTCGTGTTTTGTATGTCATAAAATAGACAAGACAAACAACGTCTCTTATGAATGAACAACAACAACTGAATGAATGAATGATATGTGGGATTTCATTTTGGGATTCTTTTGTCATCTATTTCTGGTTGTTTTTCTTTTTTTCATTTGTTCGTTCGTTTGTTTGTTTGTTTTTTTAATTTTCTTTAAATATTTGAGTGCATGTTTGTTGTAAAATTGTTGTCTTTGGCAATGTTATTGTAAAAGAATGAAGTCGCAAAAGATTTGCTTCACTTCGATGATAATAGAAGAGTACATATGGGTTGAAAGCTTTTAGGAATGTATGTATGTGTATACTAGGTATCGTGTATACTAGGTTAGTAAAGATATACATATTTAAAGGATATTAAATTTAAATTTAAAAGTGAATATAACAAAATCTTTTAAATAACAAAGCTGTTTTAAACCTGGACGAGCTAATAACGACAGGATAACAAATTTGATAATTTCTTCATTTCTCAATGTAATCTAGTTCTAGTTAGATACACTTTCCCCAGCTATATTCACACAACTTTGATACTCTGTTTAGTTTCTTAAAATAGCCATCAATTGCAGATTTAATCACTTCTTTGTTGGCAAATTTTTTCCGTAGAATTTTTGCCTAGAAACGGCCTTCCCAAGAGTACCATAAAATCTAGTTTGTTTGTAATATTGGTTGGACTTGTACCTTCCTTTCTACATTCAGTGTTGTATAGTGGCTTTAAATGACCCAAGGTAATGTTATTCAGAGATATATTTGCAAAACACACGAAAGTTGTGCAATTACACCCAAATCAGGTTCTTAAGTTGACGAAGCACCACTTAAAGTCTAATAATCCATATGTGGCAGACCATGACATGAAAATCGTTATCATACAGACTGCAGCACATTAAAACTGCTATGATAAAGAAAGGGAAGGACACTAGTTTCTAGACCAATTATGTCCTCCATGTCCATACTACTACTATTACTGCTACTATTACCGTTGGTACTACTACTACTGCTACCACTTCTACTACTACTACTACTATACTACAATTACTGCTACTACTACTGCTACTACTACTACTGCTACTACTACTACCGCTATTGCTGCTACTATTACTATTGCTACTAATACTACTGCTACCACTGATTCTACTACTACTACTATACTACAATTACTGCTACTACTACTACTGCTACCACTGATTCTACTACTACTACTACTATACTACAATTACTGCTACTACTACTACTGATACTACTACTGCTATTTTACTACTGCTACTACTGGTACTATTACTACCGCTACTTTACTACTGCTAATACTACTACCATACTACAATTACTGCTACTTTACTATTGCTACTACTACTATTACTACTACTACTGCTACTACTACTGCTACTACTACTGCTACTACTACTGCTACTACTACTGCTACTACTACTGCTACTACTCCTGCTATGACTGATAGTAGGTCAAAGACTAATAGTCAGATGATTGCAAATGCTTTATAAAGTAGGATGAAAGAGAAAATAATTCAAGTGACGTTGGATAAGATGTCATATGTCGGCTTAAACGGTACATTGCATCTAGTCATACAGATAGAAATTATAGTTATTCGAGAAGCACGTGACTGATCAACAGATAAAGTGGCCATAGGAATGAAGAGATCCATTCTGAATATCCCTGGACAGAACTTGTAGACTCTATGACTTTGGGAAAAAAGTTTTAACGAGACTGGCTGTTAACAAGGGTGTCTCACTATGCTGCAGCAGAGTTTTAGTAACTATTGAAACACATGAAGAAATTCGAGAGTATTTTTCAAGCGAAAAAATATTCGACAGAACGTACAGATGACAGGACAAAACTAAAACTATCTGGCAGTTTGGCTCTTATCCGGGCACTTATGAAATATGGGATTGAGTTGAACTGACTGGGCACGCAGAGTTAACTAAGCAACGGAAATAGCGTAACCCATTGCAGGATTCCAAGACGAGTGAGAATTCGCGGCAACGAGCTAACAGATAAGCTCACCACAGAGAGCATTGAAATCGAAGCATGTGAGATGTTCATTCTCTTTTGTAACTAGACCGGTTCGAAGCAATTTTAAATTTTGCTGGGGAAACTGAGAGCAGACTTAATGAATATGGGACGCTTCAAGCTTAATAAGTAGATCCTGAGGAGGCGCGATCACCAGAACATACACTTTGAGCCTTTGTATCGTTAATGCTTTTCAGTAGGAAATACTTGGACTTTCATGAAGCACTAGGAGGGAAGATGGAAGAGGGAAGAAAATTTTAATCGCTTTTTACTAGTTGATGGACATGCTTAACATATTGAAGTCGTCGTAGTCCAGTAGGAAGTGGTGTGTGAAGCTACATCGTAATCCTGATTGAAGGGGTGTAATGACCAATTATGTATGTTTGTATAAGCTTTCAAAAGAAGCTGAATACAAGTATATAATGTTGTTATCTTACATTTTTCTCTCAATGGAAGATGGTAAGGATAATTCAGATCTTACTAACTGATACTATACTATAGGTCAAGTCGACATTGATAAATAAAACAATGGCAACGTTGCCCGATTTCAGAAATTGTATTGGTGCACCGACTAGCAGTTAATGCTTTAAAGAACACTTTCTCATAATGCAAAAACTACCGAAATTTAGTCACTAACAATGTGATCGTAAGGTTCAAACTGCAGTGGATGCATTTGGGTCTCGTTCTGCAATAGTGAGGAAGAAAAAGTCCACAAAACGTTGTTACATTGTTGCTCTTAAGGCTTTTAATGATTGAGACAGCTCACATTGGTTCTCAACAAAATTCTATGCATTCTACTTGCCGTTTATTTCGCTTCAAGAATTTACCCCACTTGGCCATCCACCAACTTTAATACCCATGGAAAATAGATATGAATTCCTATGTAAGGAATATCAAAGGCCTTCTTTTAAATATTTCTCATACAAAATTTATCAATTTGAATGGAATTATTTTTGTATGCAGTGCAGCCAATAAAATTGATTACTTCCCCGATTGAACAGCGGTCAGTGAATTCCTTTTTTGCTGATACATTGTACGGCCAAAAAATTAGTTGTTGATGATTATAATAATCAGCAATGGCTTAATAGAGAGAGACTTCGAGTGAATTGCTATTAAATCTTGAAACGTATTTCTTCCCATGTTTTTGTTGTTGTTGTTGTACAAAATAATGAATGATTAATCAAAATGCTTCCTTTCGATATGCAATTATGCGTTAAACAAATTTGCAACAAAATCAACTTCGTACACGAACGATAAAGTAAAGCGAATTGCAAACGTTGCAGTAGCTGTTGCACTAGACTGTTGCTCGTTTGCTCCATTGCAACGAGTAACAACGTTATTACGAAATCACCGCTATCTTTAAATAAGTATTGCTTTGCTTACTCTTTCGTTTTCTTTTCTTCACATTTTTTTTCTTGTCTTGCCAAAGCAGAATGCTGCTGCATTGCATGTCCATCATCACGATCTAATGCGTGAGTAAATGTTTTCTGATTTTTTTTGTTGTTGTTGTTTTTGCTTTAACAATTCTTTTCATTTGGAAACGGCTTAAATATATAGATCAGTAGCTCGACAACAAAGTTTTCTACTGGTTTTGTTTTTTGTGTGGCTTAAAAGTTGCCTTGTTTTGATGGGATTAACATGTCTGGTGTTGCACCCACCAAACGTGAAATCTGCACCTGTTTTGTTAACAATTGAGGTGGGAAGATCTGCCATTGCTATGGCAAGATGTTGAAAATTTTTAAAATCTCTTTATAATTTGCTATGTAGCAGAGTTGTTAATCATTTATGCTGGTGTATGCGGGGTAAAGAAGACAAACTTCCTTCACAATATTTCCCAGGGTGATGATGAGGGCAAAAAACAGAAAACAAAACAATGATTAGTCTTCGTTAGATGATGTTAAATAATGATCATGATGCTGAAATGATGCTTGGATTTTCAGCTGTGTGTTGCATGTAACAAACTCATAAAATGACTGGCACGCATTTTGCTACTGTTTTGTCTGCAAAATTGATGTATAGCGCTCGCGCGCGCGCTTTGGTACCTACCTTAAGCGTAGTAGAGCTCATCATAATAATCATTAAATTTATTTAAATTCCTTACACACGCACCAAAATGATGCTGGGTGTGTCCCAGCTTTTTAACCATCTCCCGGACAATATGTCACTGCTTGTATGCATAGCAGAGAAGTTTATTTTTCATCAATCAAGGTGCACGTATCTACATATAAGCCACATCTAATGAATCAATCATTCATTGTTGCATAGTTTATGCCAAAAGATAAAATTAATAAATTTTCCATTGCATGGGCGTAGTTTATGGGGAAGTCATTTGTCATGAATATTCAAAATTTTAATTAATAACTTATGAACTACATACGTCTACCTGCTACCAAAGCCCTCTACACATTGTATGCCCACATCAAAATCCAATTGCAATTTGTCTACCAAATGCAGTTCAGCTGCTTATTTTCCAGCAGAGATGTGTAAAGAAGTGCGGAGACGCGGCTTATTACATTTACAAGAGTTACAAGAACTAATCACAAGTTTTGGCATTTAATATTTATGACTGAAAATTAGCAACTAAAGACCAGCAATTAAATTGTCAATACTGGCCAAGTGAATATATTTTAAACATTTACTCGGTATCGCACTGAATCTAAGGACAACAAAATTGCAATAAGGGAGCCATCATACCAAAACACTCATGTGTGTTTAAATGTTGTTTAAATAATGGTAAGTTTATATGGAAATTTACAAAATATTATGGATATTAACTTCAATTTTCAGCAAGTAAATGATAAAATAATTCATGTAAAGTTTAAATAAGTCTTTTTTAGGTTGTATCAATTACACATAAGCAACCATAAACTCCGACATGCTAGCTTCAAAGCAGTAGGGATGGCTTTAAATCGATATCGTCAGTTGAAAATGTTTTAGACATCAGTGAAATGAACGCTAAAGAACACTACAGTAGTCTCCAAATCGAAGTTCTTGCAACTTACTATGAACTCACATAGGTCATATCGAGTATACAGTAAAAGATAGCTACGGATAATCAGAAAGCTACGGATAATCAGTATTCGCCGTAGTCTAGTAGATAGTGTGTTGGCTTATTCGTCGTAATACGGTGTTCAGATATGCACCTTTATTGCGTAAATTGCAATAAACGCCATTATTGAGCTCAATATTTCATATAAAGTTTTAATTAATTATTGCGCAATAAATACGCAAATTGTTATAATATTGAGTAAACCTTAAAGTGCAGCACTGCCATAAGTGTGTTTTATGAGTATATTGCAATTCACCGAACACTTTTTGTTGATATTTGACAACACAAAAACGACAATAAAACAAAAAACAAAATAAATATAATGTTGTTGAAACAACTAAGTATTTTGTTTACCAGCTGTCAAATGAATATTAAATAAGCAGCTAAATTGCGTATGTTATTATGTCTGAACACTTAAAATATTGTACTCAATAAACCGAATATTGACTCAATAAAACTGGATATCTGAACATAGTATAATGCCTCGATTCAAACACCAGGTCAGACATTAAAACGAAACGGAATATGAAAAAATATTCTTTCGGCGACTTACTCTCAGCAGATTTCTCTGAGAATAAATGAAATTGCTATGAAAAGTATTTCAAAAAAAGAGAATGAAATTAAATTAACACACACAACGTAAGTGGTGTGAGAAACTAGGTTGTAATACTGACTAAAGGGTTGTAATGTAACCTTTGATAATGTTTTCATGGCGATGAATTCTGATGTTAATCTTGGCGAAATAAGTGTTCACATGGGGAAATGACGAACACTTATTCAGAGACAAATGCAAAGCTGCCAGTGAATGATCACATAATTGCTGTGCTTTTCTCCGCTCTTCAAACTGAACTATATTACGCGCCAAGAAAAATAACACGGTAAAGTTGGTCCAGGAATACTATATGCGTTACTACGATGCGTTAGATCCGGCCCCTATAGGCTGTGCAGGAAGTTATTTACTGTGACTAGAATTCACAAATCATTATTGGTCAGTTCTTCATATGCGTAGGCGACGGAATAACTACCTTCTTCTTCTTCCTCGATCACTGTGCAGCATTACCAACAAACAGAAATAGTTTCCTGTGTAGAAGCTCTCTAGATAACACAGCTGATTTAACATCTTTGCACTTCAGTATGTTTCTTAATTACAACAAAAAAACACTGTAACAAGGTACAGTAATCCCATGTTTCTTGTTAATACTACTTGATCCATCTTAAAGTCCATATTTCTTTGAAAATGAGGAGGTCGCAATCATTACGGCCATACTATCGCTCAATGATAACCGATTTTTTTTTTGTACACGATGCTTGCTTTCAACACGATGGTGCAACTATCACACATCTCATGCCACAAACGATTTATTGCATCAAACATTTTATGGCCGCTTAATTAGGCGAAATGGTAATGTCAATTGGCCACCAAGTAGCTTCAATTTGACATCGTTGAACTATTTTCTGTGGGGCGGCGTTAAAGAAATATGTTATGTTATGTTATTCGTCGTGCCATTGCCGAGAGACGACACTATACACTCGAAAAAGTGCATGAAAGTTGGTGCGATCGAAGGAGGTACTGTGAGACCAGCCGCGGCAGTCATATGAATGAAATAATATTCCATTTAAAATTGAAACAATTTCACTTAACGACAAGATAAGAAATTTGGCAAAATTTAGGCACTCGTATCTTCCCTACATAACATGCATACATACATAATTGGTCATTACAACCCTTCAATCAGGCTTACGACCTAGTTTCTCATTTTTTAATTCCCTTTTTGGGACGATTATGTGCTTTCTTTACAGATTTCAAATCATAATATATCAGACTTAGGGACATTATTACAACTTGCCGTTAACTAAAGGGAGGATTTTATCGGGCAGATAAATTGTTTTTCATTATTATGAGTACCCAATAAGAAAGAAGTGATCGTTAAGCTAAAGGGAGGATCATCCTATCTTTGACTTTTAAAGTTAAGTTTATGTTTGCACTTGCAATATTATATGTTATTTTCAATATGGCAATTTCAAATGCAAACAAAATGAGCAAATACAACAAAAAAAGAAGCCCAACGCTGCCACTGCGTTTAAAAAAACTTGTTTAATTTGGCAAATGTCATCGACATTGCTCCGGCACTGCCATGTTTTTGAAAAAGTTAACTTTATTTTGTCATTAGGTTTTAATAACGAAAATAAGTTAAAGCTGACTTTAAAGTTCACTTTAGCTAAAGTTACCTTTAACTAAACCCAATTTTAACGGGAAGTTGTAATAATGGCCCTTAAACACATTATGTCACGTCACAGCATGCTTTCGATTGCATTACACACGATTGCATCGTCGTATTGTTTGGAAATCGGTGTTACCAGATCAAAAAGCTGATCTAATTAGGATCATGAAAAAAAAAAAATATTTCAAATGAATCTCTAATTGACTGGCTTATCGTGCTATCCAAATGCTTTATTTAAAGAAAAAAAATTTAAATTCAACAGAAGTTAATAGCAGCCCATATAAAATCGACTTTATTACATGTCACATTATTTTATGACTTCTTTCTTTTTTATTGTAATTCCAGTAGTATGAGTTAAAAACCAAACAACTTAAGTACACATTACTTAATGCAATCACCACCAGTACCAGTGCCAATATCAATGCCAGTGCCAGTACCATAGTATTCTCTTGCCAAATACGATTTTGCTTATCTAAAGAAATAAATAATTTGTAGACACAGGTTTTTATCTCAATTGCTTAAATATCACTTTTATAAACGTGGACTACCGTAGGTGTTGCATAAATTCTACAAAACGAGAATGTCCCTGATGTAAACTCTGTAAACGTACACGTACACGCACACGCATTTACTTTGTTTTTTTTCTTTTTTTTTTGATGGCCACGATATTTGCGTAGCAATTTTACTGTGTATGGATCTCGAGTGCAAAAGGGTTCTTTAATTGCTGAACTCGTACGTTTAAAATTTTATTGATGTTGCTGGCGTTGTTACTGTTGTTGGTACTGACACAGTCAACGAAACAAGTTTCATCGTAAAGTTTTTTCTCTCTTCTTCTTGTTTTTTATTTTCTTCTGTAATTTCAATTAAAACGTTAAAATTATGACTTTCGTTGAGTTTATTATTTATTCAGTTGTTGTCGTTGTTTTTTTTTAATTTTTTATTTTTCATTCGGAGCCTATATCATATAAATGTTGCACATACCTCTGCATCATACGAGGTGTGTTAAAGAAGTGAGGAAGTCCTTTTCATTTGTATGGCTTTTATTTCCTTCGAGGCAAAAAGTAAGAAATATTTAAAGATCTTCTCGATCTGCTGCCTCAAACAAAAATCTGTAAAAGGGTATCAAATCCAAAACATACATATTTGGTCATTACAAACCTTCAGTGAGGATTACGACCTAGCTTCTCACACTACCTATGTTGTGTGCGTAAATTTTAGACATTAGAGGCGCGACCTACTGTTTAACGTTGACTACGCACAACAGATTTGTAAACTGAAACTTGTAACTTCTAACTTTTCATGACAATTTTACTTTACGCTCAGAGTTTTTGCCAGAAATCTGCTGAGAGGAAGTAGCCGCCGCGTTTTGTTTGAGATGTCTGACCTGGCGTATGGAGAGACCTCACGTCCAATAAGCCAACACACTACCCACTAGACTACGGCGACTTCTTCAAATCCAAAACATGAAAGGTTAATAGTTAGTGTTTGATAAAATCTTTAAAGTCTTCGTAGTCTAGAAGGTAGCGTGTGGGCGTATTAGACAAAAACCCGTAGTTCAACTCCTAGCCCAAGAAAGCGTACAAAAAATATTTCTTTGGTCGGCTTCCTCCTAACAGACTTCTGACAAAAAATTTTGTGAGTAAAATTAAATTTGTATGAAGAGTTTCTCAAGTTTTAGCCAGGATTACAACCCAGGCTCTCACACCACCCATGTTGTGTGCGTTAATTTTGTCCATGAGTGACACGACCTACTATTTAACGTCGTCTACCGACGACAGATTTCTGAGAAACTTTACAGGTCAATTTTGTTTATTTTCAGAGTTTTTGCTAGAAGACTGCTGAGAGTTCAAGTTTCGTTCGTGACTTCTAAGCTGGGGTTTGAATCACGGCTTATTGTCTTAATAAGCCAAAACACTGCCTATTAGACTCTGGCCACAAACTTTTTATTTGACTCAATTTCTAGCCCTACATAGAAAACTTGTGTAGATTTGGTCAATATAAGCAAACTACTCCGCCTGTCTGGAACAGTACTGAGGCATAAAACAGAGTACAATGAGCTGACCAGTCCATGTAATACCATTTAGCAATTCCGGTGAGTGATATATTGATGATGCCAAATCAGTGTCAGAGTTAGTGGCTTTTAGAAGTCGCCATAGTCTAGTAGGTAGTGTGTTGGCTTATTAGACGTAAAGCCATGGTTCGAGCCCCAGGCCAGACTTCAAAACAAAACACAGAAAGTATTTCTTCGGCGACTTCTTCTCAGCAGATTTCTGGCAAAAACTCTGAGAGTAAATTAAAATTGCCATGAAAAAGTTTCTCAAAAATCTGTCGTTCGGAGTTGACTTTAAATTGTAGTACTTATGTAAACATAAGTGGTGTGAGAAACTAGGACGTTGTACAATGGGTCAATTCGACCTCCGGGTACTGTACTTTTCTTAATTGACATGTACACGTCCTCTAACCTAACCTAACCTAACTAGTGGTTTGTCACATTATCTTAAGGGCGCCGAATAGAATTTACAACAAAAAATAAATTTTCGATGGAGTTTGGATGAACAGTACTAAGGCATAATACAGAGGAAATTGAGCTTTTCTCTCGCTTATGGTCTACCAAGTAGCCGGTGCGTTGAAGTGATATGTTGACAATAAAAAATCAATATTACGAGTTAGTAGCGCATCTCATTGTCTTGAGAGAGTATAATTCTATGGCAAATCGAAATTCATTTTACTTTTCTTAACAATCCTCGCATATGCGGCATCTGCATGTGCCACATAAATATGTGTACGAGTTATTTTTGTTTAAATTCAACCGCTCGTCTTAAGACTTATGACACATGCTTCATTATAACGCAAATTGCGTCATTTTCTTATTTACAAGTCAAGCATAATTTCACGATTCACAAAGTTTTGTCGTCTGTTTTTTTTTTTGTTTTCGCCTCAGCATAGCCTCGACGTTTCTCATTTCGGTTTCAACTCCTTCTGCCTCCGTTTTATTATCATTTGGTTGTTGTTTTTGTTGTTTTATTTCCTTTCATTTGATTTTTATGTGGGGTTTTAATGCACTGGATCTCAGCGGTTGGTATACATACATATGTATGTATGTACATTGAAAATGTTACTGTTACTGTATTCCTTGAACGGTTTCTTAAGCCAAAGATGTGACTGAATATTGCTGGATAATGGCTCACTACGTTGACTTCAGTTTCAGTTTCTTCCATTATACTTACACATACACATTCTGTTTGAATGCATTGACTTAATTCGCACACTTGTACGCACACACTCTCATGTGTATTTAAATGTATGCCTTCGCTCTTCTCGAGTCTGGCCGAAGAAGTACACGAGGTTTGATTTTAACAGCTTTGCATAACTCATTTACGCCTTGATGATGTTGATGTTGCTGACACTACTACTGCACGGCTGCTGCGATTGCCATTGCTGTTGTTGTTGCTTTTGCTGTCTACGTTGCCGCTGTTGATGATTATGACAATGACGACAACAACTTTTCACTACAAGGGTTACCAGTGAGCTGATGGTGGTGAATTGATGTCGGCTAACGTTTGTTGGTTATTGTTGTTGTTGTTGTTGATGCTCGTAAAAACCCTTTTTCATACGTTCATTCAGTCTTTTTAACAAAAATTATAACGTATTTGATGTGATTGTAAGTGTTTAATGATGAGTTTGTGCGTTTTATCCTTTCAAGATATTTCCAGCTGCCACATACAATCATGCATGTATTCTTTTCTGTCATATTTCTTGTTGTACTGTATACTGTGCGTTAAAATGTATTAAATTTTGTTGTTGCTGTTGTTGTTGTGATTGTTTGATGTGGTGTCATAAAGTTCAGTAATGTTAACACAATGACTGCTTTTTATTACCATTTTATTTGTATGCAAATTTGATACGATATTCTTTGTTTTTTCTTCTCCACATTTTTATTCGTGTGCCTGTATGTGTGTGTGTGTATATGATTTTCTTCCTTTTTTTTGCTTTTTCATCACATCTAAATATCAGATATTTTTATGGGCAATAGAACCCCAAAAGTAAATTATTTTTATAACCTCCTATATGAGTCGCAAATAAAGAAGACTTATTTACAAGCGTGCTACCATTTTGGAGGCGTCGTTATGTTGTACTACAAGGAGGTTAAATAAAATTTAAAAATTTAAGTTTGATACACGAAATTATTTTCAGATTATTTTTCTTTTTAAGCGTCAAAGTAATCTTCCACAAATAGAGGCCATTAAGAGCAATCTTTGACCCTCAATCAGAAACTATTTACACATACAAACATTACAACTTTTGCAAATCTTAACAACTAACGGAATTTTTTTTCTGTGGGAACACAAAAAAGTACAGTTTATCAAGTTCAGTGATTGACTAGGACTCTTACATATTTAATCCATCATTACAACCTAGCTTCTCGTACCTCCCATATCGTGTGTGCAAATTTTATCCATCAGTTAGCATAGCAGTCTAGTAGTATGCATTGTGTTGGCTTATTAGACGTGAGGCCACGGTTAAATCCTGAGTCAGACTTCTCAAACAAAACGAAATATGAAGAAAATATTTCTTCGGCGATTTCCTCTCAGCAGATTTCTGGCAGTATTACTCTGAGAGTCTTTCTTTCCTCAATTTTTTTTTTTTTTTTTGTAGAAGCTATGTGTGCTGAAGTCGCCGTAGTGTGTTGGCTTATTAGACATAAAGACAGAGTTCGAGTCGGCCAGACACCAAAACAAAATACAAAAAGTATTTCTTCGGCGTCTTCCTCTCAGCAGATTTCTGGCAAAAACTCTGACAGTAAATAAAATTGCCATGAAAAGTTTCTCAAAAATCTGTCGTTCGGAGTCGACTTTAAACTGTAGGTCCCGTCAGTCATGTATAAAATTAAAACACACAACATGAGTGGTGTGAGAAGATAGGCCGTAATCCTGACTGAAGGGTTATAATGGCCAATTATGTATGTATGTATGTGTGCTGAAGTATCATCTATAAAATGTCTGGTACTCGAGCATTCGAAAGCTGGACAATGACATAAAAAGTGCTTGATCGTGTTGTCGATCTCTATCTCTACACTTACCATACATTGGCTGTTATATCATGCACCTATGTGTTTCAAATGCTTGTATAAAGTTCAGTGGACGTAATGGTGTATATCGCTCTACTTAGTTCTTTCGTATGCAGGCTTAAGAAGCATATGGTCTTCTGCATATCGGGGTCGATCCAGAGGGTTCTAGTTCTTTCGTTGTTCTTTAAACATCCATGCGATATTTTTGCCCATGTTGGTTGCGTGTATATACCCTTCACATACGCTAAGTAATGTAAAAATATTCTGAGAGAATTTGTTCCGTTCCTGATGTGCATAAAATATTGTGTAACAGTGTTTAAACCAGGCTTTACGATCTACCATATCGTTTGTGTGACAGTTTTTAAACCAGGCTTAACGAGTTGCCATAATTTTTCAGGCCAATGCCAAAAATGATTACAAAATTCCACGAAATTGTATTACACGATCACTGTTCTCAGAAACTTATTTCACGAACATATCTGGCGATATCCAGTTAACTATAATAATCAATACCCCGGATGATGCAGTTCTAAAATCATAATTGCAGGTGGATTGCCACCATAAGTGCCTATCTAATACCCATATTTGTTCTTATCCTTCAACAATTCATAGGTTTTTTTTTAGAAAATAGTGTGACTTAATGGTTTACTACAATATTCACTGTATTCAAGATGAATTTTTTCTGAGCATTACTTTAAATAATGTTTCCATCTCCTGCAGACATAGATATAAATGAAACCATTTTAATATGAAAAATATCCTTTTCGCCTAATCCCGTACAATGGCTATGTGGAGTTTAACTTAAATCCGCGGCAAGTAAAACCATAAAAACATTGCTCATAACTGTGCTACGTTAATAGTCAAGCAATTTTATTCAAGACATTGCCATACAGAGAGTAATTGTCATCAATTTCCGCAATTTCTACATACATACATACCCATACATAAGCATTTAAAGAAGTGTTTCTTTGTGTGTATGCCTATCGCTCATATAACATTGCCGCCTTGGAAGAAGGCATTACTAATGTTTTATACTTATTATTGTCATTGTTATTATTATTGTTGTTGTTGTTGCTATTGTTCTTGTTCATTTAATATATGAAATAAAATTACACACATACTCACACCCAGGCATACACACACGCACTTACTCACTCATTATTAAACAGCAAAACAAAAGGCAACAAAAAAAACAAACAAAGAAAGAAAGAATGAAAGCGAGAAAAAAAGGATTCTTTTTCATTTTTCTACGTGCGTTTCAAATAAAATGAAGAAAAACAAAAAAAAAAAACAAGCAGAGGAAAAGGAAAAAAGGCGCCATTAAATTGCCATTGACATCCACTTTATTTTGTAAGTAAGTGAGTGAGCGTAAGTGTGAGTAAAGAATACTTTTTCATACTTAACGAGTTGACGCATACAAGTAAAACAATTTTTGCATACATCTCTATACGTATGTACACACACTACCAGCATACGCATGTAAGCTTGGTTGTTTGCAACGAGCGAACGAGTATTTGCTTTAGTCTATTTACATACCCTTACCCACACACACACACACACGCACTGGCATGGGAGACAAAGCATGTGGAGTAGCAGCACCAGTATGTCAAGTTGTATTTGTAAATTTGTTGAGAGGCCAAAGGTGGGGTTTTGTAAATGCTTGGTGACAATGGAATCGACATAGAGAGAGAGAGAGAGAGCGAGAGAGCGAGGAGGTTGAGAGGTTAAGTTGATGTTTTGTTTTATTTTTGCTGACTTAAGCTAAAGACCCTAATCTCTACTCCAGAGTGGTAAAAATGCGTAAAGCGGGTAAAACGTAGGAAATAACCCCAAATGGGAAAATGAGTAACAGTTGTCGCAACGTTAAAGAGTGATTTCTTTACTGTTGGCCAATGTTGTCAATTGAAAGTTTTAAAGACTAAAGGGTTTTAAGTGTTCAACTAAAAAATAACATTCGTTGACTGCGAATTAAATTTGTGCACTTCATATCGATTGTATTTTACTTACCAACCATTCCTGAAGAAACCTTTCTAATTTAAATACGTAGACGTGGATGTGACGTGGACAGTACATATATACATACATAATTAGTCATTACAACCCTTCAGTCAGGATTACGACATAGATTCTCGCACCACTTATGTTGTGTGTCTTAATTTTATACATGAGTGTCGGAAACTACAATTTAAAGTCGACTCTGAACGACAGATTTTTTTAAGAAACTTTTTCATGGCAATTTTATTTACTCCCAGAGTTTTTCCTAGAAATGTGCTGAGGGGAAGTTGCCGCAGAAATCTTTTTTCTTATATCATTTTGTTGGAGATGTCTAACCTGGGCTTCGAACCGTGGCCTCACCTCTAATAAGCCAACACACAACCCACTAGATTACGGTGACTGCGATAAACAGTACTCATGCCATTAATTCATTCGGCATAGTCTAAATGACTCCTTTCTTCAAGTAACATTCATATGGAGAGCATTTTGGGCATCGGCGGCCTTAATGACGGGTATGAAACCATTGTTGGTTATGATGAGAGAATGAAAGTGCTCCTGCAAATGAAATTTATACCAACTGAGGGTATTCTAAGACATTGAGAAAGAGAAGATGAATGACAATCTTATTATTCTCCACTTCGATGCCGCTCTTGAAGAGTTTGTGATGTAGAGAACCTACTTCGTGTAAATACCTATGCAAGCAATAATCCGTGCTTCTTATGGACACCTGTAAGGCATTCACCAATGACAACCCCAACCACAATATACTTACTTGATGGAAAGGCAGAATGCTCTCCGGAGAAGACGTTTGGTTGTGCTCATAAAAGGCTTAAATCCGTCTTTTTACTGCACAAGTAGAACTCTAAGGAAGGAAGTATTATCTGGAGATCAGCTTTTAGTGCTAGTATCCATGTAGAATGTTTTCTACCACGTTTTCACTTCAGAGTAAATGTATTTAACGAAAATGTCTTTGTCGTAGTTTCACTTTCGACTGTCGAGTACGTCGCAGTCGCTCAGATTAAGGAGTTTTCTTTTTAAGTAGTCTAGGCAAGATCCGCGATCTTATTTTTATTGTTGTGAAAAATTAACATAGTACTGTGGCCTTACGATCTACTGAACTGCCTTTAAACTTTATAGCACATTCCCACAATGTCTCCTCCAAGTCTTATATATACATACATACATACTCGTACATTATTTAAGCATTATAACCCATCAGTCAAGATTACAACCTAGTTTCTCAGACCACTTATGTTTATACATGAGTGGCGGGATTTACAGTTTAAAGTCGTCTCCGAACGACAAATTTTTTTGAGAAACTTTTTCATGGCAGTTTAATTATTCTCAGAGATTTTGTCAATAACCTGCCAAGAGGAAGTCGCCGCTGAAATTTTTTTTTTCATATTTTCGTTTAATTCGAGTCGGACCTGGGGTTTTAATCGTGGCCTCATGTCTAATAAGCCAATACTCTACCTACTAGACCACGGCGACTTCTCTCCATATTGGAAATTCATTTAAAATTTAATAATTTGATAAGAGTAAGGGAATATGGCTCCGCCCAGTAGAATCAAAACTTATTACTCTTGATGTCGATAATACAGTTTCCTTTTATTCTTATAAGCACTGGAATCTTCATACATTCATCTACCGGACAACATGTGCTCTCAAACCGGAAATAGTGAACTCCTTGAAGATTTCGAAAACTTCGTATGCTTTTCTATCCACATAACAATAACTGCGACGACTACAAGGAAAGTCTTTTGCCTTGACAAATTTCAGGATGATGATATTCTCCTAAGCATGTACTCTTGGCATGCATCGCTATAAACTTCATGGTGATGATAAACTTCATGATGATAATATGCTCCCAGACGTGAGCTCCTGGGATGCATCGCCATAATGTCTCTTCCAATCCTATTGCTTTTCAAGGCAATACTATTCAAACCTTTTGCCTAGACAAACTTCATGATGATATGCTCTGAGACGTGCAGTCCTAGAATGCATCGTAATAAACCTCATAGTGATGACAAACTTCATGATGATGATGTGCTCCCAGCTATGTACTCCTGGCATACATTAGTACTTCATTGAATCTAGAATCGAAATATTATGTTCGAGAGGATCCCTATTTTAAACATGTGAACTTTGAATTTACAGTGCCATGTGAAAAAACCGGCTACTAACTTCAGGTTTTTTTAATAGTTTGATGCAGAACTCAAATCTCGTCCTGTTGTAATTTTAGAACACAAGTTTTGATTGCCTCAAACCCGTTGTGGTTTGAGAAGAGTCATTGTCACTCTTTATTTTCGCTTTTATTGAGTATAATTTTCCAAACATGTGCCGCCACTTCACAGAAATGTTTTGACCTCAAGAGTGGCTTGCAAACTGCTCATTATCTCTAATTGTCACATGACCTGTGACCCAACACAGTGTAACCCTTTCTATCCTACCATAGATCAACCAATCTTTCCCCAGACTGTAGCATATTCTCATCTATTTAACTCATAGGACCTTATTGCTGAAATGACGGCCAAATAGTGTAAGGAGTGTTTCTAAAATTGAACGTAGATATGGCATGAATTTTCAAAACATCTGCCCGCACTTCACAGAAAGATTTTGACCTCAAGAGTGGCTTGCAAACTCCCCTCCTCGCTGCTCATCTAATTGCTCATTACCTCGAATTGCCACACGACATGGACACAACAGAGTGTAACCCTTTTTTTCCTATCGTGAATCCCCAGACAGTACCCTACTCTCTTCGATTTAACATTAGGACCTTATTGCTTGACTGTCAGATAGTGTAAGGAATGTTTATAAAATTGAACGTAGATATAGCATGAGTTGTACTTTTTTTTTTTTTTAAATTCCCAACAAATCATTCCTTTAAATCCCTTTTGAATTAAAGGCAGCCAACATCTCTAAGTACCTGATACTAAAGGAATGTAACACTTTCGTTTGAAAGTGTATGTGACATGTTCTTCCTACATATGTAGCAAAGAATATAAGCAAGTGTAACGGTATTTAAATTGCGTCTCTATTTTTAATGTTGCAACTCTAAAGGGGATTTATGACAATTGTCAAGCGTTTACCTTTAACGATATAACAGGGAATCAGTTAAATTTGTTGTCGTCTCTTTTTCTTTTGGTTGTTATAAAATTGTTGTTGTTACCTTTTTGTTTTCAATTGCTACTTATGCGTACAACAACAACAAGAACAAAACCAAATACACATTATTTGCCCCCGGAGGCAAAACAATTCGCAAAATGTTTTTAACGTAGAGAACAAAAGGAACCCTTTTGTAAATCACTTAGGCACTCACTCACTCACTCGCTTACTTACCATATACTTTGGCAAATATATGTACATATGTATGGTATGGTATGTATGTATGTAAGTGTAGCACAACCTGGTGGCACTTTTATCTTTGCAACAGTCACATTTCATATTCTGCGTGTGTACATGCCACCATACAGGTTCTGCCTGTCAAAATGTCTTTGTGCTGCGTCCATTCATCTATTCATTCTATTCTTTTGGTTTTCTTTGTCTTTCTCATGTCTTGTGTTTTTGTTTCCACAAACTTTTTCTTGCAGTATGCTATTGCGTTTGCTATGTACATACGTATGTAGACAGAACGCGTAATTAGATTACAGCTTTTATGCGTGTGTGTATACCCTGCCAAAGTAATTTTTTTTTAATTTTTTATTCTCTGTCTCTGTAGCAAACTGTGATGAGCTGAGAAAAAGGGGAACAATGTTAGAGACAAATGTTTTACCCCAAAGGATATTTCCTTAACGTTTACCTATTACTTCTACTACTACTACTTCTACTACTACCGGATTTAATTTCAGCCGGGACTAACATACACAAAGAAAGAGAGAGAATGAGAATGAGAGCTAGAGTAAGATAAGTGGAGCATAAACCATAAGTATTATTAGAAAAGCGGTAATCATTATGATAATAATCATGACGTTGATGGAACGAACACACTCCTCTCATATGTATGTAAGTAAGTACTTGACATTCCCGCCTGAGTACAAAAAACTTATGGAACTTAAGTATTAGATGTTACCGTTACCATCATTATTATCCAGTCATTGTGTTTAACAATGCTTAAGTAAATATTTAAGAACATTGTAGCCCAAAGGTTTTTTAAAACTGGAAGACACAGACATACATACATACTTATGCAATTTGAAATTTTAAATGTTGGTGTGCTAGGAAATAAAAAATAAAAGAAAAGTTAACTTTATTTAAACATACCATAGGAATTAAATAAAATACTAATATGATAAAAGATAGCAAAAGACGTTTTAAAAATAAACATAACATTTGTAGAAGAATGACAAAATCTCCAAGGGCAACAATTTACTTTACTTTGGCTTGTAATAAAATTAATTGAATTATGTCGAGATCGCTAACATGTTAAATTTAACGCAGTAAAAATCTCTTTAAACAAGTTTATATTGAAGATATACTTATATGCATGTATGTATAAAAGTCGTAGGTAGGTAGGTTCAAACCACGGTTCAAACCCCAGTTCACACTACAAAACGAAAATATGAAAATATTTCTTCGGCAGCTTCCTCTCAGCAGATTTCTGATAAAAACTCTGAAAGTAAATAAAAATTGCCATGAAAAGTTTCTCAAAAAATTCCGTAGTTCAGAGTCGACCTTAAACTGTAGATCTTCCTCCACTTGGTATTTTCAGCACAGACATGATCGTCCTCTACGCCGATCAAACTAATACCCACATCGAATATTCGTCATAGCAGAGCATCCTCTTCTATCCGAATGACATAGCCCAGCCAGCGCAACCGCTAGATATTAATACGCTGCATAACGTCCATGTCGTTGAGGAGTTTCTGAGCTCATTTTTGGATTGGATGTGGCCATCGCCAACTCGCACTAGACCGAAAATCTTGCGTAAGAGTTTTTTCTCGAAAACCCTCAAGGCCGCTGCATCAGTTCTTAATAGGGTCCACGCCTCTGCGCCATAAAGAAGCACGGGTAGGATGAGTGTCTTGTAGACTGTTAGTTTCGTCGTACGAGAGAAGTCTCTGCTACTCAATTGCCTATTGAGATCATAATATTACCTGCTAGCAAGAGTGATTTTACGCTTGCTTTCCAAACTGACATCTTTTTTCTTAGTAACGGCGGAGTCAAGATAAATAAATTCACTGGCAACATTGAAAGCACCGATACGTCTCATGTCCCTACTTGTCGACAACATATATTTTGTTTTGCTCTCATTTACTGCCAGACCCATCGTGATAGTCTCCCTTTCAATAACGCTAAAGGCGGCAGTAATATCTCGCTTTGTACGTACTACGATGGCAATGTCGGCGACGTACGCAACCATGTGTACACTTTTGTGGAAAATAGTACCATTGCGATGCACTCTTATCTTCAGCAGAACACTCTCCAGGAAAAAGTTGAAGAGGTCACATGATAAGGAATCGCCTGGTCTGAGGTCTCGCTCGGCTTGAGAATGTTAGGAGAGGTTAATTCCTATCTTGACGGAGCTGCAAAAGTTCCGTAACGTCATTCTGCATAGCCTTATCAGCTTCGCAGGAATACCAAACTCAGATTTTCTGGCAAAAATGGTATTTCTTAAAGGACTATCGAAGGCTGTCTTATAACCGACAAAAAGATGGTATGTCTTCTCCAGAATTTGACGTAGTATAAAGATCTAGCCGATGGTGCACTTACCAGGACTGAAGCCGCACTGATAAGCTTAAAATGAGTGTTTTAAATAATGGTTTCAGTCGATTACACAATACGCTCTTAAGAAAATTGTATAATTTGAGAAAGGGATTATACCACTAAAGTTGGTGCATTTCATAGGGTCTACCTTTTGCAGAACAAGGCAGAAGACACTGAGTTTCCAATCGTTAAGCATACTTTCCTTGAATCTTACTTCCGATTAACGGATTTTGGCCTGCCGCAATACATCCTTTGCGCGCCTACGCCAGCAATGGGGATCTTTCTTATGTATTTTTCATTTTTATTGGATTAAAATTTTTTACGTGGTGGGTTCCAAGCCCTACGCACAGCCCGAATTTAACGCCCAGGGGATTGGACTTAGCTGCACGCATTAGTTAACATCTAGCGGGTGCTAGTATGCCATCCAGGAGGGGCCACGAGGAGGCTGCGTGTCAACTTGGATACAGCAAGAATATCATTGAAACATATTTTTTAAATAAGCTGTTCCGTGCACTACTCCGTTATTAAATATTGTTCTCTGTTGTATGTGTACATAACATAATTATTTACACAAAAAAAGCGTAGACAGGCATTAATTGCTTTCCATTTATTTTCATTTTTCCAATGTCTTTAACAATTACAAACAAAATCAATTCATATTCAATGGATTTATAATGACAGATCTTTTTAAAAAAATATAAGTTCTTGTCTACTTCTAGCCCACAAGCGATTTGCATATGCCACAAGGTATTCTTTGCGACAACTCAACCCAATTCATGTCACATTAAGAAATAGTTTAAATCGAATACAATTAATGTCTAGGTTTTCATACCAAAAAGCTACTTTGACGACTTTTGTTGGTGCTAATGGGGCCCCCTCAATACATATTTCCCATCTGTTGTTAATCATTGTGTTGACAATCGTCTTAATTATTCTTGTCTCACACGACTGTGTCTCAGTTTTCATTTGTTTTTGTGGGTGTGTGTGTGTATGTTTACGATTGAATTTTTCTTCCGAATAATAAAACATTAACCACAACAAGAACAAAACAATAAACTCCAATCCCCCAATACCAAGAAATCAAATTTCATTTCGTTATTCAATACGAACAGAAAAAAATTTTCGGTTTTCTGTTGCGAGTTTATTTGAATCGTTCCACGTTAGGTACGTACGTAGGAGCGAGCATAGAAAGCATTAATTGATGTGAACAGATGCTCACACAGTTGGTCGACTTGTCGTTGCTGTTGTTAACTGTCAACAAATTTGTGACAGCAACAAACATGTTCATGTATTTGTTGTTATTGTATTATTATTGTTATGGAACTGGGTATGGAACTCTCACGCATACAACAACCGAAAAGTATTCATAGCGTATGGTAAAGCCGTCTAGCCAGCCAATAAAATCGTATTTGAAACTTGATTTCATATTATTTCGTAGAGACAAATAAAATGAAATGAAAAAAATGTGGAACAAAATCTAAAGAAAAACCAAAAAAAAAAAAAAATATTTCTTACAGTTTCAAGTTACAAAAAAAAAATTCAAAAATTTTTCTGCTGAAATTTTCCAAGACGTAGAAATAAATTTTTGGTGCTTAAAACTGAATACAACATAGAAGTTGTAGGCCTTTTTTTGAAATATATTTTTTTTCTCATTGAAATAATAAATAAAATTGTCAACAAATGAAGTCTTATAAGGTTGTTCGCATGGCAATATTTATGATATTTAAATGAAAAACTAAATGGAATGTATACAACAATGAAAGCAAAACAATGTCTTCGGGCCACATGTAAAACATTAGAAAATATTTCGTTACCCAAAAAGAAAAAAATTCTCAAAATATTTGTAAAAAAGTTTTACAACTTCATTAGGAAAAATATAAAATTTATGATTTGACGTATTGTAAACAGATTCAGACATTATATATAGGGTGTTCCAACAGGGAATTTCAAAAGTTAATAATGCGCAACTTGTTGAAGCTACATACTTAATTTACGTAATTGGTTACTAAAACCCTTTAACCAGTATTACGCCCTAGCTTCTCACACCACCCATGTTGTGAGTGTCAATTTTATCCATAAGTCGACTCCGAACGACAAATTTTTGAAAAGCTTTTCATGGCAATTTTATTTACTCTCAGAAAGTTTTTCCCAGAAATCTACTGAGAGGAAATCGCCGAGCAAATATTTTTTATATTTCATTTTGGTCGAGATGTTTGAGGTAGGGCATTAACCTTGCTCTTGATAAGCCAGCACACGATCTACTAGACTACGGCGACCATCTAACTGAAGGTACATCTATCAGTTTAGTACGTTGTTCTAGTGGTACGATTCGACATGTCCAGTTTTTCCAAAAAAAAAATGGCGATCATTTGCTTGGAAGTGCTTCGTGCGCGAGCAACTATTGTTGGCTTTGGCTCATCTTGAAACACCCATACAGTCGACTTTCGGGCTCATACGCGTAAATCCACGATCACGATGTCATAGACGTGTTTCGAAGCACCGCGATCGTATTTTTGGAGCATTTCTTTCGACCAATCGACACGAGCCTTTTTTTGAGCAATTGACAAATTGTGTGGAATCCAACGCGAACAAATTTTTTTGACAGTCAAATGTTCATGCAATATTGAATGTACACTGGTCCCACTAATGCCTAAGGTTGTCTCAATCTCACGATATGTCACATGACGATCTTGCAATATCAGTTGGCGCACAGCATCAATGGTTTCCGGAACAACAACTGATTTTAGACGACCTTCACGAAATTCGTCTTGGAGTGAACTACGACCTCGGTTGAATACACCATACCATCGATAAACACTGGTCCTTGGTGGAGCTTCATCGCCAAAAATTGAGTTAAGTTCATCGATGCACTATTGTTGAGTTAATCCACGTCGAAAGTTGTAAAAAATAATCGCACGAAAATGTTCACGATTTAATTCCATTTTTTGGGCGAGATGGATCTTTTAAGTTACTGTAAACAACACAAATAGCGCTCATATGTCAAAATGTTCTGAGTACGTATAACCTCAAAAATGTCAAACTTTACGATAGAGCTGTCAGTTGGCAGATTGCAATACTAGGGTTGCCAAATACCGAAATATAAAAGGCAACCCTCGCAGTCATTTATTCACCCGGTTTTTCCAAACACGGTAAACGATCACGCACTGCGACATATATATGTTCAATGAATAGGCTCTGAAGCAATTGCACTGTAACAGCAATTACACTGTGACATGTTTTCGGTGAGTGGGCTCTGAAGCAGTTGGCGATGACAGCAAATTTTACCTAAAAATCATCTTCCCTGATGAGTCCCATTTTTGGTTGAATTGGTACGTAAAAAAAATCAAAAATTGTCGAAGTTGGAACTATACAAATGCATATGAAATGTAAAAGAGTTCAATGTGTCCCAAAAAAAATCACTGTTTAGTGTGGATTTTGGACTTATGATGTCATCTGTCAAAAATTTTTGAGGGCAACCATGACCAGGCCACCACTCTGATAGCCGAACCCTTTAGGTTGATGATTACCTACTTCTATTGGCCTGAATTGGATGATCTGGATACCAACGATATGTTGTTCAATGGCACTTCACTGCCTGCCGCAGATGTCATGCCACATCTGATATTCTGCATGAGAGATTTAAGAGACATGATTATCTCACATGGGGATAACGTGAATTGACCACCGAGATCTGGCGATTTGATCCCAATAGCCTTTTTCTTGCGGAACTTTCTTAAATAGCAAGTGTATGTGAAAAAGTCAGAACGCACAACGGTCCTCAAATCATGAAATTACTCTTTATGGAAATTACTCACGCTATATAAGCAAAATCGGTGGTATTTTGTGGCTCGTAACAAAGTCTTGTTGAAACCACACTTAACGTTCAGTCCACTATCTTAAATTGAAGGTCAAATAAAGTCGATTACATAAGGCCATAGCGGTCTGATGGGCGGTAGGTTAGGTTAGGTTAGAGGACGTATACCAAGTACAGTACCCGGAGGTCGAATTGACTCATTGTACAACGTCCCAGTTTCTCACACCCCTTATGTTGTGTGTGTTAATTTTATACATGAGTGGTGGGACCGAACGATGGCGGTAACTGTGTTTAAAAGACCAATTCCAAGAAGCAGCGATACTCTCAACAGTATGTATATTGCGATGATGTACAAGCCTCCCCTCTTTTTAGATTTCTTTGAAATCTTGCCAATCTTTGATGATTATAATCACCGCATAATGCTCGTAGCGTGGCCTCGTTAAATCACCGCTTTTGTCATAAGTTTTTACTATTTCTACATGTTCGTTGGTTGTTAAGATACTCATGCTAGTAAATGACAAACCTTTCCCTAAATAAATGCCACTTCAGATTAAAGACTTTGAACAGAACAACAGTTGTAAAGAGAGTATATCTATAACTGTGGTCTAGCTCGTGGTTCAACCGCTGATGTAGAAATCTCGAACATAACAAAATTTAAAAAAAAATATTTCTTTCGGCAACTAGCTCTCAGCAGCCTTCTGGCAAAAATTCTGGAGGTAAATATAAATAGAAGTTTCCCAAAAATCTGTCCCTCAACTGTAGGTAACGCTACATAGGGATAAAATTAACACTCACTACATGGGTTGTGTGACATGTGACATATGACGTCATAATCCTGATCATTTTGTTGCAGTGAGTTAGAAAGCATATCGTTATACTGGCTCTGGATTATTTGGGCCTTAAATAATGTTACGCAAATCGAAACGACCTAATATCGTTTAACAACAAAAATGATAAACAAAAGCCACACGATACAAATACACACTAACTCTGAGAATATAATGAATGTGTTGATTATCTAAAGCTGCACACACACATATGTACGACGGACCTAGTTGTGCCTGGTACCAAGAACAACATGTATGTGACAAAAAGGGATAGACAACATAAGCAAAGTACACAAACAACAATGCATTGACAATAGAGCTCTCGAGAAGGCGAGATCACGAACATTCCACTTCAAGAATGTTTGTTAGACTGGTTGTGTCGGACTATAAAAGGGCTGGACAAAGCAGGCAGCAGTCAGTAAGAATTCAGTCAGCCTTGTGTGAAGTTGCGTGTGATCAAAATAAGTCGTGTTTGTAAAGAAAACTAGTAAAGTGAATAAACAGATTATTATTGTTGTATCGTTAAGTTGTATACTGTGGCACACAAAAGTAGTGTAAAGAATAAAGAGAGTTCAACTGAAATTAAACACATATTTGTTTTTACTTTGTTTGCAATTAACGAACTCATATTTAAAAAAATACAACAATAACAATAAGATTTCTGTCGTGATATTATTCTCCTTAATTGCTAGAGATACTCAAAATTTTAAATTGTTTTTGGGTTTGTCAAGATCTCTTGCCTCAAAGGTAGCATAAGCTTGTATTCAATAACCCCAATGGTTATTAAAGACCTTAAACAGTGAGAATTATTCTATGATCAGGCAAAAATGTGTTTCAATCTCTAAATGTGAACGAGTTCCAGAAGATAATCGAAATCAAATTCAATAATTCCATGGCATTGTTTTGCTTAATTTTTCAATTGTATTGCGTTCCATAGAAAATATTGAATGATGCGTCGTCCATTTTGCTGATTTGATTTCCAAACATTTTATTTATTCTACTCATGTTCTTCTTGCCAAATATTAAATGTTTTGTAAAGAATGGAGAGAAAAACTTTTCTAATTGCGAATTATTATCTCGTACAGTAAATTTGTTTTGATGTCTGAATGTTTTCAAGGCACAGACAGCATTTGCTCAAACAAAAAAGCAGTGCAGCTCAGCTCAGCACAGTTCAGTACAACTTTGCTTGAATCAATAGAATGAAGAAAAACGAAAAATTTAGTTTTTGGCTTAAAGCAGTTTATCTCAACATTGTAAAGACGTCAAGAAATGAAAAGTTTTGTTTTTTGTTGTTGTTGTATTTTACAAGCACACAATATAATATAATAAAATTAAACTAAAGTTATATTTAATTTTGTACAGCCAGCAACCAACAACAACAGCAACAAAAAACAACGAAAATATTTCATCAAAAATTCAGAGGAGATGAGCGCTTCAAATGAAAAGGCAACACAAGCAACGAACAAAATAAACTTCAAAAGAAAAATTATTTTATACGAGAAGTTAAGCTAAAATTAAATTAATTTTAAATACTTTCTTTTCCATCTTCATTATTACGTTGTTTTTTTTGTGCTTTTTTATTTTGCGGAGACTATAACAAAAAGTTTTCAAAATTATTTCAAAAAATATTTTCCTTTCTTCTTGAAATTTTTCTCAGAAAACGACTTCCGTTTTTTCTTTTAAATTTTTTTTCTTTTCAATTTTATTTTGCCACAGTTTATTGCGTTTTGTTTTATGTTCATTGAAGAAATTATTCGTTAATCTGCACTAAATAATGCTAGTCATGTCCAGCATATAATTAAAGGCATTTAACTTACGGGTCCAAACAAAACTATACATTTAAACGTTTAACTGAAATGTAAAAAATATTTCCTTTTTTTGATGTTTGATACCCTACAACTGATGCACATACGTTTTTACCTTTTAAAAACATTTAAATTAGGAGCTCGTAGATTGCAAATAAAATAAAAATAAATTTATGTTTAGTTTTAATTAAAATTGGTTTTTATTCCTACAATTCTGTGTGTCATTATTCACAACTTGATGTAAACAACAACAATTGCTCTTCTTTGTTCATCAACAATAACAATCACTAAGCAATAATTCGACAGATCTTTGTAACAAGACTGACTGAACTTCACTAACTCACTCGTCTGCTTTACCTTGCCTTATATATGGCAGGGTAAACAGTCTGATGAATGTTCTTGAAGGTGAACATTCATGAATTCACCTTTTCGAAACATCGTTGTTTACGTTTATTATTGTACTGTTGTTTACTTGTTTAGCATTTCTTTTGCTTGTGTTTGTTGTTATATTTTTGTTTACTTGTTTAGCATTTTTTATGCTGGTGTTTGTTGTTATATTACGCAGAGCGATAATTTGTGAACAAGTTCATGGTTTTATTTTTGTGGCTTTTGTTCATAATTTTAATGCTAAACGATGTAAAAGCAAAACACCAGTATCTAGATTTTTCCATGTTCGTAACAATACATTACAAACTCTTCAGACAGAATTACTACGTAGCTTCTCACTGATGCCCTCTAATATTGTATTATTGTATTATCATGGAGAGATTCTATATATTTGGAGACGTTTATTACGTCAAAATTTTGCTTTCAGGAACACATAAAAAGTTGCTGAGTCTAAGAATTTACGTAGAAATCTGTGGTTTGTTTTCTTTTCGGAAATATCTCTTCTCAATATTTGCATAGATTGATTCATGTATTCCCAAGTACGTCCAGATCTTTGTTTCATAGTGCTTTCGGCTTTTTCTACCGATTATTCAAGTGATAATAATAAAAAAGAGAAATAGCTTTCAACGCATATCCACAGCTTGGTTGATAACCTAGCTTACTTAATTAATCATACAAGCCTTTGATCACGATTTCTTAGCTTCTCACATCATCCATGTTATGTGTGTTAATTTTATCCATGAGTGACAGGACCTGCAGTTTAACATCGCTTTTCTACTCACTTAATTGGTTATTGCAACCGCTTAGTCAGGATTACAACCTAGCATGTCATACCACCATCCATGTTGTGTCAATTTTATACATGAGTGACAGGACCTGCAATTAAACATCTTCGACGAAGGACAGATTTTTGGAGAAACTTTTCAATCAATTTTATTTTACCCGCAGACGTAGAAGACTGCTAAGAGGAAGTCACCTAAAGAAATATTTTTGCATACTTCGTTTAGTTCGACATGTCTGAGCTAAGGTTTGAACTGTAGGATCATAACTGTGGTTATGATTTTCACATTATTAAGACGAAAAGACTTCAATTCGCCTATAAAAATTATTTCAGGGGTTCACTGATGCCTTATACTGTACACAGCATAGATAGATCAGGCAGAGCCACTTCTAAAGTAGTACCAATATAACGATTCAACACATTTTCAAAGATGGCATTCGTGGAAGCCATTATAAGCAGCCGTAGTCTATTATATAGTATGTTGGCTTATTAAAAGTCAGGCCACATTTTAAACCACAGGTCAGACATTTCCAATTAAAAGTAAATGAAAAAATATGTCTTCGGTGACTGCCTCTCAACATTTTTCCAGCAAACACTCTGAGAGCAAATAAAAATTGTCATGAAACAGTTTCTCAATTATATGTCATTCGGAATGGACTTTAAACTGTAGACCCCGCCAATCATATACAAAATTAACACACACCACATAAGTCGTTTGAGAAACTAGTTCGCAATCCTGACTCAGGGGTTGTAATGACCAATTAAGTATGTATGTGTGATTGGAAACCACCTTGTAGTCCTGCTCAGCTTTTGTAAGCAAATTAACTGCTGAGTTAGATCAGTGCCGGTAGTAAAGCAAAGACAAAGAATTAAAAGAAAATGGAGCTTTATAAAGGCCGTATATTACTTGCAGGAATGAAAAGTATTAAAAAGAGAAAAAAACTCAGCACAATGCTGATCAGAGATCAGCAATGAATCGTTTTTTCGCTACTCATAAGCACTCATGAAATTTTGAATATAAGTGCGTCAAGAATATTGAATTTTAACTATGTACTCTGATGCATTCATACTCACTACAACGTTGATTTATAAGTACAGGTTGCAATGAGTATGCGTACAAAGTTGACATCAAACTCATACCATTCGAAATATGTTTGATTCATAAGCCAACCCATTTAGATTTATAACTTTAGAAAAATACTCTTATAATACTTATAAATGATTCGAGTGACTCGAATGACTGGACTCGTTCATCAGAATTTACAGTCTTGGTACATACATAATACATAATTAGTCATTACAACCCTTCAGTCAGGATTACGACCTAGCTTCTCAGTCAGTCTTAGTTGTTGCTGCATTTGCAAAAAAGAAAACAGAGTAAACACACAATATTCTAGTGAGTATTTTAGTGTTCGTACGCGATTCATACTTATTTTGTGCTTCGTGTATATGGGGAGTTATGGAGAGTCGAAATCAACAACAACATCATACCTGTTGTTAAGTATGAATATGATGAGTACTTCAAACTTTGAATATGAGTAGAGGTTCAAAGTTTGAACTTTGAATATGAGTAGAGGTTCGTGATGGGTAGTCGTGCTTTTGATGTGCAGCCCTTGCGCTGACCAACTGCTTCCTCTTCCCTGATTTTGGTGGAACTTGGTCAGTACAGGGACTGACCGTGCGTGCTCAAGTGAGCTCTGTGATATCGGAGCTACCACTCCGACCTAAACCTAAACCTAGAGGTTCGTGATATTAAAATAAGAATGAATGCGTATAAGTATCAGAAATTCTGAGTATGATTCGATTTTACTCATCATTTTGAATACTCATTGCTGATCTCCGATTTTTGATTGAATTTGTAAAAAACTTTGCCTCCGAGTGGTATGTGGAGGAATATACGTGTGGTTTTCTTCATTTACGTCTCAGTACCTGCAATAATATTGTGGATAAATCAATTTTAGATTTTCTTTTAAAATCATTTTCAAACATTTTGTTTTCAATTTCTGTTTTTTTACACTGTAGGTGACTTCTAAAATTCCATAGACGCACACAGCATCTGCGTTTTTTGCATACCGTGTACATGGATGGCTTCAGTAAAAGAGAGAATAATTCATATTCTGTAAAGAACCTGCAATTAGGAATACTGAAAAACTATAATATACGCACTCTTCGCATACATATACTATGTTTGTGCAATTTTTTCTGTTTTTTTTTTTTGCCTCCAAAATAATGCCACACACAAAGTTGTTACTGTTAAATGCTCTGCTACCATCACGTACGTATGCCAAGTTTTTGTGTTTTTTTTTTTTATTATCAGCATAATTCTTTTCCAACATCTGGTTTCTTGAGCCAAGTCAGTGTAGTAGAGTAGTGGACGCTAATATTTTGCTGATGATGACGGTGATGCACGTTTCCTACCAGCCCACTTGCCATTTTTTTTTTGGCTGTACCACTACGCCACCTCACTCGTTGGTTGTTGTTGGTTGTTGTTCTCTACGTCATGGCCACTTTACAGAAAAAGGCCTTTAAATTGTAAAGTAGGCGTGGCAGTTATGCTAGTAGTCGTCGTACCCTAGTCATCCTTAGTAAATAATCATTTAAACCGTATAAGAAGCACTACATTTAGCCACGCAAAGTCATAAAACTGTCAGTGTGATTATGATGTGGTGCATGAGTTTCACTTCGTTTCTCTCTCATCTGTTGCACGTACATACATATATATTCGCATATGCGATGTTGTGTGCCCGTGCCCCAGACAATTATCAGGAACAAGTTTTTCATTTTTTCCTTGTTTTTTTTTTGCTTCAATACTCACAATAGAGCAGCAACAAAATAAAATGTTTCAGAAAAATGAAAAATCATGATGCAAGCAAGATTCACTAGGATATTTATTTTTGTCCAAGGATAACATCATAATTTAAAGAGATGTGTCTGTCTTGATAATTATTTTATTTTCTTTATTAATTATTTAAGATGGTTATTTAACTTGTATTTCTTTATCTTCTGTTTGTTTATTTAAACTATTTTTGTATCACAGCTGCTGTCGGAAGCTAAGTTAAATTGATTTCAAAGATATTTTTCGAAATTGATTTCATTCGATACAGTTTTGTTTTAATAAATATCGTGTTAATCAATCCTATTATTGTCTTGTAAGTTAAAGAGTAAATCAGAGGAACCCTTGAAAAACATCGCTTAGGAGACTCTTGATCGGCACTATAAGTGTTAATGATTTTCGCAGAAGGGTCTTAACGGATGCAAGGAAAATACAAAAATAGCCATGAAAAGTTTCTAAAAAATCTATCGTTCGGAGTTGCCATGGAACTGTAGGTGACACTACTCAATTAAAATTAAAACACGCAACATAACTGGTGTGAAAAACTAGGTTTTAATCCAGACTAAAAGGGTTGTAATAGCCAATTATGTATGTATTGTTACGAAAATGAAAAACCTAAACACTGGAGTTTTGTTTTCACATCGCTTAACATTAAAATTATAAACAAAAGCTACAGAAACAAAACAATGCAGTAAACAAACCTGTTTACAAATTATCGTACTGCTTAATATAAAAACAAACACCAGCATAAAAAATGGGAAACAAGTAAACAAAAATCCACAAACAACCCTAATGAAGGTAAACAGCGATGTTTACATTTATAGAGATTTCGAGAAGGCGTAGACAAAGCTAAGCAGGCGAGTAAGTTAGTAAAAGTTCAGTCAAGCTTGTGTGAAAAGGCGGTGTGTTTGAAGAGGGTAATCGTGGTTTGAAGATCTCCGTTACAAAGATCTGTCGAATAATTGTCTAGTAATTGTTACTGTTTATGCAAAGGGTATAAACAGATGAATAACAAAGAAAAGCAGTTGTTGTTGTTTACATCAAACAGTGACACACAGAATTAGGCGAATAATAAAGAATTTTAATTAAAACTAATCACAAATTTATTTTTATTTTATTTGCAATCCACGAGCTCATATTTAAACGTTTTTAAAAGACAAAAACGTAACAGTATGTTTACGAAGAAAAATCCATCCAAGTCACAGTGATTATTGTAAGTATTTTCTGTTTATAATCTAAAGAATTCCATGATTCAATTGAAATTTACTTTTGTGACTATGTGTGATATTTCGTTACAAGTCATGAAGAAATTTTGAACACAACAAAGATGATACAAGGATCCTAAATGAATATACAACAGTTGACTGGGAGAGGGTATATGCTGAGGATTGTGCTCTTCAACGAAGTCAGTAGGCAACTCTGCATGCTAGAAAACGGCAAGAAAACAAAAAGAGAGTCACGTCTAAACATAGCTGCGTGTGCTGCAAAAGGACAGAAATAACATACGGGTGAACCAGGCAGATCTACCATTGAAACACAAAAAGATGTTGTACAGATAGTGGAAACTGTTCAAGAATTACACATTTCTTCCGTCAAATAATTCCTATTGTTGTATTAGCCATGAATATTGGTTTCAACAATCTCAGAATTCCATCTCAATTCTGAAAATCTAAAAATTGGAAGAAATTTGTTTCTGTATCTCGGTATACTAACAGTAAAACCATGCAGACTTAAGATAGGGAGATTATATACAGTACAGCTGAGGATTAGAGCAGAATGCGAATGACAGCAGGGGCAGTGTATGGTCTCATGGCTATGTGGGAAATTCTCAACAGAGTGGCTAATCGATATAAGCATGGTGGAACACCATTCATTTCCTTCAATTGTACCACTTTTAGCAAATAATAAATATCAACGGAGATATAGAATCTGAAGCAGTATGTGGTAACATTAAAATACAAAGCTTGCCGTTAGACGGAACTTCTGTTTCTCACTAGAGGACACTTACCAGTGAAAATGAACATGCAGATTGATAATGACCCTTCTTATGGTTGTCAAATCTCAGAGAATTTACTAATAATATTTAGTCTAGTAAGTAATGTGTTGGCATATTAACCATGAGGCCTCGGTTCAAACCCCAAGTCAGACATCTCTTACGAAACGAAATATGAAAAAATAATTCTTTCGGCTACTTCCTCTCATCAGATTTCTGCCAAAAACGCTGAGAGTAAATAAAATTGCCATGAAAAGTTCGTCAAAAAAAATCTGTTCTTCGAAGCCGACTATACACTGGCGGTCCCACCACTCATGGCTAAAATTGACACAAACAAATTGGGTTGTAATCTTGACTAAGCAGTCATAATGATCAATTATGTAAGCAAGAAACATTCAACGACTATCACCCAACACAAGGAACTTACTTATGGCGTGTATTAAGGGAATCTTTCCCAAAGGGTTCAAAGTATAGGCAGACAAAGTGAACATAAAAAGGACTTCAGATGAAACAGAAAAAGTACATCGTGAAAATACTGTGGAACTCAATAGCGGGTTATTCAATATCAAATTGCAGTTTTCTTTAATCGAACAGTTACTGCAAAGGTCGGTGGAAGGGTTCTGATGAAGATGTGAGCTACGAATAGATAAGGGTGAATAATGGAACATCAACCAAGTAACAGTTTAGAATCATTTAAACAGGAAGAAGCCTCACATGAATGAGGCATAACAAATTCGATAAACATCTGTGAAACTGTATTGAAACACAACTAAATCAAATAAAATTCAAGGCAAGCTGAACGGTTCAATAGAAAACTTTCTGATCCAAGGCCAGCAACTTTGAAAATGACTTCAAAGCTCGAAGGTAAACAAATTTATTTTCAGTTTATAACAATGTGTTTTCAAAAAGATGAATAGAATCGAATGATACTCATAATTTCTGATACTTATACGCATTCATACTTATTTTAACATCATGGAACATCTACTCATAAACAAAGTTTGAAGTACTCATCATATTCATACTTAACAACACCGTATGATGTTGTTGATTTCAGATCTCCATAACACACTATATACACGAAGCACAAAATAAGTATGATTCGCGTATGAACACTAAATTACTCACTAGGAAGTTGTGTGTTGCTCTGCCTGCTGCTCTGTTTTTTTTTTTTTTGCATATGTGTCGTTTTTTTTTTGCAAATGCAACAACAACTAAGACTGTAAATTTTGATGAGTGATTCGAGTGACTCGAATCATTTATAAGTATTATAAGAGTATTTTTCTAAAGTTATGAATCTAAATGAGTGGGCATATGAATCAATCATATTTCGAATGGTATGAGTTTCATATCAATGTTGTACTCATACTCATTGCAACTTTCACTTATAAATCAACGTTGTAGTGAGTACGAATGAATCAGAGTACGTAGTTAAATTGCAATATTGTTGACTCACTTATATTAAAAATTTTATGAGTGCTTATGAGTAGCGAAAAACCGATTGATTGCTGATCTCTGGTTTATAGTGGAAAAGAATTACGCGTTATAAGTTACTAACGAAGTATTCAATTTTGAACGCTACTGCTGACAATGCGAACTCTGTAGAAAGCAGTCAAGAAAGAGGGACAAGAGTACAAGTAGCATGGGTGCTTAAAATTTCTTGCTGGCGAATTTCAATGTTTTTATAGTACCGACTAAGTCCTGTACTATCTGGCAACATATTCGATGGTTAGCTGAATAATTGCTGAAGCTACAAGCCTTTGAAAATCAATTTTTGCAGTGATAAGCGCATCGCGTACTTGATTAAATATTTAATTAATTTAATTGAAATATTAATTGAATTAATTAAAAAAATAATTATATTGATTACCCATATAATAATTCAAACAACTTCAAAGTTTAAAATTTTGTAAAACCAGTATAAATTTCGAATAATTTTCTTTAAAAAAATTCTTGCTTTATAGAAACGAAGGTTGAACTCACAATAAAAGTTGAATAAACCCGCATTGAAATGATCCGTTTGGAGGGCAACACATCGTACCTTAAAAACCTTAAACAAATACACAAGGTAGGCAACCAAATAAAGGTTGATTTCAGTTTTTTTTTTTGCAGCCTAATTGCAGTTAAAATTACAAACGAAATTAAATTCCCTGAATAAACATAAGGAATGCAATTATATTGTTTGGAAAAAGGAAAATAAAAAAAACAACAAAGAAAAAAATTGTTGTATTTGAGGATGGTTCGAGTGCAGACTAAGCTGACTGACTGACTTAACTGAAGATTGTATTGCTGGCTGGAAAGCTATGTATGTATATACTATATGGAGAGTATGTTCATTTAACCATGGATTTAATTGAGTTATTATGTTTTCAGTATTGCAAGCAGAGCGAGTGAGCTCTCTCTCTATCTCTTGTTTTGTTTTACACGGCAAGATGCAGTCAACGATCATTTGTACTGGGCATTATCATTATTGCGATCTGGGTGGCTTCTGATGTTTGTTTATTTGCCTGCAATTTTTTCGTTGTTGTTTTTTTTTTCTCTTTCATTCTACAATATTTGCTTTTGTTGCAATAATATACAGCAGGTAACATCTGGTATGTTAAGGAAATTAAATTTTAAAAGAAGAAGAAAAGAAAAAATTGGAATGAAAATTGTCTTAAAACATGCGTGAAATTATCATGACCACGAAAAGCAAACATTTGCTAAGTTCTCCTGAGTGCTGTTGTGTACTGTACGGTTACGAGCTGCTTAATTAACTTGGTAGGGTTAAGAGGTGTCTCTCTAGATATGTTTCTCGTTGGACGGCACAATGTTAATTACAAGGCTGCTTTACATGTTGAACATTTAATTGAAACACAACTAGAGAAACACAACTCATTATTAAACTCCAGTAATTATTCATTTTTCTCATTTCATTCTCCTTTACTTTTTGCTTTTATTGTGTAAGAAAATTCTTAAATTCCCCCCGTATAAATGCAAAGACTTCGGTATGTTTTATTTTCATTTGAAATGAGTGTTCTTTTTAACACAACAAAGTAATGTTTCTCGTTTAAGCTGAAGGTCCTTTATATGTGAATTATTGACCCTCTTTAACTTTTGACAGTTGATCTTTTGCAAGCAGTTTGGCAGACAGCCAATGAAAGCCAATGTCTGTCTGCGCATAAAATTTGCCTTGAAACCTTGTTGAAAGTATTATCGTTTCCTGCAGTCTAAAACATAAACCACACAGCTTAATTTGAAATTCACAAAACAAAGAACAAAAAAAAGAAGAAAAACCAACAAAAATTTCTTTAAACTTTTGATTTCTCATACACCCTGGGTAATCACTCCGTAATTGAGTTTGAATTTGTAACCAAAAAAATCTTGTGAAATTCTTGCCATAACTCAGATCATACTTGATTACCACAGCACAGTGTGCTGATCACTTAATTAGACTCAATCATGTAAATTGACTTTAAGAAAATATTTAAATTGACTTCACCTGAATGAATATATTCAGTCAGTCAGTGTACATTGATTGAACTTCATTGCTCTCTGGGCTGGCTGGCTGGCCTGATGGATTCATGATTGAACAGGCAAACTAAACAAAACATAGTTGATGAACTGTCATCATATGTATGATCATGCCACATGTGGAATGCCACATGCTTATACACTGAATTGGCAACATCTCCTCCTTCTTTATATACATATATACGAGGGGTGTTAACAAAATTCGATTTTTAGTTTGTAAAAAAAAATTAAAGACATGGTAGACTAGTAGTTGTGAGTCCGTTGTTCAATCCCCGGCTAAGATATCACGAAATATGACAGAAAAAATATTTCTTTCGGCAACTGTTTCTGAGAGCAAAAATAAAATTGCCATGAAAAGTTTTTCAAATATTTGTTGTTCCGAGACAAGGTAGTTGTTAGTGTGTTGAGAACCCGTAGTTCAACCACCGGCTAAGATATCTCGAAACATGACAGAAAAAATATTTCTTTGGGTCACCTATTCTCAGCAGTCTTGTGGCTAAAATTCTGGGAGCAAAAAAAATTTTGCCATGAAAAGCTTTTCAAATATTTGTTGTTCAGAGCCGACATTAAACGGTAGGTTCCACCACCCATGGACAAATATGAACACACACAACCGAATTCCACCAAACTACGGAAGAAGTTGATTAGCACAAGGGCTGCACATTAAAAGCACGACTACTCTACGTTGTAAAGTCAGTCCGATAGTTTAATAAACGAAACCATCTTCACCTTCACATCAATGGATGATAACTCTGTTAAGCAGACAAGGAATGAAGGTCCAAATAATCTATATCTGCACCTCGCAAGAGATGGACATTAACAAAGAAAGTGGATAACAGCAGACCTGCACCCACGGCGAAAGTCGTCAGTCTTTCTATAACGCAATGACCTGTAAGCATAGTCACTGTGATCGATATGACATTACGATCAAGTCCGCACTGGTTGGTGCACCTTCTATCCATCGAAGGCCAAGTGAATCTGGCAGCGGAGAAGGATTCCTTATTGACCCAGGATAGGTTAGCATCCCGGAAGAATTTCCGCCCAAAGGCCAATTTAACCGAGTTAAGTGATATATCCAAATCGATTGACGAGGGTTCCGGAAGGAGGGCGCCAGTTCTGGAGAGCTCGTCGGCCCTGCAGTTTCCCGGAATGGGACTGTGCCCAGGAAACCAGCCGGACTTTAGGGAAGTTGGGCGGTTTTGCCCGTGAAGTATTTGTTAGGAGAAATAGGAAGTGTAGCGGAGGTAATCCCGAAATGTGATCACCCACGCGGTGTACTCCGTGGTGAGCGCCCCTTGCTCTTCTTGCAGCTGTCGACTGTACCTGGGCGTGGGTGGACATGCGATCGCTGACGGTTTTGAACTGATTGCTGCTGGTTCTTCTGCTCCACCTCGCCGTTCCTGTGGCTGCTGTTGTTGTTTATGTGCCGGTCCAAATTGCCCCTCTCCCTCGCTGTCATCATCCCCGTCTTTGCTGTCATTGCCGCCACTGTTTTCATTGCTGCGTTGTTGTGCGTCCTGCTGTTACGTTTGTTTTGTAGACTCCTGGTGCCACACCATTTGGCCAAAGCCTCGTCCGTGAGGACGCTGTTCAACGTCAGTACTGTATGTGTTGTTCTTGATGTCGATGTATGTTTATTGTGTTGCTATGGGCCACCAGTCCCGAACTATTTGCAGCTCAACTGGTAGTAATCGATTTGATTACGAGGTCTGACCGGAGACTTAATTCTGGTACCACGGGAGCCAGGAGCCTCTGGAACCTCGGTTCCAGGCTGGCTGTTGGTCTGGCCCCTTTTGGGAGCATCGTGGTGGCTGTGGTTTGGACCCAAATCTCGGGTGTGGAGTTGCATTTTCAACCGGGTGCCGTGACCCAAAGATGGGAAGGAGTTTTAGAAAGGCTCCGCTCCTAACCAAGGGGGAAATCATGTCCAAATAAATGGTTTCGAATTGGTACTCAGGTGTAGCAGTCTGCTACATTTGGAGGCGTTGGTAGATGCATTGTATTTCGCCCTGTGCCGTGGAATTAGGTCCACGCGGACAGGTACCCACGTAAAAATCAATTGACGTTGTACCCAGGATTCCAGACAAATGAGACACAGAAGCTCCCAGAGAGAACGTCGAGACAGCGGCAAAAGACCCCAACGAGCCTAGAGCTGATTTCAGCCCAATGACCAATTGAACCGAGGTAAGTGCCATGGCTAAATCGATTGACGAGGGTTCCGGAAGGAGGGCACCAGCTCTGGAGAACTCGTCGGTTCTGCAGTTCTGGGAATGTGACTGTTCCCAGCAATCCAGACAAATGAGACACAAATGAGGCTCAGAGAGAACGTCGAGACAGCGGCAACAGTCTTTAACGAGCCTAGAGTTAATCATAACGTTCGATAGAGATCTTATAGCAGCCTGCGGGTGAATGGAGCATCAATTAAGTAAAGGATTCAAATATTTCCCATGAAGTGGGAATCCAGTAACCCATACTTAGCGGATTAAGTGGATAAAAATTTTTTGAAAACTAAAAATTAAATTTTCTTAACAACCCTCGTATAAAATCTTCAATTTACATAGTGATCAATTGTTCAATTGTTACACGTTGCAACAACGACGACAGTCACAAGGCAGTCACAAACATACTTTATGCCATGATGACCACCGTATGTCTGTCCGGTCCATACGTACATAAGCTGATCTTACTAGACTAGCCTTGAATTATTCATAGGATTTGTCGTTGCTGGTGAGTGATCGTGACAAAGTGAAGTTGTGATTGACAGATTGACACGAATTCAACGCATATTTGTTGCATTTTTATCAAAAATCCGTTTTTTTTTCTACGTCTTCTGTGGCTGTCTTCTCTTGCTGCTGCTGCTTCATTCATGCAATTTGAATGATCGACCACAATGCAAACATGAAAGCTTCAGAAAACCTTTAAAATTGCAAAGACAGAAGAAAAAAATGTAAATCCTCTAGAGAGCCTTAAATCCAAGCAGAGTTTTTTTACTCTGTTTTCGTTAGGTTTACTGCCATAGGTAGGTAGGTTGGGTTGGGCTCAAGTGGTGATGATACCTTTTTTTTACTGGCTGCCCTACTATGTACGTTGATCTCCATGTAGCCCAAACTGATTTTGCATTGACAAATGATAAATAAACTTGACATTTTATTTAATGATTTTTCTTCTTTTTCTTCTACTTTACATAGTTTTATTGAGTGCATATGCCTGTATGCTGCAGCATTCATGAAAATAGTCAATACCATGGTGCACCACATCCTTCTTATAGTTTTTGTCCCTTTTTTACGTTGGCTTTTTATGGTTTTGCTTTTAGCTCAGATCGCCCGGCTTGATCAAGGACAGTCACAAAAAAATTGTTGTATTTTTCTTTTCTCTGCTTTTGTTGTTTTTCAAAATGCTTTTATTGTCTCAGATTTGAAGAGAATTTTTCTTAATGAAAAACAAACTGGAAATAGAGACGAAACAGAAAAAGTTCCAGCATTTGTTTTCCTGTTGGGTGAGAGCAGAAACTAATTTCGTTCATAGAAAATTAACAGCTTTAGACAGCTGATTGCTTATGAAACATGTGCTCAAGCGTGCACACCCATGTTCTGTGGGTTAATTTTATCCATTTTTGAGAAAATTTTTTATGGCAATTTTATTTTACTCCCAGAGTTATTGCCACAAACCTCCTGAGAGGAAGACGCCGAAGAAATTTTTTTTTCATATTTCGTTTAGTTGCCAATGTCTGACATGGGATTTGACCTGTTGCCTCAAGTCTAATAAGCAACCCAACACACTACGGCTGACTTTCAAAATGTTAGTTGCATTGTGTTTCGACAAAGTATAAAGCCGCTGTACAAAATGTTTACAATGTATACTATTTCAAAACGTTGTCAATGTGCATTTTTAACGTAGTCAGAAAGCAATCAGGCATCGGATTTATAGTTGATGTATTGTTTGGTTACTTTGCATATTAACAAAATTTATATACCGTAGTAGAACTGCGTACAAACTTTGTATTGATACATTTTGGAAGTCAGCCTACCTATTAGACTACGAAGATTTCCATAGAAGCAACACACTTTTTCTAATTCGCAAAGGAATATAAAGCAAAGAGAAACAAACAAGTAATGCTAACATGATCCTTATTATCGGCCCTTTCAACAACGATTTCCGAGCTGTGACAGTTGCTAATGGCTAACTTATTGAAGCTACATTTGTCAAATTTGTTGTTATTTATTCAGTCAGTTTTGCCAAATTACCATGGACGTCTGTAGACAACGAGGTGTGTCCTCCGGATGCTATGGAGCAGTTGGCGACTGCGTCTGATTATCATTGAAAAATCTTTATCAGCGAAAAGGCCTATTTTTATTTAAAAGCCCACATGAACAAACATGAGGTTTAAGAGCATTTTGGTGTGGATTCTGGGCTGACAGTGCCATCAGTCCATATTGATGATGGCCAGGCTATCACTGGCAACCGAGGGTACTACTGGTCTTTTAGCCTGATCTGGATAACGGCATGTGACTTCAACAAGACGTCGCTATGTGTCACACAGCTCGTACCTCATTGGATATTCTGCATGAGGACACGGTTATCTCACGAGGATAGTGCGATTTGACTACGTTAAACCTTTTCCTGTGGGGTTATCTGATGTCGCAGGTGACTGCGAATAATTCACAAACCACAGCGGTCCACAGAGTCGTTATAAGTCATTTCATCTTTTAAATTCAGCCTGATTGATGTGCCAGATTCATAGAAAATTAGACATTCCAGATGCGCATCACCCAAAAAAAAGTTGAAGCAGACATTAGAACGACGTTATATTCCGCCGTGATCTAGTAGGTAGTGTGTTGGCCTATTAGACATGAAGTCGGGGTTCAAATTCCAGGTCAGACATCTTCAACGAAATGAAATGCGAAAAAGTATTTCTTTGGCGACGTCCTCTCAGCAGTTTTCTAACAGAAACTCTGAAAGTAATTAAAAAAATTGCCATGAAATATTTCTCAAAAATTTGTCATTCGCAGTCGTCTTTAAACTATAGGTCCCGCCACTCATGTATAAAATTAACACACACAACATATGTGTTGTGAGAAACTAGGTCGTAATCCCGACTGAAGGGTTGTAATGACCAATTATGTATGTACGTATGTCCACATAAAAACCAAGAGCATCCAATGCAATTCAAAAAGGTTACTGTTTGGTGTAGATTCTGAGCTGGCGATGGCAGTGGTCTATATTTCTGTCAGTGGCAAGCGCTATAGGGCAATGATTACGAACTCCTTACGGCCTGAATTCAATAATCTCGACACCAATGACGTGATTTCTACAGGTCATGCTATGTGCTATACAGCTCAAGCTAGATTGGATGTTCGGCACGTGCGATTTGAGGCAAAGTAATCTCACGTGTGGGATATATGGACTAGACACAGAGATCGTACGGTTTGACCGCATTCGACTTCTTTTTGAGGGATGTTCTTAAGTCGCAGGTGTATGGCGGTAAGACATTTCGAATAAGCTTCACATAGAGAAGCCGTGGCGTACATCTGAACAATTCCACACATAATGATATCAAAAGGTCTTTCAAATGAATAGAAAATTTCAATGATATCTCCTACACACTTTTTTTTATTTAAATACAGGAAGTTCTTAATGAAAGATCCAATATATATCATAAAAATCTCTTGCTAACTTCACTGACCTTTGCAACCCTTTCGTTTGGATTACAATCCACCTCCTCACACCCCATGTTACAAGACTACGACATAGCTTCTCACACCACTTATGTTGTGTTTGTTAATTCTATGCGTGAATGGCGGGACCTACGGCTTAAAGTCGAATCCGAACGACAGATTTTTGAAAAACTTTTCATGGGCAATTATTATTGCCAGAAATTTGCTGAGAGGAAGTCGCCGAAGAAATGTTTTTAATTTTTGTTTTTTGGAGATGTCTGACCTCGGGTTTGAACCGTGGCCTCATGTGTAATAACTCAACATAGTCCCTACTAGACTACGGCGACTTCTCAGCAGTTTAATGTATACTCCAAACGATAGGTTAGGTTAGGTTAGAGGACGTGTAATTATCAATTAAGACAAGTTCAGTATCCGGAGGTCGAATTGACCCATTATACAACGTCCTAGTTTCTCACGCCACTTATATATGAGTGGCGGGACCTACAGTTTAAAGTCGACTCCGAAAGACAGATTTTTTGAGAAACTTTTTTATGGCATTTTATAAAATATTTACTCTCAGATTTTTTGCCAGAAATCTGCTGAGAGGAAGTCACCGAAGAAATACTTTCTGTATTTTGTCTATGATGTCTGGCCTGGGGTACGAACCCTGGCTTTGCGTCTAATAAGCCAACACACTACCTACTAGACAACGGCGACTTCACTTCAAACGATAAATTCGAGAAACTTTTCAAGTCAGTGTTTATGCAAGAAGACGGCAAAGAGAAAAGTTGTTTTTTTAAATTTCGTTTTCTTCGGGATAACTGAACTGAGGTTTAAACCACGAGTTCTTGCCTCATGAGGCAACACACTACCTACTAGACTAAAGCGAAATCTCTTATCCTCTTACCCAATAATGGTGCTGCCACAGAAAAATATGAAATAATTCATATGCATGATGGCTGCTGTCCACCACTGAAAAACACACCGTAGGTAAGAGTAAGCCAGGAATGAGTGAAAAAATATGCAAAAATAACTCCGTACATGCATATTTAATGTACAGCTGTGTGTATTGTTGTTGCTGTTGGTGTTGTTATTGTATTATTTGTAGTGCTGCTGTGATACTGTCATTTGGTACAATTTTTTGTTTTTTGTGTGTCCAGATTTTATTCATCTTCGTCATCATCATTTTTGCTGGTTGCTGGTGTGGTGCGCTCATGTTGTAGATTCTTGAATATCATTATTCAGATAAGACCCAGTGCCACAATGATTCTTAAATTTGTTTTTTTTTTGCTTTCGTTTTTTGTTGTTGTTGTTATATTTTTGTGCCTGTCATTTTTGTGTCTTCTAAGCATTAATGTTAGTTTTTATTGGAGTTACTGGCTGGCTGGCTGGCTGTTGTTAATGTTCGTTACGCTCCTCTACAATTAGTTTAGTTTGTATTGCAGTTGTACGTACACAACACTGCTGCCTTGCTTGCTTGCATTGCTTGCTTTATATGAGTGTGTGTGAGTATTCATTGTTTTAGCCATTCATATACATTCATACGTTGTCATCAGCTACATCTTCAGCATCATGCACGATATCATTGGCATCATAAAAGATGATGATCATGTACAGCAACCAGCATCACTATATCATCATAGTTTGTCGTTCTGGTATGTTATCGTGAACAGTTTTTTTTGTTTCTTTTGTTTGTACCACTTCATCTGTCGCCATAATATCGTTCATGTTCCAGCCAGAGAGAGAGATTATGATGGACTTTTGTCATACAGAAATTTATCAAGGTAATCATTGTGATCTCTTGCAGCGTTAATGAATATCATTAAAGATTTTAAACGCCACGGTTTTTTTGATTTTTTGCAAAAGATCACTTCATTTGTTGTTGATTTTTTTCCTCTTTCTCTTCCACTTCTTCTTCTTCTGTTTCATTTCATTTATTCTTTTATTTTTCATTAATTTCTGTTTTTATTTGTTTTTTGGTTTTTTCTTATACCGCAGCATACATTTTGACATGATGTTTTGAAGTTTTGCGACATGGTCTTCAGCATGTTTATGTATAAGCTGGGGTTATTAAATTTAAATGATTTCCTCAGAGACATTTGATGTTGTTCGGCGATTAAAGCAAATGTTTTAAGGCCTTGAAAGCTTTATTGTTTTTTTTTCTTTTTTAATTTGTTTGTTTTTATTATTATTCTTATGAAATTTATCCTTCCTTTCTTAATTAAAAGAAAAAGTAAACCTAAGTAAATAAATTACGTAGAAACTCAAATCTAGCATTGTCCACGAAAGAGCTCAAAACTAAGCTGTAAGTCAGTGTTAAAGCTCCGACTTTATGTCCATTTGCAGTATATAAAGGCGCCATGGTCTGGCTTATTACACGAGCACCCTTGGTTCAGACATTTCGAACAAACTTTTGGTAAAAACCATGAAAGTAAATAAAATTTTCATAAAAAATTTCTCACAAATCAAGCACTCTGAATCGACTATATATAAACTATAGGTTCCGCCACTTATGGATACAATTAACACAAACAACAAGTGTGGCTTGATTGTAATCCTGACTAAACGGTTGTAATTACCAATTAAGTAAGTAATAGCAAGGACTTTAAAAGATATATTCATTCATCAGAAAATTTTTTATTCAAGAACAGTAGAACAAAACCAACGTTGTAAAGGTACAACAAGCAAGAGTAAATGTACCTAACCGCACAATAGGGGAAGTCGTCACTATATCTATACCTCACCTACTAAATCTCCCCCTTCTCTTTTCGACGCTCCAGAACTACTGTAGTATTACTTCGGAGTTGAGTCCCCCTTTATATCCATATCCGCGTCCGGATTGCGGAACAAAATCTGAGAATGTGTTTAAATATCCATTCTAATTCTCTGATCCAAATCAAGTTTCTTAGATTTCAGTATGGCTTCAGTGTAACTGGCTATGCTATTAAAATTTTCTACGCTGTTCAGAAGTATATCGCTGAAGTTTTCACCTTAAGATTGGTTCTTTCTAAACTCCATCTCTCACAATGAAAGAAAGTGTGTTCCCCGGCATCAATGGACGCATCCTCAAAACTGCAATTTGGTCGTGTCATCTTCCCCATTTTAAACAGATATTTAAAAAATTAGCCATGTCCGGATGACGGCTGTGGTAAATAGTAATTAACCTCACCGAATTTCCTCTCAGTAGTAGCAATATTAGTAGTAGTAGTAACAGTAGCAGCAGCAGTAGTAGTAGTAGTAGTAGTAGTAGTAGCAGTAGTAGTAGTAGCAGTAGTAGTAGTAGCAGTAGTAGTAGTAGCAATAATAATAGTAGTATTAGTAATAGTAGTAGTATTATTATTAGTAATAGTAGTAGTAGTATTAGTAGTAGTAGTAATAATAGCAATAGTAGTAGTATTATTATTATTAGGAGTAGTAATAGTAGTATTAGTAGTAGTAGTAGTAGTAGCAATAGTAGTAGTAATAGTAGCAGTATTATTAGTAATAGTAGTAGTAGTAATAGTAGCAATAGTAAGAGTAGTATTAGTAATAGTATCAATAGTAGTAGTAGTAGTAATAGTAGCAATAGTAGTAGTAGTAGCAGTATTATTAGTAATAGTAGTAGTAGTAGTTGAAGTAGAAATTTTATCCGAACCAATGTCAAGCCTCACACATTGATAGCGACTGTTCTGAAGTCTATGAAATTTTGTCAACAGGTTTTATTCATGCCGGTTTTTTTTACTAAACTAGTGGCTCATATACTTTATATCAGTACATCGAATTTAATTGATTAGCGCCTAAACTAGAAATGCTATTAAAATTTGCTTACTTTTGTTTGTGATAAGCATTAGAATATTAAGAAATTTTTAATTATTCTACAGTTTTTAATACATAAAATTTTATTTTTCATATGCTACTAGGATTAAAAGTAACTATCTTGAAGAGAAAATGCTTCCACTCTTTAAAAAAAAGTAAACAAAATAGCAAAGAAAAATAGGTATTACTTTAAATGCTTAAGAGACAGTAAATATGTGTGTGAGAAAATGTTAACAACTTTCAAAAACCTTTTTTAACATCTCAGCGGTTAATCTGTCAGTAAAAGCTTGAAAAGCAAACAAGAAAAAAAGAGAAAAACATTAAATATTTAAGGCTACAATTAGAAATTCCTTACAAATTTATTCACGCCGTTCCAAAGGCAAAGGTGATATGCAAGCTTATGCTACCAAACACCCCACAGCCGCATAGCCTTAGTGATGGTGATGGTGATGACCAGATCAATGATTTTCTCGTTTAAATTACCCAACGGCTGTAGTTAGCAAATGCTTGTCATTTTTCGTGCGTGTTTGTTAGATTCTTGCATTAGACTACACGACTACAGCAAATGAAATGCTAAGGAAAGCCAAATGAAATGAATGAAACACAGAAAAAAAAACAATCAACAAATAAGGAAAGAAAAACTAAACAGTGTGAAGCTTGTCCAAAAGCCTACAACTAATGAGTTTAGGTGCCAGCCAGTAAAGCAAAAAAAAACCCACTAAAAGTACTGTGTAGTCTGGGAGTGCAACTGCAACTGCAATTTAAGCAGTGAAGTACCAAATATATCAAGACATTGTTGTAATATTGTACGATGTATGGTATGTTGCTGTTGTTGTAGTAGTTTTTTCCCCCTTTTTATTCGTTTTTCATAGATGTTTAGTTTGTAAATGATTTTTAAGCGAGTCCAACTATGACTACTAAAAGCCGCTATGTAATGTTTTAACCAAAATTGGTTGGAAAAAAATAAAAGTGACATAAAATGTTGGCCAGTTTTAAAACGCATTTTAAATACAATTGCTTTGTTTAAGTTACTATGATTTCGTTTGTATTGAATTTACAATCTCGAAATACATATACAACAGACAGACAGACAAACCCACAGACAGACAGACAGTCGGACTAACAAACATACATTGCTACACAGCTGCAAATATTTATTTATTTATTCGCGTTTATTTTAAGAAACAAGCAACTCTTGCAACAGACAGACAGACAGACACGCTGCATAGATGCCATGCATTACACAATCGTACATACATAGTCCGTTTGAGTGAGTGCAACATAACACCGTGACAATTGCTAACCAAGAAAGCGTGCACACATAACGCCTTAGTGTCAAAGTAAATTCCTCCTTTTATGGCAAAACAATTGAAGTAGCCGCGCTAAATAGAAATTGTTGTTCTTCATGAAAATACCCTACACGGGGTACCTTCAGCACAGCATACACAAAATTCTATTTGTTTGGTTTAATTATAATAATAATACATACCACCACAATGGAGTTATTCACAAAGAAAGCTCTACAGAAGAACACCGTTCTACAGAACAACACTGCCCTACAGAAAAACACTAAAGAATTCAAGTAATCAATCCTTACTATGAAATCAGTGCGATACTCTTGTTACAGTTTGTGAACAAATGCTCCAACAACTTCTAACATAATCTATAGCCACTGTTGTCGGCATAAACCTTAATTCCTTAATTCTCCACAGACCTCAGCTCCTACAAAAATTAGTCCTCAGATCCTCAGCTCCTAATAAGACAGTTTAATTAGAGAATCGTTATCGTGCGATGAATGGAATATTATGGAATATATTATGGAATCTTTATAGACCATTATTGGACTAGGATTTACTTGGATCAAATCTCCAGCCAACATCTCAGCCAATTTAGTATAGCAAACAATACAATAGTCAAAGTGGAACCGAGTGCACTGGTACTCAAGATGTCTGTCTGCTTGCGTTCTCTATCTATCAATGACGTTTATGTTTACTCGGCGTTCACAAAAATTCAAACACCGTAAACATCGATTCCACTCGATAGAGCCAGTGTATAATGGCGGCTCTATTTTCCTAGCTACTACTGCTTTACAGCTATAGAGTGCAATGGTCGCTTTCTTTACCTTCCCAATGGTGTTTTGCTTCGATAAGGGTTTGGTGACCAGAATATACTACAGATACTCTTCTTTTTTTGATAGGAATTGTATGCCATTGCTTGCCATTAAACAACGACGACCTAAATGTAGATATCTTTCATCGTCTGGTGAAAAGCATCAACTCTATTGTACTAGAATTAACACAATGAGTACCTTTCTGTTATAAGCCCTAAGGCCTGGTTAAACTTTGAAGAGAGGGTGTGCGGATTAAAGCCCAATAATGGCCAAATTATCCGCTTAGCCACAGGATTTAAAACCTTATCGTTGCGGTAATAATAACAAATCCTTGGCAATGGTATTCTAATGAAAAAAGTAGAAAACTTAAACTTGTAGTACGCCTCCGTTGCCTCTCCCCCATTGAAGGTAGTAATGACCCGAAAGGGAATCTGCCAATATTATGAGATGTCGGGGGGGTATTCACAGTAACGATTGCATTCAAGATTTTATGACCAAAACAATCCTTGCCTCTCTTCTGAGAGTACTTAAGACATGCATAACAGATTCTCTAAAGCCAAAGGATCACAATATCAGATGTGTGGAGTAGGCCAGCAGTTATAATACCGTCAGTACATACATACATCCATAATTAGTCATTACAACCCTTTAGTCAAGAACGACCTCACACGCCACTTACGTTGTTTGTGTTAATTTTATACATGAGTGGCCTACAGATTAAAGTCAACGCCGAACGTCATATTTTTGAGAAACTTTTCATGGCAATTTTATATACTCTCAGAGAAGTAATATTTTTTCATATTTCGTTTAGTTGACCTGGGGTTTGAACCTACTAGACTGCCATTATTACAGCGTGATTTAAAACGTTTGAAAGAGGTGGGCCTATTGAAGGCTATTTACACTCAAATTAAAGGAAACACGCTTCGAGCTGATGGATACTGTATCGCGAAGGGCCTTTGTGTGAACTTTTCAAAACTAGCCCATTCCCTCGCAGAAGGAGCAACAGAAGCTTCTCTTCGCTTTTACATTCGCGTAACTTGAGTTGGTAGTCAGCATAGTGATTCAACAACATGGTCGCATAAAAGCTCTTCTTACATTCGCCATTCTACGCCACTAATTCAAAACCCCGTCTTACTTTTCTCTTCAAAAATCCATCAATCTAATCATTGTGTTATCCAGTATTTAGTCTAGCAAAAGCTAGACCTAAAAACCTCCAAATCAGTATCGCGCCTACTCTACGCCGCCTTGGGCCCTTATTGAGATTATATTGTTACGTTTTTACCTTTTAAAAACGTTTAAAATATGAGCACGTAGATTACAAATAAAACAAAAAAAAAATAGTGTGCACAATTCTGTGTGCCACTGTTCACAACTTTACGTAGACAACAATAATTGCTTTATTTGTTATTCCTCTGGTTATACCCTTTGCATAAAAAATAACAATTACTAGACAATTGTTCCACAGATCTTTGTAGCGGAGATCTTCACACAACGATTACTCTCTTCAAACACAGCTCGTCTTTACACAAGACTGACTGAACTATTACTAACTCACTTTCCTGCTTTGCCTTACCTTTTATATGGCAGAGTAAACAGTGTGATGAATGTTTTTGAAGGCGAAGGTTCGTGGCTTCACCTTCTCAGAATCTCTAAATATGTAAACATCGTTGTTTCATTATTGTTGTTTGTGTATTTTATTTACATTTATTCTTGTAATGTTTGTTGTTGTATTTTTGTTTACTTGTTTACCATTTTTTTAGGCTGGTGTTTGTTGTTGTTCTATTTTTGTTTATAATTTTATTTTTTTCCTTTTCTAACAATACGTTGTGTAAGAAAATGTATTATTTTACATACATACATACATAATTGGTCATTACAACCCTTCAGTCAGGATTACGACCTAGTTTCTCACACCATTTGTGTTGTGTATGTATTTTATACATGAGTGGTGGGACTACAGTTTCAAGTCGACTCCGTACGACAGTTTTTTTGAGAAACTTTTTCATGGCAATTTTATTTACTCTCAGAGTTTTTGCCAGAAATATGCTGAGAGAAAGTAGCCGAAAAAATACTTTTTGTATTTTGTTTTGATGTCTGACCTGGGGCTCGATCCCTGGATTTACGTCTAATAAGCCACACACTACCTGCTAGACTACGGCGACTTTTAATGTACTTTTTTGCTTATTTTTACCTAGCGTAGCGAGATTCTGTTTTTACTAGTTCCACTATATCTTCAAACAGTTTAGCTCTCCAAAAGATCGTCTAAAACGTTCTTATAATTTTCAAATCTAAGTTTTGTTTTCTTTCAGAAAAAAGCAGACCTCAACACCAAAGCAGACAAAATGAAAATGAAAAAAAATGGAAAACCTTCCTTCCTTTTCTACCACAATTTTATGAAGAATCTAAACATTCTAGTACTCGTAGTTGTTTTTTCGCTTTTGTTGCAACAAAAACTATTTTTGTAGTATGTTTCTTTGCTTCTCTATATCTTTAAGTTCTGAATTTGAACACAAGAAAAAGAAGAAATAAAGAAGAATTTCACATTTCATTGCCTAAAAGTATAAACTTCCTTAAGTTCGTATTTTTAAGGAACTTTTACCAACAAAAATAGCAAAAAAAAATTTTTTTTCCAACTAAAATCCAAACCTCGAGAACAAAAAGGGAGTGAAAGAGTATGCTGGCATAGCCATATAATCTTAAAGTCATTGACACTTTAACAAATATGGGATTTTTGCAAAACTTTTCATTATAAATTCTCTGTCAATTCCCAAAGGACATGTTGTCAACCAAAGATGACATTTTATGCCACAAACAAAAAAAAATTAAAAAAGAAATCTTTTGGTAGGTACCTGTTCATTTATTTGTTTGTACGTATAGGAATCTATAAAAAACAAAAAACAAAAATTATATTAAAAATTTCCAATAAAATTCATTAAATCTCCTTGCGATAGCAGAATATTGTAGTGAATGGGCAGTTTAAAGGTACATGAGCAAGTGAATAGAGGCTGTATGTAGCTGGCTGGCTGCCTGTTTGCTGCATTATTGTCATCATCGTCTCAAGTCGCTGAGAGCTGAATAAATTGTAATTGACCGTGTCATTTAATGAGGGTTTCAGTTGTGAAAACTGATAAGTTTTTCAGTGACATTTTCTTTCATAAGCTCATCTTTTTCGGATATGGGTTTTCGTGTACCATTTTTTTTTTGTTTTTTTTTTGGGAGACTGAAAATATTGTTCAACTCAATGGAAAAATATTCGATTATATTTGGTTTTAAAGTAACCACAATTGAATTTTATTTGCAACATTTTTAAAAACGAAATACTTGTAATAAATTAAATTCTTAGTAAACAGCGAAATCTACTTAAGAAACTCTTTCAAAACTCTCTAAATCAAGAGCCTGAAGCCTGCAGCCTCATATAATAATTGATCGGTGTTCATATGAGGTATACAATTATTATGAGGGTATTCAATTCTTTTTCATATTGGCTAATGCTTACTGCTAGTAGGAGATGTATTCCTTCATGCGGTTCAATTCAAGCATCTCCTTGCATTGTGGGTTATTTAAAGCATCCAAATACTATTGATCTCAATATTTCATATAAAATTTCAATTAATTATTGCTCAATAAATTCATAAATTATTATAATATTGATTAAAATTTCAAATACAGCACTGTCATAAGTACGTTCAGTGAGCATATTACAATTTTCCGAACACTTTCTATTGATATTTGACGACTCAAATGTCAACAACGACAAAAAAAACAATGTTGTTGAAACAACCAGCTGTCAAAAGAATATTGAATAAGCAGTTGAACTGCGTATATTGTTATGTCTAAACACTTAAAATATTGTAATCAATAAACCGAATATTGACTCAATAAAAGTGCATGTCTGATGACAGTAAAAGGCTTTTCTGTAGTATTTACCTTCTAGGCAACTGAAATATCATATCTTCCACAATGGACTTCTGCAATTTCACAGCAGTTAGAGGCCATATTTTTGAACCCACGCTTGTCAAATTAATTGGCATTTATTCAGTCTATTTTGACAAATAGCATTGAGCAACACTTGCAAATAAAAAAAAAAATTATCGAAATGGCTTTTGATGATATTGAAAAATCATCATCAGCTGTGAGACTTATTTCTGGAACAAAACAAAATTGTAGAATTTCGGACGATATTAATTCAGATGGTATTCAAGAGCGTCCAATTCATTATAGAAAAGTCACTGATTGGTGTGAATTTCGCGTTGGTGGTATTGTGGATCCATATTTCTTTGAGAAAGAAGTTGATCAGGCCGTAACTGCCAATTACGAGTCCAGTAGATCGATGACTACCAAGTTTCGTTGTTCTAAATTGAATCAGCTCGACACCACGTACATATGGTTTCAAATTCTTACCGAATTTACATTACGGTTCGGCAAGCGTCTCATTGCTTTTTCGTATTATAAAAACGAGCATAGGTTTAATACACGTTTGGCTAATCGGCGCTACTTTAGCATTTCGTTAAACATGTTGCTAACGCATTAGTAGTAGAAAAGCGCTAAACATAAAATATTAATTATAAAAAAGTACTGAAAGTGTCGAGGGTGTACTCCGGTATTTTGGAAATAGAAAAGTACTGAAAAAAGTACTAAAGTACTGAAATTTTCAACACTGTGATGAACCGAAAGTTCTAAGCGATATACGTAAGACCATCACACAAAATGGATGGTGGATGGCACAACCGTGTGGACACGGTTGTAAAAAACAACTGCCACATATCACAACTACATATGTCTCTCCATGTATTTCATGCGATTCCACTTTTATTTTGTTCTTAGTTTCAGTTTCCGGTTAAGTGATTGCTCTATTGTAGCGCCGCCTAAAATAACAGGGTTAAATTTGGTCGCCACCTACAATCAATTCATTTTTTTGAGTGTAACAGCATAAATTAGTTGAGTTTAACTCTCTCTCAAGCGCCGACACAAACTGGCTTCCATTCTTGATGTTATCTCATTAAGAGATATGGACCTACTGGATACATTATTTGGAGGAGGATGTGAACATTTTTTTGCCTTCAGCTTTATTCACACTGAAGTCGCCGTAGTCTAGTAGGTAGTGTGTTGGATTATTAGACGTAAAGCCAGGGTTCTTGCCCCAGGCCAGACATCAACACAAAGTACAAAAAGTATTTCTTCGGCGATTTCCTCTCAGCAGATTTCTGGGAAAAACTCTAAGAGTAAATAAAATTGCCATAAATAATTTTTCAAAAATCTATCCTCCGAATGATAGGTTTCGCCACTCATGTATAAAATTAACATAAGTAGTGATATGATATGACTGAGTGATTGTAATGAATATGTATGTCAGGTGATGTGAACTGGCTACCGTAATCGTAATATCGGTCAACTTCGAACTGATTTATGCATCAGAGTCGTGGCCTCATTCAACACGTAATGGCATCAAAAGGTTTTTAAAACGAATAAAAAATTTCTTAGATATCTCACACACACTTTGTTTTTTATAAACTTAAAAATAGGAATCACTTAATGCGAGACCCTTTAGTTCCTAGGCATCAGCGGGGCTTTATTAATTTTAGTATTTCATTGATTTCGTTTTTCAAAGCGAGAAGGGTTTGATGAAATGAAAGTTCGAATGATGTATGTATGTAAGATTAGCGCAAAACATGAGCGGTATGAGTAGCTAGGTTGTAATCCTGACTAAAGGGTTGTAGTGACCAATTAAGTATGGACTGTGACATCTCTATCTATACGTATCTCATGTGGTTCCGTCATTATTTTGTTATTCGCTTTCGTTTCCAATTAATTGATTGGAATATTTTAGCATATTAAACCATTGGAAATATGTTTGATTCATAAGCCTACACATTTAGATTCACGACTTTAGAAAAATACTTGTAATACATACTTATAAATGATTCGAGTGAATCAAGTGACTCGAATCATTCATCCCATTTACAACCTTTTAGTGAGTATTTTAGTGTTCGTACGCGATTCATACTTATTTTGTGATTCTTGTAAATGTTGAGTCATGCAGAGTCGAAATCAATAACATTATACGTGTTGTTAAGTAAGAATATGATGAGTACTTCAAACTTTGAATATGAGTAGAGGGTTCCATGATATTAAAATAAGTACGAATGCGTATAAGTACCAAAAATTATGAGTATGATTCAATTCAACTCATCTTGTTGAATACTCATTGCTGATCTCTCGTACGGAAAACCACTTAGTGTTATAAACTACGATGAAAAATACTGGGATACTTTGATTTGAATTAAAGTACTTTGATCACCACAAAAGTATAACCCGACAGTGACAAATGCAGGTCGAGATATAAGGCAATATTTTTGAGTTAGTTAGGAACAAGAACGTGATTAATAATTGTTGAGTTTCTGAAGCCTTCTGCTGTTTCTGCTTTGAATGTTTATGGTTATAAGATCGTATTGCATCTATTTTGCTATATTGTGTGGATTTCACAAGCTACTGACCGTTGACAATTACTTGATTAATAGAGAAATTACAGTCAGACCTTCAAAAGCCAACCTTCTTAGACAAACTTCCTGCTCTTAAGTAAGAACTATTTGAAGAGTTTGAACTTCTCTTAAAAATCGTTGGACTTACTTCTAAACCATTTACTACACCAAAAATACTGTTTTTTTTCACCTTCACTTCAAAAACCGAATACTTTTTCATGGAATCGTTGAGAAACTGGCAATAATTGATTCGGCAATTTGCTACCACTAACTTTTTTTAGTTTTTTTTTTTTTTTTTTTTTTTTTTTTATTATTAGCCGCCTAAAAATCTGTTTGTTTCTATATAAAGAAAAAATGTACAAGTACGATCGCTTACAAGTACTTTATATATCTTCGTTTTGGTACAAGTACTTGATGAATGTATAGACTGGATGGACTTTTCTTTTTTCTTTTGTTGTTCGTACGTTTTAGATGGACAGGCTGTGGATGTAATCGATACATTAAGACTTGCGAGCTAAAAACAAACAAAATCAACAACTTCAGCAAAAGCTTTTTGGGCTTGTTGACATCTTTAGAGTTGTATTCGTATTTATTTTTATTTTTATTTCATTTGTTTTCAATTTTTTTCTTCTTCTTTTCTTTCATTCGTTTCGCTTTAAGTTAAACATGGCAGTAGAAACAGAAAACAAATGCAACAAAGCAATACAAAAATAAGTGACTGAATAAAACAGAAGATGATGATATGACAGCAAATTACTGCGGTTGTGTGTTTGCCGCAATAACTTGACAGTTCTTTTCATTTGTTTGCAAGACTGTCAAAACCTCAAGTCTACAAAACAATATGAGATCGCTACGCAATGATGATGATTGTTGTGAGTTCGAGTGTCTGTTTTCAACTGAAAACAGAGCTTCTTTTTTCATTCTTCTTCTCTAAGTTTTTTTCTTTTTCTTTTGTAAACCTTTTTATTGATGTTTTTGTTATAGCTGTTGATCACTCGGCTGTGTCCCGGCTAGAGCATCTTTAGCTAGCCGTACTTACGATGACAGCCTTATCCAGACTTCTTTACCACAAAGAAACAAAAAAAAAATGCAAAAAAATTAAACTCAACATCTCATGATCATCATCACATCCTCTTCGTCGTCTTTCGAAGTCGTTGCTAACGTTGTATTCATCGTTTACAAATGTCCCTGATACTGTCACAATGGTCATTGTCATTGTATAGTTTATAAGCGGTATAGTGAAGAATACTACCATGTGATCGCGTATTACTGAGACGAAGACAATAATGGCGACAACGACAACAACTACGACTACGACGACTACGTTGGAAACGATGTATTTGTCGGTGAGTCAATAAGAATCTTTCTTTTCAATTTCATCATCATTTTTGCAGGGATCAGTTGCTGTCTTGGATTAGAATTGAAAATGCGAATGCAGAGTTTTACTAGCCGCAAATGTCAATGATACATACATACATACATACGTATATCCCCTGTACCATATAATTCTGATTATTACGTACTTTTTTTTTGTAAGTTTTTCTTTTTAAGTTTATATTCTCTTAAATAGCCATCTAACAGAGGCTTAAAGGAATGCAAACTTTAAACAAATAAAAATTTCACGGTATAAACTTAAAGATAGGAATCACTCAATGCGAGACCCTTTAGTTCCTAGGCATCAGCGGGGCTTTATTAATTTTAGTATTTCATTGACTTCGTTTTTCAACGCGGAAAGGGTTCGATGAAAAGAAAGTTCGAATGATGTATGTATGTAAGATTAGCGCAAAACATGAGTGGTATGAGCAGCTAGTTTGTAATCCTGAATTAAGGATTGTAATGACCAATTAAGCATGGAAATAAAATAATAATATTTATATTCTCTTAAATAGGCTTCTAACAGAGGCTTGAAGGAATTCAAACTTTTTATATACATTTTGATACTCTAGATGGATGTAGAAGATTCTGTGAGACCACAACGAGGAAGTGCTATTCCCCTGTTCCTACATTCTATTGAGATAGGATTTACAGCAGAGCTTTATTCTTCGCTTTTACTTAAAAATACTTCGCTTCAATACAATGCTTCACTCAGAATTTCGACCTAGCTTTTTACGCCACTTATGTTGTCTATTTTTATTATATCCATAAGTGCCCAGACTTAAAATTTAAAGCCGTCTCTGAATGACAGATTTTTGGGAAACCTTTCACGGCAATATTTTGTATATTTCGTTTCATTCGAGATGCCAGGGCCAGGGTATGAACGGTAGCCTAACGTCTAATAAGCCAACACATTACTTTCTTGACTACGGCGACTAGAACTTATACTACTTATAGGAACTGAAAGTATCATAAGAACTTTCAGACACCGATAAGGAAATATTTGTACCTACAATAAGCGGAGAATAACGCCTCTGTTGTGCCCAAATTGCTTCTGATGTCATGCTATAGCTTCTTTTGATTACTCATTTTAGTAACTCTGAGAATATTTGTCTTTACAATCCTTCAGTTAGGATTTTTACACCACTTATGTTGTGTGTGTTAATTTTATACATGAGTGGCGGAACCTACAGTTTAAAGTCGAATCCGAACGACAGATTTTTGAGAAACTTTTCTTGGCAATTCAATTTTACTCTCAGATTTTTGGCAAAAAATGAGGAGAGGAAGTAGCCGAAGAAATATATTTCATATTTCGTTTTGTGAACCGAGGCCTCATGTCTAATAATCCAATTCACTACTTACTAGACTAAAACGACTTCAGAAGTTTAATAAGTTAAGTTAAGAGGTTAAGAAGTTTTTCAGTGCCATCAAATGGGCACCTCAGATACCGACATTGTTGAACTAGTGTTCACTTTAATTAGTCCAGTTTTATTTCTCGTGCTTTTAAAATGAAATCCCAGCCTTGATTGAGGAAAAGGCGAAGTGCTAGCTTGTATGAATTACTTGCGTTTTTAAGGCAACATTTTTATTCAACAAATGTGTTATTTGAGGTTATTTAACCACCTACAATCAATCTAGTCATAGTCTTATAGTCTTTTAACTTCCTTCTTTCCTTCTCTTAAATTCACTCCTTCATAGTTCTTTTCCATAAGCGCTATTTGTTTTTCGATTTAAACTTTTTTTGTTTTCCATTCAATGTTTATTAATTTTATTTTGTGCCTCATCGTCTCTATCATCAAAACTTGGCTCATTTTATTCTGTTCTGTACTGTTCTGTTGTGTTGTGTAGTTTCTGGCTGGATTGTCATGTTAATATGTGCTGACAGATTTAATGGTTATTTGTATGCTGCTCTCTAGTTTCCTTAAAAACGCATACGAATATATCTACGACTATGCCACATACATACATACATACATACATACATACATACATATATTATTCATTGTCATCACTGTTACGGATGGCTGATGAAAATGATGATGATGATGACGAGATGACGCTGAGTATGGGGTTGGGATTCCAGCAATTGTAGGTTAAATAAGTTCAAGCTGAGGTTGTTTGTGAAATTTAGTGAACAGAAGATTTGTTTTTCGCTTAAACAAATCAAGATTTAATTAAATACGTATTTATTTATTTATTTATTTATTTATATTTTATTTTCATTTGACCATATTTCTCCAAACAAGTTGGAAGTTGGTCTTTTATGAAAATTTATTTTTTTAGAAAAACTGCACTTACAGTAGCGGAAATGAGGTTTTATGCTGACGTAGTACTAAAAAACATATGGTTTTTATTATTTGTACTTAAAATATGTGTTTATCTTATTGTAAAATAAGATAATTTAGACCTTAGTTCTTTTCTTTTCCTTGCTCAAGTTAGTGTTCTTTTAATTGTTAAAAGTTTTTCAAGGAAAAACTAGTATTAAGTTATCAACTGCTTGTAATTCTCTTAGGCTTCAGAAAACCCATTGAAACTTTATTTATCTTTTAATTAACCAAACTACCTATCATTGATAAGCCTGAATTTGTTTACATGACAACGTGCCGCGTATAGTAAGATTGAGTAAGTTATAGCCACCGTAGTCTAGTACGTAGCTTATTGGCTTATTAGACGAAAGCCCATGTTACAAATTCCACCTCAGACGTCTCAAACACAGCGAAATATGTAGAAAAAAAATTTTTTCGGCGACTTTCTATCAGCAGTCTTGATGCAAAAACTTTGACAGTAAATAAAATTGCAATCGAAAAAGCTTCTCAAAAATCTGTCATTCGAAGACGACTTTAAAACTGTAGGTCCCGCCACTCAAGTACAAAATTAACACACACAACATAAGTGGCGTGAGAAACTAGGTTGTAATCTTGACTGAAGGCTTGTAATGACCAATTATGATTGTAAGACTAAGTAGCCGAATATGTAGTGTGTTGGCTTATTAGACGGAAGCCTGTGTTTCCAACCCCAGCTCAGACATCTCGAACAAAACGAAATCTAAAAAAAAAAAATATTTTATCACCGAATATCAGTCAGTCCTCTAGCAAAAATGCCAAGAAAACTTTCTCAAAAATCTGTCGCTCGTTTAAAGTGTAGTTTTCGCCACTCATGCATAAAATTAACACACACAACATGAGTGGTTTGAGAAGCTACGTTTTATTTCTAACTAAACAGCTCTTCTGTACCCGTAACACCTCTGCTGTGTCGGGATTTATTTCGCTGCGGAAAAATTCCCGATTGATACAGCCTTCACCGTATTGACAATCCTTGGCCGATGTGGTATCGTTCCATAGGAAGGATTCGATTATAGTGGGAATGTGATTAAATCGTTGTAATGACCAATTAAGTAAGTGATATCATTGAAGACCTTTCGACGAGATTATATTAGGCATATAACATCGTTAAATACGCGTTACATCTCGTTTGGATGAAGCACATCCTAAATGATCAAATTTTCATGAATCAGACGCATAAATCAGGTGGAATTTGACCGATTTCTTGGATTATTTTTAATTGTGGGCCACTGTGGTTTGTAACTAATTCCGCATGCGCTTACGACTTAGGAAAACTCCACAAGAAAAAATCTAACAAAGTCGAATCGTTGGTTCTCCTCAAACTGTTCGTGCTAAACATCCAATGTGGCATGAGCTGTGTGGCATGTAGCGCTCTTGTATTGAAGCACATGCCATTGGTGTCCAGATAATTAAATTAAAGTCAAAAGAAGTTGGTAATAATCGGCCTGCAGTCGATCAATTTACGTCGATCGATGTACGAAAACTCCACGAGAAAAAATCTAACGGAGTCAAATCCCTTGTTTTCCTCAAATTGCTGGTATTGAACATCTAATGTGATATGCGCAGTGTGACATGCCATTCATATCCACTTCATTCTGGTCACAAACTGATAATCGACCTTTATTCCATCGACAAAGGCTGCTCATAAAGAAAAATGAACCGGTTATGCCGCCAGCCCCAAAAATACACTCAGCTACAAAAGTATACATACGGTTAACAAATTTCAGAAATTGTTTAACCAATCTGAATATATATATATATATATATATATAAATATATCTGAAAATTATGTTTTTGGATGAAAATTAAGTTCAGTTGCCAAATGCTTCAAAGTTCCTTTCGTTGCCCGTGGTCGTTTACCTTCAGTTTCTCAGTCAATTCAATTCTGGACGGGTGGAGGCTTACTTACGAATAAAAATTCGACCAGTTCTAGATAGCTCAAAGCAGAGTTAATGAGAACGACTTGACATCAATTGAAGTGCCGTGCCTTAGTAGATAGTGTGTTGGATTATTAGACGTGAGGCCATAACCATAACCCATAAGCACTCATGAAATTTTGAATATAGTAAGTGAGTCAACAAGATTAAAATTTAACTATGTACTCTGATTCCCTACAACGTTGATTTATAAATACATGTTGCAATGACTATACGCACAACGTTGACATCAAACTCATACCATTCGAAATATGTTTGATTCATAAGTCCACTCATTCAGATTCATAACTTTAGAAAAATACTTAATGACTCGAATCATTCATCAAAATTTACAGTCTTAGTTGTTGTTGCATTTCCAAAAAAAGAAAACAGACACATAAGCAAAAAAGACAGAGCAGCAAGCAGAGCAAACACACAACCATTTAGTGGGTATTTTAGCATTCGTACGCGAATTATACTTGTGATTCGTGTAAATGTTGAGTCAAAGAGAGTCGTAAGCAACAACATCATACGTGTTGTTAAGTATGAATATGATGAGTACTTCAAACTTTGAATATGAGGAGAGGTTCCATGATATTAAAATAAGTGTGAATGCGTACAAGAAACAGAAATTATGAGTATGATTCGATTCTACTCATATTTTTGAATACTCATTGCTGATCCCATCATGAACATCAGTGGTGTGTGAAACTATGTCGTAATCCTGTATGTACGACTTGACATCGATTGCCTTGGATTCTCTTACATACACTCACAGACAGGAGCGATCTTTAGAGTAGATTTTATGTTTCATCGACATGCGGGATTTGGTTGCTTGTTTACTAAACCAGTGGCGATGTGTAGTCTACAAGGCATTTAGTGCAATTTAGTGATTGTTTCTTTTATCATATTTAGGTTATCTTTTTACCTGAAAGTAAATGAAATTACCATGAAAAAGTTTCTCAAAAATCTGTCGTTCGTAGTCTACTTTAAACTGTAGTTCTCGCCACTCATGTACTACAAGTTACTACACACAAGATCAGTGGCGTTAGAAGCTAGGTCGTAACCCTGACTGAAGAGATTTAATTACCAATTATTTGTGTATGTAGCTTTCATAGGCAGTAGGTTTGATAACCCAAGGGTTATCTAAACCAATTTTGTTATTCTTCATGTTGGTGTAATTTTATATTTTAGTTGAACATTGCTTAGAGGCTTGCATAGAATTTATTTATTTTAAAATATTTTTAATAAATATTTTGTTATTAAATATTGTATTATGAAACCAAGAACAGAAAAGAAAGGCCTTTTTTGGTTACATGATACCTTTTCCAATTACAAATTATTGGCCATGCAAATAGCCAAGGCAGCCGCAGCAACAAATGTTGAAAAAGGAAACGAATTATTTAAGAGTGGATGCTGGTGATGATGATGCTGGATAGTGAGTAGGATTCATTTTGCGTGTACATGTACTTTACTATTGTAAAACTGTCTGTAGCAAACATTTTTAACATATTTTATATAAAATTTATTTGCCATGTTAAGTATTTGACAAAGTATGTTCAATCAATTCAAAATAAAATTTATAGAAATCACAAGACAAGACCATATTCTAGACTGAGAGACAGAGAGAGAGACAGAGAGAAAGAGAAGAAAGGAAATCTAAGACAAGTCAAAGCAAATGAATTAAATAAAAAATAAAAAAAAGTTACGGCAAAAACCTACACACTAGTGTTGAGCTTTATTTACTTATGCTTGGCAGCAGCAGCAACATCATCTTTAAACAGCATCTTCGAAGCTGTTGTCATACCCGTTGGTTGGCTGGCTGGTTGTATGTAATCTGAAACTTTTTATGCCTGGAAATTTATGGTAAAACTAAAGTAAAGTCTCGTTTTTATTAACAAAACAGAACATAAGTCGTGTTTAGTTAAAAATAAATAAAAAAACAAGAAAGGAAAACTTAAATAAAATCGTATACAGAACAAAAAAAAAAAAGAGAAGGAAGAAAACATAAAAAAGAATTTAAATGAAATTGAAAAAGTAAATCTTGTTTTACCAAACATATTTGGAACAGCAAAGTATCTTATTTCTAATGGATTGCGACAAATTTTTTCCAAGGCATTACAAAATATTGTAAGGCTCTGCCATAAACATTGTCTCTACTCTACATAGCATACAATATACAAACATACACTTGCATACTTGTTGCCAATTGATTTCGATTGCATAAATTTTTCATTTTCATTTCAATTTGTGGCTTTTTTTTTCTTCGTATATTTTTTTTTTCAATTTTCCCCATTTTTTTTTTTTTTTTTTTTGGTTGCAAATTCGAAACAAGAAACTGGTCTCCGATTTCGTTATTACCAAAGATTATTAATTGCAAATGTTAGATTTGTAACATAACTGGCCAACAAAAGTTAAGCATGCAATTGCCTCCAAACATTTAACAAAAAAAACAGCCTTAGTCTCCAGCAAAATTAAAACCAACAATTGCCATGGAAAACAAGCGTACCATCCACTCCAACTAAGCCCATGTGAGAGAAAGACGTGTAATTTAAACTACGATTGCAAAAATATATTTTCTTTTGCTTCTCCTTTATTTAGTTTGGTTTTCTTTCTTGCATATTAAAAAAAAAAAGAAAAAAACAGACGTAGAAATAAATTGAAATGAGTATGTGGCACTGTTGTATGGTAGATAGGATAGCTATTCCGAGCATATAAATATTTGCCTTGGGTTTAAGATATTGTAAAACCTCATTAAATGTTAAACACTTTTACAAATGTTGCACCCATGTTCCATAAGAAGTTCAACTTTTTTCCTACACTCTACTGATTCATTTGTAATCTCTTTTGTTTTTTATTTCTTTTATTTTAATTTATTCCAGGCAAATGTATCACCTGGTGAAAGCAAATTTTTAGTACCCTACATGTGCTAAGAAATCATACAACTTTCGTAGGTAGAAAAATAAAGACCTATGAGTTGTTTCATATCCATTGAGCCAAAAATAATTTTCATTGCTGAAGAAAATGATTTTTCAATAAAAATCAGTTCAGTTGTCTACTGCGCCAGAGCCCATTCAATGAACACTCATGGTTGTCTTTATTTCTCCATGATGATTTGACAAAACAGACTGAATTGATGTCTTCATACATAGAAGCTGACTTCCAAAATGTATCAATACAAAGTTTGTATGCAGTTCTACTACGGTATATAAATTTTGTAGATATGCAAAGTTACCAAGTTACCGATGCCTGATTGTTTTTTTACTGCGTTTAAAATACACATTGACGACGTTTTGAAATAGTATACATTGTAAACATTTTGTACAGCGGCTTTATGAAACACTATACTTTGTTCTAACACAAAGCAACTAACATTTTGGAAGGCAGCCTATTTTGATATTCTTCAAAATCTTCTCAGTCTATATGTGTGAGTATAGTTTTACCAACACATTAACAAAAAAAAAGGCGCATTTTATCCATTATTTGATGCGTGCCGGGCAACATTCAGCAGCATTCCGTAGGTCAAAATAAAAAAAAGTACAACGAGTTATTTATACTTAAACCTCCGAAAAGGTTTTTGACTTTTTAAAATGAAAAGTCTTCAATATCTCCTAAATATCTTGTGAAGAAACATAATGCAATAAGGTACGTGATATTATAGGCAAAGTAGTGACAAATGTCACCAGTAAGTAGATGTACTTAGACCTTATCTTATAAAAGGCCCAGTAAGAGAAATTTAAGACGCCAGGCCAGACATCAAAATAAAATACAAAAAGTATTTCTTCGGCGACTTCCTCTCAGCAGATTTCTGGCAAAAACTCTGAGAGTAAATAAAATTACAATGAAAAAGTTTCTCAAAAATCTGTTGTTCGGAGTCGACTTTAAACTGTAGGTCCCGCCACTCATGTATAAAATTAACACACACAACATAAGTGGTGTGAAAAACTAGGTCGTAATCCTGACTGAAGGGTTGTAATGACCAATTATGTATGTATGTATGTCTAGTGGAGTTGCCCATTTTTGATGTGATAATTTTATACATCTGGCTCGTGCTATTGACTTTATTGTGAAATTGTGAAATACGCAATATTTTTGCATTACTCGAGTAAATTTTCGACGCATTCATACCAGAGATCAGTAATGAATTGTTTTTTCGCTACTCATATATGAAAGCACTCACGAAATTTTGATTATAGGTGAAACAACAATATTGAAATTTAACTATGTAGTCTGATTCATTCGTACTCACTACAACGTTGATTTATAACTGCAGGTTGCAATGAGTATGAGTACAACGTTGACATCAAACTCATACCATTCGAAATATGTTTGATTCATAAGCCTACGCTCATTTAGATTCATAACTTTAGAAAAATATTTACCTATTAGACCACGGCAACGCCACGGCAACGAGCATTGTACAATTAGACTTTGGCGATATCTGTGCAGTATTAGTAAGCCTTCTCTATCACCCAACAAGAAGCCTGTTTGTTGCATTATCTTCTGCTCACAGTCATATTAAATTACTTCTTGAAACAAAAATCGCCAAAAAACTGATTTCGAATGTGTCTCCGACATAAGTACATATTTCCACATGCTGCAAGCAAAGGATAGTCGTCGTAGTCGAATTTGCTAATTAAATAAATATAAAATTATGAGTATGACTCGAACCAGACTTCTTGTTTTGTGTTGGAGAAAAATTTCCACAGTGTACGACTATCGTGAAGGCGTATTTATACGCTGTTCTAGTGGCGTTGGTGATTTTTGAGGCGATAATTTTATCTCCCTGGCCTGGGTTAACGAATTTATTGAAGTGAAATTGTAAAATATGCAATATTTCCTCTTTACTTGAGTCTTTTTTCGACGCATTCAAGAATTCAAGCAGTCACAAAGAACTTAGTTTAGAAGGAAATTTTAAATTTCCACGACACTTGGACAACTTATTCCTCTTTTGAATTTCTAATTACTTATTCAACTAATTATTTATCCAGGCTTGCAGTTACTAAAACAAAAACTTTACATATGCAATGCTAAACTTAGTATATCTTTAAGTTGAAAGTAAAACCGTAGCTCATTTAAAATCAATACTAAAAATGTATACAAAATAGATTATATTTAGTCAGCTAAACTAAATGGAAAGTAAGAAAAATAAATATAAAAAAGCGTATGCATGTATGTATATACGTTTAGAAAATCATTTAACTTTTAAGATTAAACATTTGTTCTTAAAGTCCCTATCTCTTTCTCTCTCTCTCTTTCTCTCTACTGGCTTAAACGCTATGCATTCGATCCATGATGCAAAACGAAGGAAATGCACACACTAGCGAAGGCATACAAGCAATTGCAATGCAACAATCAGTTGGTTAAGCCTCATACTATACATGTGTGTGATTTTTCTTCGTGTTCTTTTCTGCCTCCGCCTTTCATTTCTCAAACATTTGCTTCACATCTACTGAGGAAAAAAAAAGTTGAAAAAAAAGTTTCATACGTACATATGCGGTATCGGGTCCGCCATCTAACGTTTTTTTTTCAACTAGTGGTTATTTCGTGAATGGTAACACTTAGCTCATGTCTGATTTGGGACATTACTTTGAAAATCATAGTAATGTTGCAGAAAGTGTGCGAAAATTGCGTACGGATTTTGGAAGAAGAGAAGCACCGTCAGCTCCGTCTGTTCGTTATCTTGTGAAAAAAGTGAAAGAAACTGGCATCCTCATCGATAAACCAATGCGATCAATAAACAAAAGTCAAAAACAGTGCGTACACCCGAGAATATTGCTGCTGTGGCAGAAACTGTGCGTGATGCGCCATCAACATCAATTCACCGTCGTTCTCAACAATTGAACATTTCGGACACATCATTGAGACGAATTTTGCATAAAGACCTTGGTATGACGCCATAAAAAGTCCCATTGGTTCCAGAGTTTAAGCCAATTGACCATCCAATGCTTTTTTGCTTCGCTAAGTGGGCCTGCGATCGACTTACAGAAGATGCCGATATTGGCAAAAAAAATCATCTTTTCAAATGAAGCTCATTTTGATCTTGGCGGGTATGTTAACAAGCAAAATTGTCGCATTTGGGGCACAGAAAACCCGCACGCATACATTGAAAAGCCGACGCACCCAAAACGAGTCACTGTTTGGTGCGGATTTTGGTCCAGAGGCATAATTGGGCCATTTTTCTTCGAAAATGAGCAAGGAGTGGCCGTTACAGTCAATGGCGATCGTTATCGGGCCATGTTGAACGAATTTTTGTTCACAAAAATTGAAAAGGAGGATATTGGCAACATTTGCTTTCAACAGGACGGCGCTACGTGCCACACAGCCGAAGCCACACCCGATGTTTTGCGGCCTGTTTTTGAAGATCGCATTATCAGCCGCAGAGCTGATGTCGTTTGGTCACCTCGGAGCTGCGATTTGACACCGTCGGACCATTATTTGTGGGGTGCCGTCAAGGATAAGTGTTACGCCGACAAGCCAGAGACAATTGGCGCTTTAAAGGATAATATTCGTGAAGCCATTGGTGAAATACAGCTGCACACAATCGATAATGTGCTTAAAAATTGATCGTGTAGGCTACTGCTTGGCCAGCCGAGGCAGCCATTTGAATGAAATTATTTTCCATTATTAACCGCAAAGATTGTACTTTCAAATAAAAAAAAGAAATTTCAGAAAATATTCAGTAGTTTTTTTTTAAAGCATTTTCAAAAAAAAATAAGTTTTTTTGCGGACCCTTTATATTATCGCATAGATACGCAAAGTGTACGTATGCGGTTTTGTCGTTGTACGAAAAAAATTATAAAAAAAAACAGAAACGTGTACGAATATGTACGAGGGCTACCCAACAATATAATTTATGAATTGATTTTCAGTTAATTAAGTTGATTTATTGCAGCACTTTATTGCTTTGCTAAATTCTGTTGCGCATGTGTTTCTTTTTTTTTTCTCTTCTGATTTTTGTCTATCTATGTGTGGATTTTTTTGTTTTATTTTCCATTTTGATTTGTACACTTTATCTGCCTGTATACGTATATGTAATGCGCGTTAGCAATTGTATACGATAATTTTTTTTTTCGCCACAGTTTCTTGCCTCAAGCAGTTTGCAGCAGCAATGAATTGCAATTTTTTTCTTTGCCATCCATTCGAAATTGTATTTGAATTTCAATTCAAATTGAAATTATTTTTAACACACATACGAGTGCAATGTATGTGTGCATGCATGTATGTGCATGCATATTGAGTATGAGTTTATTATGTGTTGTGTTGTGGTACACTGCATACATGCTGCATATGTTCCATCTGTTGGTTTAGTTAATATTGCTTTCATCTTTGCCCTGCAAGTGGCCTTAGCATATGGGCTAGTGAGAGTCTTCTAGTCTTCCTGTGATTAATTTGATTTTCTTGCCTTGTTTACTTGTTCGTACGTTTGCATCTTTGTTTCAGTTTTGTTTCAGACTTTAAATAATATTTACTTAATAATCAATGGATTATAATGTTGTTCCTTCCATGTGCGTTGTGTGTTGTCTTATTTGTCTGTTACTTGTTGCTGCATGTTGCTGTAAACATGAATGATTTTTTCTTTTTATTATCACCATCTTAATGGGATTCGCTTTATTTATATGCTGAAAAAATAAGCAACACTGTTACAAAAACAAAGATTTTAAATTAAAATTATCTTCTGTAAGGCAAGCGCATTCAATTTAGTTTAATAATGACAGTTTGTTTCCCAACTATTTTTAATTTATTTTATCAATATCGGCATGATGCAAGTGGTACAACAGAGGTGGAGTGATAAGGTGGATCACAGCATCTCAAAAACTGAATTTCACCGATGCCTTAGGCTATGTTAACTTTGAGGACTGCTAAGTTTTATGGCTTGTTTGCATACAACTGCCACTTAAGGAAACCCCTCAAGAAAAAGTCTAACGATGTCAAATTGCTCGAGTTCGCTTGCCAGTTCACATCGCATCCATGAGCCATGGCTGTGCACACTGAATTCCTCCTGCAGTATATCAAATATGAAATAAGCTGTGTGGAAATCACCATACTAGCACCTCTTGGCAAGAGTGATCTTGCGCTTGATCTCCAGACTGACATCATTTTTGGTGGTAACGGCTGAGCCAAGATAAATAAATACCTTGACTATATCAAAAGTATAGTTATCGGCCATAATCTCAAAAATCTGTCATTCGGAGTCGACTTTAAACTGTAGGTCCCGCCACTTTTGAGTTAAATTAATACACACAACATCAGTGGTGTGAGAAGCTATGTCGTAATCCTGACTGAAGGCTTGTAATGACCAATTATGTATGTATGTATAAGCTGTGTTGAATTCACATGTCATTCCTGTCCAGTTCATCCAATTCAGACCAAAAGAAGATGGTAATCATCGACTTACAGTGCTCGCCGTTGACAGTGATACCCTCGACAATATTGCTCTCTAAGAAATCTGAACGACTCCAGCCCAAAATCCTTAGTAAACTGTGACTTTTTCGGAATACATCGAACACTTGGTGGCCAGTTTACATCATGTCCACTAGAAATGATAATGCCCGAGATAACAATGACGATGCCGCCAGCCCGATAATCACACCAAAAGTAATTTTTTTTAGGATGCATTAGATGCTCGTGGAACTTGGTCAGTACAGGGTCTGCGTTCACCCGTGGGATGACAACGGGTCGCTATGCGTGCTCAAGTGAGCTTTGTGATATCAGAGCTACCACTCCGACCTAAATCTAAACCTAGATGCTCTCGGATCCCATATGGATTGGTATCATCAGAAATTCGAGAATGAATTTGTTCATGTGCCCATTCTTCCAGAAATGGGCCACATCGCTGAAAATGATTTTTCGACGAAAGTAAGCGTCAGTTATAACTTCTCCAGATCATATTTAACTAACTTATCTCGTTGACTATGGTCGTTTATCTTCAGCCAGCGCTCAGTTATATTTTTTACGGGTGCGGGATCAAATCACGACTGCAAATTTTCCACGTTGTGTTATGCGAAAAACCGAGTTTTTGTGAGCGATGCGAAATCGATTGCTTATGATTCTACCACACACTCTCAGGGCGATGTTTTCAGCAGATCTTGTGTTTTGTCTACGTTAAAACCCTCTTGTCTGATCCAATAATTGGTAACTACGCATGACCATATTCTATGGTATGTTGTGCAGAGAAAAGATGTGATTTCAGTGTCCATGTTTCGAGACCATACAGCACTGATGTGATGCATGTTTTATACGGACGTGATACGTGTTGATTAATTGAACCCGACAGCTTGTCTGATCGCCAGGCCAGTGGCCTAGATTGGAAAACATAGAGTTTTACTGGAAATTCGATTCATTTTGAATTCCTCTATGACTCTCCTTATGTAGTCGCTGTTTGTCCGTCACAGCAACGTAGCCACTGCATATATTTATGAAGCGTTCTACCAGCTGCAACCTGTAGAGGAGGCAGCACTCATTTAATTTTTCATGTAAACCATGCGAAAGCTTTATTAATTTTGTTTATAATGTTTTGCACAGCAAAATTTTTACCGATTTTCGATTGTGGCGTCGTTCACTTTAAAGCGTTGACCGAGATTTTGTGAGTGACTCGAAATCGATTGCCTTCTGCACACTCTCAAGGCGATGTTTTCAGCAGATCTTGCGTTTTTCTACGGGTTTTTGTCGATCGTTTAGTGAACCAGTGGACCCGAATTTATTCATCACATTGGGAATAGTTTGAAATCGCCGTAGTCTAGTAGGTAGTGTGTTGGCTTATTAGACGTAAAGCCAGGGTTCGAGCTCCAGGCCAGACATCAAGATAAAATACAAAAAGTATTTCTTCAGCAGATTTCTGGCAAAAACTCTGAGAGTAAATAAAATTGCCATGAAAAAGTTTCTTAAAAATCTGTCGTTCGGATTCGACTTTAAACCGTAGCTCCCGCCAATCATGTATAAAATTAACACACACAACATAAGTGGTGTAAGAAGGTAGGTCGTAATCCTGACTGAAGGATTGTAACGACAAATTAGGTATGTATGTCGTTGACTATCGTCGCTTACCTTCAGTTGCTGTTTCAGTTACATTTTTAACGAGTGCAGGCCCAAATCCCTACTGAAAAATTTCCACGTAGTAGTATGCGAACGCTGAAGTTTTTGTGAGCAACGCGAAATCGATTCTTCTGCTCACTCTCACGATGATGCTTTCAGCAGATCTTGTGTTTTGTCGACCTATGGGTTAAGGTGTATCGTTTAGTGATCTAGTAGACCCAAATTTATTCATCACATTGCGAATAGTCTTCTCAGTAGGACGATTGTGTGCTATTTGATCCGAACAGAACACTTATTATGGTGGATAAAGCTTCAGAAAGATGACAGTTATTAATTGTCAAGGTTCGAAAGTCCCTATAGGAGTATGAGACAAAAATGGTTTTCCTTATGGTACTCATTTTAGTTATTTTGAATTTGGCAACGTTTTGTTTATAGGAGCTTTTTCTAAACTAGTTCTAGGACGAGCTCTATATTAAAAAAAATTTCTTTCACTCTCTCAGGCTTTTCTGACATATTGTCGTCCAATGCAGCAATACTTTCATTATGGCCAGTAAATGATGGTGATGCGATATTGCAAATAGTTTTTGGAAGATACATTTGTGCATTTTTTAACGCTTGACAAACAAAAAATTTTCGTAAAAGTTCCCTCACTTTACTCTCAAGGCTCCACACAATTTTTAATACACATTCCAATCGATGTGGCCCGTCATTTCTCTCACTGTATCCACCTATGCATCATGTCCCACCTTAAATAGCTTTGCAGCATTAATGCTCATTGGCAAAATAGCATTTCTTTTCAAACAGTTGTAAGCTCCTTAAAAAAAACTAACAACAACAGCAACAACAGAACACCAAAAAGGAATGAAAAAAAGGTAAGTAAGTAAACGGCGACGACGATATTATTAGTCTTTGATATGAACGTTAATTTAATATCTTAATTAGTGAAGTAAATAACATTTAAGCCATCGTAAATCCAATAACAAAACACTCTACCATCTCAACCAACCCAATCCAACTACCATAAGTAGAGAATCAAAGCGAAAACAAAATAAAACCGCAGCATCATTATTAAAATCGCAGGAAAAAAACAGCGAAATTGACTCAAATATTGTTTGTATCGACCATTTTAATTTAAATCTTGCCAACCTTCTTAAACGTCTCACATATAGCATTCCTTTTCAAAGAAAAAAAAAGACTCTTTTTTTATGGCTGAGAACCTATAAGGTGGAGCTCTCTGAAGGCTTCAATGATTTTGGTTACAGTATTTTGGCGAGAAATTGCTTGGTGGTGGTATTATATGTAATTGCAGATTACATTTGTTGTTGTTGTTGTAATTGTTGCATTTGTTGTTTTTTATTTTTTATTTATCAAGTGGGAATCACAGACAACAAATAAAAAAAGTGTAGGATCTAATGCGGTTTTATAGTTATTGGCAACAATGTTGCCAAATGGTACATTTAGCGGCAGCTATATGGCAGACTTACATGTTATTTAAGGAGTTTATATGAATACATGTGTGAGTATCGCATGTCTGGCAGTTCGAACATTAATCACAAGAAAGTTGAAGGTGCAAGGAAAAATAATTCCTGTTAAAATAAAAAAAGTTTATTTGCAGGAGTTTTTTTCTCATTCAGTTTGCTAAGGCAGAGTGAAATGGCGTCGCTTCTACGACTTTTCATAAAGAAATACACAAAAACCTGTAAGACTTATAGACTTATAAACTCAAAGTTTGCTAAAGAAGTCCTTCATATATCTACAATTGAATACGGCTGTTATGGGCTTTCTGTTACAAAAGCCGAAATCCGAATCTTTGCCGAAAATATAATACCAAGGACGATGTAAACATAACTCCTTCAAGTCCACGTTTTATGAATATACATTACGGGGCTCACATAAAGATCTCCAAAGTCGCAATACCACCTAATAAGCAAACACCTAAAATCGGTAGTCTAGTAGATAGTGTGTTGGCTTATTAGACGTTAGGGCCTCAGTTCAAACCTCAGATCCAACAAAACGAAATATGAAAAAATATTTCTTCAGCGACTGCCTCTTGACATATGTGCGGCAAAAACTTTGAGAGTAAATAAAAAATTGCCATGAAAAAGTTTTTCAAAAAATCTCTCGTTCAGAGACGACTTTAAAATTGTAGGTCCTTCTACTCATGTGTAGAATTAACACACACAACATAAGTGCTGTGAGAAGCTAGATCGTAATCCTGGCTGAAAGGTTGTAATGGGCAATTATGGCAATTTTATTTACTCTCAGAATTTTTGCCAGAAATCTGTTGAGAGGAAGTTGCCGAAGAAGTATGTTTTCCTATTTTCGTTTTAATGTCTGATGTGGAGCTTGAACCTAGGCCTTACTTCTAATAAGGCAACACACTACCTACTAGACTATGGCAACTTCAATACATTACCTCACACAAAGACGTCCTAAGTTTATGTGAGGTCGATAAGAGGTCCTGCAAGAGGCGACATTTTATGAAAACTCAGACTGTGCTCAATGAGCCTTAAGCAGAAGAAAAACTAAAAACACAAGAAGAAAACTTTACAGATTCGAGAGGGTGGACGCAATGTAATCTCTTCGATGTCGGATCAGTATTTAGGAAAACTAATCAACGATGCCTTGTGTATTTTTTATTTTAAATCTGCTGTAGGAGGTCCTTGAAGGAAAGAGATAACATCTATCGTGGCATATATTAAGGGTTGTGGTTTTGACTGTAGTGGCCGAGAATAATCTTGCTGCGTCACCTTCCACTGATTGTTCATTGTTTACTTCCTCCTCACTAGGAGTATCACATAAAAAAAACTTCGTTGGGTTATTTATTTCAATCCCCTTCACTTCTACAATTCGAAAATCGTAGCAAAAATTTCTTGTTCTGGCAGAATAATTTAAATGCGACAAAGTTTTAAAAATTGCAAAAATCATGATGATTATTACATTATTATTATATTCGGGATCTACGGGGACGGGTTGTGTTGGAGGATGTACGACAGCACAAGAGTCCGACTTGTAGACCCTTAACTAAATTGAGCTAAAGCCATAGTTTATCACGCTCCCGCGGGAGCTGATAAGCGGAAGTGACTCCTCATTTAGAATGATCACCGCCTCGCGGTATTCACCCCACTGGTCAGCAACTTTAGCCACCTTCCAGTTGTAAGTGGGCAGATGAGTGTTGCTGGCCTTGAGGATCCGAAGTACTGCTTCCGGGTCATATGGTCCAGTCGGGATTCTCGGAGGAGGGACTCAGGCCATATACCCCAGCTTACTTATACTGTCTTTAGCTATAGTCACAGAAAAAATTCGACATACACCGTCGTATGAAGAATTCTTTCACGATATTGTTTTTTGTTTTTTTTAATAATTTCTAGGTTATATTATTTAAATTCGATTTTGCCTTCAAATATTCTTAATCGGGACTGCATTAAAGAACGCTATAACACCTTATTTAATTTGAAAAAAGTCGCCGAGAGAACTTTTTCCTTGATTGTATATCGTTCGCTTTAAAAAAATTCAATCATTGAAGATATCTTGATACTCCGTATCTAGAAAAGATGTCGTTACACGAATTTCAAAACATTTTAAGGAATGTTTAAAAATAGTCCATGCTTTAAACCCTTTTAGTTAAAATGTTACTGGTCCATGAAATATTAAAACGAACAACGTTCCCCAGTAGAAGAGTGCATTTTAAATCGTCGAAAACAAATTTTTAAATGCAAAAATTTTATTCACATAAAAATTAAATCTTTAATCCTCTTAAGTTTCTTCATCTCCAATACATTTATTGCGATTTTTTTTAATTGAATTATGATTACGTCTGTCTGTGGCCAATAACATATCCACAGAGTATCAACAACACACTCTAAATGTCTTGATATTAAGTCGTTTGTTTATATGATTTCCTTTCCTTCTCAATTTATTTGTTGTATTTTGCTTATGCTCTGAGCCTGTTATTTTTGGAAACACCTGAAGTGAAGTGCAAAAAGGCTTTTAACACCTTAAGCCTGTTTATTGTTTACGCTCCGTATAACAAAGTACTTTTTATGTGTTTGACATTTTGACCATCATTATCGATTTGAATGACTTCAACCCCATCACAATCATAAACATAAACATTCAAGCTATTGATGGATAATATTGGGATTTTATTTCTAATACTTCGCATTGAATACTTTACCTTTACCTTACCTTACCTTAACTTAACTTTCAAGAATACATTTCAAATAATAATATTTACTTACTGCTCGTACACTTGAGTTCCACTCTCCTCCATCTGTAAGATGGTAAACGTTGGTGTACGAGTATATCAGTGGGTATATGGCCTGTATGGCAGCAGTATTTTATCAGATTGTTCTTGTTGTTGTTGTTGAAGAAGATAATGATTTCTCTCTGTGGCATAGCTTTTCTCAACACAAGTGCCACTTGAAAGGTTTCCCTTCATTCTTCCGAACGTCACATTCACAATAATTTCGTTGTGATTCCGGTTGATTTTCTTTTTTGATTTCTGTTGTTCTGTTCTGTTCTGTTCTGTTTCGTTTTGTTTTGCTGTTGTTTTGTCGTTTTACTTTTTTTTTTATTCACCTTATTTGCTATACTTTGGCTTTGGAAATGTCAAGAAAATACTCTTTAGTTGCCACAAAGATCAACAAACATTACAATTGTAGTGGCATCAAAATTAACATCTTTCGTATAAGAACACAGGTATACAACGTATTTACAGCTGAAATCACTGCAATAAATAAACAACAACAACAACAGCAACAACAACAATAGTATCAAACTACTAAACACCCTGTTATTTGGATCAAAGTTGTAACCCAAGAAAATGTTTTTATTTATTTCAAGATTCCATTCCATTCTTTTTTTGTTATTGTTTCCTTTTCTGCAGAGTGTAAATATCTCTCGAAAATGTTAACCCTTTGGATGGTTGGCTGGGGTGTAGGAAAGACTCTCACAAAAATTCATTAAAAACTTGCAATCAAGGGCTTTATATTGATCCTTCTTTTCTTAAAAACTTTTAAACTACGAGCTCGTAGTTTGCAAATAAAATAAAAATAATTTCGTGTTTAGTTTTAATTAAAATTCTTTATTATTCCTACAATTCTGTGTGCCTCTGTTCACAACTTGATGTAAACAACAACAATTGCTTTATTTGCTATTCCTCTGTTTATATCCTTTGCATAAACAATAACAATTACTAGGCAATTATTCGACTGATCTTTGTAACGGAGACCTTCAAACCATGATTACTTTCTTCAAACGCAATGCGTTTTCACACAAGACTGACTGAACTTCACTAACTCAGTCGCCTGCTTTGCTTTGCATTTTATATGGCAAAGTAAACAGTCTGATGAATGTTCTTAAAGTCGAATGTTCGTGACTTCGCCTTCTCGAGATCTCTATAATTGTAAACATCGTTGTTTCATTTTTGTTTGAAAATTTTGTTTATATTTATTGTTGTAATGTTTATTGCTGCATTTTTGCTTACTTGTTTAGGATTCTTTTTCTGTATGACGTCTTGCAGAACACAAGACAGAAGCTCTTCTCATAAAATTACAAACTCCTCTTACGAAAATACCCAGGCCTAAATACATAAATACTTGGTCATTACAAGTTTTTAGTTAGGATTACCGCCTAGCTTCTCACTATGCTTACATTAAGGTATCCTAGCTTATCTCAAATGATGGATGATGTACGTCTAAGTCTAAGAGCCCATTACTGCCGGTGATAATAAACTTAGTGCCACTATGCATTGACAGTATAAAATACAATGAAATAAATGTATAAATATAAATGAAAGCTAAAGGCTCAGGTTTTTCTATGTTTAGATGGAGCCTATGTAACGAATTTTGCCCTATGTTTGGTCCTTTCTACTTACCTGAAAATCTTCTAAGCAGTGTTGTAGCACGTTAAGAAAATCCTCAAATATTATTGCGAAAATGGAACTCATCAAAACAAAAAACTACGAGGAAATCATTGTGTACACCAAGATACTTTTTTTCCTGTGAACGTAATTCACTCAAAACATCTGCGATAACTCATATCCACTGTCCAGTGTAGAATACTTGTAAGATTTTCACAAGTTCTTTCAAAGATCATCATGAAGATCATGAAATCTCCTGCACAGAATCTTTTAAGTTACCGACGGCAAAGTAGCACTTGAATATGAAGGAACAGCTTACTTACAGTAATCCCTCGATTTACGTCGCCTCGATTAACGTTGTTTCGATTTACGTCTTCAAATTTTTGTTCCCTATAACTTCAATTTGCGTCCTCATTCGATTTACGTCGCCTTTTTTTGGAACCAACTGCGACGTAAATCGAGGGATGACTATACTTATTTAAGTAGCCATTAACAACTCAATTAACGGATATCCCTTATTGGGTGCATTCTCCAATTGGTCCTACCAATCGATGATAGGGCTTTCTCAGTTTGGTCCTTCCAAAGCATCTTTTAAGAGGCTTGTGTTTTGGTGTTCATTGGATAATTATTTAAAGTGGTTGGCTCCAAGTCCAGGGCATTGCACTTTGCTGCATGCATTAATTAAAATCTAGCGGGTACTAGTATACCATCCAGGAGTGGCCAAGTGTAGGCTGCGTGTCAGCTTGAATACAGCAAGACAAAGATTGTCCTGGAGGTCGACACGTTGATCCCATCCCGCGAAGGAATAACTAATTATCATAAAGAGGCATCTCAACTGACAGGTTTTAATCGGATTCAATGATAATATGTAGATCCTGCTACTTGTGGATACTAAGCTAGGCTAGGCTTTATTTCTGCCAAAGAATTGTAGAATTATAACAACGATATGCTTAGCATTTCAGTAAAGTCATGGGTTAATAAGTTCAAAACTTAAAAATTGATATACCATGGGTGTTTGTTCTTCTTCTATTTGTCTTCTTTTACAAGTAAAATATTTGATTCTACAAAACTACGAAGATGTTCTTAAAAAATACATCCGCACACCTTCAAATTTCTTAAAAAAATCAGAAGATGAAAACAAGGAAAAGTAAAGGGCAGAGGAAAAAATAAAATCTTATAAGTCAAGTCAAGTATTGTCCAACATACCGCAAAACACTTCAGTTATCCACTTGTGTAGTTTTGGTTAGATTTGATGCCACCTTCTCCTTCCCCTTCACTCCGAAAACCTTAAAACTGTTACTAAACAATGGCTTGCTTTTCTGTCACTAACTGGACTTGCAAGAGAGTTCATCTCTAATTCACTACAAGCATATGGATGTACGAGTATGTATATGTGTTGGATTTATTTATTTAGCTGGGTGAGAGTGCCTTTGTGTGTGTGCAAATATATTGAAAACTTGAAAGGGAGTTTCTTAGTATTCCTGTGTGTGTGCCAGTGTGTGTTATTGGTAGCAATAACAACTACAAACAAGAGAAGAGATTTTTATGTCATTGACACAATGGCCGCTTGTGTTTATTTATTATTTTTATTTCAGTTTTATTATTGCTTTTGCTGTTGCTATTGTTGTCATTGTTGTTGCTATTATTATTGTTGTTGTTGTTGACAAGTGTTTTGCAGTACAACAACATTTTGTTATTAAAAGATTTGTTTTCGAAATGAAAAGAATAAAAAAAGGAAACCCCGAAAAACAAAAACCTTCTAAAACAGATGAAGATTTATTTCTGTTTTCTATTTCTGTTTATTTGGCTTTTTAATGTTATTGTTGTTGTACTTTTGTGTAGCATTGAGTTCAAATATCCTTTCTCCTTAGTTATCTTTACTGTCTCAGCTTTTTGTGTTGAGAGGTTACATGTTTTGCAATGGGAATGATTACAAAGGAATAAAAATTGCTCATGTTTTGTTTAATTCTGTTGTTTTTTAATTTTTTTAATAATTTTTTATTTGTTTAAACTGTCCTAAATTATGTGAATAATATTTGAAGCGCATGAGAGATACAGAAAAAACACGAGACAAAATATGTTCCTATTGGATGGCCATCTATTGATTTAAATTACAGTGGACAGCAAAAGTCATAGTACGACAATATGTTTTAGCAATTTTATGAATTTTAGCCAAAAGTTTGTATAAAAATTTATAGTTTATATATTTATGCCTGTTTTATTATAAAACAAATAATTTTTTAATGTTTTTCATAAAACAAGAGAAAAATAAGGAACAGTTTCAGATGAGTCCATAGGTACCCCCAAGGAGAACCCTGAGTAAATTTAAAATTCAAAGGCATAATATATGAAAATGTTATCACTTGTATTTAGTAGAATATCCCTTAAGGTCAAGCACTCCATTTAACCCATTTGGAATTGAATGAACAAGTTTTGTTTAGTGCTTTCTGGTGGCGCCATGAGCAAGTTTTTTGGTTGACTTTTGTTTGAGACTTAGCGATTACGTAACCGTTCTTTCAAATGATCTTCCAAATACTCTCTTGAAGTCATATCGGGACTTTGTGCAAGAGTATTAAGACTGTGGTTACTTTTTTTTGTCAAAATATATTGCCGTACTAGGACTTTTGCTGTCAACTGTACGCCATTCTATTCTATCACAAAATTTAGTATATTATCTCCTTTGAACGTAATGAATTGATAGACGCTTAAATAGCGTTGGGATTTATTTGAAATTTATTTCCAAAAATTGGTTGGAAATTGCACGAAAATATCGTTTAAAATTTGGTGACAGAGAAGGACAGTGCCCATTATACGCAAATTTATTGCTAAAGTGCGTGAAACTGGTTTTATTGTTCATACGCCATGACGTGAGCGTATCCTTGTACAGTTTGTACACCTGAAAATATCAAAGGTGTGGCTGAGAGTGTGTGTGAGAATCCATCAACATCAACTTGTCAACGTTCTTAAGAATTGCATATTTCACGTAGCAATTTAGGTGGAATTTTGTGAAAAGATCTTCGTACGATGCCTTACAAAATCGAATTGGTTCAAGAGTTGAAGCTGCATGACCATCCGCATCGTTTTGCTATATGGTCCAACCAGAAACTGCAGGATGCTGTCGATTTTACAAAAAAAATAATTTCTTCGGATGAGGCTCATTTTCATCTTGGTGGGTGCGTTAACAAGCAAAATTTCTGTGTTTAGGGCTCAAAAACCCACATGTGGTCTTACAGAAGCCAATGCACGCATTACGAGTGGCTGTTTGGTACAGTTTGTGGAGCAAAGGCATTATTGGCCCATATTTCTTTGAATATGAGGACGCCGCAACCATTAGGGTCAGTGGGGACAACTATCGCATTATGAGAACCGATTTCTTTGCGCCCACCCTGTATGTGGAGCTCAGAAAACCTTCACGTGATCTTACAGACGCCAATTCACCCATTATGAGTGACTGTTTTCTGCGGCTTGTGGAGCGGAGTCATCATTGGCCACATTTCTTTGAAAATGAGGACGGCGTAGCCACTACGGTGAATGGAAAAACCTGTCGAACCATGATAACCGACCTTTTTGTACCCGCTCTTCATGTTATTGATGAATGATGTTTTGTTTCAACAGGATGCTGCAACTTGCCACACATCTCATGCCACCATTGGTTTAAACCTTTGATGGCCATTTAATTAGCCGAAATGGTGATGTCAATTAGCCGCCAAGTAACTGCGATTTGACACTGGTGGACTATTTTCTGTTGAGCGCCGTTAAAGAAAAGTGTTATGCCGACACACCAGCGAAAGTTAAGCATTTGAAGACCAATATTCATGATGCCATTGTCGAGATACAACCCGCATTGGTTATTACAACAATTTAGTCAAGATTACAACCTAGTTTCTCAGACCACTTATGTTGTGTGTGTTAATTTTATACATGCGACCTACAGTTTAAAGTCGATACCGAACGACAGATTTTTAAGAAACTTTTCATGGTAATTTCATTTTCCTCTCAGAGCTTTTGCCAGAAATCTGCTGATAGGAAGTGGCTGAAGAAATATATTTTCATATTTCTTTTCGATATCTGACCTGGGATTTGAACCGCGGCCTTACGTGTAATAAGACAATACGCTGCCTGCTAGACTACAGCGACTTGGTGGCTATAAGCAAACTTGCCACACATCTCATGCCACCATTGATTTATTGCATCAAACGTTTGATGGCCGTTTAATTAGCCGAAGAGGTGATGTTAATTGGCCGTCAATTAGCTGCGATTTGACACCGTTGGCCTGTTTTCTGTAGAGCGCCGTTAAAGAAAAATGTTATGCCGACAAAACAGAGACAATTGAAAATTTGAAGGCCAATATGCTTTATGTTATTGACGAGATATGATCGCATTCCCAAGAAAAAGTGCACGAAAATTGATACGATTGAATGAGGCAGCCATATGAATGAAATAATATTTCGTTTCTAACATTGTTCCTGTACTTGTTGTACTTATCAAAAAAAAATTTATTTAGCAAAGTTTCAAACCATTTTTGTTTTATTGAATTTTTTTTTTTTGAGAATATGAAGGCGTGCAATATGCGTGATGTTATTGACGAGATATGACAACATGCCCTGGAAAAACTGCACGAAAATGTATACGATCGAATGAGGTACTGTGAGGCTAGTTGAGGCAGCCATATGCCGCATCAATTGTATTTGACAAAAAAAAATATTTTAGCAAAGTTTCAAACCATTTTCGTTTTATTGAATTTTTAAACTTTTAAATCACCCACCCTATATAAAGCGAAATTAATTTGAAAATTTTTAATTTAAAATAGTTGACAAGGCCATAAACAAGAATATGTTTGCAAAAATAATTTTGCCAATAATTTCTGTCACTCAAGCAATGTTGACACGTCTTTGATTTTTCTTCGTCGCATGTCATGTCGAATTTTTTTTTTTTTTGAAATTCATTTAATCATGATGAGTGCTTGCGGTGCTGTGTGATGCTGTGTGATGCTTCAATTATCATCATCAATGAGTGAAGAAATCATTACAATTTAACAATGCATGAAATCAATTTTCAGAAAAACCTGTCAATATTTCAATTTCATTTGAACTAGATTTGTCTACGGCCCATTTAGTATTTATGATGGTACTGTCTGGCTTACACGCTGCACAGAGCAATCAAATATCGTCACCATAATTATTGGTTCTGGGAATATCAACGCAGTTTTGTTTGTTTTTTTTTTCTTTCTTTCGCTTTCATTTCACTCATCATTATCAGCTACAGCATGGGAAGCTACGACTGCTACTAGTGATGCTGCTGTTGCTATTGCTGCTTCTAGTGGGTAATGGTAATGGCGTGGTGGTTGATGATGATGGTGATGGCAAAAAGCCAACTTTTTTTTTCAAGTAGAAAAAAGGGAAATTTTTTCTTGATTTTTTTTCCATTTTTTTTCTTATTTTTCGCTGTTAATGTCACTTGTCTCTTGCTGCTCATCATAAAGCAAGAAATATAATCTTAAAATAATTGCAAATGTCTGAAATGACATGAAACAACAATACTGATGTGTGTATACGAGTGAGGCGAGAAGATGGAAAATATTTCTTCCATTTGATATTTTTATTTCAAATTTATGCCGTATGGGGAAGCATTTGCTTCCACCTTATGGGTGGTCTTCAAAGAAAACATTAAGAGACAGCCGGGGTCTTAATGTTACATACCTTAGCACGTTAAGTGTCTCAGAAATATGAACGACAAGGTGACAGTCTGTTATTATTGCACGCTGACAAGTGCATACATTTATCGTACGTATATAAATTAAGACTGCTTTAGTTATTCGTTGCCATTTTCATTCCCATTTTTCATGCATTTGTTTTAAAACGAAAAATCGAATTGTTTTCTACAAAGAATTTTAATCTTAAATGACACATTTCGAGACAGAGAGAGAGAGAGAGAGAGAGGACAGCCATCGATATCCAGCATATACAGTTCCCACGTTTCGTTGTCAAACGTTGTTGCTTGCAACCCAAACATACTCGTACATACGATGGATGGATGCATTCAGTTTAAACAACCTACACATTAATGCTTACATTCCGTATATTATTATGCTTGCTTATGCTTTAATAATAATTTCCATCCATTATTACAGTATTATATGGAATACTAAGGCATAACGCGCCCATACTCGCATCTATGTCTCTGTCATCACGTCGACCTAATGACTTTATGCTACAAAGATCCAATTATGCAACATTATCGCACACTGGCATGTAAATTTGCTACAATGGCTGCATTTATAATGAAATGTTTCTTCAATTCCATCGTTTTTGTTGTTGCTTTTGTAACAACGGCATATAAAACGTTTTCCTTTTTTGCAACATCACTGCCTCAAACAGTTTTTGTTGTTACACCGAGAATGCTGCATTCAAAAAACTTTGTGCAACGAATTATGATGGCAACAAGTGCGTTGTTACATACACTTTCATACTCATACTCTTCAACCAATCTTCTCTCCTTCTAATGCTTATTGTCACATCATATTTGTAATGCTTTATTTTAGATTCCTTATGGCTTTTCTATTGCGCTTGTCTGTCTGTCTGTCTCTATAGTTTTTTGTTGCAACTCGTTTTGCAAAGTATCTCAGGAAACTTTTAGTTTTTTTCGTTTTTTTTTTATAAAAAGTAAAGGAAATTTTTCTTCTCTTCCTTGTTTTCTTTTAATATTTCAAGCAAAATTTGTTTTCCCACAAAATACAACAAAAAAAAGCAACAAAAGAAAAAAGAAAGAAAGAAAAAAGTTCATAAAGTGAATAAACTTTCAAATACGATATCTTTGTAGTCGCAGCATGCGAAATGGCATAAACTATGAATTAATCTTTGACACAGTTTTCTTTGCTGGTGTGCTTAAAATTTATTTGCAACAAAAAACTCAATATAGCGTACAGATAGGAGACAAATTAGCATATACAACTTGTCTAAAACTAAAAATTATTTAAATAAGAAAATAATAAAAATAATAAATCCCAAGAGCCTAGATTTCAAAGGATTTATAAGTACAGGTTGCAATGAGTATGCGTACAACGTTGACATCAAACTCATACCATTCGAAGTATGTTTGATTCATAAGCCTTCTCATTTAGGTCCTTAACCTTAGAGTCGAGTGACTCGAAACATTCATCAACCTCTACAGTCTTAGTTGTTGTTGCATTTACAAAAAAGTAAAAACAGACACATAAGCAATCAGAGCAAACACACAACCTTCTAGTGAGTATTGTAATATTCGTACGTGTATCATACTTAAATGTTAAGTTTTTGAGAGTCGATCTCAACAACTTTGTACGTGTTGTTAAGTATGAATATGATGAGTACTTCAAACTTTGAATATGAGTCTCTACTCATGATATTAAAATAGGTATGAATGCGTATCAGTATCAGAAATTATGAGTATGATTCGATTCTACTCATCTTATTGGATACTCATTGCTGATCTCTGATACACATCTTGACTAAAACTAAATATTTTTAATACGGATACATATAATAAAAATAAGATTTCCCAAGAGCATAAATTTGAAAAAATTTGTAAGCTAAGCTCTCCTTATATTTTGCATCGGATCGGTAGTTCAGTTCAAAACTTTAATAATTTCTAAGATTTTGTTTTATAATGTCAAGAAAGCCTCTTTTCTGCTGATTTCAAACTGGACTGAAAGGTACTCCTAAATTTATCCGGTTACTCTTTTTATAGGACCTTCTGATGACTTAAGGAATTCGTGTGTTCTTTAACCCTACTTCGAAATTTTTTTTAACGATCTTCTTTCTTTGACTTCTAATCTTATCTACTCTCTTCAGATGATAGAATATTAGAATATATAGATATAGAATACATATTGCTTTAAGCGGAGACCAATCCCTCTACTGAGTCAGAAACGTTAAAGGTGACTGACTCGCATTCAGCAAATATCAAATCTTTGAATGCACAAAAGCCGCAACGTTGCTTACTGACTACATCGTCTGTAAATATGAGTGGTGTAAATAGTGGAGTCAGAAGCTTTTGATTTTCTGAGCAATATTCACTGGAACCGGCTTATTTTTGAAGTGTCGAGCGATGCATAAAAGTGCCTTGCTTTCCCAGGCCATTGCAAAAATGACTTAGTGGCTAGAAGTTAATTTTGAACTTTCTCGACAGCCCTCACAAAAAGCGAAGGTTATCATTAGTAAGTATCCAACTGTATTAAATTGTGAAAAAATCGACACAGTGTAGTTAGTGTAGTGAAATATAAAAAAACTTCTTCCAGAAAGTGTAATATTTTTTGGGTAGTTTGTCTCGAAAAAAACTTCCGTCCATGATCGATTAGCCGGTGCATCGTATACTACAGAGAAAAACTGTTCTTTACAATAAGAATAAAATGAAATCTTACTTCAAACATCTAACCCTCTCTTTCCTCCTACTAACAACCTATTACTGATGCGAAAAGACTTGATTATTGGTTGCATAAAAAATGTTTAGAAGGACGTGTAAATCTATAGTCTTACTCCGACAGTCGAATGAAACGATCAAACTATCTGCTCGTATTGATCATTGATCATTACAACCCTTCAGTCAGGATTACGATCTAGTTTCTCGCAACTCTCATGTTGTTAATTTTGAACATGAGTTGCGGAACCTAAAGTTTAAAGTCGACTCCAAACGACAGATTTTTTGAGAAACTTTTCATAGCAATTTTAATTACTCTCAGAATTTTTGCCATAAATCTTGGGATACTAAATTGGTATTATATTGGATACTCGTTTAACGCAAATTATTCGATAGGATGTCTTACATGTCATTCGCGACCAATTGCAACACATTGATGCCAGTTTGAATTTCTTGGTCAAATGCATAACTGCCTGTGAGGACTTAATGCTACACAGATGGCTTTAAACATGGATATTTAACGGGAATGATTTTTTACACAGTAGAACTAGAATCTGGGCCAGTGAGAATATGGTAGACTTGACTTATACGGTCTCCAATATATTCACACAAATATTAATAAGGGAAATAATATTCAGGGATGCAGGATCAAAAACTCTACAATAATATAAGACGAATAACAATTAATTACAACCAGCTAAGGCACGTAGGTTGGTAGTGATTTAGGAGTGATCGGGTTAATAATCCCAAACTTGAATAACCCAAAGATATTCCGAAGTGAGCTTGGCTGGAGGAGAGCAATGAGTATATAACAACGTGAGTAGACTGTGGAGATCGTAATACTATGTTCACATATGCACTTTGATTGAGTCAACATTAGGTTTATTGGGTACAATATTTCAAGTGTTCAGACATAATAATATTCGCAGTTCAGCTGCTTATTCAATATTCATTTGAAAGTTGGTAAACAAAACAGCTGGTTTTCTTTTGTTGCCTTGTTTTCTTTTTTTTTTTTTTTGTTTGTCGTTGTTGACAATTGAGTTGTCTAATATCAACAGAAAGTGTTCGGTTAATTGTAATATGGGCACTGAACATACTTATGACAGTGCTGTATTTCAAGTTTTAATCAATATTATAACAATTTATGAATTTATTGAGCAATTATTAAATGCAACTTTATATGAAATATTGAGCTCAATAATAACATTTATAGCGCATTACGCAATAAAATTGAATATCTGAACACCGTATAAGATCGATATCTCAATATTTTTGGTGACATTTTGGTAACTCATCTCAGCGAAGTGGACCTGATAGAAGATAAGGAAGTTTGTGTAAAATACAATCTTCCTTTAGGAATATGGTTGGTAACTCTAATCTGAAGAGCATACAAGAATGGCTTTTGCCAGAAATCTGATAAGAGAAAGTCACTGAAAGTAATATGGTTTTCAATATTTCGTATTGTGTGAGATGGCTGAGAGCTAGGGTTGAACCACTGCCTCACGTTTAATAAATCAACACACTACCTTCTAAATTACGACGAATTTAAATGCGTTTGGTATACTTTAAAACACATGATCAAACACAATATGATGACAGAATCATGATCATAGCTGCCAGATAAATGAGGCACCAAATCGTCAACTATTTGAGAAAAAATCGTCAAAATCGTCAAAGACGTTTATTGAAATCGTCAAAAAATCGTCAGAAAAAATAATTAAATATACTAAAAGTTTCCAAAAACCAAAATTATTTCTATTGTAGTAAAACATATTACGTAAATGTATGTCCATATGTATCTAAGTTCAAAAATAAAACATTTAAAAATTCTTTAGAAATTAAAAGCTAGCATCCCTCATCTTTCTTTATTAATTTTTTTCCAAAAATGAAGAAATTTTATATCAATTTCAGGAAAAAATTTGTAAGGTTTAAACAATCTATGCCAGTGTTGTTTATTGACACAAGAGCGCAGCAGTAATATTGCATCATCTTAATCTATGGGTATGTGTATATATTAAGAGTCAGTCTTGACATTCTAAGCATGAAAGTTCAGTGTAATGTTGGCTGCAACCGACACAGTTTTCAGTTCCTTCTTAAGATTTTATTTATAATATCTATGAGGTCGGTGCCTCAACGTCTATTTTGAGGTATCTCGCCCGTGTACAGGAAAGGCTGTAGTAGCTCGTTAATGACGGTAGTGTATCCAACTCCATTGAATCATTGGAGCATCGTTGTATTGTGGTTTGTGTTTCACTGTTCTATCACTACTACAAAAGGATTTTGCTCGAACGATATAAGGGGACTTGATCCCGAAAATCATATATTCGTACGTAACGCTCGTCTTTCTCGGCCAGGACACTGCATTACAGAAAAAGTACGTTTTTTAGTCGGACTATTCGTATGTGGAACTTAATTCCTGCAGAGGTCTTTCCTGTTACTTATGGTATAAATATACACAAGCCTAGTGTCCATAAACACTGTTCTCGCTTTCCTTCTTCCCATAACATTTGTTCATAGTTCCAAACACAATGCCAACGATCCCCTGAGTGTTGGTCGTACGAACAAAAATAACGGCGCTTGCCTTTGTTCTTCCGACGGTAATATTAGAAGCTATACTCGAATTTTTAAAATTATCTGCAGCATCAAGTGATAAATTATTCTCAACTACGAGGTTATTTAGGAGTTGCAATTTTTTGGCATTTAAGGGATTAAAAAGGAATAAAATACAGAAAAATTATCACAGGTATTCGAAAGTGGCTTTTAATATACTAAAGTTAGGAATATGATGTAAGTTTTTAATTTCTAAAAATCATCAAAATAAGGACATAAATCGTCAAATCGTCAATATGATATTTTTGGAGCTCAAAATCGTCAACATGACGATAAATCGTCAAATCTGTCAGCTATGCGTGTGATCAATATTTGAAATAAGTAGTCTGGTGTATCATTTTGCTTAGTCTACTGCATGTAAATTATATCAACCAGCAAAGTTCGAATTTTGTTTTTTTCTCAGTCAAATGCTGTCGTATTTCTGTCTCCAAACCCCATTAAATCGTTCGACAAACCATAACCATAAAATATGAACTTTCTAAAACTGCTCTCTTGAAAGATAAGATTGCAAATACTTATTGGCGAATATAAATATTTCAGTTCATGACTTGGAAAAGAAAAAAAGAATATTTTCTTTTAAAAAATATGTTTTCAAACATTTCCAGTTGATAACTTAATAAAGTAACAGAACAAATTGCTTGAATGGCAAATGCACATGCTGCTTCTACTTACTATTGACACGATCTCTCTTATAATATATAGATTTTGTTATGTCTTCTTCTTCTTCTGGTTCTACGATCTTTTTTTCGTATTTTTTATTTTTTGGTGCAAATAGATGAACAAATTTTTTTTTTTGGGAAAAGCAAAGAAGAAGAAGAAAACTCTTTTTCACCTTTTCGTGGCTTTGCATGTTTTGCAATTACTGTTAATGTTCACAAATGCCTGATAACAGTAAAAACGAATAGAAAAAAAAAAAAAAAAAAAAAAAAAAACCGAAAACTTTTAACAGCAAATGTACGGCTCTTTATGTGTACCATAGTGTTTTTGGATTGTCTGCCTCTTTAGACAAGACTTCAGACAAGAGAGTTTAGCAGTTTAGCAGAGTGTATGTATGTTACTGTCTTCCACATTTTAAATACATTCTAATGTATTTGCACTTTAATGCCCTTTGCAAAATTAATTTCATGTTTTAAAGTATTTCGTACGGATGCATTTCACTTGTCAAGTAACATCAACACTTTATTTCGTGCCCAACCAAGGCAACAAAAATCCCAGTTTTTTTCCTTCTTTTCTTTTCTTTGGTTACAGCCAGTTTGGTAACGGTTTGGTGTTACGTTTCGGTTCAGTCTCTCATCATCCGGCTAGGCGGTGTACACCCACTGAGGTGAAAATTGCCTTTAAATGATAACGTATCTAATAGAGGGAGGTGGTATTGTAAAGTGTAGCCATCCGTTTGTGGCCATCGTCAGTATTGTAAATGTAAAGAACAAAGTTGTGCGACATTTACACCATCTTGTACAGCGGCCAAGAGTAGTAAGTGAGTATGTCTACGTAAAAACAAGAATTTTTTTAATGTTTTTCTGTTTTAACAAAATATCACGAATTTTCACTCTTCAGTTAAGCCAAAAAGCAGTAGATTTGCCTTTTTAATGTTGTCGGGACAGTTATAGTTTTCTTTTTTTTTTTCTTTTTCTTTCAGGTAAAATTATTGCATTACACAACTGTGTTCTAAGCGAAACGAAGCGAAGGTTCTAATTTTCCTAGAGCCACGAACAAACCATTCTCGCAACATAAACATCTTAAAAGTAATATTTTTGAGGTTTTTCAAAAAAAAAAAAAAATGTTGCACTCTTGTTGCACTCTTGTTGCACCATTGCTTAGGCTTAAAGTTTAATTAGTTAATGTTGTCTTTACTTTCTCGTCTTCTTTATTTGACTCAGCATTAGAGATGGTCGCCACATACATGTAAAGAAAAATGGTAGTAAAAATTAAAATTTCAACAAACGGGAACAACGGATTCAATAAAGTCCGTGACACATACAGTAAACATAAAAAAACTGTACATTAAAAAAGAAAATATACATTAATAAATTACCGTTATTATTATGTTAAAATTGTTCCACTAACAGTTTTTAAAATTAAAACAAACAAAGAAAAAAATTTCAAAAAAAATTCAAAATATTGTCAAATTTTTTCGGGCACTATCCTTAGTTTTAGTGCTGCTGGTTATTACGCATTCAGTAGTCATACGCCATAATGAACGAAACAAGTGTAAATAAAATTCGAAAAAATGGCTGAGTTTTTACATTGAAGTGCTGAATCTCCAACTATTTATATGTACTGTGGGCGTCAAAAGAAAATGTATGTTAGAAAAATATACATTAATTAATTACCGTTATTTTTACATTAAAATTGTTCCACAAACAGTTTTTAAAATTAAAACAAAACAAATTACAAAAAATTTCAAAATATTGTCAAATTTGTTTAGGGCACTCTCCTTAAGTAGTAAAAGTTGAGTATAGTGATTGTTAGAATTTTATCCTTAATGTACAGTTTCCTTTGACGCTCACTGTACACTGGTTATGGTTTGTTCGAATCAGCGGAAAACATCTGTTCCTTGGGCGCGAACCTGTAGACTCAATGATTTTGAAAAATACTTTGCAACAAGGCAGAGTAAGAGAAGTGAAAGAAGCAATTTGGAAATTGAACACACGGAACAGCGGAAGGACCATTATGTGACACATCGAAAGATGGGCGACTTGGGCAGGCACAGATTAATACAATCAGAAAATCAAGCTGCCATGTACACATTTAGTTCCCACATGAAGAAGACTTGGGATTAGTATACTGAGCTGAGTCAGTTATGAGTACAGGACAACGAAAGGTCACGAAGACACGACACTAATGCGCCCTAAAACTTTCCGATGAATGGAAAAAAGAATTTGCTAGACTAGCCCTTGTTTAGTTAGACTTATTTGAGGCACCTAAACATTTATTACTCAGTAGACTAGGAAAGTTCAAATCTGAAATCAGAATACTTACTTACTTACTTACTTAATTGGCCATAACAACCCGTTTAACGGATTTCGGCCTGCCGCAACACATCCTTCCAGGCGCCTCTGCTTCTTGCACGCCTACGCCAATTGCTCACACCAATCGATGACAGGGCTTCCTCGATTTAGTCCTTCCAACGGATACAAGGTCGTCCTCTTCGCCGACTTCTGCAGATTCCCGCATCAAATACCCGTCTCGCCGGAGCATCCTCCTCCATTCGAACGACATGGCCGAGCCAGCGCAGCCTCTGGATATTAATACGCTGTACAACGTCCATGTCATTGAGGAGCTCATACAGCTCATTGTTGTATCGGATACGGAAATCATCGCCAACTCGCACAGGACCCAGGATCTTACGTAGGACTTTTCTCTCGAACACTGTCAAGGCCGCTGCATCTGTACTTAATAGGGTCCACGCCTCTGCGCCATAAAGAAGCACGGGTAGGACGAGTGTCTTGTAGACACATTCATTCAGACATTCAGTTGATGGCGTACGCTGACGACATTGTCATCATAGGGCGTACCAAGCGAGATGTTACTGCTGCCTTTAGTACTATTGAACGGGAGTCTACTGCGATGGATCTGGCAGTAAATGAGGGCAAAACAAAATATATGTTATCGACAAGTAGAGACGTGCGGTGTATTGATTCTCTGATTACGGCCGATAACTATACTTTCGATATAGTCAAGGAATTTATTTATCTTGGCTCCACCGTTACCACCTAAAATGATGTCAGTCTGGAGATCAAAGGCAGGATCACTCTTGCCAACAGGTGCTACTATGGTCTCAATAGGCAATTGAGTATCAGAGACCTCTCTCGTGAACAAAACTAACACTTTACAAGACACTTATCCTACCGTGGCGCAGAGGCATGGACCCTATTAAGTACAGATGCAGCGGCCTTGAGAGTGTTCGAGAGAAAAGTACTACGCAAGATTTTCGGTCCAGTGCGAGTTGGCGATGATTTCCGTATCCGATCTAACAGTGAGTCGTATGAGCTCCTCAACGACATTGACGTTGTACAGCGTATTAATATCCAGCGGCCATGTCGTTCGAATGGAGGAGGATGCTCCGGCGAGACGGGTATTTGATGCGGAAATCTGCGGAAGTCAGCGAAGAGGACATCCGTTGGAAGGACCAAATCGAGGATGCCCTGTCATCGATTGGTGTGACCAATTGGTGTAGGCGCGCACGAAGCAGAGGCGCCTGGAAGGATGTGTTGCGGCAGGCCGAAATCCGTTAAACGGGCTGTTATGGCCAATTAAGTAAGTAAGTAAGTAAAGTAATGTGGATTTAACGTTGGAGTTGAAAATTTTAATTTTGGTGTGTCTCAGTATGTTAGATTTATTCCACACAGAGTTAAGTTGGGCAAAAGAATTGCGTGCCTTATTAATGCGGCTGGCAATATCTGCTGATGAACCTGCTGATGATGCTACAGAGTGGTAATGACCAATTAAGTAAGTCAGTAGGATCGCATTACGAATCCTTAAATGACAATTAGCACCCTCTAGTTCAGCATAAGCCGAACCATATTAAAAACGTGTAGAAATACTCGTATTGTGTATAATGAAGTACTAGGTCTAAGGTTTCCAAGAGAGAAACTAAAAAAGTATCGGAGATCTATTTTGTTACAAACTTCTTTGTAATGTTGCCATATAAAGACACTTTTCTCAGTGTCCCCAACAAAAAAAAATTTTTTTTTTCTTTCACAAAAAACAAGGATTTCTTTTGATCTGATTTTCATTGAGTCTCTTACAAGAACAACAAAATTTTGTACAAAAATTGTTTTTAAAGCTTAGCTTCTAATAGTATGTTTGGTTGCTGTGGGTTGGCTACTTGGCTAAACCTGGTTCATGCACTTGTTGCAATAAGTTCAACTTTTTGACTGCAACGTGAATATAAAAAAATTGTTGCAGCTTAAGAGAGAAAAAAACTACGCCCATATCCGTTTAAAAATCTCATTAAATCCTATAAAAATTTTTGTTTTTTTTTCTTTTTGGGGAATTATTTTTTTGAGTTTTTTGCCACTCTGTGCTGTTATATAGCAAGCAGCAGCGTTAAACTGCAATTCTCAATCAGATATAATGTGCGGTTTGGTTCCTTTTTTCCTTGTTTCAATTGTTTTTTCGGCCCCAGCCGTAAGCACTTTATTTCACGAATTGCACTTTACACATTATCAGGTGGTGGTGTGGTAAGTTGCAAGTGGCAAACATTTTTTAAAGTGGCTTTCTACAGCAAAATTTTAGGTGCTTCCACCTATTCATTTGTACGTATGGATAAAGTTGCAGTAGGTGCTAGTTTTATTATTGGTTACAAGCGTGAAATGTTTAAAAGTAATGATTATTGTTCATTTGGAAACTGAATTCTTTTTTTGTTTTTTTGGTTCCTCTCTTTAATATTGCAACATTGGTGTTGTAGATTTAAGCCAGCAATGATTACAACACTAGGCTTTAACGTTGAAAACAAAACGAAAAAAGGTGTTGCCTACGTTTTATGCAAAATTTTTTAAAAAAACAAAGGAAAACAATATTTGGGGCGAGCATAGTAGTTATTAACTGGACCAAGAATTTTATCAGCCAGACAAACTAGAGCAGCAAATTGTGCTTCTCTCATAATGCCTACTAATTTAATAATGAAAATGGCACAAATTTGATGAAAAAGATTAACAAATTTTTAATTCAATATTTAGGAGGGAAAAACATTTGTATAGGTGTAGGTATAATTGGCCGTCCACCTAAGGAATGGGATGGACGCACTTAGGTCCCATGGTGCCCATTGTGATACACATTTCATGTCAATTATCCCCTAGTCCTGGAAGCACTTAGAGCTTCCAATGAAGCGACTCAAACTGCCGATGTCACTGTTCGACAAAACACCTAAATCATCGATGTAGTAGGCACCAAGATCTAAATGCAAGGAAGTCCAACTTTAAGCGTAATCCAAAATCGTTTTTTAAATTTGTTAATTCAGAGAATAAAGTAACTGGTTTTCCATCTTCCATGAGATTTCAGCAGATTGAATCTAGTGATGACAGCATTATAAGCAATTTATTTGCTAAATTCTTTTCCACAACTTATTCGGATGCAACTTATAATGATTCCATTGATTATCCCAGTAAAATAAATACAAATTCCACAGTGTCAATATCTTTAATACTATTTCTATGGAATTGAGAAAACTAAAATTCTCCTATAACTTTGCACCTGATAACATTCCTAGTAGCATCTTAATTAATTGTGTCGACGCTATAGCTGTTCCACTATCATACTTATTTAATAAATCGATTATATGTGGTTATTTTCCTAATGTTTGGAAGGATTCATTCATTATTCCTTTGTTCAAATCAGGAAATAGATCCGATGTTACAAATTATCGTTCCAAAACTGTTTGAAAAAATGGTTACTCATGATTTATGTTATCAAGTTTCTAACTTGATATCTCCTTATCTCGGTTTCAAAAAGAAGTGTTCTACTACAAGAAACCTGCTTCATCTCTCAACAGTTGTTTATCGAGGATTTTTTCCTCAGCAGCAAACACGCGTTATCTACACGGATTTCAGCAAGGCCTTCGATAAAGTCAATCATGTACTTTTGAGGAAGAAACGTTATTTAATAGGATTTTCTGACCTTAGTTTAAAATGGATTTACTCATATTTAACCAACAGAAAACAAACCGCACTTTTTAAAAACTGCTGCTCCAGAAGTATTGATGTCCTTTCTGGTGTACTTCAGGGTAGCCATCTTGGACCGCTGCTGTTTTCATTGTTTATTAACGACTTACCTGATACGATTCACTATTCCAATATCCTAATGTACGCTGATGACGTAAAAATTTTCTTAAGTTATCGCCAAAGTTCCGATCAGAAACTTCTTCGAAATGACCTAAATTCATTTCATTTATGATGTAATTTAAATCTAATGCAGCTTCATCTCAAAAAATTTAAATACATGAGATTTGTAAGAAAGAATCCGATTCCTGCAAACTATGCTTTCGATGGATACGAGCTTGAGCTTGTAGATAACTTCATGGATATAAGAGTTCTACTTGATCCCAAACTAAATTTTATTCCGCACCTAACTATGACAGTAAATAAAGCTAGAAGCGTACTTAGTTTTATAAAACGGTGGACAAAAAAATTTAACGATCCTTATGTTACTAAATCGCTCTACACATCCCTTGTAAGGCCTATACTCGAGTATGGATCCATAATATGGGATCCTCTATATAAAAAATATTCCGACGATATCGAATCTGTATATAAGCAATTTCTGATGTTTTGTCTCCGAGGACTGAATTTTAATCGCACAAGTTTACCTTCTTATTCTGCCAGACTAGCATTAATTAAACTTCCGACACTTAAAAGCCGCAGAACTATGTTAAATATCTCGTTCATATTCAATGTAATTACTGGTGATATAGGCTCCAGTTTTTTAATCCATAATATCACGTTTAATGTTCCTCAACGTCCTTCACGTCATTTTTCCCCATTATCAATACAATTTTTTAGATCCAACTACGCTGGTGCTGATCCAATAAGGAGAATGTGTAAAGAATTTAATAAATTGTATATGCTAATAGATTTTTCTTCATCAAATAATGTTATAAGAAATAATGTAATTATATATTTAAATTCATAGTTTTTTGAAATTGATATTTTGTGACTTTACTAAATTGCCTGCAAGGAATATTTCCATAGGCAAATAAAATAAAGAAATAAATAAATAAATGTCTCTTTCTCGATTGACATAGTGACGGGCATGTTTCCAGTAGATAAAGAACAGTCTCCTATTCCTGTTCATCCCTGTAGCTTCTACAGGAATCATTTGCGAGGTAACCTAGACCAATGCGCCTCGTGTGCACACCCATAATGCAATATCCCGTCACGACTCCGATAACCGTACTGACTATGCTTTTTGAAGTTTAAGCAGCCTTGCTGTGCATCCTCTATCCAACCTCTGCCACCAGATTATGTGCGCCATTCTGTCCTTATCCGAAGCCGCCCAACTGCGGTTAACGGAGTCCGTGGTGTCATTGTCAAACATGAGCTTGCAGGTACCCAAAGGGACTGCAGTGTCCAAGAATTCGCAGGAGAATTCGATGGTCGTGCCCTGTCTGGCCAGTTCATTCGCCAGTTCATGCCCGGCATATCATTGTGTCCCGGAAACTAGATGATGTGTACATTATATCTCTCCGCCACCCTGTTTAGGTGTTTTCGACAGCCGTTAACCATCCTGGAGTTCATTACATTGGAGCCCAGAGCCCTGATAGCCGTCTGGCTAGCGGAGAGTATTATGATGTTTCTATTGGCGACATTCGCATCCCAAATAATCGCAACCGCGGCCTGTATTGCCAATACTTCCGCCTGGAAATCGCTACAGTAGTCCGGTAAACTTACATTCGTAGATTTGCGTATACCGATTGACTCCGAGTAAATTCCACTACTAACGGTTCCTCCCAGCTTGGATCCATCAGTGAAAATTTGTAGGAAATCCTTGACGAGGTGCACAACACCATATCCTCCAGACCTCATTATCCGGAATGATCGTCATTAATTTCATTGAGAAGTCATATCGCGGTATCATATAGTCAATGTTCGCAACATTCTCAAATTTCCCCAGGATACTCGAGTGACCAGTATCTGATCCACGCCATTGTCCAATCGCCCAGAGATGCCTGACAAATAACTTAAACGGGGGGAGTTATGAACAATTTTATTCTAATTAAACCGATTATGATAGATGTTTTCTTAAAACCTTTGCACGTTTGCTGAGTATTAGGGTTCTAAAAAGTTGACTTTGTTTTCGAAATTATAAGCAAAATAAAGTCACAAATTTTTATTGAGACATACACGTCTCTCATGTCACAATTCGTGATATTATATCGCAGCTGGTTGCCTACTTCCTCGTAACTGATACTAAGTATGTGTTCATAATTTATTTTAAAATCTTAAATTATAACATGAATGCATGTGTCATTCTACAGTCATTCTCATTTTAAAGTTATTTTGTGTTTATGCATGAAAAGCAAAACGTCAAAATAAATGGGAATAGAAATGGGAATGGAATGAATGAATGACAAAATAAAAGAAAAATTTATGGAAATTCAATTAAAAGTTGCATGAGACTCGCAATTGCAACACACAATAAAAACTAATTCAACTGTGAGGAATTCTTTAAGTCGCGACATTTAGACGTACCATTTTTTTTGTTTGTTTCTTACTTGTACTATACTTTCTATTCTTTTTTGTTTTTTTTTATTTTCTTCTCTGTTATATATGAACAACAAAAACTAGAAAACAGCAACAAAAAAAATTTTAACGAATGGCAGACAATTGCAAGAAAATAAGGAAAAAAATTGAACACACACTAGAAAAAGTTTAAAGATACCCGTATTAAGCTTATACGACTTTGTCTATAAGGATATATACACAAACTTATATGACATAAATGTGCATGTGTGTGTGTGTCGCTCTAAGCATTTCCACTGTTTATAGACAGGATATTTTTCAACAAAAAAAATTACATTTTTTGTTCTGCTTAAGCGCTTGAGAAAAACTACAAATATTTCTGGGTAAGTTTTGAACATTTTTTTGTTAGTCCTTTGGCTTAAGCATGGTAGGTAAGCGGGAGGCAATAATGAACTAACCAGGGCCTCTTTGTATTTTTATTTGAAAATATGTGTACTCGATTAGGTTATATAAGCAGCTGCACACACACAAGAAATCGATAATATATATAATATAATATAATATCGTAATATCGTTTAACATTAAAATAGCAAAAGCTACACAAACAAATACAACGAACTTGTTACAAGTAAACCAACAACATCGGTATGAAAGAAAAGGGGATAGACAAGTAAGCGCGAACGCAACAACAAGCAATGCGAAAAAAATACACAAACAACAATGAAGTCGCGATAGAGTTCTCGAGAAGGCGAATACACGAACATTAGATTTCAAGAACATTCCTCAGACTGATTACGTGGGCATATAAAAAAGCAAGACAAAGCAGGCAACGACAAGTAAGAATTCAGTCAGTCTTGTGTGAAGACGCGTTGCGTGTGAAGAAAACAGTCGTGGTTTGAAGATCGCCGCTGAAAAGATCTGCGTTGTAAGCAAAGAATAGAAGCAATTATTGTTGTATTCATAAAGTTGTAAATAGTGTCCCACAAAAGTAGTGAGAACAATAAAGAATTTAATTAAAACTAAACACAAATTTATTTTTATTTTGTTTGCAATCAACGAACTCATATTTTAAAATTTTTTAAAAAGTTAAAAACGTAGCAATTGGTCTCAGAAGTGTCATTACAAAATGGACGGTCTTTTGAAAAATAGAGCTATTGCGATGCACTCCCACCTTCGGCAGCACACTCTATATGACGAAGTTAAAGAGGGATAAGGTATAGCCTTGTCTGAAAACTCGCACGGTATCAAAAGTTTCCATTCCTACCTTGACACAGTTGCAGGTATTGATCAACGTCATTCTGCATCCAAGGCAGCCTCGACTTGTTTTTCGTGGGCCTGTTTCAGGATTTGACGCAGTATAAAGATCTGGTCGATGGTGCACTTGTCAGTTCTGAAGCCGCACACAATAGGCCCGTAAGAACTTTATGTGCGATAGGGATAAGGCGTAAATGCTGCAATATCCTAATATAGCTCACTCAGAGTCCTTCTACATCGATGTAGAATTCATTACAATGAAAAACATTTCATATATCCAAACAAAACAGTTCCCACAGTGGCCATATTCTCAATCTTAACCCTTTACCCTCAATATGCCCCTGTACAGATTATAGTATAAAGGACTTTCGGTTTTTTTTAATGCTTAAAATCCAGACATACAAACAAAAAAAGCCGTCAGTTTTTCTTCTCATTTGTTTGTTCCTACTCTGCTACTGTGCTGTGTTTTTGTTGTTGTTTTTGTTGTTATTTAGATTATTTACCCCTTTCGTTATCATACATTTCAGACATTTTTTTTTTTGGTTTTATTTTGTTTCGTTTTCTTTCGTCGTCGTTGTCGTTGTCGTCATCTTTTGTTGGCAAAATATTGCGTGTCATACATTCTATGAAGTAGTTTAACGGTAACAGGTCCTTCTATCTCTATCAATGTATGTGTGAGTGTGTGTGGCTGTGTGTCTGTGTAAATGTTTTCATTATGAATTATGAGTTTGAAATATAAAACACTCATACCACTAAACATACACGCTTATTCGCTTCCAACAATATTAAGTCATTTAGTCTCCTGCCATACCACACAACACAACACAACTTAACATTTAAGCGACAATAAATATTTTATTATCGTAGGAAAGTAAGCAAAAAAAAAACGAAAAAAGGAATGAAAGCAATACCATGACTTGTTGGTAACAGTTACCAGATCATATTTAAAAAGGAATATTTTTGTATTAAAATTTAAGGTATGGCAGGCAAAGAAAATATATTCTATGATTAGAGAATGTGTAGAAAGGTAAAAAATGAAATGAAAATTCCATCGTAATATTAAGTGGCGTTTATTTCAACATGTTTAAGGACATACATAATAATTGTTTCATAGTCAACTGGCGGTGCTAAATGAAAGAGACAGGCGGACTTTTTAAAATATATTTTAAAGGAAATGAATACTCTGGAGAGTAAGTAAGTTAGACGCAAAAGCCTGGGTTCGAGCCCCAGGCCAGGCATCAAAGACAAAATACAAAAAGTATTTTTTCGGCGACTTCCTCTCAGTAGATTTCTGGCAAAAACTCTGAGAGTAAATAAAAATTTGCCATGAAAAGTTTCTCAATAAATAAAAATCTGTCGTTCGAAGTCGACTTTAAACTGTAGGTCCCACCACTCATGTATAAAATTAACACACACAACATAAGTGGTGTGAGAAACTAGGACGTTGTGCAATGGGTCAATTCGACCTCCGGGTACTGTACTTGTCCTAATTGACACGTACACGTCCTCTAACCTAACCTAACCTAACCGTCCTCCTCCATTCGAACGACATGGCCGAGCCAGCGCAGCCGCTGGATATTAATACGCTGCACAAGGTCTATGTCGATGAGGAGCTCATACAGCTCACTGTTGTGTCGGATGCGGAAATAATCGCCAACTCGTACAGGACCGAAGATCTTATGTAGGACATTTCTCTTGGATACTCTCAAGGCTGCTGCATCAATACTTAATAGGGTCCATGCCTCTGCGACATAAAGAAGTACGGGTAGGATGAGCGTCTTGTAGAGTGTTAGCTTCGTCGTACGAGAGCGGTCTCTGCTACTCAGTTGCCTATTGAGACCATAGTAGCACCTGGTGGCAAGAGGGATCCTGCGTTTGATTTCCAGACTGACATCATTTTCGGTGGTAACGGCGGCGCCAAGATAAATAAATTCCTTGACTGTATCAAAAGCATAGCTATTGGCAGTAATCTGTTTCTACGTTTCTACTTGTCGATAACATATACTTTGTTTTGCCCTCATTTACTGCCAAACCCATCTTAGTAGAATCCCGTTCAATAGCACTAAAGGCAGCAGTAACATCTCGCTTGGTACGCCCTATGAAGTCAATGTCGTCTGCGTACGCAAGCAACTGGACACTTTTTTGGGAAATAGTGCCATTGCGTTGCACTCCCGCTTTTCGCAGAACACTCTCCATGACGAAGTTGAAGAGGTCGCATGATAGGGGGTCGCCTTGCCAGAAACCTCGCACGGTATCGAAAGGTTCGGAGAGGTCCATTCCTACCTTGACGGAGCTGCAGGAATTGCTTAACGTCATTCTGCACAGCCTTAGCAGCTTCACAGGTATACCGAGCTCAGACATTGCGGCAAAAACACGATCCTTATGTCCCTTATAGTCGACAAAAAGATGGTGTGTGTCGACTTGTTGTTGGTGGGTCTTTTCCAGGATTTGGCGTAGTGTGAAGATCTGGTCGATGGTGGACTTGCCAGGTCTGAAGCCACACTGATAAGGTCCAATCAGTGTTTCGACGAGTGGCTTCAATCGTTCACACAATACTCTCGTAAGAACGTTATATGCAATAGGACTTAGGTGAAGACTTATTCCCCTGTAGTTGGCGATGAACCCGGATGCTATTTGTTATTATAAGCAGTTAAAATTGCTTATTTTTAATGTTTTTTTATCAAGCATTTTGCAATAACAATGTAAATAAAAAAGCCATAAAAGTATTCCTAGAAGTTTAATTAAAAGAAACAAAAATGCTACATTTCGGTTGACACTTACAGGGGAGTGGGTGTTAGTGTCAAGCAAATTATGGCACTTATTAAATGCTTTACGTCTTATACTTACGATATCTTAATGCTTGAATAACAATCATTTCTTAATTCAAAATACGTTTAATATGTGTGAACTTTATGTCAAGGCGATGGATGGCATTGGATGGAGAGAAATATTATGAATCGTGAAAATGTCAAAAAGTTATTCTCTTATGTTCAGCTTAAGACATTCTCGCAGGTTATACCTGCTCCTGCTGCTGTTGCTTGCCTTAATAGCATACTCGCTGTTGTATGCATGTCACGTACTTGCTTTGGTCTCACTTCGCAATTCACGCATGTATTGTTGTTGTTGTTTTCATATTTTCATATAAAAATTCATGTGCCTACCTTCGGTCGAACACTTGCAATTAATAAAAATCACAATGGAAGGAATGAATGAATGAATGAATGAATGAATAACTGAGTGAGTGAGTGAATGAATGACTGAGTGAATGACTGAATGAATGGGCATTTCTTAACATCTGCAAATACTACAGTTGTTCATTTAATTCCTATTATTGGATGAGAATTATAATGTTGATGTTGATGACGATGATGATGGTAATGGTGATGGTGATACATGAGTCCTGTGTGTGTTTAATGTGCGAATAATAATCACAACAAGTGGGTGTTAGAGAAAAAAGTATCACTGGCATGGCAAATACAAGGGATGGGCGTTCATTTCTGAAAGCCATAATCATTGGATTTTTTTTGTATGTATGTTTGTGAACGTTTTCTTTATATTATCAGAATAATAATTATAATGAAGTAATGAATACATTTATATATTAGTCATGCATCATATACATACACACGTATCATACTATGTGTATTGAAATATTTTCATATGGTAAATAGAAATATACGGGCATGTACGTTGAGGAATTATTTTTTATATTTTTCTGGGTTTTTTATTTCTTGAAAAATATTTAGTTTTTAATATAAGTATACGGTGGGTCCTATAAGACTATGCCTTGAACGAATTATAATGGACATGAAAAGGGCTAGAGCTCAAACTCAGCAGGGAAAACAGAAGACAAGTTCCGTGAAAAGTTTTTATTAGGTTATGTTAGGTAACATGGTGGACTTCTCTTAAAATAAGACACCAGCATTTAAACCTATTGCGATACATACATACCACATATCAGCAATGAGTATTCAAAAAGATAAGTAGAATCGAATCATACTCATAATTTCTCATACTTATACGCATTTATAATTATTTTAATTTCATGGAACCTCTACTCATATTCAAAGTTTGAAGTACTCATCATATTTATACTTAACAACAGGCATGATGTTGTTGACTTCGATTCTCCATAACTCAACATATACACGAAGCAAAAAATTTGTATGATACACGCACGAACACTAAAATACTCACTAGAGGGTTGTGTGTTTCCTCTGCTTTTGAGCTTATGTGTTTTTTTTCTTTTGTTGTAAATGCAACAACAACTAAGACTGTAAATTTTAATGAATGATTCCAGTCACTCGAATCATTTATGACTATTTTTCTAAACTTATGAGTCTAAATAAGTTGGCTTATGAATCAAACATATTTCGAATGGTATGAGTTTGATGTCAACGTTGTACGCATACTCATTGCAACCTTGTACTTATAAATCAACGTTTTAGTGACTATGAATGAATCAGAGTACATAGTTACACATATATAGACACATACATAAATAAAAAACCGGTGATTCCTTTTAGGACATCTAGAACAGTATTGAAATGGAACAGCATGCATATAGGATGGTAAACACCCTACGAAATTGCTGCATAAGATCGCCGATCCCAATTTTGAATTGGCATCTCGTTGAATATAAGTCGCCGTAGTCTAGTAGGTAGTGTGTTAGCTTATTAGATGTAAAGCCAGGGTTCGAGCCCCAGGCCAGACATCAAAACAAAATACAAAAATTATTTCTTCGGTGACTTCCTCTCAGCAGATTTCTGGCAAAAATTCTGAGAGCAAATACTATTGCCACGAAAAGTTTCTCGAAAATCTGTCGTTCGGAATCGACTTTAAAATGTAGCTCCCACCACTCATGTATAAAATTAACACACACAACATAAGTGGTGTGAGAAATTAGGTCGTAATCCTGACGGAAGAGTTGTAATGACCAATTATGTATGTATGTCTCGTTGAATAGCAGAAGAAATATTTTTTTCATATTTCGCTTTGTATGAGTTGTCTGACCTGTGGTTTGATCCATGGCCTCACGTCTAATAAGCGAATACACTCCTATACTAAACTACGGCCTATTGTGATACCACAACCAATACTACCCGGAGATCAAGCATTCCCTAGAGGAAACCAAATAAATCTTGCTTTTCCAGCAATCTTTATATCAGAGAGCTCAGTCAAAGATGTCAGAAAATAAGAGGTCAAAAACTTCCGTCTCTTCATGACAAGAGACCTCGGACCTCAGACCGGAATGCAATGTCGCGAAAGAAATGAATCGGTCCTCTTCTTGCTTATACGTGTACAGCAGTGTCTAACAATATTCCAGATGCAAACGAGATTAAACTTCCCTGGAAAATGCGTTGTAGCCGACGTAGTCTAGTGGATAATATGTTGGGTTATTAGATGTGAGGTCACGGTTCAAACCTCAGGTCAGGTATCTCCAACTGAACGAAATATAAAAAAATATTTCTCTGACGTCTTTTTCTCAGCAGATTTCTGGAAAAAAGTCTGAGAGTAAACAAAAATTGACATGAAAAGTTTCTCAAAAATCTATAGTTCGGAGTCGACTTTAAACTGTAGGTCCTGGCACATGAGTGGCGCACAGAACATAAGGGGCGTGGGAAACTAAGTCGTAATCCACACTAAAGGGTTGTAATGACCAATAAAGTATGTATGTATCTATTTGAGTAAAAATACCTGACAAAACCAGATAAAAACTTGATTAAAAATTTAATTTAGAAAAAATATTAAAAAAATTAATTCCAATTGATTCCTGCCTTGTTAACCATAAAATATCCTTTTTAATTGGTCGTTGGACATTAAGATTATTGCTTAAATTGCTCATGCATGATTATGTTACAAATTGTTTTTCTAAATTGCAAATTCTAATTAATTTTTCATAAAATAATTGTAAATTTTTCTGAAAATTTTCTCTCTAGAATATCACTTTAATTAATTTGTTAAAAATGAAAGGAAGAACATGAAAAAATTGCTTCAAGTAAAAATAACTTTTCGAAAAAAAGAAAGGAAGAGAGGAAATATTTTTGATTTGAGTTTGACTTTTTACTTATGTATTCTGCTTATGCATACAATATGAACAATGATGCCCATTTACTAACTACACTTGAAAAATACAGAAGAAAAAAAAAAAGAGAAAAATAGGAGAGACTTTTTGAGCTCAAGACTGTAACAATCATGTGCATTTTGCTACGCTTATACTAAAGGGTATTAAAAATTTGTGATTCTTTCCATTTTTTTGTTTGTTGTTGTTAAAGAAAGAAAAGCCTCTTGACAAAAGAGAAAAAGAGAATGGAGAGAGAAACGAAATAAAAATTGCATATTATATGAAGGCTTTTAGATATTATTATGCATACAGGACATACACAAAGCAATACAAATAAAAAAAGAAAGAAAAAAACCCAACAGAATTTGCTAAAATCCTTAAAGCAAAATTCTTGTCTCTCTCTCACGTGTAGCATACAATAGAATATGGATGGTAGAGCCTATAAAAAGGCAAAAATAATTCAATTCTAGAGCACAGTAAGTACATTTAACAACTCAATAATAATAATAATGGAAGCAAATGAAATACGAGGAAAAAAAAGGACATTCTCTGAAGAGTGCCTTTATGGTTAACCATGTGTATTGGTTACAAGCGATAGAATGAATAAAGGACTGGGTATCATTAATACATTGTATGTATACTTTGTAGGGAACCCACATTGTACTGTTAAAATAAAAATTTCGTGTTCTTTTCCTTAGGAAACGCAAATGTTTATGCAAATTTTTCTTACCGAAATGCCAAAAATGCCTGCCTATTACCATTACAGCATTTAAAGGATCTTTTTCCATTTCGTTTATTATTTCGATCTGAATTTCCTCCTTTAGATTGCTTTTATTTTCTCTGTGTGTGTGTGTGTCATAAGTAAATGCGTATGAAATTGTTCATTGTGCCTTATAGCAACTCAAGTTGAATATCAATGAGGCTGCTTTGAAAAAAAATAAAAAAAAATTGCAAATAAATTATCAACGTTTATTTGAATTGTTTGCACAAAGAAAACTTTACGTATGTGGGTATACATTTCAAGGATATTCATGAAACACACATGTATGCACATACATACATACATATTAATACATAAGAACACGTATGAATTATTATTGTGTGGTTTGTTTATGAGTAGAACTTCATAAAAATAAAACGTCCACGTCCATTAATTTACAAAGAAATTATTCTACGAGGGAAGCTTAATAATTTCCAAAGCAAGGAGAAGGAGCAAGATACTGCAAATAAAATCATAATGAAAGCTTTACTTTTAAAAAAATTCCGGTTCATAGAGATATCGTTGGAAATTGCATATCTAATGAGCTGCCTATGGCCCTTACGCAATCTCCAACGTGTTACAAAACATATGTAGGTATTTCGATTGTCTCGGTTAGTTGGCTCATTTTAGAGGCAAGCTCAATCACAGTGGTAACTGAAGGATACCTGCAATATTACTAGACTCTGCTGGACTTGTAAGGATAAGAAGGGTAACGACTCACTTGTGTTATTAAATTGGCAAAAGCCTTGGGATTTCGACAAATGATTTCAACAGGAGCTGTATGTCTGAGGTGGAGCAAGAGGCCTCATATATTAGTGCCCTGCTCTTGTTATGAAGAAACAGAGGTTTTGGATCACTAATTTTTTGACATCTTTAATAGAGCTCTCTGATATAAAGATTGCTGAAAAAGCAAGATTTATTTTGGCATTCGAATTGGTGTCCTCTAGGGAATGCTTCATTCCCGGATAGTATTGGTTGTGGTATCACAATAGGCCGTGGTTTAGTAAGTAGTGTGTTGGCTTATTAGACGTGAGACCATGGATCAAACCCCAGGTCAGATAACTTCTACAAAACGAAATATGAAAAAAATATTTCTTCGGCTACTTAACGAGATGCCAATTCAAAATTAGGATCGGCGTTCTTATCCAGGAACTTCGTAGAGTGTTTACACCTCTATATGCATGCTTTTCCATTTCAATCCTGTTCTAGATGTTCTAAAAGGAAACACCGGTTTTTTATATATGTCTGATACATACAGCAGATGAGCAATGTATGTATCGCTACTCATAAGCACTCATGAAATAAGTGAGTCAACAATATTGAAATTTAACTCCTCTGATTCATTCGTACTCACTACAACCGTTGATTTATAAGTACAGGTTGCAATGAGTATGCGTACAACGTTGACATCAAACTCATACCATTCGAAATATGTTTGATTCATAAGCCAGCCTACTCATTTAGATTCACAACTTTAGAAAAATACTCTTAAAATACTTATAAATATTTCGAGTGACTCGATTTACAGCCCTAGTTGTTGTTGCAGTTACAAAAAAAGATAAAAGTCAAATAAGCAAAAAAGACAGAGCAGCAGGCAGAGCAAACATACAACCTTTTCGTGAGTATTTTAGTGTTCGTACGCGAATCATACTTATTTTGTGATTCCGGTATATGTCGTGTCATGGAGAGTCGAAGGCAATAACATCATACGTGTTGTTAATTATGAATATGATGAGTACTTCAAACTTTGTTTATGAGCAGAGGTTCCATGATATTAAAATAAGTATGAATGCATAGTTGAAGTCGCCGTAGTCTAGTAGGTAGTGTGTTGGCTTATTAGACGAAAAGCCCGGGTTTGTATTCCAGGTCAGGCATCAAAAGGAAATATGAAAAAAAAAAATTTCTTCGGCGATTTCCTCTCAGCAGTTTTCTGGCAAAAACTCTAAGAGTGAATAAACCTGCCATGAAAAATCAAAAATCTGTCGTTCGGAGTCGACGTTAAACTGTAGGCCCCGCTACTCACGTATAAAATTAACTCACACGACATGAGTGGTGCGAGAAACTGGGACGTAATCCTGACTGAAGGGTTGTAATGGCCAATTATGTATGTATGTATGTATGTATGAATGCGTATAAGTATCAAAAATTATGAGTATGATTCGATTCGACTCATCTTTTTATATACTCATTGCTGATCTCTGGTCACGTCTCTCACACGTCATAATAGGCACAATGATGAATAAAAAATTTAATTTACGAGGTTGCATTTAAAAAATCTTTTGTAATTTATTTGTTGCACTTAGTTTAGAATATCTGTTAACTTTTTTTTGTTCGAATAGTTTTAAATTGGTTATTAAATGACAGGCAATAATAAAATTAAATTAAAAATATTTCAAAATAATTGAAATATTTTCACAAACAAATGTGAAAATAAAATTTTCCAAACAGATGACATTTAGTTTTTAATGAAACTGTCTACAGTAAGAGCAAAAGAGAAGCAGGGGAAAAAACTTTTATAAATTAAGGAAAAACAGAAATTTAATTAAATCATACACACTATTGCCAACACGGGTAAAAACAAAACAACAAACGAATACGAAATATGTTGTACCTTTCTTTTGTATACAAACGGAATATCACAACATATGGAGATAAACACCCTGTTTGTGGCAGGCAGACAGACAGACAGAGAGACACATGTATTTTGCATTCATTTAATATTTAATGCCATCATCATCATACTTAAGAGCAATACAGGAGAGTAAGCAACCCCCCTTAAGCTTTAAATTCTTTTGTTACTAATCACGAAATAATTTCAAACATTTACGATCGTTTTGTGGTAATGCCCTGGAGTAATTGAACACACATCAAAGTAATTTGAAGAAAAATACCGCCAAAGGACATTTTGAAAACACACAAACACACAGAAAAAAATATTAAATTGAATATAATTTTAAGCCAAAAATCAAATAACCTGTAGGGCTATGAGAAATTAAAAAATGAAAAATAAAACAGAAGGGGGAGAGAGAATAACTGGCAATTAAATTAAAAAAATTTTGCAACAGGGATGAAAGGGGGTATGTTTGGTAAAAAAAAAGGATTTTTTGATCAAAAAAAAATTTTTTTCTTTTAAATTCCTGCTTTGCTTGGTAGTAGAAAAAAAATAAAATTTACCAAACGAAAATTAATGTTTTTCAGAAAATGTTTGAAAAACAGGAAAAACTGCAGCCTGGAATGTGTAACATGTCGTATTTAAAAAAAAAATTTTGTATCGGGTCCGCCATCTAACGCTTTTTGTTCAACTAATGCTTATTTCGTGAATGGTAACACTTAGCTCATGTCTGATTTGGCAGATAATTAGTTTTATCCTTCCGCTGAACGAATATGGTTGTGTATACGCTTGAACAACGCTGGGAAATATTGCGACATTACTTTGAAAATCATGGTGATGTTGCAGAATGTGTGCGAAAATTGCGTACGGATTTTGGGAAGAAGAGAAGCACCGTCAGCTCCGTATGTTTGTTATCTTGTGAAAAAAGTGAAAGAAACTGGCATCCTCATCGATAAACCAAAGCGTGAAAAGCCAAAAACAGTGTGTACACCCGAGAATATTGCTGCTGTGGCAGAAAGTGTGCGTGAAGCGCCATCAACATCAATTCACATTCGTTCTCAACAATTGAACATTTCGGAGACATCATCGAGACGAATTTTGCATAAACACCTTGGTATGACGCCATACAAAGTCCAATTGGTTTAGGAGTTGAAGCCAATTGACCATTTAATGCGTTTTTGCTTCGCTAAGTAGGCCTGTGATCGACTTACAGAAGATGCCGATTTTGGCAAAAAAAAAAAAAAATCATCTTTTCAGATGAAGCTCATTTTGATCTTGGCGGGCAACAAGCAAAATTGTCGCATTTGGGGCACAGAAAAGCCGACGCACCCAAAACGAGCCACTGTTTGGTGCGGATTTTGGTCCAGAGGCATAATTGGGTCATTTTTCTGCGAAAATGAGCAAGGAGTGGCCGTTACAGTCAATGGCGATCGTTATCGGGCCATGTTGAACGAATTTTTGTTCACAAAAATTGAAGAGGAGGATATTGGCAACATTTGGTTTCAACAGGACGTCACTACGTGCCACTCAGCCGAAGCTACACTCGATGTTTTGCGCCCTGTTTTTGAAGATCGCATTATCAGCCGCAGAGCTGATGTCGTTTGGCCACCTCGGTGCTGCGATTTGACACCGTTGGACTCTTATTTGTGGGATGCCGTCAAAGACAAGTGTTACACCGACAAGCCAGAGACAATTGACGCTTTAAAGGACAATGTTCGTGAAGCCATTGGTGAAATACAGCTGCACACAATCGATAATGTGTTTAAAAATTGGACCGATCGTGTAGGCATGCTGCATGGCCAGCCATTTGAATGAAATTATTTTCCATTATTAACGGGAAGGATTGTACTTTTAAATAAAAAAAGAAATTTGAGAAAATATTCAGTAGTTTTTTTTTAAAGCATTTTCAAGAAAAAAAGTTATTTGGCGGACCCTTTACAAAGAGGGTGAGTTTCAAATTGATGTTGAGTTATAAATTGGGCAACAAATGTTAGGAATAATAATGTTTGATATACACCAAGGAATACTTACATTTTCATAAAATGTTTACCCAGAAGCTTAGCTAACAACTGTCAATGTGACAGCAAAGGTTCTAGTACTCTACTACTACGAAACAGCCATTAGAATGAAAAAGCATGGGGGCACGATGAATGATATTAAAACTCCCCTCATGCTAATGTTATTTTGTTTTCTTTTCTTTCCTCATCATATTGAATGGTTTGTTCCAGCATGAGAGGAAAAATCTCTTTGCAACATACTGTATAACTGCATATTTCTAATTAAATTTATATTAAAAAATCACAAATGTCTCTGTCACTAGCCAAAGGCAAAACCAAAAAAGAAAAAAGCAGAACAAAATTATTCAAACTACAGTAATGCTAAGGCAAAGACAAAGGCAGAGAGAGAAAGAGAATGAAAAAAAATATTCCATAAAAGACCCCCTCAACCATAAAACCAAAACTGTATTATCCCTGACAGTGGATTATTTTCTACTCATGTACATATGCTTCACACACAGCTTTGGCTTGCAATACATTCACTCACTCACTCACTCACTCACTCATTCATTCGTTCATTCGTTCATTTAGCACTCTGTAAGAGAGTATGATGATGTTTAATAAATTCATTTCATTTTCATGATGTCAGGACACGAATTTGTATCTTTGTTTTGTTGTTTTAATTCTCAAACAAAAAAGTCAAAAAAATACAACAAAAAATTGCTGGAAAAAATAATTCTAATAATTCTACCAGTATGGGTATTTTTTCTCTTTCTGTGACTCCAATAGTAGCTGTTGTTGTTTTAATATTATTTTCCCGTTTGTGCACAAATACAGCACAAGTGTCGTGCAAATGTCAAACATTGACATTTGGCTGTCAACTGTATTTTTTCTCTTTTCTTTTTTTTCTGCTTAATACTGTCACTTTGCAACTTCTGCCTGCCACACCAATACGTACAACCAAGCCAAACACCTCTACATATTGTGTACTTCAATTGGATTTTCGCTTTTCTTTTTTTCTTCATTAAAAAACACGGGGCGTTTATTACATTTAACATTGACTGACTTGACTGTATGACTGTGTAACAGAACAAAAACACAGAAAAAAATTGTAAAATTTCTTGTGCCTTTTTCAAGTTAAAAGTTTGCAGTTTTTCTTTGTATTTTTTTGTTTCCAATTTCTAGTTTTGTTTATGCAGACATTGTTTAATTTGTTCAACTGTCATTCAAAATGAATGTTTATTTCAGTATCTCTTTCTCTCTTTCACTTTTTAATTTTGGATTTATTTTGCTTTTTTGTTATTATTTTACAATACGAAACACATCATTCATTGTAAAGTTAAATCATATTGAGTTCAAGTCATTCAGAAGTGAATTCTATTAAAAAAAAACGAAAAATAATTCTATGAAACTGCTCCTTCATTGTACGCTCTCTATACGTAATAAGATAACATGACAAACATTTCCAATAGGCACTGTGTGTCTTTAACTTAAGTCAACTGAACTAACACTAAAAATGTTTCCTTAGTTTCATTGTAGCCATCGATCTTTAAAGTTGTGATTCGGGCAATTCTTCTATTTTTGTCTTTCTCCAATTGTTAAGAGTGTAGTTTCCAAATAAAAGTATACATACATGCACACCAGAGATCAGCAATGAGTATTCAAACAGATTAGTAGAATCGAAAAATATGTGGTAAAATTAAGAACCACTAACTGACTTCGAGACTATGTTTAGATGGGTTTCAGAGAAATCCAAAGATCTACTTATGATATGCAGAATGCTTGCAATAAAATCTTAGGGATATAACAGATGAATAATGATTGATATATACCAGAGATCAGCAATGAGTATTCAAACAGATGAGTAGAATCGAATGATACTCATAATTTCTGATACTTATACGCATGGAAGTCGCCGTAGTCTAGTAGGTAGTGTGTTGGCTTATTAGACGTAAAGCCAGGGTTTGAGCCCCAGGCCAGGCATCATAACAGAATACAAAAAATATTTCTTCGACGACTTCATCTCAGCAGACTTCTGGCAAAAACTCTGAAAGTAAATAAAATTGCCATGAAAAGTTTCTCAAAAAATCTGTCGTTCGGAGTCGACTTTAAACTGTAGGTCCCTTCACTCAGGTATAAAAAATAACACACGCAACATAAGTGGTGTGCGAAACTAGATCGTAATCCTCACTGAAGGGTTGTAATGACCAATTATGTTATGTATGTATACTTATTTTAGTTTGAAGTACTCATCATATTCATACTTAACAACACGTATGATGTTGTTGATATCGACTCTTCATATCTCACAGAATCACAAAATAAGTGTGAGTCGCGTACGAACACTAAAATACTCACTAAAAGGTTGTGTGTTTGCTCTGCTTGCTCCTCTGTCTTTTTTGCTTATGTGCCTTTTTCTTTTTTTGCAAATGCAACAACAACCAACACTGTAAATTTAGATGAATGATTCGAGGCTTATGAATCCAACATATTTCGAATGGTATGAGTTTGATGTCAACGTTGTACGCATACTCATTGTAACCTGTACTTATAAATCAATGTTGTAGTGAGTATGAATGAATCAGACTACATAGTTAAATTTCATTATTAATGGCTCAGTATGTATACGATTTATCAATCTTAAGGCATGTTTTTCGCTGTGCAAACGTTGCTTATTCTCCTGGATATTATCCTTCCCTATCTGCATTGTTTTACGAAAAACTTACCTCGAGTTGCCGTTATGGGCTACAACCAATATTTTGAAAATTTTCTGCTTACGATATCGATCATAAAAATTCAGTTTGATGTGGGGTTTTAGTAAATTTTTAATTCATCAAAATTTTCCCTGGCTTTGTAGCCAATTCTTTTCTTGCACTATAAAACTTATACTGGCCGTATAACGCTAGTTAAGTGTTAATATCTAGAAGGATTAAATTGAAAGGGGATGGCTTGTATCTCTTGAAAAATTCCTACACATACTCATGCGAAAAGAAAGCGTGATGTAAAAGCAAAACCTTATTAAAGTTTTTTAGACTTCTATTATTGCCGAGTGTCTGTTTTTAGTTTTTGATACCAAAAAAAAAAAAAATAAATCAGAACACAACTATTGCATGGTGGTTATATACCCGACTACTTTTAAGAATTTTTATAAAGTTTTTAGGCGTCAATATCTTCTTCTAAGAAAAAAAAGGAAAATCAATCATTGCAAATTCAATTTCGTCCTTTTTCGATGGCTTTTGTCAATATTTCGATGTGGTAAACACAATTTCGCTTCATAAGAAGGATTTCTGTCAATTGAATGTAGTTTTGGGCCTTCAGCCTTATTTACCAAGAATTTGACACCCTCACTGTAAATAGTAGTATTAGTAAGCCTTGCCAATATTTAAAACTTCGTTTCTAGTAAAAGAAGTTTAAAAAGTATACGTTTAACTTGAAGATATTTTATCTGTAATGATGTAAAGCAAGAAATATCTTTTTAAAGTCTTTAAAGGCACCACAATTTAATCTTCATTTGTGTCACTGCATTCGATCTTCTGTTCTGGTCAATTTCCTTTTTGCATATTTATTTCAATCCATTCTAATGGCTGTTTAAGCCGTCATTTGATGGACTTAAGAACTATAAAAATACAAGGTTTTCATAAAATCCATAGAATTTGATTTGTTTTTCTCTTTGTGGTTTTGCTTTTAATTTTCCTTCAACCATGTTATTGGAGTGGCACTTATATTTATTGATTCTTTGACGATAATAATGACTTTAATGATGATGTTATTATTGTTCTTAATTCTGGTCCAACAGCAACAACGTTCTGCTATAAATTCCAATGTCATGTAATAAAAGTATTTGTGGTTCAATAAGAGATAAAGACGATGAAGTAAAAATTGTTGCTCAAATCTTTCTTATAACTCATCATGACTATGGCAAATGTCTACCTTAGCAGAAGACAAGTAATGGAACTTAATAGCGAGCGAGTAAATTGAGCGATACGTTTGGTAATAACAGATAAAGACGGGAAACGAAATTGTTTTTACAATTTGGTTTCAAGTGAATGAATTTGAGTCATGTTTACGTTAATGTGTACCAGAGATCAGCAATGAGTATTCAAAAAGATGAACAGAATCGAATCTGATGCTTACACGCATTCATACTTATTTTAATATCATGGAGCCTCTACTCATATTCAAAGTTTGAAGTACTCATCATATTTATACTTAACAACATGTATGATGTTATTGACGCCGACTCTACATAACTCAACATATACACGAAAAACAAAATAAGTATGAATCGCGCACGAACACTAGAATACTCACTAGAAGGTTGTGTGTTTGCTCTGCTTGCTGCTCTGTCTCTTTTGCTTAAGTGTCTTTTTCTTTTTTTGGAAATGCAACAACAACTAAGACTATAAAGTTTGATGAATGATGCGAGTCACTCGAATCATTTATAAGCTTTATAAGTATTTTTCTAAAGTTATGAATCTAAATGAGTAAGCTTATGAATCAAATATATTTCGAATGGTATGAGTTTGATGTCCACGTTGTACTCATACTCATTGCAACCTGTATTTATAAATCAACGTTTTAGTTGAGTATGAATGAATCAGAGTACATAGTTAAATTTCAATATTGTTGGCTCACTTATATTCAAAATTTCATGAGTGCTTATGAGTAGCGACAAAAACGATTCATCGCTTATCTCTGATTCATACATACATAACTCGCCACTGCAACCCTTCAGTCACGATTGCGGCCTAGTTTCTCACACCACTTATGTTGTGTGTGTTAATTTAATACATAAGTGGCAGCACTTACAGTTTAAAGTCAACTTTAACTGATAGATTTTTGTAAAACTTTTCATGGCAATTTTATTTCACTCTGTGAGTTTTTGCCAGAAATTTGTTGAGAAGAAGTTGCCGAAAAAATATTCCTTCATATTTCGTTGTCTTGGATATGTCTGACTTGGGGTTTGAACCGAGGCCTTACATCGAATATGCCAATACTGGACTACAGCGACTTCGCAGAGCAGATAATTCCAAACCAGTTGCTCCAAACATATTGTTACGGTAAATGGAAATGGTGTTTTGTTTTTACATCGTTTAACAAACTTACATATGTAATTGGCCATTACAACCCTTCAGTCAGGATTACGGCCTAGCTTCTCACACCACTCATATTGTGTGTGTTTTTTTATACATGAGTGATGGGAGACCTACAGTTTAAAGTCGACTCCAAACGACAGATTTTTGAGAAACTTTTAATGGCAATTTTATTTGCACTCAGAGATTTTGCCAGAAATCTGCTGAGAGGAAGTCGCCGAAAAAATACTTTTTGTATTTTGTTTTGATGTCTGGCCTGGGGCGCGAACGCTGGCTTTACGTCTGATAAGCCAACACACTACCTACTAGACTACGGCGACTTCACGAGAATACATACATACATACATAATTCGTCATTGCTTACCCTTCAGTCAGGATGTCGACCTAGTTTCCACACCAGTTATGTTGTGTGCGTTCATTTTATTCATGACTGACGGGACCTGCAGTTTAAAGTCAACTTTGAACAAAAGATTCTTGAGATATTTTTCATGGCAATTTTATTATTCTCTGAGAGTTTTTGCCAGAGGAAGTCCCGAAGAAATGCTTCTTCATATATCATTTTCTTGGAGATCTCTCACTTGGGGAGACAACACAGTAACTTCTGGACTACAGCGTCTTCAGAGAGTAGATAATTCCAAACCAGCTGCCCCAAACATTTTGTTACGCAAATGAAAATTGTGATTTGCTTTTACATCGTTTAACAATAAAATTATAAGCAAAAGCTACAAAAACAAAAACAGTGAACTTGTTTACATGATAAACAAGTAAACAAAAATTATACCAAGAAAAAAACCAATATTAAAAAGCGGACAAACACGTAAACAAAAATACAACAACAAACACTACAAGAATAAATGTAAACAAAAATACACAAACAACAATAATGAAACAACGATGCTTACATTTATAGGGATCTCGAGAAGGCAAAGCCACGGAAATTCGACTTCAAGACCATTTATCAGACTGTTTACATTGGCATATAAAAGGCTAGAATTAGCAGGTAATGGAGTCAGTAAAACTTCAGTCTGTCTTGTGTGAAGACGCGCGGTTTGTGAGGATAATAGTGGTTTGCAGACCCCCGTTATTAACATCTGTCGAACAATTGTTATTGTTTACGCAAAAGAGTGTAAAGAAGCATAACAAACAAAGCAATTGTTGTTATTTACATCTAGTTGTGAACAGTGGCGTACAAAATTGTGCGAACAATAAAGAACTTGAATTAAAACTAAACACAAATTTATTTTTATTTTATTTGCTATCTACGAACTCATATTTTAAACGTTTTTTCAAAAGGTAAAAACGTAACAATATTTAGAAAGTTCAGGATTTCCATGAGCATCCCTGGCATCAGCAGACTGCTGTTTGATCATTTTGAAGTTGTCACAATCATGGGAATATTAACCCTGGACGGTTACTCTTCCTTTTTGAACATTAAGGTTACTGTTCGTCGAATCGACGAAGCTCATTTACTCTTTATCATATAATTCTTTTATGTTCGACCAAATTTCGCTCGTTTTATCAACAATATTAGTTGATAACGAAAGCTTGTAGTGAGTAAACGTACCCTGGCCACCCATTTTTTAATCCCGGATGGTCATTTTTGTACCGTAAGGTTACTCTTCGTTCAATCGCAGAATGAAAAATCTTTTTCGTCTGCTGACTGTAAGCTTTCATTATCAACTAACGTTGTACGTCGATTCGACGAACAGTAACCGTCCAGGGTTAAATTGCTTTTCGTAACATTTTCTTCGGGTTCGGTCTTTGTTATTTTTTAAACAGAAATATTTGATAACATTTGTTGCTAAGACTATAATTTAAATCAATGCTTCTGGTTTGTACAGAAATTCTTTAAAAATTAAAAACCTAACACAGTTAGTGGTGATCATGGCATACAAGTTACAAGTATCTCTTGAAAATTATTGTCAAACCAATAAATTCCGAATTATTTTTTTTTTGTAACCCTCAGATTATATTCTTCAAATAATTAGTTCAGAACCAGTTCACAAGTACGAGTCAGTCATAGCCATAGAATGATATTAAAAACATGACACGACTTATTTCCATTTCATTGATTGACAGAGAGCGATCAAAGAAAAAAAAATTTAAAATGAATTGTCAGTCATTCCTTTAAATTATGAACCCTTTTAGTATAATACACTCCCATCGTCCCAGTTCTTAGACGTGTTCCACTAGAATGCTTTGCTAGATGAATGATACGTAGCACAATCATTAACATCGTCGTCATTATTCTTGTAGCTTGTGAGGCCAAAATAATTTTTCTTTTTCTTATTCAAGTGCTTAATGAATTGACAGTTTTTATGTGTATTTCCGTTTTAATTATTTGAAATAAAATTACAAGAAATAAAGAAAAAACAAATGAAATATTGTGCGGATTTAAATTTAACCCTTTTTTGTTAACTCAGTTGGTTCCCTTTTTTAAATTTTTGTCAAATTTTTCACTTCCGCTTTGAAAATTATGATGGTCATGGTCACATTGTAAGCATCTGTGACAGTGTGACTAAAAAAATTGATGAGAAAATATTACAAAAAAAATTTTCACAGAGTTTTCATATGTTTTTCCAAAAGGGGAAAATTTAAATTAATGATTCATGTTTGAAATTTCCATCGTACTAAATATTAAATTTGATTTCAAAGAATTTTCTATTTTAATCAGTAATTTTCTGAGGAATAATATGCTAAATGGTATAAAACAACCACACACAAGTAACTCTCGAAGTAAATAGCCAGTACCATCATTTATAATGCTGACCTATTGGAGTTTTGCTGCAGTTTTTAATTCTCGGACACATCTCAAGATGCTTAAAACTAGAGATCAGCTAGTACGACAAGTCATCATAAAGGAATACCAATTCAAAATCTTTCATTTGATACCGTACTATTCTCTTAGTACGTAATGGGGTCGACAAAAACGAAAATCTTGTACTTTTATGGGTCATTGGACCCGGTCATTAGTATCTCGGGGCTTTCAATATTTTGTTATATTTTTACCTTATAAAAATGTTTAAAATATGAGCTCGTAGATTGCAAATAAAATAAAAATAAATGTGTGTTTAGTTTTAATTAAAATTCTTTATTGTTCGCACAATTCTGTGTGCCACTGTTTACAATTGTTTATACTCTTTTGCTTAAATAACAATTATTCGACAGATCTTTATAACGGAGATCTTCAAACCGCGATTATTTTCTTCAAGCAATGCGCGTCTTCACACAAGACTGATTGAATTTTTACTGACACCGTTGCCTGCTTTGTCTTGCCTTTTATGTGCCAACGTAAACAGTCTGATGAATGATCTTGAAGTCGAATGTTCGTTACTTCGCCTTCTCGTGATCTCTATAAATGTAAACATAGTTGTCTCATTATTGTTGTTAGTGTATTTATTTTATTCTTGTGTTTTGTTGTTAAATTTTTGTTTACTTGTTTAGCATGTAAACAAGTTAATTGTTTTTGCAGCTTTTGTTTACAATTTAAACGATGTGAAAGCAAAACACTCTTTCCGTTTTTGTAACAATATGTTTTCTTAAGGAATGGTCCTAACCTTAGCATGGCCTTCATAAATAACTACAAAGTAATCTTTTCAAAATGAGCTCAAATCCGAAAATTGAGATAAAATTTTTCTACGGTTGGAGATAAAGAGTGAGCAAGAGACTCTTTATCTAAATTTGCGTTTAATCCCATTAAAATTCACTCTAAATCGTACTTAATATCAAGCCGTTTATCATATCTGAACACTTTTAAAATGATATTTAAACGTTAGCATCTAGTATCAACCCACCTTTATATTCCAATTTCGATTCCAGTACTTATGTAATGTATACTAGACTGACAGGAAATATAACGTAACGTTCGGCTAAAACCGGTTCATCTTTAAACTCAGTCATCTCTAAACTCAATCGGATTAAAACTACATCCCGAATAATTATATAGACGAAGGACTTACTAGATCAGACATACTCCTCTAGAACATCATTCCAGCTATGAAAATAGGTATGCCTCTCAGCTACGTAAGATTATGTGCCAGCAAATATATTTATTGGACGCTCATAAATTCTGTGCCAAAGTGACGTAGCCTAAGTGGCATATCTTTTTAAATGAACCACTCTTGTTAGTTGAAAATCAATTACTGAACCCACGAATTTTTTACCATTCCCCTCCGGTTCTACGTGCATGTGTGCATGTGCCGTTACGAAAACATACTTTGTCCCTACGTCCTCTCCCTGAAAAATATTTCGCTTTTCATTTTTTTTATTTCATTGCAACTTTCTAACATTTGTAGCAATTTCATAAACGTTAAAATTCTGCTGACTAGGTTATCAGGGTTTAGGATTATCTGACATCTGCTATGTAAGTCCCTGCTTCTTCCGTTTCATATTGGAAAATGGCGATTGAAATGTTCTGCAGTTTCATCTTGGTGGAGATTGCGACTAAGATTTCCATTTCAAAACTTGCATTAGATATTCATCATGTTTCCATTTTTCCTCCGAAACTAAGAATATAAATCGGGTCGTTATATCCATCCAGTATCCAATATACTCGGAGCGCTTTTTGCTCTTTTATTGTTGGCATTATTCAAACATGAGTCTAAGATGTCTCCAAAGCTTTGCACTATCCTTCACCATATTTTCATGAAAGTTTAATTTATTAACCGTCTGGGCTCCTATGCTAAAATATTTTTTCCCCTCTTGGGACGATTCGTCATAAGTTTTGTGCTGTCGTTCGTTATAATATGAAGCAAGTCTGAGCATTTTTGGCTCTCGACATGCGAAACTTCGTCTGCAAAGCTAACTATATGGACACCATTTGGGTATTCCAAGTTTGGGAGACAATTGTACACCACATCACTAAGGAAAGGTATTATACAGTGGAATCATATATTCCTGTAGGGACATCTCGTTACCACTGTCGTTTTGTCACTGTATCATTCCGAAGTGGGTTGCCATGCAAAGTATTTGATTTTTTAAATCGATCGAAGAGTAGTACCGCCGATAGGAGTACTGTTTGAAGATCGGTCGATGCGGTACTGTCCAATTTCTTTGTCAATTTTCTTTCTTTCTCTCATTTCTACCACCTCCACTATGAGTAGGATGAGTATACATACATGATATTCCCTAAAATCGTTTGGTTTTGATGGCTCATAATGAATACATAAAAACGAAGGGTTTTGAATCTCAAGTGATAAATTTTTGCAAATTACTTCATATCCAATAATTTTGAAACCACCCTCGTATTCCATTTTTCTTATGATATTTAATTTTGTTTATATAGCCTCCAGTTTAAAATAAATTAATTGTTATAATTTAATTATCCTTTTGACAAGAGTTTTTTATGAATACAAATTTCTAATTTCCAATGACTGTTATTAAGAAATAACATCCTCCAAAAAATATATGTACACCAGCATAATGTCTCCAGCCTTATCTATCACTAATTGCGTCTAGTTCCTCTAAACACTTTTTTTCTTTACCAATATCTTCATTCTTTTTATTTTGTTTCTTTTTTATTTTATAATTAGCCAGACCAGCTTCAAAGTACAGCCATCGGATTTAATTAAATTATGTTTGAAAGCCATTCCAATTTCAATTTCAATTCCAATTCAATCGTGTAATTATAAATGCAAACACGAATGTGTATTTATATTTGTCTTCGACAATAAAACAAATAATGATTTTCGAAATCGTTTTTATTCCCGGTACTCTCGTACTCCCGTTCTCCTCTTCTCTGGATCTCATCAGTTTTATTAATTCTTTATACGCAACAAATGTTTTCGTTGGCCACTTAATTGAGTTTGGCAAATACGCGAAGATAAATAGATGAATACACTATAAAGCAACAACAAAAACAAGCAGCATTAGCAATAGCAATAGCAACAACAACAACAACAACAACAAAATTAACCAAAAACTTAATGTAATTACTATGAAAATCAATTTGCATTAATTTCTAATTAGAAATTTCATTCGGTATCCCTCTCTCTTACGACGACGACGACGACTGTTTTTATAAAAACAGGACAAATGGCACGCACATTGTAAGCCTCATTATTGCCTTAATTGGTAAAACTCTATGCCGTGGATGCAAATAGACAGTGATGATCGAAATAAAAGCACTAAAAATGAATTTGTAAACATGGAAACAATCGGACATCGTTATGCTGCTCAATGCTTACTTTTGAAAGTTATCACTCCAGGCTAAATTAACGCAGAACGAATGTCTACTCTTGAGAGAGTTTGTTCTTTCTGTTCCAGGACTCAGTAGTGTTCATGATAACAACTGCTAAGAAAATTAACAAAATGGTACTGTATCAACGATTCACTGTGGCGCCTTTCAGGCAGATATGTCTGCAATAAAGGCTGAGGCGAAAATTATTGAGAACGCAAATATCCCCATGCAGCACATTACCATAATTTCCGATATCCAGGCGGCTATCAAAGCACTGAATCTCTAAGACGGTGTACAGTTGTTGCAGATATCTCAATGAGGCAGCAGAAATATATGATGTCTATAGCATATGTGTACCAGGACACAGTAACATTCCGGGTGACTATAGAGCAGAGAAAATAGTCAGGCGTGGCACAATCATCTTCTCTGAAAACTTGTAAGCTTGTAAACAAAATGATACGTAAACAAAAGGTGGGCTGCCTCGCACATTGTTGGAATGGCGCAGAAAATCTGGCCAAGGTTGGATGAAGGACGCTTAACAAGTTTGTTTAAACTAGAAAGGTGCACACTGAGTATGGTTGCTGTTGTCACTTCGAGGTGTTGCACTGCGTGTACACAAGGCGTCTTGTTCTCGGAAATCTTCCTAATGATTTCTGCATAAGGTGCACAGATGAGAAGAGTGTTCTTCGGTTGAAAGAGGTGAATAATCGACCACAATATTTGGTCAATTCACACAAGCCGTTGTATCGTTGTATTCATTGTATTGTTATACGACTATACAACAGTGTATGTTTGTTTTTAAAAGTTGTATTGATGTCGTGCTATCAAATTGTGTGAATGAAAAAAATTATGAAGAAGAATACGACATACACAATACAGCATAGCATTGAGCGTTCACAAACAACCAAATGTGTTCAATACAACATACACTATACAAAGTCGTGTGAACTGGCCAATTATGATCATGAGATTTCCACAAATCGTCTGTGAATAATAATAAGCACAACCTTACCACGCAGTATAATCTTTTGATTTTTTCGGTCTAGAGCTTTTATGTTCTCTAATTTTAATGTTATTAAGCCGTAGTTTCGCCTAATCTGACCTGTGCTTGGATATTCAATCAAGATAATGAAATTTTTAGTAACTTCGCTAATAGCTTCCCGCATATTTTGATGAATGTTAAGTGTTCTAGAATTTCATGGAGTACCTTTTTTAAGTTAAAAATTATTTTTATTAAGCTTTAACTCACTGTTCCTCACCACTACATACGTAGACATACATAGTTCGTCATTACAACCTTTAATTTAGGATTACGACCAAGTTTCTCAAACGACTTATGTTGCGTGTGTTAATTTTATACATGAGTGGCGGGACCTACAGTTTAAAGTCGATTTCAAATGACAGATTTCTGAGAAACTTTACATGTCAATTTTATTTTACTCTCAGAATTTTTGCCACGGACTGCTAAAAAGAAGTTGCCACAGAAATATTTTATTCAGATTTCGTTTTATTGGAGTGAGCTGACCACTGATTTGAACCAACGCACTACCTATAAGACTACGGCGACTATCTCACCACTATACTTAATACAAAAATCCAAATACATTTTCATAGAGTAGTATTTAATGCGAGTTGGCAACCCTGTCATTCTAGAATCTGTTGCAGTGAACTAATTACCTGTTAAGCTGAAGAAGGAAAGTAACAACAACATATAGCAACAGAAATGAAAACTTTTACTATTTTATGAATACATTTCGAATACGAAAGTCTTTAAATTCGATCGAAAGTCATCGGTTATATCCCACGCAATACGTACATATGTAGTTGGACATTATAATGTCAGGATTACGACGTAGCTTTTTGCATCACTTATGTTTTGTGTGTCAATTTTATACATGAGCGGCAGGACCAACAGTTTAAAAGCGACTGCGAACTATACATTTTTGAGAAAGTTTTCATTGCAATTTTATTTTACTCTCAGAGCTTTTGCCACGGACGGCTTCACAGAAGTTGACGCAGAAATATTTTCTTCAGATTTCGTTTTGTTGGAGTCATCTGACCAGTGATTTGAACCGTCAAATAATCCAATACACTACCTACTAGACTACTCCCATGTAATACTTGTAGTACATATGTATCTAACAGTCGCAATATTGTAATGGCCTATTATCCGATTCAAATATATCGACCAAAGCGAAATACAAAAAAAAATATTTTTATTTTCGGTGACTTTCCTTCTTTCGGTGACTGCCTTCTGGCAAAAATTCTTAGAGTAAATAAAATTGCCATGAAAAATATCTCAAATTTGTTGTTCAGAGTAGACATTAAATTCTATGTTGTAAAAAATGCTAGGTAGTGATCCTGACTTATTGGACGTAAGGCCACGGTTCAAACCCCAAGTCGGACATCGAAACGAAATTTGAAAAAATATTTCTTGGGCGACTTTCTCTCAGCAGATTTTTGACAAGAACCCTGAGAGTAAATAAAATTGCCATCGAAAAAGCTCCTCAAAAATCTGTCGTTCGGAGTCGACTTTAAGCTGTATAAAATAACGCACACTCATGTATAAAATTAACGCACACAACATAAGTGGTGTGAGAAGCTAGGTCGTAATCCTAACTGAAGGGTTGTAATGACCAATTATGTATGTATGTATGTACATTGGTTGTGGAAAAGGCTAGGATGTAATCCTGACTAAAGAATTACAATAACCAATTAAGTAATACGTCTAACGGAGGAATACATGTTTCTTCTTTGATGCTATTTTTTAAACCTCAATTGTATATTCACTTACTCATATACCGCTTGTGTATTAGGGAACTGGTGTACAGTCGCAAATCGTTTAAACAGCACAGTGTTACGCCATATAAAATGGATGCGTAAATATAAATATTGGGTTTGAAAACCTATAAACGCGTAATTTTGATAATGAACTAATTAACATAACACGAAAATTGCTGGTGTTAACGTTGATGTTGTTGTTGTGTTGCTATTGCTGCTGCTGCTGCTGTTTTAGCTGCTGACAACAACAACTTGTATATTCATCGTCGAACTTAAATTTCACATGTTCTATGTAACATAGTCAAAGCAGCTATAAAAGCACGCGAATGTTAAAAGTGTATGACAAGACATGGAGTTGTTTTTTACATTTTTTTGTTTTTAAACAATGTTTATGACAAATTTAGACTTAAATTGTTGCCTGTCAGTCGGTCTAAACAGTTTAGGGAGGCGTATGCCTTTGTAAGTGAAATGAACATCAGTATAGGGAGGCCAAATGCAGATCTATTGGGTATGTATGCTTAACAAGAATTTTCTTTATTTTCATATTTTATTTTCAATTAATATTGATCTCCGAATTCTTAATTACACATGACAAAAAGGGGCTTTCAAAATTCGTCTTAAACTTTACAATGCCTCACAGCGTCCACCATGAACTTCTTTTTATGCCTGTGCTGTGCTGTCTTAATAATTAAAATTTTGCACCCATAAATGGCAGACAGATGCGTGCGTATGTATCACGGTGTGGTTCCATCCATCCAGTATTGAGTTAATTTCATGTCATGTTTTCCCCGTACGAATATTCTTATTATTATGATGATGACGTTGTTCCGTGAAGTGGACATAAGACGACGACGACAACGACTACGACTACAGGTTGTGTGATGTTCCTACTCAAAGCCTAAGGACAATTTGCCATGTTATTGATGATACTCTCTTGCATACGCAAAATTTAATGGACATTCATTCAGTGTTTCTGTGATTTGTGTTGCTTGACAATTAAGGAACCACAATTAGTGTATTTTCCGGGAACTAACATTACCAATAACGGGAATTATTATGGTTACAAAAGCAAAAACAACAAAAAAATATTAAAATTATGAACATTATGTTGTCTCTGTAGGCTGTCAAACTTTAAAGACATTGTTTTTTTAATCAAATGTTGTTCTATAAAAAAATATTCTTCCGGTGAAAAATTTTCATGAAAATTAACAAGATTTTCTTACATCTAAAATTCACGTCATTCGGTGGCACAGCTACAATTGAATTTCAGTGATTTTTGATTTTGAAGCTGCAGAAATGAGGAAGACGATGAAACTGTTCTTCGCCTACTGAGAACATTTCCGGCACTATGTTGAAGGAGAAAAATGAAATCTCGGTGCCTACTACATGGATTAACTAGAGGAACAGACAAACATTGACTTCTTCATCGGAAACTGCGAGTGCTTCCAAAATAGAAAAATAATGGGACAACTGTAGTATCACAATGGGCTCTATGTGGCCTAAGCAACACCATTCAAACGTCTTAGCTGGACAGCTTCGGGTTTGATGAGTTTGATATAAGCCTGACGGAAGTCGCCGTAGTCTAGTAGGTATTGTGTTGGCTTATTAGACGCAAGGCCATGGTTCAAACCCCAGGTCAGACATCAAAACGAAAACATGATAAAATTATTTCTTCGGCGATTTCCTCTCAGCAGATTTCTGGCAAAAACTCGGAGAGTAAAATAATGTACAATGGGTCAATTCGGGTACTATATTTGTCTTAATTGACAGGTAGACGTCTTCTAACCTAAAATAAAATTGCCATGAAAAGTTTCCCTAAAGCCTGTCGTTCGGAATCGACTTTAAACTGTAGGTCCCGCCACTCATGTATAAAATTAACACACGCAATATAAGTGGTGTGAGAAAATAGGCCGTAATTCGGACTGAAGAGTTGTAATGATAAATTATGATAATGTGAGTTGAACCGTCAAAGGGAAGTAAAAGAATGGAGTTTAACTTTGACGACGTTCTGCAAGTTTTTGTGGTTCCTATAAGGAATGTGGCAAAAAGAAGAAATAAATTTTCTGATCAAGACTATCAATGTCAATGCCTTCACTTGACTTCAGCTCGTTCTTCTGTGCCATAATTGAAATTTTAGTTCTATCGCTTTGTCATTTAGTTAGTTTGGGTATTATTGTGGTTCTGTGTCCAGATTTTGTAAAAGTCTTGATTTACTTGGATTTTCTGCAACTTATGCCTCTAGTCTCAGTACTGGCTCTCTATATTTCATTTAAAGCTGAGCTATTTTACAATAGTTTCTATGCATTTTCATTCACATTTCATTTAATTTTCCTCATTCTATTCAAATTTCAACGTAAAATTAACATGAATTTTCTTCTTACCCCCTGCATGCTCCATACTCTCCACACGAATCAATTCAAAAGCATTTCATGTGACATTTGTCTGGGGCTGTACGGATTGTCAATATTTGATGAGACGCACTTTATAGAGAGAGAGCGTTTATGCGTATTTCAAAGTAAAATTTTGCAAATTTGTTATTGCGTCACGTAATGCGCGGTCATTAAATGTTGCTGACAGCAGCAACATTTTTGTCTTCTTCTGTCGATGTCAGTGACAACGACAATGTCAACGTCATCATTGTCATTATATGGTCATTATAATTTCATTGACTCGTACAAAATTTTGTTGCAAGCATTTTAGGTTTCTTGATGGATTTCATTTTGTGTTTTTTTTTTGTTTTTAATTTATTTTCTTTAGTGGAGTATTAGAAGTTTAAGCAAATTATTTTGGTTTAAACAGCATAAGACAAGCTGATGATGGTTGTGGCACATACACTGATATGCACTCCTATTCATTATAATTGTACGCACACACATTAAAGCTAATAGTTGGTGGCATGAGTTTAATCGAAAAGCTTATTTCAAAATATGTGTGTTTGTTTAGGATGAGGCAAAAACGACATCTGAAATTATGCACATTTTGCATATTGCAGCATACATACATTCAGACCTGCATTCTTGCATACATATACATGTGTGGCATGTCTGTACATGTATGTGAAGTTGTACGTGAGTTAATACGTGTTTATTATGCTTAACTTGCTTAGGAGTTAGACTGGGTAAAAAGAAAGCAAGACAGACTGAAAGAAAACTAAACGACGCAACACCTAAATGACGGAAATGCAACAGCAGACAGCAGACAACACAGCAAAAACGTTGCCAAATTAGTTTATTTTACATCTCATAAACGCAAGAAATTATTTCGAAACGACAGCAACAACAAAAGGGTTATCTAACGTACATACATACCTACTGTCTTCCTTCCACTCATATTCCGAGCTGCTATTATCCTGTGTCATGTACATGTCATCACATTTTCAACAATTTCCACTACATACCACTACACACACACTACCACCACATTTAGTTGCCATGATGAATGCATGAATATTTTTTGGTTAGTAGGGTTGGGCTTAGAATACCAAAATAACTTCTGCTGAGAAACTCATCATTTGAAGCCACAATATCCCAACAACAACCATATGATACAAGGTGCAACACGTAGTCAAATTTTATGTTGTTGCTGTTGCAACAGTAATTATCTGAAATAATGTTCATTATTTCTGTAGGTATATGACAACAACAAAAACAATAATCAAATGTGCCAAATTATTACAAAAAAGGCAAGACATACTCGTATGGATAAACTAAACTGTCTGGATTGAGGACAATGGCCATCGTCGTTGGCCTTGCCGTTATTCTCAAGACAATTAAGAGGTGAACTGAAAACTTAAGCATTTAAAATGAAAACATTTTAATGGTCAAATATTTTTTGAGCACTAAAATAGTCAGTTTTAATTAACTCTAAGAAAAGAACAAAAATTACAAAGAAAAATACAAAATTTTGCATAGCAGTGCCATGGATTTTGGGAATTTCTTGCAACAGAAGAGTAATTAAAACCGTCTGAAAGAGTTGGTAAATTATTTTTCAAGACACAATCTATGTCACAGAGAACGTAGGGTATTTGTGTTGGACACTATGGGCGACTTCACCATCGTAAATAGTCTCCTAATGATTCCTTACTTAATTGGTCATTGAAGCCCTTTAATCAGGATTACGACCTAGCTTCTTACACTAGTTAATTTTTATAAAGGGTGTTTTTTACAGAGGTATAGAACTTTAAGTTGGCATTACTTTTCAAAATGGCGACCGATTTAACAGCTGTCAAGTGATTTATTCTCAGTTTGGTTTGGCAATTCATCATGAATAGACTCACGCCTGAACAACGCTTGCAAATAGTGCAATTTTATGTCGAAAATAATGGTTCTGTGCGGAAAACGTATCGCGCACTACGTCCATTTTATCGTCGACAAAATCGTCCATCAGAGCAGTTAATTCGATTAACCATGGAACGTTTTCGCACCACGTTTACTCTTATTGATAACTCGCATGCCCAGAGACGCTGTACGGTGCGTACAGAAGAAGCTATTGCTGCTGTAGAGCGTAGCATTGAGGAAGACCCGAATGAGTCCATCCGCCATCGAGCACAGGAATTGGATCTGTGTCCATCCACTTTATGGAAGATTTTGCGGAAGGATCTTGGTTTGCGTGCTTACAAAATCCAACTCGTGCAAGATTTGAAGCCAAACGATCATCAAGTAAGGCGTAGATTCGTCGAATGGGCCCAAAACGAGATTACCGTTTTTCCCGATTTTCATAAGCGAATTTTGTTTAGCGATGAAGCGCACTTCAACAAACAAAACTGCCGCATTTGGAGTGAAGGTAATATTCAAGTGTATGTGGAAACACCGTTACATCCAGAAAAACTGACTGTTTGGTGCGCTTTATGGGCTGGTGAAATCATTGTTCCGTACTTTTTCAAAAACGATGGTGGCCAGAACGTATAGAGCCATGATTACTAACTTTTTCATTCCTGAATTGAATAACCATGATGTCCAGGAGTTGTGGTTTCAACAAGACGGCGCAACATGTCACACAGCTCGTGCCACAATAGATTTATTGAAAGACACGTTTGGTGACCGCCTAATTTCACGTTTTGGACCTGTCAATTGGCCTCCAAGATCTTGTGATTTAACACCGCTAGACTACTTTCTGTGGGGCTATGTAAAGTCATTGGTCTATGCGGTAAAGCCACAAACGCTTGACCATTTGGAAGACAACATTCGCCGTATTATTGCCGATATACGGCCACAAATGTTGGAAAAAGTCATCGAAACTTGGACGTCCAGATTGGACTACATCCGCGCCAGCCGTGGCGGTCATATGCCAGAAATCATATTTAAAATGTAATGCCACAAGATTATCTTTCGGATAAATAAAATTCATGTCAATCGAATAATCCATCGTTGTTTTATTGCAACTTAAAGTTCTATACCTCTATAAAAAACACCCTTTACATAATGTTTGAAGATTATTTCATGCAAATGTTGACCGCGACTGCGCCTCAAATGGTCCATCCACTTAGTCCAATTTTGGCATGATCTTTCCAACATTTCGGCCGGTATCTCACGAATAATAATAATAATTATCTTGCAATGCGTCAATTGAAGCGAACTTGTCTGTATAGACATGAGCTTTAACATAGCCCACAAAAAATAGTCTAAAGGCATGAAATCGCACGATCTAGGCGGCCAATTGACCGGTCCCGAACGTGAAATAAAATGTTCACCGAACTCGCCTCTCAATAAGTCCATTGTTACGCGTGCTGTGTGGCATGTGGCACCGTCTTGTTGAAACCACATGTCATGCAAGTCAAACTCTTGCATTTTGGGCAAAAAAAAGTTGGTTATCATCTCACGGTAGCGCTCACCATTCGCAGTTACGCTACGTTTCGCAGCATTTTTGAAGAAGTACAGTCCAATGTGCCATCAGCCTATAAACCGCACCAAACTGTGACTTTTTCTGGATGCATTGGTAGCTTTTGCAATGCTTCTGGCTGATCTTCACTCCAAAATCGACAATTCTGCTTCTTTTTTATGTATCCATTGAGCCAAAAATGAGCTTCGTCGCTAAACACAATTTTTCGATAAAGAAGTGGATCTTCGGCCAACTTTCCAAGAGCCCATTCACCAAAAATTCTGCGTTGCGGTAGGTCGTTCGGCTTCAATTCTTGCACCAGCTGTATTTTGAAAGGCTTCACAGCTAAATCCTTCCTCAAAATTTTCCACGTTGTTGAGTAACAGAGGCCCAATTGCTGCGAATGGCGACGAATCGATAATTGATGGTCATCATTAACTCTGGCCGCAATATCAGCTGCGATATTTTCTTCAGTTCGCACTCTACGTAAGCGTGTTGGTGGTTTAATGTCCAACAATGTAAATTTGGTGTGAAATTTAGTCACAATAGGCCGAATAGCCGCTTTAGTGGGTCGATTAAACTGACCATAAAATGGAAGAAGCGCGCGATGAACTTTCTTAACAGAGTACGCATTTTGATAATAAAATTCAATGATTTGCGAGCGTTGTTCGTTTGTAAGACGATTCTTGGTTAAATTATGGATCAAACTGCAGATGTTTGACAGTGAAACAAAACACGAAACGTCCGTGAGCTGTTTAAACCAGTGTTGCCAAAAAGATGATTAAAAAATCACCCGTTACATCGTTAGATCGAAGTGGGATGAAAAACATGGGGTTTAGTGTGTATATCGAGGATTTGAATATCAGGAAGCTGTGCACAGTCCAAGTGGAAGTCATAGCTTTTCTCGCGGCGATTAATTGTCTGCTCATTAGCGGAATATTCCTTGAGGGTAGCCAGGCTGCCGTAAATTCGCTTTCGAACATCAAATCAACGAGAAAAAGAGAAAAGGTATTGAATACCTTAAAGAAAAATAAATGAAAACATGTTAAGGCAGCTGTTTGACAAAAATTCTACTTCAGCTCCATTAAACGTAGTAAGGCCTATGTACATCGGAAATTAAGGAATCGAAGAATATATGTACATATGGGAAGCTCGAATCTAATATCTCTGGTATCGGAAGCTTGTTTTCATATTAGCATGGTATAGCATGTTCAAGTTTTAAGTGCTCGTCCTTGGCGGTATCTACTCAATAACTGCTGGTGCACGACTGCAAGTATAGCAAAGCCCAAATTGCTTTTGTAGACAAATATTTTATTAGACTAGACAGTAATATGTTCGTTGCTGTAACGATTTACTGGAGATATAATTGGATCAGTAAGTGCGAATAATTTTTCAATGCATTCATATAATAATGTTTGTATCTTCTGAACAGGGGCTCTGTCTGTAGCCGTTATAGTTTCTTTCTTTTACCTGCTATTCTTTTGTTCAGGTTTAAGAAAGCTATATGAACTCACAAATAACTGATTTATGATAACCATCCTTAGTTATCTTGCACTGGAAAGAGTCACTGTATGTCATGCGAATGCTTCTCAGTAGTAACAGAAGAAGAAGAGAGCAAGTGGTTCCACAGCTCAGATACCTCAAACAAAATGATATATTAAAAAATATTTCAGCAACTTCCTCTCAGTAGTCTTTTGGCAAAACCGAATCATGAAATGTTGGTCGTAATTCTGAGTAAAGGGTTGTAAGAACCAATTAAGAAGTCGCCGTAGTCTAGTAAGTAGCGTGTTGACATATTTAATGTGAGGCCTCGGTTCAAACCAGAGGTCAGACATCTCTAACAAAACTAAATATGAAAAATTATTTCTTTAGGCGACTTCGTCTCATGAGTCTTCTGGTATAAACTCTGAGAGTAAAATAAATATGCCATGAAAAAGTTTCTTAAAATTCCGTCGTTCGGAATTGATTTTAAACTGTAGGTTCCACCGCCACTGATAGATAAAATTAACGTACTCAACTTGTGTATGAGAGATCAGGGCGTAATCTTGACTATAGGGCTTTAATGACCAATTAAGTAGGTAAGTAGGTAAGAGCTTTTGGTAACTCCAATTGCAGTTGTAAAAGAGCCTTAAACGACTCTTGAGGCACAAGACCACATAGCGTTACGGAATCATATCGAAATTTTGGTCAAGAAAAAGAGTGTGTAGGTGGCATGTGCTCAATGATAATAAGCAAATCTATTTGGCCTTTACATACCACTTGATTAGGCACTGATGACATTCAGTCTGGCATTACACTTAATGTAACTTTGCCCATCAGATATGACAAAATTTCACGACTTCTGTTTTAAAATTATTTCCCTCTCCCCCTTCCAACAATAATTTCAGTTTTAAACTTGTGGTAGATGCCCGCAACAAACTAAACTTGATAAATATAATTTATAATGACTTAAACTCATTAATTAAGTTTTAACTGCACGAATTAATAAAAAACTAACTTGCCATCATCTTCGTTTTTCAAAAAAAAAATTATAAAGAATTTCAACTTCAACAACGCCGTTAACAAGATTTAATTTAAACCATAGTAGTTTCGGTTGCAATTGCAGTTGCAGTTTCAGTTTTTCTTTTTTTTAATATTTGATCACGAATTTATTTTAATTTATGTTTGTGCTTTAATTTGTTTTAAATTAAAATTTGCACTTGTTACCGGTGTTTTCTCACCTTTAATGAGGACAAGCATTTTGCTTGCGATGCTCTTTCGCTTCGCATGCATTCACATTCTCTGCAAACAACCAACAACAAACAACAGCAACAGCAACAAATAAAATTCTTAACGAACTAAACAGCGTTACACCTTTTCCATGGAGAGGTTAAAAAATGGTAGATGAACAGCAACAACAACAGCAACTACTGAGTTAACAGTATTTGCAACAGCTAGTATGCAACTGGTAAGTACTTGTCGTATTTAAAGCCACACAATAACACTGTATTGCATTGCTACTGTGTTGTTATTGTGTTACACCAATGACATGCATGTTGTTGCCTAAAACGTACGTTGTTTTTTTGGTTCCTTTATGGTTCGTTTTTAATTTTTTAATTTTTAAACATTTTTATGTGTTTTAGTTTGTTTGTTGGTGTTGTTGTTGTTGTTGCTTATTCAAAGAAAAGATGGAGAATCGAGAGCATTTAATTAGCACTTTTGACTTTAGAAAAACACAAAAACGATGCAAAATCACAACTACACACACATATAATGCACACTAACGTGACCAGAGCAATATTATTACATATTTTCAACGGCGATCGCTTTCAACCAGAGATCAGTAATGAATCGTTTTTTCGCTACTCATAAGCACTCATAAAATTTTGATTATAAGTGAGTCTACAATATTGAAATTTAACTATGTACTCTGATTCATTCGTACTCACTACAACGTTGATTTATAAGTACAGGTTGCAATGAGTATGCGTACAACGTTGACATCAAACTCAAACCGTTCGAAATATGTTTGCTTCATAAGCCAATGTACTCATTTAGATTCATAACTTTTGAAAAATACTTGTAATACTTATAAAGCAGAGTAAACGCCCAACCTTTTAGTGAGTTTTTTAGTGTTCGTATGCGAATCATACTTATATTGTCATTCTTTTAAATGTTGAGTTATGGAGAGTCGAAATCAATAACATCATACGTGTTGTTAAGTATGAATATGATGAGTACTTCAAACTTTGAATATGAGTAGAAGTTGCATGATATTGAAATAAGTGTGTGTGCGTCTAAGTATCATAAATTATGAGTATGTTTCGATTCTACTCATGTTTTTGAATACTCATTGCTGATCTCTGCTGCAATTCTCTAAATTCTCTAAAATTAAACGTGGTCTCCTTAAGAACAGAAGAACACATACATAACATAATTGCTCATCAGAACGTTTTAGTCAGGATTACAACCTAGTTTCTCACACCACTTATGTTGTGTGTGTTAATTTTATCCATGAGTGGCGGAACCTTAAGTTTAAAGGAGACTTCGATCCACAGATTAATTGCAGAAACTTTTCATGGCAATTTTATTTTTCTCTTATAGTTTTTGCCAGAAATTTGCTGAGCGGAAGTTTTGAAGAATTTTTTTTCACATTGTTGCGGAAATGAAGAACCTAGATACTAATGTTCTGCTTTTACATCGTTTAAACACCAGCAGAAAAATGGTAAACAATAATACAACAACAAACACTACAATAATAACTTACTTATTTAATTGGCCATAACAACACGATTAACGGATTTCGGCCTGCCGCAACACATCCTTCCAGGCGCCTCTGCTTCTTGCGCGCCGACAGCAGTAGGTCTCACCAATCGATGACAGGTCTTCCTCGATTTGGTTCTTCCAACGGATATAAGGTCGTCCTTTTCGCCGACTTCTGCAGATCCCCGCTTCAAATACCCGTCTCGCCGGACCATTCGAACGAAATGGCCGAGCCAGCGCAGCCGCTGGATGTTAATACTCTGCACAAAGTCTATGTCGTTGGGGAGCTCATACAACTCACTATTGGATCGGATGCGGAAATCATCGCCAACTCGTACTGGACCGAAGATCTTAGGAAGTACTTTTCTCTCGAATACTCTCAAAGCTGCTGCATCGGTGCTTAATAGAGTCCATGCCTCTGCGCCATAAAGAAGCACGGGTAGGATGAGCGTCTTGTAGACTGTTAGTTTTATCGGACGAGAGAGGTCTCTGCTCAATCGTCTATGGAGACTATAGTAACACCTGTTGGCAAGAGTGATCCTGCGCTTGATCTCCAGACTGACATCATTTCTGGTGGTAACGGCGGAACCAAGATAACAACAAACAAAATACACAATCAACAATAATAAAACAACTATGTTTACATTTACAGAGATTTCGAGAAGGCAAAGCAATGAGCATTCGCCTTCATGAACAATCATCAGACTGTGGACTCTGCATGTAAAAGGCAAAGCAAAGCAGGCGAGTGAGTTTGTAATATTCTGTCAGTCTTGTGTGAAGACTCGGTGTGTTTGAAGAAAGTAATCGTGGTTTGAAGATCTCCGTTACAAAGATCTGTCGAACAATTGTCCAGTAATTGTTATTGTTTTAGAAACGGGTGTAAACAAAGGAATAACAAAGAAAAGCAATTGTTGTTGTTTACATCAAGTTGTGAACAGTGGCACACGGAATTGTGGGGATAGTAAACAATTTTAATTAAATCTCAACATAAATTTATTTTTATTTCATTTTCAATCTACGAGCTCATATTTTAAACGATTTTAAAAGGTAAAAACGTAACAATATTTCGTTTTGGTGTCATATCTGGGGCTTAAATCGTGGCCCCGCGTCTAATAAGCCAACGCACTACCTACTAGACTACGGCGAACAGAACAACACTTCTGACTATTCAATGAATGTAAAATGAGTGTATCAAGCATTACTGCAAAATCCTAAACCTTACCCTACCTAGCGCACCAATTATTTACTTGTCTTTCTGAACAACACTGCCCCACTTCTCAAATTTCCCTCAAGAACCCAACTTTTTCTCCTACAATCTTTCGGTCACATTAAGCATAAGCCCGTATGCTTTTGCATACGTTATAAAGAATTTAAGTTACAACAAAAATAACAATAAAAAATAACAACAACAACAGAAAAGCAACCAACAATAACAACAAGATTTTATTTGCTACTTGCTTAGTTAGTCTTTGGTAATGACACTTCCTTAAAAAGCTTTTGTTATGCGTACTTGAACTTAAAAACCCGCATAACATTTTCTAAGGTGCCTGACTCATTGTACTTGCAACATTTACTTATACATACACATGCATACTAGTATTTACATACACATAAACACTATGATCTTTCGTTTAGTTAGAGGATATTGCATGTTTATATGAGTGTGTATGTGTGCTCTTATTGTGTTAACGTAACATCGTCACTGGCTGCTTAAAGAATTAATTGCATGTCGCCCAGACACTAATGCAACTTAACATACTGCCATGCATGCACTGGTGCAATAGCACTATGGGAAGGTGATGTAAAAAATGATTGCAAAAAATTCAGGTTGCACTCGTTTTAAGAGTCGAATAAAAGCTTACACCGCGCAAGTTTACAATGAGCGTGAAAACAGCCAGTGTCTCTGGAGTAATTAAATATCGCCTTCACGGTTATTATTGCAATATTACGAGAGATCCTGAAAGTAGTACTCTGCCAGGTATTACTGTGTGTATTTCTTCATATATTGGAACGTCGGTTTTAGATCCGGTGTAATATTGTTACGAAAATGAGGAATCCAGATACTGGTGTTTTGCTTTTACATCGGTTAACATTAAAATTATAAACAAAAATACAACAACAAACACCAGCATAAAAAACTGGTAAGCAAGTAAACAAAAATACAACAACAAACACTACAAGAATCAATGTAAACCAAATACACAAACAACAATAATGTATGTAAATTACGATGTCTACATTTATGGAGATTTTGAGAAGGCGAAGTCATGAGCATTCACCTTCAACAACATTCATCAGACTGTTTACCATGACATATAAAAGGCAAGGCAAAGCAGGCGACCGAGTTAGTGAATATTGAATAATTGCCTAGTAATTGTTATTGTTTATGCAAAGGGTATAAACAGAGGAACAACAAACAAAGCAATTGTTGTTGTTTACATCAAGTTGTGAACAGTGGAACACAGAATTGTGCGAATAATAAAGAATTTTAATTAAAAAGTGAACACAAGTTTATTTTTATTTTATTTGCAATCTACGAGCTCATATTTTAAACGTTTTTAAAAGGTAAAAACGTAAGAATAGATTATGTCTAGGCATGTAAAAATTAAATGAAGAAGCTCTGCGACGCATACAGCGAAATATTAAAAATTAGAAAAGAGCTTGAGATTTCAAACTTCAGCTCTAATGTCTTGAAAGAAAAAATGAAAAACAAATATTTCCTTTGGCAACCAGCGCTCGGCAATCTTCTGGCAATTACTCTGACAATAAATCTCAAACCTATTTTCCGCAGTCGGCATTAAACTGCAGGACTCAATACTCATGGATAAAATAGGCTCTTACGACGTGCATGGTGTTAGAAGCTGAATTGTTATGAAGGAAGGAAGGTTAGTAGCCTAATTTAAATAAACTTTTTTCAGTTTCGAATACTCTGAGTAACCATGCCATAGTGTTACTTTAAATATATAAATGCCACTTTGTGATAAAACTTTTTTTCTTCTTCTTCTTTTGCTCTTCTATTCATTTAGCTTCTCTCCATTTTCGTTTTTTGTTCGAAGTTTAAGATGTGTTCTGCTTTTGTATGTTGCACTTATAATTATTGTGTGGATAAATTTGTTGTTCAAGCTAAAATCACACTTTATTTTGCAACACAGTTTTTGCTGATTTTCATACTATTTTCGTTTCGTTCGTTCATTCGTTCGTTCTACCTGTATTAACGTGGCTGTTGCATGCATGCAAAAAATAAGGACTTAAACGATTTTAATGATTTGTAAACAAAAATCTCATTGTAAACGAGCATGAACGAAAAACTGTTAATTTCTTAGTATTTTTTTCTCTTTAAAAATTTGCTGCATCTGGCTGTTGCTGCTTGCTGCCTGCTGTAGTCATAAACATACACCCGATGCCAGTATAATAATAATAATAATCATAAATAACTTAAATTCATTGTAAACTATTCCATTACATTTTGCCATTTTAAAGTTTATTTTATTTGTTAACACTGTTTTGCTAAAGTCGACAACGACAACGACAATGCTGCTCGTAGCCGTCGTCGTAGTTTTCTGTTTTCATTGTAAATTAACAGCCCAAAGGATATATAAATTTATGCAAGTTTTTCCAAATCCATTTTCTATAACCTGGCTTGCTTGCTTTTAAAAAATAGAAGCAGAAAATAATAAAAAAGAAAAACTAGGTGCCATGGGAATTAATTTATGTATCGTTTTACTTTCTTTCTTTAATACGGAGCTGTACGTGCAGGAGAATAAGAAACATTATAAATTTTTTTTAAATTTTAATGAAAATTTAAAATTTTAATTGTGACCATAATTATTGCCGTTTCCAGTAAATTGTTAACGTTAATTTACAGGTAATTTAAATGCATAAAGTTATCTCTACTGAAACAATTTTAGTCAATTAAGCGTAGATAGTCGTCGTAGTCTAGTGGGTAGTGTAGGCTTATTAGACGTAAGGCCTCGGTTCAAATCCCACATCAGACATCTCCAACACAACGGAATTATGAACAAACGTTTCTTCCGCGACTTGCTCTCAGCAGATTTCTGATAAAAACTCTAAGACTAAATAAAATTACCATGAAAAGTTTCTCAAAAATCGGTCATTCGGAGAAGACTTTACACTGCAGGTCCCACCACTCATGGTATGAAATTAACACACACACAACATAAGTGATGTGACATATTACGTCATAATGCTGATTATTTTGTTGCAGGGAGTAAAAAAGAATAATATACATACGTCGGCATACTGGCTCCGGATCATTTATGTCGTGATATTATTCTCGTTAATTGGTAGAGATATTTAAAATTTTAAAATGTTTTTGGGTTTGTCAGGATATTTTGCCACAAACTTGTATTTAATAACCCCAATGGTTTATTAAAAACCATAAACAGTGAGAATTATTCCACTCAGAAATCTTCTGGCAAAAACTCTGAGAGTATGTGATGAAATTGCCATGAAAAGTTTCTCAAAACATCTGTAATCAGAATTGCCTTTAAACTGTAGGTCCCCGCCACTCATGCATAAAATTAACACACCGCACATAAGTGGGGTGAGAAGATAGGTCGTAATCCTGACGGAAGGATTGTAATGACCAATTACGTATGTATGTGTGTAAGTGTAGGTATTCCCAAGTTGAGATAGCATTGCCTTTATTAATGCAAATTTTCAAAATCAAAGGACAGTTTTTTTCAACGAAAACAACTACTTTTGTGCACAAAATCAACTACAAATCAAGTCTATCTTAAAAGAATCAATGTTGGTGTATCTTTTGTAGCAAACCACGTCCTCTAGGTTAAGCTAGATAAGGTAAGGTGACATGCCCTGTTGAAGGAAGAGCTCCTTCTTATAGGAAATTCAAGAGGAAACCATCTCGAGCCTAAAATAAATCTTGCTTTTGAAGTCCCCATAGTCTAGCAGGTAGTGTAATGGCTTATCAGACGCAAGACCACGGCTCAAACCCCAGGTCAGACGAGTTGAACACAAACAAATATGAAAAAAATTTCTTAGGCGACTTCCTCTCAGCAGATTGATGACAAAAACTCTTTGAGAGAAAAAAAATTGGCATGAAAAGTTTCTCAAAATGTCGTTCGGAGTCGACTGTAAACTGTGGGGGTGAGAAATGTATGTATGTATGTATGTACTTACACAATTGGTCATTACAACCCTTCAGTCAGGATTACGGCCTAGCTTCTCACACCACTCATGTTGTGTGCGTTAATTTTATACGTGAGTGGCGGGACCTACAGTTTAACGTCGACTCCGAACGACAGATTTTTGAGAAACTTTTTCATGGCAGGTTTATTTACTCTCAGAATTTTTGCCAGAAATCTGCTGAGAGAAAGTCGACGATGAAATATTTTTTTTTTATATTTCGTTTTGATGTCTGACCTGGGATACGAAACCGGGCTTTATGTCTAATAAGCCAACACACTACCTACTAGACTACTTATTTAAATTCGGCAAGACCCGATACTTTTACTACAGACATCAAACTTCACAAGCTTTAAATCTCACTTTGTATGCTGGAAACTTCTAGAATCTAGCTGTTGATTTGTTGTTGCTTTTTAATTTTCATTCTGTTTTCAGGTGAACATTTATTGTCTGCTTAGTCTTCAACAACATGTATTATATCCTATGTTTATAAATTATTTTCAATATGACCGTTTCTACCAACTTTATCCTGACTTATAATGCTAATGCTCTAACAGCTATTTAAATACAGAATTTAAAAAAATTCTCTCTGCTTTCGTTAATAAAAGGAAAGCATTACTCAGCTCATATAATGTTTAAAATAAAAAAAATTTCAGTTTTTAAAAGAAGCATAAAAGCGATCATTTTATCAATAATTTTCAAACAAACGAAACGAAATGATTTAAAACATAAAATCGAAGCGTAACACAGTCATAGATTCACAGAGACATTCGGAATATGAATGTGCAGCGTACATACATACATAGTAGATGCTCTTATAGATTCATACATTATGTTCAAAGTTATGCGTATATATTTATATAGATGTGTGCATGTGTGTGTGTGTGTAATATAAAAGGACATTGAAAGGACAAAAAAGGAAGAAAACGAATGGAGAGTTTGAGAATTTATGGTCTTAATTAATGCAAAAGTTTTTGCTTTCAGTGCATAAAAGTTGTTTGAATTATACGCCATGCCATTAAAATATTTTCTAACGAACAAATGAACGAAAAACGAGAAAAAAATGGAAAAATATATTTGCAACTGAAAAGAAAAATTGTCATTTGAAATGAAATTATTGTAAGGCATTGTCTGCTGGCAACTTAAATTACGATGGTTATGGGGTCTTTAGAACTTAATTGTGTAACGGTTACGGTAACGTTTTGTGGAAAGCAATATTTTTATAGGAAATTAAAGTGTTAAAGATTCGGAAAATAACGTTAAACGGAAAGTTCTAGTAGATCAGCTTACTTACTTACTTAATTGGTCATCAGAAGCCTTTTAGTCAGGAGAATAAACCTAGTAGCACCACATACCATCCAAGTTCTGCATTAGTGGCGGAACCTACAGTCAACTGCAAACTACAGGTTTTTGATTAATTTACTCTCAGAGTTTTTGCCAAAAGACTGCTAAGAGGATGGTACCAAAAACAATGTTTCATATTTTGTAATGCTCGAGATGTCTATGCTGAGGTTTGAACCACGACCTCACTACTAATAAGCCAACACACTATCTACTACCGTACTACTTATAGATCTTCTTTTATTTAATAGCGTTATCGCAGAAAAGCCTTTGATTTCACAATATCAACCCAATGTGTGGCAAATTTTTTAATTCCACAGCAACCCTACAGTCCCTACTTTCGCCGAAAAAAAACTCATCTGTTTTGAAAAACGGCCCTCTGGCAGTCCTGGTTGAAAACTGCTAAAGTACGCACAGTTTTAAAGGACGTGTACATACACCATTGTCACTGTCGACCTACAGACAGTATACTCAGGCAATTCTGATTACTAGTGTTTCCTCTCTGTGCCCCTCCAATCAAGGCATTATTTCCTATACTCAGGAGTTGAGTTGTGAGCAGTACGATCCGCTGTCTATGAACGACAAGTATTTCTCAGATAAATTTCGATTCATTCAAAGGTAACTCTTATAAGAGATCCCCGGATTATAATTGGAAATTGCATTGCTGATGAACAGGCCAAGATGGGTACAGAGCTCACGATCTCCGACGTGTTGGTGCTTAGGTATTCCGGCTGCTTCAATTAACTTGTTCATCATCCACACTTGTTATAGGGAAGCTCAATATCGTTGGTTGCAGGAGGGTGCGTGCAATACTGATAACTCTGCTGGTTACGTATGGAAAAGAAGAGGACTGAATCACTTCTGTCCTTAAATCGCATGGTCATTCATCGCATGATAGCGATTCAACTGTCCTTCTTATAGGCATGCCGAAAGACTCGTCATTCCGGCTAATGTCTTTTTCAGAAGCTTTGGATTTAAGAAGAAGTAAGACACACCTCAGAAATCGCCGTAATCTAGGAGGTAGTGTGTTGGCTATTTAGACGTAAGGCGACAGTTGTAACCCCAGGTCAGACGGCAAAACGAAAATATGACAGAATGTTTCTTCGGCGACTTCCTCTCAGCAAAATTCTGACAAAAACTCTGAGAGTAAATAAAATTGCCATGGATGATTTCTTAAAAATCTGTTGTTGCGAGTCAACTTTAAACTGTATGTCCCGACATTCATGAATAAAGTTAAGACACACAACATAAGTAGTGTGAGAAGCTAGGTCGTAATCCTGGCTGAAGGGTTGTAATGGCCAATTATGTATGTACGTGTGTAAGAGACACCTCATGTGTCATTGTCCTGCTCATGTCACCAAGAGACGAAGGTTTTTGACCTTTCATTTTGTGATATCTTTGACTGAACTCTCTAATACAAAGATTTCTGCAACAGCAAGATTTATGTTGGACTCGGGATGTGTGTCCTTCAACAGAGTTTGTCAACTTAGCTTTCCTAACTTAACCTGGAGGCATGGTTTGGTACAAAAGATGCCTCTACGTTGATTCTCTTAAGATATCTTTGATTTGTAGTTGATTTAGTTCAGTTTAGATCATCGACGTAGTCTAGTAGGTAGTATGGTGGCTTATTAAACGACAGCCCATGTTGTTCATCGCCTGATTCAGACATATCGAACAGAAACGAAGCATGAAAATGTATTTCTTTTCGCGACTTCCTCTCAACAGACTTCTGGCAAAAATTCTGAGAGAAAAAAATAAGATTGCCATGAAAAGTTCCTCAAACATGTGATTCGGAGTCGTGGTTGAACTGTAAATCCCGCCACTCATGGATAAAATAAACGCAATAATAAATTCTTTATTATTCACACAATTCTGTGTTCCACTGTTCACAACTTTATGTAAACAACAACAATTGCTCTGTTTGTTATTACTTTGTTTATTACTTACTTAATTGGCCATAACAACCCGTTTAACGGATTTCGGCCTGCCGCAACGCATCCTTCCAGGCGCCTCTGCTTCTTGCGCGTCTACGCCAGTTGGTCACACCAATCTATGTGAGGGCTTCCTTGAGTTGGTCCTACCAATGGATACAAGGTCTTCCTCTTCGCCGACTTCAGCAGATTCCCGCATCAAATACCCGTCTCGCCGGAGCATCCCCCTCCATTCGAACGACATGGCCGAGCCAGCGCAGTCGCTGGATATTAATACGCTGTACAACGTCAATGTCGTTGAGGAGCTCATACAGCTCACTGTTGGATCGGATACGGCAATCATCGCCAACTCCCACTGGACCGAAGATCTTACGTATAACTTTTCGCTCGAAAACTCTCAAGGCTGCTGCCTCTGCGCCATAAAGAAGCACGGGTAGGATGAGTGTCTTGTAGAGTGTTAGGTTTGTCGTACGAGAGAGGTCTCTGCTACTCAGTTGCCTATTGAGACCATAATAGCACCTGTTGGCAAGAGTGATACTGCGCTTGGTCTCCAGACTGACATCATTTTTGGTGGTAACGGTGGAGTCAAGATAAATAAATTCCTTGACTATATCGAAGTATAGTTATCCGCCGTAACCTGAGAATCAATATGCCGCACGTCTCTACTTGTCGATAACATATACTTTGTTTTGCCCTCATTTACTGCCAGACCCATCTTCGTAGACTCCCGTTCAATAGCACTAAAGGCAGCAGTAACATCTCGCTTGGTACGCTCTATGATGTCAATATCGTTAGCGTACGCAAGCAACTGGACACTTTTTTGCAAAATAGTGCCATTGCGTTGCACTCCCGCCTTTCGCAGAACACTTTCCATGACGAAGTTGAAGAGGTCGCATGATAAGGGGTCGCCTTGTGTGAAACCTCGCACGGTATCAAAAGGTTCGGAGAGGTCCTTTCCTACCTTGAGGGAGCTGTAGAAGTTGCTTAACGTCATTCTGCAAAGCTTTATCAGCTTCGCAGGTATACCGAGCTCAGACATTGCGGCAAAAACACGATCCCTTACGGGGCTATCGAAGGCAGCCTTATAGTCGACAAAAAGATGGTGTGTGTCGATTTGTTGTTCGTCGTTGTTTTCCAGGATTTGACGTAGTGTGAAGATCTGGTCGATGGTGGACTTGCCAGGTCTGAATACTTACTTTAAATAATTACTGAATAATTACTTTGTTTACACCCTTTGCATAAACAATAACAATTACTAGACAATTGTTCGACAGATCTTTGTAATGGAGACCTGCAAACCATGAATACTCTCTTGAAACATACTGCGTCTTCATACACGGCTGACTGAACTTCAGGGTAAGGAAGATGCATTGTTTAAGTCATATGCTCCCAATAATAATGGATTCAATTCAATGGAATTAATCAATATCATTCGTGTACGCTTTATATTGAAATACCTTATTATCCTACGAAATTTTAATACGGAATTGTTTTTCTCCCTTCTTCTTCTGCACACCAGTTTAAGAATAAAATAATTTTCCTTTAACCAAATGTATGCAAATTTAATTGAAATAATTTTCCTTTTCATTAGTCTCCTTTTATGTGTCACCCAAAAGAAAAAAATACAAATTTTTTTGGAAAAGCTTGGAAAATTTCAAAATCGTTTATCGTTTAAAACAGCAAATATTTGTGAAATTCAAAGAGACGCACATAAAATATTCCTCCTCTAATATTGCTGCAGGTTGCTTGCTAATGTTTCTTTCAGTTCTTCTTCTTCTTCTTCTTCTTCTAATTTGTATGTCAGATGGTTTATTTTAAGTTTTTGGATTTAAGTGGATGCCATCATAAGTCTTCAAACACTTGCACACGCACAACAGTTTCACATATTTTACCTGCAAGGATGTGTCAAATACATTCACTTACTCTCAACGAATTGTTTCAGGACCTTCTTTGCCATATCATCACATGCCTTGTGTGTAAGTGAATATCTTCTTAACGCCCACTAATACAATTTATTGTAATACTCCTGTTATTACTACTACTACTACTACTCCCGCTGCTGCTGTTGCTGTTTATGTTGCTGCAGTCCACACACTGTTAAAATACGTTCAAAATGCTACGTACACTTTGGCTTTAAGTGTTTGCAAAGGTTTCTATCTGTGTATGTGTATGTGTGCTGTTAATGCCATTTTTATTTTGTTTTTGTTTTTTGGGGAGTTTTCAATGATCTGTGTTTCTACTTTTCGGAAGGAAATCTTTTATGCGAAATTTACGTTTGTATTTTAAGTGAAATTTTCTATACTTTTATATCTGTACGCATGCAGTAAGGAGGGAGGGGAATATGTCTGTTTGTCTGAGTGTATTTATGAGTTTGTTTTTGTATGGGTTTGTGTACACTCAGTCGTACAATACAAGTATGCATGTGTGTGCCTGTTTAAGAGTTTTTCAAAAGCAATCGTCTGCATACGAACCAAAAAGCTGTTGGTTATGTCTGTGTGTGTGTGCGTATTTACGTTTGATAGTATTTAATAGACGAATAACCGAAAGGTGCTTATGCTTACGTTATCATTGGCGTCTGTAAATTTCAATTTAGGTGGGATGTTGTAAATAAAATTGCCATGAAAATCGACTTTGATCTGTAGGTCCCACCACGCATATATATAAAATTAACACACACAACATAAGTGGTGTGAGAAACTAGGTCGTAATCCGGAATGAAAGGTTGTATATGCATGTAACTATGTATTTTGTAAACATGTATGCTAATCAGAGAAATAAGACGCCAAAAGTATGCCTTGTATGACTCGTAACATGCATTCTATTGTAAGCGTAGAATATTGATCTAATATATGCAGCTTCTGTTCCATGCGCAATGTGTTCTCTATTTTTCTTTGAAGTCTTCTTTCGCTCATTATTAATTGAGCGTTTTATAACAGGACTCTCTACAGAAAATCTGTTTATTTCTACAACTAAAATCTCTATGTGAAGTCGCTGTAGTCTAGTAGGTAATGTGTTGGCTTATGAGATGTGAGGCCACAGTTCAAAACCCCTAGATATCCCAGGCAAAACGAAATATGAAAAAAATATTTCTTAGGCGACTTGCTCTCAGCAGATTTCTTCCAACACTTCTAAGAGTAAAATAAAATTGCCAATGAAATGTTTCTCAAAAAATGATTTGTTCGGAGTCAACTTTAAAACGTAGGTCTCGCAATTCAAGTATAAAATTCACACATACAATGTAAGTGGTATGCGAAGTTAAGCCTTAATTCTGACCAGAGATCAGCAAAAAGATGCAAAAAGATGAGTATAATCGAATCATACTCATAATTTCTAATACTTATACGCGTTCATACTTATTTTAATATCATGGAACCTCTACTCATATTCAAAGTTTGAAGTACTCATCATATTCATACTTAACGACACGTATGATGATGTTGTTGATTTCGACTCTCCATAATTCAACATATCCATGAATCACAAAATAAGTAAGATTCGCTTGCGAACACTAAAATACTCATTAAAAGGTTGTGTGTTTGCTCTGCTTGCTGGTCTGTCTTTCGAGTCACTCGAATCATTTATAAGTATTATAAGTATTTTTCTTAAGTTATGAATCTAAATGAGTTGGCTTATGAATCAAACATATTTCGAATGGTCTGAGTTTGATGTCAACGTTGTATGCATACTCATTGCAACCTGTTCGTATAAATCAACGTTGTAATGAGTACGAATAAATCAGAGTAAAATCAGAGTTAAATTTCAATATTGTTGACTCACTTATATGCAAAATTTCATGAGTGCTTATGAGTAGCAAAAAAAACAATTCATTGCTGATCTCTGATCCTGACTGAAGGGTTGTAATGACCAATTGTGAGTGTGTAAAATCTCTTGTATTCACTTTTGCCTTCGTGGGACTTCAATATGTGCGAAATTACCTTCGAAACTGTAAAACATTGCTCTTCAGCCGCCTTTATTTGCTGTGAAAGAAGCAAAAGTCTACGAATAAGTTCTATTAATTTCAAGCAATACATACCGAACAGGAGTCATTACAACAAACATAACAAGAAACAGCAGCCACCATTAGAGGCAGCACCTACGCCTCCTATTTCCACTCATAGCGAAGGATTCATTTCATGTAGAAGAAAAGAAAAGAAAAGAAAGGAGAATAACATCCATAACGATAATGTAGGTGAAGGCATTTCCATTATAGCAGCGAATATGCTTCTTACAAAACATTAAATTGAGATTAAAAGCCACGATAAGGCTAAAGCACCTTAGACATTTCAATTCCAAATCAACCATCCATTCCTAGGCATTTATAAAGTATATGGGGACAAAGGGTGAGTCGTTTTAAAAGGCAAGAAAAAGGTGAAATGAAATCAGCCTGGCATAAACTTTCATTTGTTTTTGAAAGCGAAAACGGTATGCGACAGCATAAGCAATAACCCTCCTAGTCCTTCTCCGCCTGTCCTATCAATTCAAAGCAAAATGAGATCCTTTTTTTAATATTGCATTGTGGTTGTTGTTGTTGTTCGTTTTTTTTACGAGCCAACAACAACAAATAAGAAAAGGGAAAATTTGAAAATGAAAACGTATTGTAGTTGAACATCATCAGCTCAGAGGCTGTAGGTTAGTAATACATTTTCCTGCACATAGCTTTTCTTTTCTTTTCTTATGTTATGGCCGATTTTCTTCGTTTTTTTGCATTCATTCATTCATTCAGTCATTCATTCTACTTTTTAATTTTATGTTTAGAAAAACAACAAAAGCCGAATGAGAAATGTTTTTCTCATCTCAGAACAGAAAGAGAAAGGAAAAAGAAAAGCAAAAAAAGAATTTAATTTTTATGGGGTTACCGTCTTAAATACTTGTCAAGCCAAACAAGATACTTCCTTACCGATAAGCAATTCATTTCACTTTGGCTTGAATTTTTATTTTTGTTTTCCTCTCTCTTTGTCTGACTGCTTATTGCTTTTCCTTTGCTTTTCTTTTCTTTTCTGTGGCCCCAAAACGACGACACTTTCCTTGTGCATTTGGTTTGAAAATTGGAATTGTGTCTTCAAATGTTGAACAAAAAAACAAAAAAAAAGAGACAAAGCCGAGCAAAACTGAAAGCACTTTAAATTAAAAATTAAGGCCAGAAGGGAAAAATGTAGAACAACGCACTTAAACTGTATTTAAGAATACATTTTAAATAGTTGAGGCATCTAGTGCGCTACAACAGGCATCAATGAAAATTGCTATTCACAAATAGTATCGGGTCCGCCATCTAACTGTTTTTTTCAACTAATGCTTATTACGTGAATGGTAACACTCAGCTCATGTCTGATTTGACAGATAATTAGTTTTATCCTTCCACTGAACGAATATGGTTGTGTATACGCTTGAACAACGCTGGGAAATATTGGGACATTACTTTGAAAATCATGGTAATGTTGCAGAATGTGTGCGAAAATTTCGTACGGATTTTGGAAGAAAAGAAGCATCGTCAGCTCCGTATGTTCGTTATCTTGTGAAAAAAGTGAAAGATACTGGCATCCTCATCGATAAACCAAAGCGTGAAAAGCCAAAAACAGTGCGTACACCCGAGAATATTGCTGCTGTGGCAGAAAGTGTGCGTGAAGCGCCATCAACAACAATTCACCGTCGTTCTCAACAATTGAACATTTCGGAGACGTCATTGAGACGAATTTTGCATAAAGACCTTGGTATGACGCCATACAAAGTCCAATTCGTTCAGGAGTTGAAGCAAATTGACCATCCAATGCGTTTTCGCTTCGGTAAGTGGGCCTGCGACCGACGTACAGAAGATGCCGATTTTAGCAAAAAATCATCTTCTCAGATGAAGCTCATTTTGATCTTGGCGGGTATGTAAACAAGCAAAATTGTCGCACCCAAGACACCACCTACTAGGTCTCGGCGGCTTTAACTTTGGTCTCCTCCTTCAAATCTTTTTGTTGGTTCCTCCACAGACCTCTCCATTTCGTAAGCATAACTTGAGAATGCCTATGTAGCTGAACATTTAGTCTCGTTTAGTTTACATTGCCTAATTGAAATGAAAAAAAGTCTCCTTCCTTTTCTGTAACAAATTTAACGTATCTTCATTTACAGATCTCTAAACATGACATCGTCATCTTTAAAGATTTTAAACAATTCCATTTCTTACGTTTTTTTTTATTTATTTGCTGCATACCGCAGAGGTAGCGTAGCAAAGTGCTGCGTTTTAAAGAAAAGTTTTTCTCTCTCATTTTCCATGTACATTTTATATGATGAAAATTAAGCTGAAGACAAACCTCTTAAAGTGTAACGAAAAGATAAGTTTTTCCTCTGTTTCGGAGTAAATGTATGTACAGTACAAGCAAGGATAATTGGATCGCTGTTAGTATATTGGCTTATTGGATGTGAGGCTACGGTTCTATCCTCAGGTCAAGCATCTTAATCAAAACGAAATATGAAAAAATATCTCTTCGGCGACTTCCTCTCAGCAGATTTCTGGCAAAAACTCTGAAAAAAATAAAATTCACATGAAAAGTTTCTCAAAAATCAAACATTCGAAGTCGACCACCACTCTCGTATAAAATTAACACACACAAAATAAGTGGTGTGAGAAGCTAGGTTGTAACACTAACTAAAGGGTTGTAATGACCAGTTATGTATGTATGTATGTATGCAAGCGCTCGACTGTGTATATGCCTATGGCCATAGTAAGCGGTCTTTGATTAAAGTACTTGGACAGCGCTGGCTACAAATTCCGGCTATCCATTCAGCTAATATATATGCAAGAGGGTTAGAGGACCTTTATCTTAAAACGCATTCTGTGCTTGTGGATGCCTGCAGAAATTACTCCCCGTGTCTTCAGCAAAACCCAAGTAAATCAAGTGGAGAATTTTCAATATGTCGACAACATAATCAGTCTATAAGAAGGTAGCACAACGGACATTAAGACCCCGAATTAATAAAACATATGCATATTCAAAGCTTATGAGAGAGAGAGAGAGAGCAGCCAAGGATTACATAGAGACATTCTGTACCTCAAAAATTAAAACGACATCAGACAGCTTAGGCAAAAACCTTCTAAAACATCAGAGAGCTGAACTGATAAGTACACGTCATGAAAAGTAAAGACAACTAATTAAAGGTCAATGTCGAGGGTAGAGGCCTCACATACTCGTAACACAATGTGCAATGCATGTATCAGATCTTTGCGAAATAAACATACACATACATAATTGGTCGTTACAACCCATAAGTCAGGATTACGACCGAGTTTCTAACACCACTTCTGTTGTGTGCGATAATTTTATACACGAGTAGCGGGACCTTCAGTTTATAGTCACCTCCGAACGACTGATTTTCATGGGAATTTTATTTACTCCCAGAATTTTTGCCAGAAATCTGCTGAGATATTCAAATTTCGTTTTGTTATAGATGTCTGACCTGGGGTTTGAACCGTGACCCCGCGGTTCAAACGCTACCTACTAGATTACGGCGACTTCATACAACATTGTTGCAAATATCTGCCATGAAAGCCCCAATCTTCCAGGACTCCGAAGCACAAATTAGCTTGAATCTGAACGAAGGCATGTGTACTGTTTACTTAGAGGATCCCTATGGTTAGTGGATTATTCACATACATAACTGTGACTTAAGAAATCTCGAAAAATCAGCCTGGCTAGTTCACTTAACGTTTATGTGAGATGGCCATTCCCTGGAATCTATCATGAAGGATATCCAATGTGGCATGAGCCCAAAAGAAGTTCGTAACCTTCGACATATTGTGTTTGTCGTCTAAACTAATGGCTTGATCAATGGCTTGTTCAAGAAAATATGGACCGATTATCACAAACAGAACAAAATCCTCAAAAATTTTGCTAATAATTTGCTGAGAGGAAGTCGCATAAGAAATATTTGTTTACATTTCCTTTTTGTTGGAGATGTCTGATCTGGTTGCTCATGTATAATAGAGAATCACTAGATTACGGCGACTACTTGTGGAAATCTGCCACGAAAATTCCAATTTTCCAGGAATTAGGCGAATAAGTCAGGTTAAATCTTTTTGCTTTGAGAACCGCTGTTGTTGGTGGCTTAGTAAAATACATTCGTGACTTTAGAAACCCCACGAAAAAAGGGACTAACTGGGTAAAATCCTACGATCACTGTGGCCGGATCACATCTCCTCCACATAAAACGACCGTGCTGTGGAATCTGTAGTGAAGAATATCTATCAGCACGTAGCTGCGTCTTGTTGAAACCACGTGTTGTTGATATCGAGATCATCCAATTCAGGTCAAAATAGAATGCGAACCATCAACGTTTAGTGCTCACTATTGACAATGATGGCTTGGTGAACGGCTTTCTCATGGAAATATAAACCAATGATGCCGTCAAAATCCAAAGCAAACTATTCAATGTTGTGTGGTTTTGTATCGTTCAAAAATTCATTAATTTTACTTGCTTATGTACCCATTTATTCAAAAAAAGGTTTCACTGCTGAAGACGGTTTTTGCGATGAAAATTATTGACAGTTGCCGACTACTCCAGAGACCAATAAGCGACCACATGTCTTTGCCCATGGTCATCCATGATGATTTAGTAAAACAAACGAAATAAATGACAACCAAAAAAATAAGATGGTCGCTATCAGCTGGCAAAATTCGAGAGACCGTAGTGGAACAAACGATAGATATTCCCAGTACTCTATACCATAGAGCCTACATATGTATGTCATAGGAAATTTGAAAAAAGTTTTGTAACTGCCTTGTCAGGCATAGTCAGGATCAGAGATCAGCAATGAATCGTTTTTCCGCTACTCATAACAACTCATGAAATTTTGAAGTCGCCGTAGTCTAGTAGGTAGTGTGTTGGCTTATTAGACCAAAAGCCAGGGTTCAAATACCAGGCCAGACATCAAAACAAAATACAAAAGTATTTCTTCGGCGACTTCCTCTCAGCAGATTTGTGGCAAAAACTCTGAGTGTAAATAAAATTGCTATGAAAGTTTCTCAAAAATCTGTCGTTCGGAGTCGACTTTAAACTGTAGGTCCCGCCACTCATGTATAAAATTAACACACACAACATAAGTGGTGTGAGAAACTAGGTCGTAATCCTGACTGAAGGGTTGTAATGACCAATTATGTATGTCTATGTATGTACTCATGAAATTTTGATTATAAGTGAGTCAACTATATTGAAATTTAACTCTGTACTCTGATTCATTCGTACTCATTACAACTTTGATTTATATGTACTGGTTGCAATGAGTATGAGTACAACGTTGACATCAAACTCATACCATTTGAAATATGTTTGATTCATAAGCCAGCCTACTCATTTAGATTCATAACTTTAGAAAAATACTTATAATACTTATAAATGATTCGAGTGACTTAGTTGTTGTTGCATTTACAAAAAAAAAGAAAAAAACACATAAGCAGAAAAGCCAGATAAGCAAGCAGAACAAACACAACAACCTTCTAGTGAGTATTTTAGTGTTCGTATGCGATTCAAGCTTATCTTGTGTTGCGTGGATATGTTGAGGTATGGAGAGTCGAAGTCAACAACATCATACGTGTTTTATGAATATTGTTACGTTTTTACCTTTTAAAAACGTTTAAATATGAGTTCGTTAATTATTAATATTTAATATTTTAATATTTTAATATTTTCTCTTAAACTCTCTTTATTCTTTACACTACTTTTGAGTGCCACCGTATACAACTTAACGATACAACAATAATTTGCTTGTACACTATTCTATTTCACACTTCTGTCCGCGTTAACACGAACAACTTTTCGTTAGATCTTCTCTGCTTACAACCTGTTTGCAAGCAATACCACTTGTACGTTCAAACCGCAACGCGTCTTCATACAAGGCTGACTGAATTATAACTGACTGACTGCTGACCTTGTTACCCTTTTTATATACGCACGCGCGTACTCAGTATGATGAACGTTCTCGATGTGGAAGGTTCTCGCTCTCGCCTTCTCGAGAACTCTATTGTTAGTACATTATTGTTTGTGTACCTTGCTTACGTTGTCCATCCGTGTTTGTCACATACATGTTGTTGTTGGTACCAGGCGCAACCAGGTTCGTTGTACATACGTGTGTGCGCAGCTTTAGATAACCAACACATACATTGTATTCTTAGGTTTAGTGTATATTTAAACGATATTAGGTCTTTTCGATTTGCGTAACAATATGATGAGTACTTCAAACTTTGAATATGAGTAGAGGTTCCGTGATATTAAAATAAGTATGAGTACGTATAAGTATCAGAAATTATGACTATGATTCGATTCTACTCATCTTTTTGAATACTCATTGCTGATCTCTGGTTTATACCACAAAGTATATGTTATAGCAAATTTAAAAAACTTTTGTAACTGCCTTGTCAGAGATAATCAGGATATACTTTAATGAATTGATTACAAACCATGAAATAGTTGAATAAGATTCCAATTCTATTTTAAAGACCGTGGTTTAGCTTGCTTGAATGTTTTTCATATGACTAACATTTTACTTTCATTTCAAGTAAATTGATTTCCTGTGCCTTACAAGGCACAAGGGCTACTTCTGCAAACTCATATCAAAATTAATACAACCAGTTAATCAAATTGAAAGGCTTTCAGGCCAAAGCAGCTTTGATTGGAACAAATGTTTTCATTTCCTGTAGATTTTACTGTATTGGAGAACAAGTACATCAAAATGCTGCAAGCAGAACAGAAAGAGTAATGGATGGCAGTAGTAGGCAGAAGGCAGCAAAAAGTATTCTTGATGTGAAACTCTTCTTCTGTAGTTCTTCGTATCTGCATTTTTTTTTTTGTATTCTTTTGTATAAAATTTTCATATGGAGCATGTGAAAATAGATCTCATTATAGATAACAAGACACTGTGAACAAAATAGCAAACAGGCAACATCTTGTCAACATTAAGGATGTAAAACTTTTAATTTTGTTTATACCAACGTATGTACATACATATGTACGAAGAAAGAAAGAAAATTTTCAACATTTTTACATACTTTCTTCAGACTTTCTTAACGAAAGAATTGAAAAAACTGAAACGAAACGTAAGAAAGAATGTCAGAACAGCAGAAGACGAAGAAAAAAAATGGGGAAAACAACTGAACTGAACAGAATTGAAGTATAGTGAACTGAAAGTAGAAGATACATAAAGATGTTGAGTTTGTTTTTTTCTTGTTGTTGTTGTTGTTGTGTTCATCATGATCAACGCCATCCATCCATACATACATATATTGTTGTAGTCGTTTGGAATGATGGCTTGCACCACATTTGCTTTAATAAATAGAAAAAAACTCCTCGTTTTTAAATATTTAAACTAGGCAAACACAGTGTAAAGTATTCCTCATCTTGTTGTTGTTGTTGTTGTTGTAAGAAAAAAACTTTTTAATTTAAATAATTTTCCTCCTCCGCTCATTTTCCTTCCTTTTTTTTATTATTTTTTCTCTTGTTAATATCTGCTGTTGCTGTTGCTATTGCATTTGACCTCAATTTTTGTGGTCTTTTAATGCGAGAAATATGAGGGAAAATAAAGAAAAAAGAAACATCGTTGTTAATGCACATTCACACACACGCACACACTCGCATTTATTTAAAATTATTTTCTATTTGGCCGTGTTTTTATTTCTGTTGTTGCTGCTTCAAGTTTATCTCTCTCAATCATTGTTAAAAAACATTAATTTTCCGCTTATTGAACTGATAAGTGAAACTTTTTTCTTTCCCTCGAATAAACATAAAACTGTCTCTACGGTATATTTCATGCATGCAAAACGTTAAGCACAGTGTTCGGCTAAAGTATGAAAGAAATTAAAAAAACGGAAAGAAATTAAGTTTTTAGGTGGGGCAGCTGCGTTAGAAGATGTCCATCTAACTCCGTACTACAACTACATACGTGCATTGTGCATGTGTGCATTGTCCTATCAAAATATAAAAAAAAATTCAAAAATTCCGAGTGGGATAGTCTCACAACTATCGACATACACCTAAGCTATCAGTAGGCTTGTAGCACGCTTATCATTAAGTGCTGCCAACCAGAGATTAGCAATTAGTATTCAAAAACATGAGTAGAATCGAATTATACTCATAATTTCTGATACTAATAAGCATTCATTTTATTGTGATTTTCATTGGATGCAGTTTTTACGTGGTGGGTTCCAACCTCTACGCACAACCCAGATTTAACGTCCAGGGGATTGGACTTCGCTGCACGCATTAGTTAACATCTAGCGGGTGCTAAAATGCCATCCAGGGGGGGCCACGAGGAGACTGCGTTTCAAGTTGAATACAGCAAGACAAGAATAGTCCTGGTGGTCGTCACGTTGACCACAGGTAGAAACTTTACCTTGTGTGCATGCATTTCATCCCTCTTACTAAGAAATGGCAGTAAATGAGGTCAAAAGAAAGTATATGTTATCGACAATTAGAGACGTGCGGCGTATTGATTCTTAGATCACGGCCGATAACTATACTTTTGATACAGTCAAGGAATTTATTTATATTCGCTCCGCCGTTACCCACAAAAATGATATCAGTCTGGAGATCAATCGCAGGATCACTCTTGCCAACAGGTTCTACTATGGTCTCAATAGGCAATTGAGTAGAAGAGGACTCTCTAGTACGACAAAACTAACACTCTACAAGACGTTCATCCTACCCGTGCTTCTTTATGGCGCAGAGGTATGGACCCTATTAAGGACTGATGCAACAGCCTTGAGAGTATTTGATGCGGGGATCTGCGGAAGTCGGCGAAGAGAACAACCCTGTATCCGTTGGAAGGACCAAATCGAGAAAGCCCTATCATTGATTGGTGTGACCAACCGGCGTAGGCGCCAAGAAGCAGATGCGCTTGAAAGGATGTGTTGCGGCAGGCCGAAATCCGTTAATCGGATTGTTAATGGCCAATTAAGTAAGTAAGTATGTAAGTAGACGCATTCATACTTATTTTAATATCATGGAACCTCTACTCATTTTCAAGGTTTCAAGTACTCATCATATTCATACTTAACAACACGTATCACGTTATTGATTTCGACTCTTCATAACTCAACATATACGTGTATACGAAGCACAAAATAAGTATGATTCTCTTCCGACCACTAAAATACTCACTAAGAAGATGTGTGTTTGCTCTGTTTGCTGCTCTGTCTTTTTTCTTTTTTTATAAATACAACAACCTTGCAACCTGTTCGTACAAATCAACATTGTAGTGAGTACAAATTAATCAGAGGAGTTAAATTTTACAGTTGTTGACTCACTTATATTCAAAACTTACTTATTTTATGATTCATTGCTGACTTCTGTTTCCTATCTTCTAAATGCTGTCTCTAAAACAATTTCGTATCCAGAATAAATATTGCAACTGGTTATATATTCTGATCTCTTAGGTTAGGTTAGGTTAGAGGACGTGTACTTGGCAATTAAGACAAGTACAGTACCCGGAGGGCGAACTGACCCATTGTACAACGTCCTAGTTTCTCACACCACTTATGTTGTGTGTGTTAATTTTTATACATGAGTGGTGGGACCTACAGTTTAAAGTCGACTCTGAACGACAGATTTTTAAAAGACTTTTCATGGCAATTTTATTTTGCTCTCAGAGTTTTTGCCAGAAATCTGCTGAGAGGAAGTCGCCGAAGAATTACTTTTTGTATTTTGTCTTGATGTCTCGCCTGGGGCTCGAACCCTGGCTTAACGCCTAATAAGCCAACACACTACCTACTAGACGACTGCAATCTCTTCTGATCTCTTAGTAAAGGAAATAAAGACTGCTATAGTCAGCGTTTTTGTCCCTTTTTTGGGCAACATTTTGTGTCTCATTTTGATGCGACTATATGATCGTAATATGCCTATTGATCGTAAAAATGTTAAATTTGGTGCAGAGTTGGTGCATGGAAAGTCTCAAAAAAAAATGTTTCGTTCGAAATCGACTATAAACTGTAGGTCCCGCCACTCATGTATAAAATTAACATACACAACATAAGTGGTGTGAGAAACTGGGTCGTAATCCTGACTGAAGCGTTGTAATGACCAACTATGTGTGTATAATGTGTCATTGTGTATATTAAATGGCTAAAGTAACTGCTTTCTTGTATATTTAAGCAGATGATGACTCATATTTCGTTCTTCTTTCAAATCTAAAATGTTATATTTTTCTTTTTTATATGACATCAGTGAATTCCCCGAACTCAAAACTCATACTTAGAGAAAAGCCTTTTTTAATTTGGATCATTCTTTTCTTTGCAACTGTCCAACTAATTCCAATATTTATAGTTTTTCGTATTTATTTTTCTAATGCCCATTAATTTCTAACGTTTGGCTTTTTCTCGAACGTAATTATTTTATTTCCATTTATTTTAATGTCGATAATAAAAAATAATTTTTTTTAAATACTGAAAATATATTGTGTTTGCATTTATTTCATAATTTCGTATGAAGGTTTTTTCGAAGAAAAAATCCACGAAAACTCTCAACGTTACGTTACGTTATACTGTGTTACAGTCAATGCATTCGCATTCGTATTCGTAGTTTTTCTGTTGAAACCTATTCGCGCGTAAGCAATTAAAATCGTTGAATTGTGCAAATAATGTGTATGTGTGTGCAATACTTTACTTTTTACTCGGACTTCTTTTTTTCAATATTTTTTCCTTTTTTTCCATTTTTTTCTGTTTTTTTTTTTTTCTTTTTTTTTACGAGTATTTCAATACGATTTGAGTAGCAAAGCAGAAGTTTTTATATTCCAAAGTCTGAGAGAAGGCAGCTACAGCAACTACTACAGCAACTACTGCTGCTTATAGTGACCAAGCACATCAAACTTTAAATGTCACACAGAGGAATATTCAATATGAAGCAAATAGTGCAGAAACTCACTGGCAAACGAACAAAAAAAAAACTGTAAAGAACGCATAAAACAGGAATAAACGGTTGGTCTCTTTGCCGACCGACCATTGAAATTAACGTCAGCAACGCATTAAAAACAAAACTTTCAACTCCGGGAAAAATGCAAAAAAAAATGGAACAAAATCGTTGTGAATTGTAAAGGATTGCGGAAATAATTTCCTCTTCTTACACATGAGTTTTATTTGTTTCTTGTTTTCTTTTTGATTTTTTTTTCATTCAAACTCTGGCAAATTGCTAGTTTGACCAACCGCATATACCGACAGATACATTCATAAACTATTCTTTAACAAAAAAAATTTAAAAAAAAATTGAAAATAAAATACGTATTGTATGCAGAATACCAGGGAGAGAGGGCGAGCGCCTCGTATAAAAGGTTCAATAAAATGCATTTCAATAATGAGTTGGCATTTTAATTTCCTTTCAGTTTTTTCATTATTACTGTTGTTAAGCGTATTGTAATGCCTTACAATATTATTTAAATCCTCTTTAAATCCTCGTATCTTCTTTGGTTTAATTACACCACGTATCCAAAATTGTATAATACGCGCGAGATATTCTTTCTCTCGCTTACAATCAGAAATGCTTTTGAAGTGTAGAAATCTTTTCAAGTGTTTTCTTTTCTTTCCATTTCATTTCAGTATATTTTCTGTTAATTTTTTCTGCTGTTTTTGTTAAATGTTTGTTAAATTGTTTGTTCATATATGTATGTACATATGTATGTACTCCTTGAGCATGTGTCGAAAATTGTTTATTTAATGTTGCCTAATATTTAAATTGTTCTTCACTTGCACTCATATTTTTTTGTAGGATGGCTCTTTACATTTTTTTTTTACGTTTTTCAGTTATTTAACGAATCTCTACAATTGGTTACAGTTTCGTTTCGTTTCGTTTCATGCCTTTCTTTTTTTTCTATTTTAAGCCTTACTTACTAACAAAAAAAACAGAAAGAATTGTAAACTTAAGTGATATAAATGCTTACACTTCCAGCGTTTTGAATAAGGAAACATATCTTGAAAATATATTTTTTCTTAATCAAGCCTTTCCATCTCTTCTTTATTAATATCAAGAAGTTTCTTCTGTCAAATTACATCTTGTTTTCTTAGATATGACACTATAAAGGCTGTATAAATGGTACCCCATCAGAGGAGTTCAGATTAAATTCCGGGACCTTTTCTTCTTCGCTATTTTTTTATTTTATAGTGAAAAAGTGCCTTAGTACTGCAATCATACGATTTATTGCACTGCCATCAATCTTACAAATTTTCTTCAAGCCTATTGCCATGACAAGCTGTATTATTCTGCTTGATATCAACAAGAACAACATCCAGGGATTTCATCCTGGAATGTGTTCCGATAATTCGTAACATATTCAACGTGTTGTGCTTGGAACATCCTCGAATTTAAATCAGTGTACTCATAATCAACAAAGTCGCCGTAGTCTGGTAGGTAGTGTGTTGGCTTGTTAGACGTAAAGCCCGATCAGACATCAAAACGAAAATATGAAAAAAAATATTTTCTCGGTAAAAGCTCTGGGAGTGTATGAAATTGCTATGAAAAGCTTCACAAAAATCTATTGTTCGGACCGACTTCAAATTGTAGGTCTCACCACTCATATAAAAACTTAACACAAACTCAATATAAGTGGTGTGAGAAGGATTGTAATGAGCAATTATATACTCTGAGTCTACAGTGCTCAGTCAACGAACCGGTTTTCAATCCCAAATTGTTCCTGGATATCCTAATGCCCAATGACTCAGATCTCTTCTTATATCTTAAGCTTGTTTTTAGCAGAATCTTTGCCTCTATTTATCTTTCCTTCCTTCGAGTATACCTGTCTAAACATCAGCAGACAGAAGGGTACTGGCCCTAACAACTACATAGAAGTTCCCCTCCTCACACGTTCTTCTGCTTGTGCATTGTCTAGAATTTCCACATGACCTAGGACACATTTTCACCAGACAATCCAATACTATCTTTCATTTAATCTCATAAGATTCAAGTGCTTGAATGGCGGCCTGAATATCAAAAAGTAAAAAAAAAAATTCAGGGATACAACAAGATTCTGTTATAATTCCAACTGTACTAGTTATTTTTTAATTGTTCTGCGCCTTTAACTTACAATTCCACCCACTCTTATGGAGATGGCAATAATATTTGTCACTCAATTTCCTTTGATCTTTGAAATCCGTAAGTATGGGTCGCTTGCTTTTTATGAACAAAACGCCCAATATTATTTACTGTCTCAACATCCCACTATATATGTTATCTTCAGCTATGGGGACTTGTTGTAATGGGCATGTAACTTCAGTACATCGTTCTATGGAACCATTATGTTCTTCAAGTGCCCAAAGAAACATTCAAGTACCTTGATAGTCTGATATGTGATTTATACCACTTACATCCGACCAAAAATGGAATACAATTCTCTCTAAAGGGCGCGTGTTTTTTGAACGCCTACAGGAGAAATCGATTGTCCAGATGAATGACGGTAACTTATTCAACTCTATTGATTTCTTAGAAGATCGTCGCAATGGGACTTGAGTGTCATTGTACTATCGCTACTAGAATGGATTGTACTCTAGTAAAATAGAGCGACTTCTCCTCGCGGATCACTTATTTAATCGACTGATCAATGGAATGTAAAAAGCGTTACAAAATCGTTCTTCAGATGCATTATTCATACGTGAAACGTTTCTACTTTAGAAGTCTGATTGGCGTCCATGAACACAATTTTTCGATTTACAATACAATGCACTAAGCAGTAGGGGACATCTAACAAATGTTGGTTGCATAAAAATATGAAATGCTCATTAAGAAATTGTATTGTCATGTTATATTAGGAGCAGTGGTGAGGAATTTTTCTCATTGCTCCTGCTTTTACTTTTTTTTTCGCTTCCTACGACATTCGTTGTCGATGTTATACTCTCAGAGGTGGTGAGGGGTGAAAGTATTATGAAATATAAAAATTGTTCGTCTTGATCTGTACTCCATCTGTAGCCTCTAGTCTAACAAACCAACACATTACATACTAGACCACGCCTACTTCGACAAGGACAATTAAAGAGTGATATTTGTCCTTTGGTCCTGAGGTGTATATTGTTGTCTTATAAAGCTCACAACAATTTTAGGTATCTATCGACCATTTTCCAGCACTGCACAGTGTAGTGTAGTGATTGTCTAGTATGTTCCCTCTTTTCATTCATTCTCCAACACTACAAAGTGTTTCTTTATATCAATCCACTAAAAATCTTGTATACAATTTGTTGTTGAAAAAAGTTTCTTTCGTTTCGTTTATATTTTTTGGGTGCAGAAGTGCTGTCTTTTTTAATGGCACTTGACTTTACATTTATTATGAATAGTTACACTATTTTCAAGAGCCACTTGGTGGTGGTGGCTCTTTTCATTGTAAATCGTTGTCACTTGGAGATGTCAAAATATTTTGAATATCATTAAACAAGATTTAAAGAAAAAGAAGGGTAAGAGGAATAAGGTATTAAAAGATTAACCAAAAAAATTAAATAAATTGATGGAAATGATAAGAAGAAAAAAAAACAAGGCAATTTCATTAATCTTTTGTTTAATTTTTTTCCTGTTAAAAAATATAAAATTTTCAATAAAAATTGAAATTTAAAAAACGTTTGTCAATATCAACTCTCACATTGGCTTTGACCTGTAAACAATCAAGCAACCAACCAACCAATCGCTCTTGTTTAATCCTGTTAAAATATTTTATTTTTTTTACAATGGCGAACACAAAAAAAAGCAGAAAAAATACGCAGTAAAATTAAATAATTTCTGTGTAACATGATCGATCAATTAAAATACTCGATGGCATGCAAATAAAATACGAGAAATAAAAATTGAGAAAAAACCGCCAACTCATGCAAATATGCAGCGGGAAAAAATTTTACAAAACGAATGGAGAAGTAGAGGAGCAAAGGAATGAAAAAAAAAATCAGAAATTGTTGAAATAATTTCACAATGTTTACGAAAAGAATAACATCACAGCTTAAGCGATTAATAATAAATTCAAATAAATTAAATTAGCTGTGAAATGTAATTTAATTAAAACATTTACACAATTGTATGTGTGTGTGTTTGTGTGTATATAAAAATAAATTGCATACACAATGAAGATTTAATGCACATGACAACCCACCCACCCATCCACTCATCTACCCACAATGCAATACAGAAGAGGCTGGGCAGAGAAAATTAAAAAATTTTTTTCCTTTTTTTTTGGTTTTAATAGCAAACAAACCTCAAACCAACAAACAAACTTATTTTAAGTGCTGAACAACAACAACAACAACAATAACAAAATGAAACCAAGAGATAAACGAAATATATTAATAAAATAGTAGAAGAGAACATTATGAAAAATTTACAATTTTTAAATTGTTTTCTCGCTCTCTCTCTGCCTCTACCTATCTCTCACTTTTTGTTTTTTGATGTACTTTAAGCCTGTAACTATTTAACAAACAATTCACAACAATTCCAAAACAAATACACACATACACATATACATATATATGCAGTTATATGAAACTACTCATACAAGCAAACATCCTCATAAAAAGGATATTAAACCCAAAAACGAAAAAAATAAAACAAAACAAATTTGCTTTTAAACATATTGTTCAGCCAAAAATTATAATGTGAACAGAAAGTTTATATAAAAAGAGCGTTAACAACGAATTTAAGACACCTTGAAACATACATACATACGTGGAAGAGACAATATTTGACTGTGTACTAAGAATAGAATAATGTCACGATGGTAAGCAAACTCTAGGGTAGTTGTCAGTTGTCAAAAACGAAATAAATTGGCCGTGGTCTTGTAGGTAGTGTGTTGCCTTATTAGACGGGAGGCCTTAGTTCAACCCCCCACCGGCAGGCATAAAAACGAAAATATGAAAAAATATTTCTACGGCGACTTCCTCTCACAGCAGATTTCTGGCAAAAATAAATAAAATTATCATAAAAAGTTGCTCAAAAATCTGTCGCTCAGCTTCGAATTAAAACTCTGGGTCCCGCCACTCATGTATAAAATTAACACACACAACATAAGCGGTAGTAGTCGCCGTAGTCTAATGGTAGTGTGTTGGCTTATAAAACGAGAGGCCTCGGTTCAAATACCATGGCAGGCATCAAAACGAAATTATGAAAAAATTTCCTCGGCGACTTCCTCTCAGCAGATTTCTGGCAAAAACTCTATGAGTAAAATAAAATTGTCATCAACAATTTCTCAAGAAACTGCCGTTGGGAATCAACTTTAAACTGTAGGTCCCGTCACTCATTTGTAAAATTAACGCGCAACATCATTGGTGTTAGGTCGTAGATCGTAATCCTGACTAAAGAGTTGTAATGCCCAATTATGTATGTATGCATTAGATATATATATTGGTGTTATAGATGGCAACTGGCAATCAACACTTTATTATTTTACGTGTTTATATATTTATGGTCGCCAATTGTCAAAGTAAATGGAGTTCGATTGTCATTATAGCCCCATAGTGATTTTATGGAAATATTTTTTTTTTAATCTTGCTCAACTCTTTCAGGCTATTGAGTATATTTGATGCATATCCTATCGTTAATGCTACTCTTCCCAAACTGCTTAACGCTGTAACTCCACGATTTGAAGGTCACCAACCTGGCTGCATTACTATCACTCCTTTCTTCCACTCTTAAATAGGAATATGGCTCTGAGTATCGTTATTCATATCCCTCTGATAATCACTTATACTAAGCATTTGTACACAATGTATTCTGTAGTTCTATCAAACTTTATTCATTGTGCGGAAGAACACAGCTCAACAAAATCTTACTTAAAGCAATTAAAAAAGTTTTATATAGCAAAAGTGCAAACGCTCTTTCAATAGCCTTTCTATAACCTAGTCTAATGGAAACACCACGTTTGAATCAGTACTTTAATCATTGGCCCAATGCTATAACTGCTTGCTCTCATCCATTCTTTTAAGTCGGCTACAGCTCATTTCTCCCATTTATTTATTACTTACTAACTTCCGTTTCCTACTGCCTTGCCTTTTCTCTATCTCCTCTATTATTCTTTCTCCTTTAAGACGTAGCACAATGGGTCAACTTGATCTCCGGGTACTGCACTTGCCTCAATGCTAAGTACAAGTCCTCTAGCCTACACCTAACCCACTTACTTAATTGGTCATTACAGCTCTTCAATAAGGATTGCGACCTAGCTTCTCAAACTACTCATGTGCCTACAGTTTAAAGTCGACTCTGAATGAAAAATTTTTTAAAAACTTTTCATGGCAATTTACTCCCAGAGCTTTTGCTAGAAAACTGCTGAAATGAAGTCACTGAAAGAAATTTTTTCTTATTTCGTTTTGTTCAACATGTCTAGACTTCTACTTCTACGCATTATTTCTGTATAACGTATTTGATAGGGTTGGCATCGGTTTTTGCTTAGATATAACGCCCTTCGTGAAAACGTAGTGGGTTGTTGTATTGGATATACCAGTAACAAACCTGGCTCATTGTGCCTTTACACTTGCTCAAAATACGGCACTGCTTGAACTTCCTAAAATACTTAGTTTCTTCTATTCTTAGCTGCCAAATTTTTCAGCATTTTCTATTTCGTCTGAGCGCATTGTTTCAAACATCATATTCCCAATACATTTCCTTTTCATGTAAGTTGAAGCATAAGTACGTTCCTAACCTATATTTAATAGCATCAGTCATAGTCATGTTTTCATAATTCTAACGGCATATAACCGTACATCTTTCAAACACCCTTACATGTAATGTTCCAGAAGAGTAATCTAAAAAACGCTTTTGTAATAATTGGTTTTTTTAATCAACCCCTTCACATTCTAAGCTAGGCTCTACTGAGTGATAAGCTTCCCTATAATACTTCTCAATAAGAACGGAGCAATGTCTTCACGTTTGATATTTTTTTTTGGTTTAGTAAACCTCTGTTTATTATGTGGTACATCTATTTTTTTGTGTGGTATAGTTATTGTGTGGTACGTCTACCTTTTTAGGAAAAATTTCGAGGCTCCTTCTTTACCTCATCTATACTACGAGCTATTTGTGCTGTAGTAGTTAAAATGCTTAACGGCAAATTCAACTAATCCAGCTTATCTTACACTGGGTAACACAATGGGCCATATGGTCATTTGATTTTAAAAACAAGGATTAAGCTGGCTAAGCATTGAAGCCTCTGAGAGAAATAACATTAACAATTAACATCAAGGAAAGGTTAGGCAGCTCAGTTGGCAACCCAAGTATTCTGTAAATTGTAATATAGCATCGGTTAGCAGTTCAACTGGAATAATTTTAGTAGCAATAATCATAAGATAAAGAAGATACTTTGTCATGGCCTTAAAGGAAAAGGATTTTTAATAATAATAAGAGATTCAGGCATTAAAAATTAACTTTAAAAAAAAAATGAGTAACCAGTTCTAAAGCCTATTCAGACTTGAATTTTTCTTTAGTTTCATTGAAACGTACAGTTCATAGCAATTTATTTTAGATAAGTAACCAGAGGTCAGCTATGAATTGTTTTTTCGCTATTCATAAGCACTCATGAAATTTTGAATATAAGTGAGTCAACAATATTGAAATTTAACTAGGTACTCTGATTCATTCGTACTCACTACAACAATGATTTATAAGAACAGGTTGCAATGAGCATGCGTACAACGTTGACATCAAACTCATACCATTCGAAATATGTTTGATTCATAAACCTACATAACTTTAGGAAAATACTTATAATGCTTATAAATAATTTGAGGGACTCGAATCATTCATCAAAATTTATAGTCTTAATTGTTGTTGTATTTAAAAATTGTTGTTATATAAAAGACACATAAGCAGAAAAGCCAGAGCAGCAAGCAGGCAAACATACAACCTTCTAGTGAGTATTTTAGTGTTCCTACATATTTTGTTATTCTAGTAAGTGTTGAGTTATGGAGAGTCGAAATCAACAACAACATCATACGTGTTGTTAAGTATGAATATGATGAGTACTTCAAACTTTTAGTATGATTAGAGGTTCCATGATATTCAAATAAGTATGAATAAGTATACGTATCAGAAAATCTTTTTGAATACTCATTGCTGATCTCTGTTACATACCTTATTAAAAAAATGAAAATACCACTTGTAGGGATGCTGAACAAAAACAGATCAACTTTTTTTCTTGTGAAACCTTTAACAGTGAATACAAACAAAAATTTTCAAAGGCATTCCTTTGTTGTCAGCTGTAGTGGTGACGATGATGATGATGATGATGTCGATGTTACAGGATGTGCTGTGTGCTCTGTGCTTTAAGCCACATTCAAAAATTTGTTGTCAGTATGTTTACGTTCTGTTCTGCTATGTTGATGATGTTTTTCACGTCGTTTTTTTTGTCTCATTTTTTTGCTTTATGCAACATTGTGTCAAACATACAATATTAAAATTCCGCAAATAGATAAAATGCGTAACTTTTTATAAAAGCGTTTAAAATATTGCAATTCCGTGGTAAAAAATTGAGGTTATAATTTCATTTTTTTTCTGTAAAAAACCTGAATGCTTATAAACGCTATTTATTATTGAAATAATTTTATGGCGTTAATAAATTTTTAGACATTTAATTGGTATTAAAAAATACAAAATAAAATTAACAGATAATGGATAACAGATGTGGAAAACAAGGTAAATAATTGGGTGTGGGTGTACAGGCTATACTGGGCTCATATTAAAATTTATTCCACAGTGTTTAACTGAGGCACTGAATTTACGATTCATAAAAATTTTCGCTGGCTATCTCTAAGCAAAATCTGTGAAAGTTCTTTCAGTAAAACCACAGTTGTCTTCAAGGTAAAGGGTCCGCCAAATAACTTTTTTTTTTGAAAATGCTTAAAAAATACTGAATATTTTCTCAAATTTCTTATTTTTATTTGAAAGTACAATCCTTCCGGTTAATAATGGAAAATAATTTATTCAAATGGCTGCCTCAGCTGGCCATGCAGTAGCCTACACGATCGGTCCAATTTTTAAGCACATTATCGATTGTGTGCAACTGTATATCACCAATGGCTTTACGAATATTGTCCTTTAAAGCGTCAATTGTCTCTGGCTTGTCGGCGTAACACTTATCTTTGACGGCACCCCACAAATAATAGTCCAACGGTGTCAAATCGCAGCTCCGAGGTGGCCAAACGACATCACCTCTGCGGTTGATAATGCGATCTTCAAAAACACAGCGCAAAACATTGAGTGTAGCTTCGGCTGTGTGGCACGTAGCGCCGTCCTGTTGAAACCAAATGTTGCCAATATCCTCCTCTTCAATTTGTTTGTGGACAAAAATTCGTTCAACACGGCCCGAAAACGAACGCCATTGACCGTAACGGCCACTCCTTGTTCATTTTCGAAGAAAAATTGCCCAATTATGCCTCTGGACCAAAATCCGCGCCAAACAGTGACTCGGTTTTGGTGCGTCAGCTTTTCAATGCATGCGTGCGGGTTTTCTGTGTCCCAAATGCGACAATTTTGCTTGTTTACATACCCGCCAAGATCAAAACGAGCTTCATCTGAAAAGATGATTTTTTTTGCCAAAATCGGCATCTTTTGTAAGTCGATCGCAGGCCCACTTAGCGAAGCGAAACCGCATTGGATGGTCAATTGGGTGCAACTTCTGAACCAATTGGACCTTGTATGGCGCCATACCCAAGGTCTTTATGCAAAATTCGTCTCAATGATGTCTCCGAAATGTTCAATTGTTGGGAACGACTGTGAATTGATGTTGATGGCGCTTCACGCACACTTTCTGCCACAGCAGCAATATTCTCGAGTGTACGCACTGTTTTTGGGTTTTCACGCTTTGATTTATCGATAAGGATGCCAGTTTCTTTCACTTTTTTCACAGGATAACGAACATACGGAGCTGTTGGTGCTTCTCTTCTACCAAAATCCGTACGCAATTTACGCACACATTCTGCAACATTACCATGATTTTCAAAGTAATGTCACAATATTTCCCAGCATTGTTCAAGCGTATACACAACGATATTCGTTCAGCGGAAGGATAAAACTAATTATCTGACAAATCAGACATGAGCTAAGTGTTACCATTCACGAAATAAGCACTAGTTGAAAAAAAAAACGTTAGATGACGGACCCGATGTTATGTACCAGAAACCCGATATTATAGCACACTTTTTAGATGAATGAATTCCCCTTTATGGGACATATTTAAACGATTAAAAATTTTATTAATTCCAAGGAAATAATGTCATAATAATCGTACATTGATATAAAAATTTAAATATTATTAAATAGTAATCATCAAAAACAGTTAAATAGTGTTCATATACAAAAATTAATTAGAAATCTAACCAGTGTTGTTGTATTAATGCGGAAAACTTACTCATTATTCTACTGTTTTTATTTCTTTTTAAAAAGCTTAATTAAATATATTCAATGAATTTAAATTTTAGAATCCTCTTGTTTTTTTCATTAGATTTTCTGCCATTATTTATACACCCACCACACCAACAAAGATTGCGAAGTGTTTATGGTGTGGGTAGATTAAAATTTTTATCACATTTGTACGTTTAATTCATTTGCAAGTATTTGGCTTTGAAAGAATATTAGTGGAGTTCATAATTGGGCTGTAAAATATCTGTTTTCTTTGACTTCAAGCTTTTAAATTTACCATGAGAATCAGAAACTTGAAATGAAGGCCTATTTTTGATAATAAAAATATAACATGTTCCATAAGTTTTCTTCTTATTTAAGACTACTTTCACTGAAAACATCTAAACGTTATTGGATACAAGGCTTAGAAGTAATTTCGTTGACTATTACTCGGAAGTCGCCGTAGTCTAGTCGGTAGTGTGCTGGCTTATTAGGCGTAAAGCCGGGGTTCGAGCCTCAGGCCAGACATTAAAACAAAATACAAAAACTATTTCTTCGGCGACTTTCTCTCAGCAAATTTCTGGCAAAAACCCTGGAATTAAATAAATTTGGCATGAAAAGTTTCTCAAAAATCTGTCGTTCGGAGTCGACTTTAAACAGTAGGTCATAATCCTGACTGAAGGGTTGTAATGACCAATTTGTATGTACGTATTAATCGGCAACATACGATTTTCCCTCCAAAGATCCTGTTCCCTTATTGCGATCCAGAATTGAAGTGAAACTGTTTCTAGTGATAGCGTTTATTATTGACACTCGAAAGGGACTAGGTCTGAACTACATATTTATGGAGCCTCTATCAAGAACTTCCGAACTTTGACGGTTAATGACAGCAATCTGTAAAGTCAGTCTTATTAGACGAGAGACCAGGTGCCCAAACTCAGAGAACAGAGTACAGCTGCATTGCTTATCACTTCGGCGCATCGTACAGTATCCGCGCCAGTCGTACTAGTGATTACCCGTGGATCTGCAGGCTGCGGAGACGGCTAAACAGCTGAACCGATTTTCTTGAAATTTTCAAAGTATCTTCCTGTATGTCTGGAAGGAGTTATAGGCTACTTTTTATTTTAAAATTTCAAGTAGGCGGGGTGCCACGCCCACATACCCAATAAGTATTTAATTTCGCATATCTCATAAACTGCAACAGCTATACTCCTAAAATTTTGTATGGACGATTTTGACGTATATATGAACAAAATGGGCGGATTGGCTATAGTGGGCGTGTCACCTCTCATAGTCTATATATATAAAAGTGAATGTTTGTTTGTATGTACCTTATAGAATCGCAAACTATGCATTTTATCATAACTTGAGATCTTTAGCAAAGTTGTTGCGCATGAGCCGGGAAAGGTTTCTAAGTTGGTATGACCACATGCCTACAGGTGGCGCCACTCAAAATCAATTAAATCGTAAACTGTGCATTTGATCATGTTATGATCTTTAGCAAAATTGTTGCTCATGAGCCGACGAAGGTTTCTAAGTTGGTATGACGAATTTCCGGCAGGTGACGCCACTGAAAATTACTTAAAATCAATTAAATCGTAAACTGTGCATACTTTAACAAAGTTGTTGAGCATGAGTCGACGGAGGTTGGTGCGATTAATTTACGATGGATGGCGTCACTGAAAATTATTCAAAACGAATGACAAGCAATTGGTCGACCTACACCTCAAGCACGGAAGAAAAAAGCATTACGAGCCTCAGAATCAGACGAGCATTGAGAGTGGAAAATCTTCGACTATATGCCGCTGAGGCTCGTTCTTTACAATAACTTGAACAACAAGAAGTGAGATTAAAAACTGATCGAATGCGTACTACTCAGGCCCAGTTCATCTGAATCATCAGGACGGGAACGTGAACAAAATCAATAAAATGATTCAAAATTAATTGGACATTGGTGTAATGTCTTTCCTTCAAATTTATTTTAGTTGGTGGCGCAACAACAGGCGCAGAGTACAGCTAGTGTATGTATATAATAGGCTATGTAGTATGAGATACGCATTTAATTTTATATAACCGATTAGCCTATCGATTCCCATGAATTTTTTGATATTATAAAATCGATAAAAACCCAACGATATGGCAATAAAATGAGTGTGTAGTTTTTTGAGCCGATGACTCTGAAGCAAGCTGGTACAATAAGAAGATCTGACGAGATTTATGTGTTAGGGAAGTCATGTTAGCTGTTTGATATCGATGTCCTTTTTTATTTACCTTACTTATGAACCTCCTTAATATATCCTATGAAATAATTCACTATTATACATACGCAAATTTCAGTAACATACGTTTAATGCTGCAATGTAGTGCGTGTGATTTTGTTTTTTTCGCTTTTTTTGTTGAATGTCCCGACTTAATGAAATTACCATAAATTTTGCCATAAATGCACAACCAATGTCCCCACATGTTCCCTCATCATCCAGTAAATCTTACTGTCGTATTATTTCAACTCATATCTACCGTGCTACAGAGAGTAACAGCCGTTACATCGGTTCATTCAGATGCACACACACACACACACATCTGGACTCGTTTATATTCAACCAGCCAGTCATTCAGTCATCAGGCTGATAAAGGCAACAGCAGCAGCTAGGCAGCCAGGCAGCCAGTCAGGCATTCATTTGGTTCCCCATATTTTTTTTCTGCATGTGCGTGTGCGAATATTTAATTAAAAAACACCACAAATTTTATTTTTACGTGCGAATTAAAACAAAACAAATGCCATTTTTTTCTTCTTCAACGTTTTTAATTTTTATTTTATTCCTGTTGGTTTGTCACCAAAAAAAAAAGAAATGAACAGGAGAGTGAAGGCAGTATAAAAATATATTTGTATTGCAAATTAAAAAAATATTAATAAAATGTGAGGGAGATACCATACACTCATGGTACACACACACACAATAAAAGAAATAAAAAAAGTTACTTGACATTGCAACTGCCGCTGCAGCAGTGGCAAGCAGCTTTAGTCGTAATAACAATGGTTGCTACAGCAAAAAACAATTAAAAGCCAACAACATCAGTTACGCGTGACGCTGCAAAACTATACGAGTATACCATACACTATACATACGTACATACACACATATACAGGAGTTTTTATGTTGCAATATTACAATATATGTTCGCATTGCATTGTTTCATTTGCTGTTTTTGCTGTTGCATTTATTTTGGGTAGATGCAACCAAGTGTGCAGCAATGTTTTTTTTTTTCTTGTATTCGTATGCCTGCTACTGGCATAGGCTGGCTGGCTGGCTTGGCTGGCTGGCTAGCATTGCCGCTTAGTAGCAACATGTTCATATAATTTGATGACTATGTGGGCAACTCACGCAACAATACACCCCGTGTATATCGCACCTGCAGGGGTCTATTTGGTAGCAGTGTTACTACGGTATGTAGTAAACGTTACCTGTCAAGGGTAACACTTAACAGTGACAAACCCTGGAAACAATGGACTTTGTGGCACTGCCAGTAAGGCAACAATAATTATAAAATAATTTCTGTTATTTTTTTGTGCAACTATCCGTGGTAGAAACCGATTTTGAAATACCATTCTCTACACGATTTTTATATTCGTAATGAAAATTTTTATTTTCAGTTTCTTTTTTTTTAGTTGAAATTACCAAGAATAGAGAAGTAAAAATTTAAAATTAGAAGAAATGATTACTTGATGTAGGGTACCAAACGTTCCATTATAATAAAAGACAATATGGCATTCATTTTAATCTACTTTTAAATATTATACGGTTGGAATGTGTAAATGAGTCATATTATTTAATTGTAATACTTTTATTTGAATTTTATTTCCTTTGCAATTATGCTTGAACCCCCTTTAATGATTGGCTTACAGTACATTGTTGCTACATTTGAAGACGCAATCGTTTTATTGATTGTAATACCAGCTAAATTTAAGAGACCAGGGTCAACATAATCCAACATCAAGTTTTTTTTTTTATTAGAAATAAGACAATAATGCATAACAGAAATCAATCCCAAGGTAACGTAGGCGAGCGACTTATAATTGGAAATTGGATCAGATTATAGTAAGAAGCTGAAATAAAAATCCAACCGCATATTACATTTTCAAATCGTATAACCATGTCTGAGTTTAAGCTAATCTTGTTTCTAAGCTACAGAATTCATAAATACATACAGTGGCGGCCATGAGGTTAGCACACTTGCTACTGCCTATCTTAGAAAGACATGTTACACGTATATAAATATGAAAAAAAATATAGAAATACAGGAAATATTTGCTTTTGAAGATAGGCAGTAGCAAGTGCGCTAACCTCATGGCCGCCACTTTACATATATAACTGGTCATTACAACCCTTCAGTCAGGATTACAACCTAACTTCTCACACCACTTATGTTGTGTGTGTTAATTTTATACATGAGTAGCGGGATCTACAGTTTCAAGTCTACCTCGAACGACAGATTTTTGAGAAAATTTGCATGGAAATTTTATTTATTCTCAGAGTTTTTGCTAGGATACTGATGAGAGGAAGAAATATTTCTCATTTTTCGTTTTGTTGGAGATGTCTGAACTGGGGTTTGAATTTTGGCCTCACGTCTAATAAACCAACATACTACGTACTAGGCTACAGTGACTTCACGAGGAATAAAATTAAAGTCCAACAGCAAATCATTTTTTTAAATCGAAGGGACCGCGTTTGATTGCAAATAAATCTTGTTTCTAAGCTACAGAATTCATACTTAAAATAATTTTAAAAATTTAAGGTTGAATTCCTTACTAAAACACATATCGATTATTTTTATTTCATTGAGGGGTAAAGAGCCGCAACAAGATTATTCTAATAGACTCGATCTTCTGAGCTTTAATTTTCCGACATTGTTGATCAAGCTCTCTAATATAAAGATTGCTGCAATAGCAAGATTTATTTTGGACTCGGGACAGTTTTCTTTAGAGAATGGGTGACGCCCGAGTAGAATTAATTGTGGTAACACAATGAGCCTAAATGCTGGCCTAAATGGGACTTTTTCCTTCGAGGGAGTCTCAATAGGCAATTATGGTCTGCTATGGTCTCAATAGGCAATTGAGTACGACAAAACTAATACTCTACAAGACGCTCATCCTACCCGTGCTTCTTTATGGCGCAGAGGCATGGACCTTACTAAGCACTGAAGCAGCAGCCTTGAGAGTATTCGATAGAAAAGTCCTACGTAAGATCTTCGGTGCAGTGCGAGTTGGCGATGATTTCCGCATCCGATCCAACAGTGAGTTGTATGAACTCATCAACTAATATCCAGCGGCTGCGTTAACTCGGCCATGTCGTTCGAATGGAGGAGGATGCTTCGGCGAGACGGGTGTTGGATGCGGGAACCTGAGGAAGTCGGCGAAGAGCATGACCTTGTATCCGTTGGAAGGACCAAATCGAGGAAGCCCTGTAAGCGATTGGCGTGACCAACTGGCGTAGGCACATAAGAAGCAGAGACGCCTGGAAGGATGTGTTGCGGCAGGCCGAAATCCGTTAATCGGGTTGTTAATGGCCAATTAAGAAAAAAAGAAGAAAGCAACCTCCAATTCACAGACTGTTTGACGATCAGTCTTAAGCAGGGGTTGTTCCCTTTTTTTGGCGTGACACTATTGCTGATCTGCTTCCCTGCTTTACAATGCTAATATTCACTTTTCATCTCTTATCTATACTCTATGCCAGTGTTTCTTGTATCGGAAATTCCTATACAGCACACTGATAATCTAATTGAACCCCATATGTGCCTTGGGTATCAGAATTCAGTTTTAGATAATCAATCGATGAAGCCTCTTGGCTCACAATTTTGAACTAATTAGCAAATATTCTCACCCGATACAAATAATACAATAACCTCAACACATTACATATCTACAAATCGAAGTGTATTTTTTGGATTCATATTAGCTCCGTAGATTGTGAAGCGCTTTCATACTGAAGTCGCAATGCTTGTCATAAAAGTTCGGAACTTATGTTGTGTGTGTTAATTTGTATACATGAGTGGCGGGACCCACAGTTTAAAGTCGACTCCGAACGACAGATTTTTTAGAAACTTTTTCATGGCAATTTTATTTACTCTCTCAGATTTTCCTGCTAGACGCCTGCTCGGAGAAAGTCGCAGAAGAAATATTTTTTATTTATTTTGTTTTGAACCTGACCTGGGTTTTGAACCAAGGCCTCATGTCTAATAAGCCAACACATTACCTACTAGACTACGGCGACTATAGAAAAGCCATTGCAGAAATTTAAACGATACATAATGCCATCAGTAGGACGTACAAACGAACGTTGCTTTATTTAAATTTAAACAAAGGAGGTTAATGAAAGGCCCAAAAGAAAGTGTCGTATCTTTACCAGGTTGCTTTCTGTTTCGCAAAATTAAAATTGTAGCCCCCCTTCAAAATATGATTGAATTTTTATTGCAAATAAAAATATGAATAAATAATTCAAATCACTTTGATTTCGATGATGTAAAGTAGCACAATAACACTTAAATTTATTTGCTCTGATTCTCTCCCTCTGAAAATCTGTTTGAAATAATATGCCACAGATTTACTAATTAATTTCTTACCTTTTTTTACTTTATTTTTTTTTTCAAAGGCACCTGAGTATAATATTTTAATCACTTCAATGTAAAATCTCCACTGTATAGTAAAAAATTTGAAATTTTTTTTTAATTTGTCACAGGCCTCAAAAGTATTCGAGTGTTTTCGTTCCAAGTTTTTTTTTTCATGCCTTTATTGCATGGTAAATATGGTGACCCCCCTTGCGAATAAGTTAAAAAGCTGACCTGATTTGTGAAATGCTCTACTTTATGCAACAGGACCAGGACTCTTTCTTTTGTAATTTTATTTGCATGTTTTTTACTTTTCATCAACTTGAACGCAAACGTTTCTTAAGAATTCATGTGGTTTTTATTTAAAAAAAAATTTTTTTCTTTCTTTTTTCGAAAATATTTTCTTCGTTTAACAAATATTTCGCATTTCATGTTCAAAGATGCTGTGTGCAGCAATGAAATGAAAACAAAAAAAAAAGAAGGAAAAAATGGAAGGAAAAGAAAATGAAATTAAATTAAATAAAACAGCAGCCCAAATGCAAAATGTCGAGCAGCAGCAGTAGTAGCAGTTGCTGCAGTGGTAGCAGCAGCAGTGGCAACATAAGTAAGTAACGTGTATCATTAAAAACGTATTTAAATTTTTGTGCACTCAACTTTGTGCCCCCACCAATAATGTGGTGACATGATGCTGAAAATGAAATTAATTATAAAATAAAACAAATGATGGCCTCGTCGCAAAGCTCCTGCGGTCACATGGCCCGCTTATTATTGGCAAAATCACGCATACGTTGCGTGTGAAAATTTTAACAGGAAAAAAAGGAAAGAAACAAAGAATTAAAACAACATCAGCAACAACAACATCCATACAAAAACTATGTACATATAACGTATCTATATAAAGGACTTATTGAAGACACATTAAAATTTTGCTTCAAATGCTGAAAGTTTCGACTTGCGGCTAGAGCCGCAAGATGCAGAAGGAGTCTGATTTTATTTAAACGAACATTGAAATTGAAATTTAAAACAAGACTGAGTGAATGTCCGGAAAATGTATGGCACTGAATATACAAGCAAAAGGATAATGTTTATATGATTGAAAAGTACTTACCAGAGATGGTTGGGTAGGAAATTAATTTAAGAATACTTTTTGTGGGTACACAAGTCGTAACAATTTGTTCCACATCGGTTTTAATTCAGATCAAATGGACTTAATTTTGTCAACTTCGAATTCTTATAATGTTTTGCAGTAGGTAGTGCGTTGAGTTATTAAACAGTTTAAACCCCAGGTCAGACATCTCCAACAAAACGAAATATAAAAAATATTTCTCCGCCGGCTTCCTATCAGCGATCTTCTGACAAGAACTCATAGAGTAAATAAAATTGCAATGAAAAGCTTTTCAAAAATCTGTCATTTGGAATCAAACAATGTAAGTGGTGTGAGAAGCTAGGTCGTAATCCTGACTGAAGGTTTTTAATGACCAACTATGTACGTATGTATGTGGCTTGGCACTCCTGTTAGAAATTATGCTTGAACAGAATAGTTTTAATATTCTTCGCAAGTAGCGAGTAAAAAATCCCTTGGGCACCTCTTTATCAATCACAGACTTAGTACATCGTGGAACCAGATCAGTTCCTTCCCGTTCACCCACTGAATATGCTGGTATTAGTTTGCAGCTCATATGTACTAGCAATAGTTGTTGGCAATCAAGTGCTTCAACGACTTTTCTTCTTCACATCAGAATCCATAGTTACTATGGTCGTATATGCCCATTCAGGTGCTTATTTCATTCATAGTGACCCATAAACATCCTCAAGATTTTTTACATATTCAGAGTAGAGTACGCTTTCTTAAAGTTGAGGCCTCGATATATTAAGTTATGTAGGCTGTTCATTATTATAGAGTTTAAGTAATTTCACGTATTGAAGTTTCTGTCATTTCTTCAGGAATTTTGTCAGTGTGAACAAAAAATAATTTCCAAAGGAGTCGAGAGTTTTAGACCCGCCTGTACGTTATGGTTTTTAAAAACCCTCTGGAGATATGTGGTTAGAAAATTCGTCTTTAAGAGAAATAAATCTTTCAAAAATGAAATCCGCACGATCTACAACCGTAAGCCAGTCTGGAGGCGCTGCTGGACATAACGCTCTTCGATATTTACACTAAAAACTAGTAATAAAGTTGCTCTGGGTTGTCTGGCTGTGTAGGCTTCTACTTTAACAATTTGATTACCCTTCTCTTTTAATAGTTGTCTAGTAGGTAGTGTGTTGGCTTATTAGAGGTGAGGCCACGGCTTTAATCACGGACCAGACAGCTCCAACAAAACGAAATGTGAAAAAAATTTCTCCGGCTACTTCCTCTCAGCAGATTTATGACAAAAACTCTGAAAGTAAATAAAATTGCCATGAAAAGTTTCACAAAAATCTGTCGGTCGGAGTCGACTTTAAATTGTAGGTTCTACTTCATACTTATGATTACAAATAACACGCAACATCAGTGATGTTAGAAGGTGGATTGTAATCCTGACTGAAGGGTTGTAATGACCAATTAAGTATGTTCGTATCTATTTGATAATATGTGAGAACAAACTACTCGAAGTTCGTCACAAGTAAAGGTTCTGCAGTCTTTAACCATAAACTTCGGATATCCAATCGATAGACAGGGATTAACGAAAACTTTCAGTTTATTTTGCATGTCTTTGGTCGCAAACCAAGGTTCGCATACATAGAGAACGTTGGAGCTGTGCGTACGCAGCAATTGATTTGCGTGTTCTACCGTTCAATGTTATTATTTGCCACTTTAATTTCTAAACGTCCCATGAATGAAAAAAAGAAAGTACTTTGGAACAAACTGTATACTACACATGAATGTTCTGAAGGGAAAATAACTGAATGAAGTGGAAGAAGACATACATCCCTGAAAAACAGGGATCTTGGTATGTTCTTTATGACATTTGACGATGCATTGTGAAAGCTCGTATAGTATTGTTTCATGAAATCTCAATTTATTTGCACTTCAAACGATTCTGATGTTCACATTTAATGTCTTTTTAGTGAAGGGGTAAAGAAGGGGCGTGACAGGTGGTGTTGTAACCAAATTTTTAATTCCACATCTCAGACATCACATCTCGGCGAAATATTAGAAATAAATCAGTAATGAACTCACACTAGCATACATTTTTTACAGAGGAAACTGTTTGTAATCGACAACAAATGGTAACTCTGTCATTTTAGAACATTTTCACAGAGGAAACTGTATGTACACAACGAGAAATGGTAACTCCGTCATTATAGAACTTGCTGCAGTAAACCAATCACTTGCTTAGCTGTTTAATTAGGCAAACTCAAGGAAAACGAAGAAAATATTAAAGCGTGCAGCCGACTGTCGCATAAAATGCTCTTCCAAGGATTGTTAATTTGTTGTTTACCCGTTTCATTTGACGCTATTCCCCAAATTACAAGGGGAGTTCTTTTAAAGCATTTACTTCGAATTCTGCTTCTCTTACTTCTTCGTTTTTATGATGCTATGCTGTATATTGATTCACAACAATTTGAAAAATAGCTTGTTTATGTTTAATGTTCACAAGAACTGCCTGTTTTAGTTTGGCTTTTAAATGGGGGGCCTATTTACTATGGTTATAAGGTGAGACAACAAAATTCTTGTTGTCTGCTTTCAGCTACATTGAAATGTTGCTTCTGTTATGATCGTAATCATGATCATTTTGCGATAAGGCTTTATGCAACATTGTTGCATACAATGTGTAACGCAGTAGATCATTTTTTTTTTGTTTTGACATGATTTCCTTTAGGCTTTTAGGCCTTGTCACAAGCTGATTGACATGCTTGTAACGCACTTACCTTACCCAACACTGTTACAAAAAAAAAATGCTTATATGCCCGGTCTAAAGCTCAACATGTTGAAGTCAAAGTTGTCATTTAATTGCACTCTTGCTGTGGGCAGACATATAAAGCAAGTGATGCTAGTGAAAGGCTGTATAAATAAAGCAAGAAAAAAGAAAGAAAAGAGAACGAAAACAGAATGAATGAAAGTGGAGCAGTAAGAAAAAGTTCGTTATTTTTCCGTTATAATGATTCCCGCAGTGCAATTAAGTAACGAATAATACAACGCTTATAACAACGCAAACAACAACAACACGGCCATTATGGCAATAAAGGACATCGTGTGTCCTTTTCCTGTTAACGATTTTCATACTGTTACTGCTACCACCACTACCAACATAAAACTGGCTTGCTGTGTGGTTCGTTTTCTTGTTCTTTTCTCGAGTTGCAGCGGATATGCATATAGTTTTCGTGTATGTAAGTGTGTGTATGTGTGTGTATATGGGGATGTGTAACTATTTCGTATTTCTGTCGTAATAAATGTCATTTAAAATTAATAACTTTCATATTAAAATGTAAAAATAACAAACTCTTAACAAAAAAGGGCAAGAAAAAACAGGCAAAAGAGATTGAAAATGAGGAAAAATGTTAAAACGAACGAATAAAAAAACTGCAAAATAATAACAATAATTAAACTCACACTTGCAAAACCAGAGTATAACAACAACAACAACAACAACATCCCAGCTCTGCAGCGCGTTTCATCATATTTTTCTGGCTCATATCCTGGCTGTGCTGTGTACGTTATTGGTTAGCCCAGCATGTTTTTTATGCAAATTGGGACCTTGGCCTCAACCATGCAGCACACAAAAGTATGAAAAAGGCTTGCAAAAATGCATAAAAAAAAGGAAAAAGAAAATAAAAAACAGCCAAGAGCACATTACAAAAATGTTGCATAAAAATTAAAAAGAACATCTCTGACACACACAGAGCGAAAAAAACGTATACAAAAGCGTATGGACAGACAAAACTTTTACACTTTGCTGTGGGCTTACGCATAAATATTTAACAAAAAAACAAAAGCAACAAAAAAATACATAAGAAATGTATATAAAAAATGGAATATTAAATATGAGAGCGAGCACAAGAAGAATATCAAACCGAAACACACACACAGAAGAAGGTAGGCAGTGAAATTTAAAATTTGCGTTTTTCCTTGCGCCTCTTCATTGCACTCTTTGTTTTAAACCCTTTTTCAAGTTAAATGTACCGCTAAAAGGCATTATTAAATATGTATTCGGCGCAAAATGTATGTCATTTATAAAACAGGCGGAAAGTTTGTTGCTACAGTGATACTCCAGTTTTTTCTTGTTTTTGAGGGTCATCTTAAAGCTGCTTTTTAAAGTTGAGACAATAGCTGAGGCTAAGAATTTTTTGAAATACAAAAATAAAGTCATTTGAATTCTTTAATTGGTTCTTTATAAACAGAATATGAAAAACCCTTTAGAATGATTGTCTACAAATCATTTCGAAAGTGTGAATTACATTGCTGTGTCTAAAAACAGCTCTTAAACGATATAAAGGATGGCATTGTCCGCAAATGAGTTTACAATTTGAAGTCGCCGTAGTCTAGTAGGTAGTGTGTTGGCGTATTTGACGTAAAGCCAGGGTTCGAGCCCCAGGCCAGACATCAAAACAAAATACAAAAAGTATTTCTTCGGCGACTTCCTCTCAGCAGATTTCTGGCAAAAACTCTGTGAAGTAAATAAAATTGCCATGAAAAGTTTCTCAAAAAACTGTCGTTCGAAGTCGACTTTAAACTGTAGGTCCCACCACTCATATATAAAACTCTACCAACTAGGCAATGGCGACTTACACTTACTTTATTCCGATACCGACAGTAATTTCTCACATGAGTTCAAATGAACCTCAGACACTACTTCTTAATTGTTAGCAAATTTTTTATAATCAAGTTCGAAATTTAATTCAGTGGCTTTGTGAAGTCGCCATAGCCTAGTAGGTAGTCTGTTGGCTTATTTGCCATTAAGCTGTAGTTCAAACCCGAGCCCAGACATCTTGAACAAAACGAAAAATAAAATTGCCTTGAAAAAGTTTCTCAAAAATCTGTCGTTCAGAGTCGACTTTCAACTGTAGGTCCCGCCACTCATGGATAAAATTAACACACAACATGGGTGGGTTAGGTTATAATCCTGGCTAAAGGGTTGTAATGGCAAATTAAGTAAGTAAGGTTCTGGCCATCAGAGTGGTATTTGAAACTGATGCGTTGAATTAATAAAAGGAAATTTTTTCACTTCTATTATTTAAACTTTGCTGTAGATAAGGGTATCATTCGCTTTTAAAATTTTTCTTTTTCATATGATGTGTGAGTGTGTTATATTAAGAACTCTGTATAAAAATCCTTGTATTATAAAATAAAATCATACTCTTTAGTTTTAATAAAAAAAGCAAATATTTGTAGGAAAAAAGAACAATTAACGAGAAAATAAACTTTTTAAATATACAAGCAAGTGAGTAGTTTTTTTAATTTTTTCCTAGTTTTGCACCATTAACAGGCGCGTTCAGCTGTAGCTCATACAGATGAACAAACACACTTGAGAAGTGTTCACATGTAAAAACTATCACTTCAACTATCTTAACTCTCGCTTTTCGTGGAAAATTCATTATTTCAGTTGTTTGTTCTGTTTCTGTTTCAATTTCATAAAAAAAACATTTTTTTTCTCATACATTTTCATTTTTCGTTCATACAATTCATTAAACGTTACACACACTACATCTAATGGCTGAAATTAAATGAAGAAAAAAAACAATTTTTTTAAACATTTAAGTGTTATGCACACACACATGCAGTTATACACACGTTATATGTACACTTAAACGTTTTCAAATGTTGCACTCAACTAAAGGCAATGCAAGGCGCAAAACACATCAAACCAACGAACAAAAAAGAAGAAAAAAAGTGGAGGAAAACAATATAAAATCTTGACTAATCTGTTGCACGGTAAGTGCTCTTAAAATGATGCCGCTGTAAATTACGCTGCCGCTGCATATGCTGCTTGTGTTGCTGCTGTTGGATTTGTAGAGCAAAACAAATACAAAATCATACTCATTGTCGCCAGCGAATGTCAAATTTGACAGTTTTGAAGTATTTTTGTGTAATTGTGAGTAAGTAAGTGAGTGACTGAGTGTGTTTGGATTTAAAAATTTATTTCATTATCGCTGCCAAATACTTGATGGATACTCTACTCTATTTGCTTGTCTTCTAGGAAAGCGCCGGTAATTTAAAACTCTTTGAAAGATTTAATGGAAATACATTTTGAGAGTTTTAGGAAGTTGATATTTCATCGTCTTGCAGTTGTTGTTGTTGTTTCGACTGTTTTCGATTTAATAGCATTTGCTTCCAAGAGAAATTACCAATTAAAACACCAGCCTAAAAATATATTTTTTGCAACAGCCGTATACTCTTCTCCATTCTGAAGCAAATGAATTGGAAAAACCCAACAAAATTTAAAATTGAAATTCTAGTCTATTTTTACATTTTACATGACATTATCATGCAACATCATATTGATGTTGTTGCCAGTTTTTGCAGGCAAACTATTTTCAAGGAAAACGCCTTTTTTGAATTTGTTATTTTCTATTTTAAATGGAAATTTCTTGAATGCCATTAAACAACAGGAAATATTTTAATGATTTTGAATTTTCATTACAAAACCAGAGAAAGCGGTGCACAAAGTTGACATAGGGCGTTTATGTTGTACTCGTTTATGCAACAACGATCGAAAGAAATGCATTGACATCTGCATTAGTAGTGATAAATATTGGTTTTTATCATCCAAAGTTTGTTTTTGTAGGACAGGGGATTGTATTGAATTTTTTTTATTTTTACTATCAGAGCTATTGACTCTCAAGTATGTTCAAATTCATTTGGCAAATAATAATGCGCTTAGAATGTTTGCGAAAAAGTTAATGAACTTATGAAGTGCTATGCGGATTTCATAGTAGTTTGGGCCATATAGACACCCTTGGGTATTGCTTTTCATGTCTCTATTCCCAATTGAGGCTACATCTTTCAAATTAATTGTCATCTACTCTGACTCTTTGTCAACAACATGAACGGATATAGCCTTCAGCAACACGTGTAAATAAGAAATTTTTTTTTATCAAAATTTCTTCAACGATGAGATCCATTTTTTAATGAATTGGTACCTGAATCCAAGACATCCAATACATCTTGAAAAAGTTATTGTGTAGTGTGTATTTTTGGCTGGTTGCGTCATAAGTCTATATTTCTTTGAGAACGACGTTGGCCAGACCACCACCATTAATTGTGACCTTTATAGGTTGATGATTACGAAATTCTTTTGGTTTGAATGTTCTGGAGACTAACGTCATGATGTTGCAACAGCATTGCACTGTGTGCTACATTGATTTTGGACAATTGGACATGTGAAATGACTCCACCAAGTGAAACAACAGTACACATTTGAACGATACATATTGGCTTCAATTGGACTTTCTTTTATTATCTTTACTCCTCCCGAGCTGCCGTTAATTTATGTCCATGGGATTATTCACACGTAAACATGTGTTTATGTCCTCCAACCATTCATGTAGACCAAAACGAGGCTCTTAGTCATGTGCAACAATTTTGTCACATAATGACATCCAAACATCCCTCTCAAGGTCCATATAAATTGTTGCCAACTCGTTATTAAATTAAATTAAGTTAAATTAGTTAAATTAGTTACTGAATGCCATTAAATGAATGACTACGCCCCAGATTATTGCACCACTCACTGTGTGTATGTCACATACATACCAGAGATCAGCAATGAGTATTCAAACTTATTTTAATATCGTGGAACCTCTACTCATATTCAAAGTTTGAAGTACTCATCATATTCATACTTAACAACATGTATGATGTTGCTGATTTCGACTCTCCTTTACTCAACATTTACAAGAATCACAAAATAAGTATGATTCGCCTACGAACACAAAATACTCACTAAAAGGTTGTGTGTTTACTCTGCTTGCTGCTCTGTCTTTTTTCTATTTTTGTAAATGCAACAACAATTAAGACTGTAAATTTTGCTTAATGATTCGAGTCACTCGAATCATTTAATAGTCTTACAAGAGTATTTTTCTAAAGTTATGAATCTGAAAGAGTAGGCTTATGCAGCAAACATATTTCGAATGGTATGAGCTTGATGTCGATGTTGTACGCATACTCATTGCAACCTGTACTTATAAATCAACGTTGTAGTGAGTACGAATAAATCAGGAGTAGTTGACTTTCAATACTGTTGACTCATACTCAAAATTTCATGAGTACTTATGAGTAGCGAAAAAACGATTCATTGCTGATCTCTGATACATACATATATATTACATACATATATATTACGACACAGCTCACGCATCACTCATAGCGTGCCTGTTAGTTTTATACATCAATTTTGTTCTGATGTTTGACCTTGGGTTTGAACTTAGGCCTCACGTCTAATAAGCCAACACACTATCTACTAGACTACGGCGACTCCTACTCTTGTCCTAGTCCATTATATTTACTAACTTTTGCTTTCATATCCATTATTTAAGGTTATCTTCTGTAGTTTTTGAATTTGTTGAGAACACCATATAGTTGTTGACGTTGAGTAATTAGCAACAGTCTTAATATGTCTTTGCAATAGAAACGGAGCTTTAAAAGGATTTAAAATAAATATTCTTTAAAGAAAAATTGCTGTAGTGATACTCAATGGGTGTACAATCAGGAAAAACCCCATCAAAAGTAAATTTTCAACAACAAAGAGTTCAATAGCTGACCACTTAAGTGTTTGTAATTAAAAATGTTTTTCATTTTGGTTTCCATTTACTTTTGAGAACGAAAACTTTGTTGCTGGACGTAAAGCGTAAATTGAAAATTGAAAACAAGGGAACTAAACTGGTGATGTCCTTTAATTATCCAAACAACAATAAGATATCGAAAAACGTTTTTGGTGTTGTTAAGCCACATAAAGAAGAAATGCCATAAAATCTATTGGCAACAACAACAACAAACTAAACAAGAGAATTGCGTTGTACAAGCAAGGCAAACCTTTTAAGGGATATTGTCACCTTTTTGGCTGTTTGAAGTTTAACTACCGCAATGACTACCAAAAAGCAAAGAAACGCAGACAAAAAAATTACATTTTTTTTTAACATTTTACGTGATTAGCAGTATTGTTTTACCTTAAACTAGTCAAAGCTTTTTTTTGCTTGTGCAACCTTCTCTAAATAAAAACGAGACAAACTAAAGAAGAAATTTAAAACCCCAATAAAAAGACATAAAAGGACTTGTATGATGTATGTGGCACATACAACATAGCCAGCAACACAGATACTACATTACATTTACTCGTTGTCTCGTTGTCGTACTCATAGTTGCTACTTTGTCATCTTTTTTCTTCTGTTTTTTTTCTGGCTTTTTGTGGAGTTTCACACATTGAAAGTGCATCTCGTGGTGTGTACTCGCATGCCTAGAGAGTTCAATTCACTATTTAGCAGCAAAAGGCAATGAAATTAAGAAAGACGCGAGAAAAAAAACACCAACAAAATCTGTACATTTAACAGTTTTAGTTGAATTGGCTGTCCCGTACTCATTGGCTAACTGCCATGCATATACACACACATATGTACAGACATAAGTACCTTCGGTTTGGTTTGGTTCGGTTAATTGTAATCAACACAACATGACAATGACATGCCATAACATTAAAACGAGCGAGGTTTTTTCAACATTTATTATCTCACAAAATACATTCTTGTTGCTTGTACTAATGCAGTCTTCTTCTCAGACTCTTTTGCATCCTCCGCTTCTTCTCCTTCTTCTCATTGTAGAGCCAACCGTTTTAGAAATTAAAAACAGTCGTCGACTATTCATTACTCAAAAACCCAGGGAATAGTTCAAATGCATAGACTTTTAAAATGTTTAATAAAAATTAAAATCAGTCAATGCTAGTTGTGGTCCTACCCTCCCCTTTTGTTTCGTTGTCCCCTTTGGCCATTTTTTTTTGTCTTGCCACGAAATTCCTTTCAGCATTGTTGTTGTATTGATTTGAAGTGAAGTAGGGGGATTTGAAATTGCTTCATTTGCAATGAAATGAAATATTTTTTGAAGAATTTTGAACATTTTGGAGTTCATTGATGTCAAACTCAATTTACTCATAAGAATGATGATAATGACGAATGTAACAAAGTAGCTGAGATACTTTGAATTTTAAAAATATTAACAAAGAGTGAATTGTCCTATTAAGACAGACTTCTGGTTAATAGATTTACTTCTGTGAGTTGACATATTTTAATTACAGAATCTGGGGAACCTGTAGTCATCGTGGTCTAGTAGGTAGTGTGTTGGCTTATTAGACGTGATGCGTCGGCTCAAACCCCAAGCCATGGATCTACAAAGAAAGGAAATTTGAAAAAATATTTCTTTCAACGACTCTACAGCCTTCTGGCAAAAACTCAGAGAGAAAAAAAAGTAGCCGTAGTCTAGTAGGTACTGCGTTGACTTACTAGACGTCAGACCGCGGCTCAAACCCTAGGTCAGACATTTCCAGCGAAACGAAATATGAAAAAAATTTTCTTAAATGATTTCCTCTCACCAGATTTCTGGCAAAATATCTGAGAGTAAATAAAATTGTCATGAGAAAGTTTCTCAATAACCCGTCGTTCGGAGTCAACTTAAAATTGTACGTCCCGCCACTCTTGTACAAAATTGACACTCACAAAATAAGGGGTGTGAAAAGCTAGGTTGTAATCCTGATTGAAATGTTGCAATGATGAATTCTGTATGTATGTCTCTGGAGGTCCTGGTAGTGTAGTGTGCTAGGCTGTTACTAAGAGGTTTGTGGATTCGATTACTACAAATTTGCAGAATCACTTTGGACGGGTATAACTTTCAATAATAAGTGAAAATAATAAATATGTTTCATCAAAATGGGTATCCTGTTCGGCCAACGTAACGATTTACTTACGGAAAAATTGCCTTTAAAAATTCGGCTCATTTCTGGAAAAATTGGTACGTGAAGAAACAAAATTTTGTTTCTTTTGTCGAATTTGAGAAGATACCAAACCAAATGAGATCCAAGAGCATCCAATTTATACAGAAAAATTCACTGCTTCGTGTGGAGTTTGGGTTGGCATAGTCATCGGTTCATATTTAATAATCTGAATATAGTGTTACATAAATCGAAACGACCTAATATCGTTTAACAATAAAAATGATAAACAAAAGCTACCAGCTACACCAACACAATACATACGACACAAATACACACTAATGAATACATCGAACACGTTACAAGTAAGCCAACAACAACAAACATGATGGATAGACAAGTGTGCAAAATACACAAGCAACAATGCGGTCGCTACAGGACTCTAGAGAGGGCGAGAACAAAAACCTTCCGCATCGAGAATGTTCATCATACTGATTACGTGCGTATATAAAAGGGCAAGACAAGGCCAGCAGTCAGTCAGCTTTGTGTGAAGACGCGTTGCGGTTTGAACCTACAAGTGGTATTTCTTGCAAAAAGATTGTAAGCAGAGAAGATCTAACGAACAGTTGTTAGTGTTTGCGCGAACAGAAGTGTGAAATAGAATAGCGAACAAGCAATTATTGTTGTATCATTAAGTTGTATACAGTGGCACACAAAAGTAGTGTGAACAATAAAGAGTTTAACTGAAACAAAACACATATTTGTTTTTACTTGGTTTGCAATCAACGAACTCATATTTAAACGTTTTAAAAAAGGTAAAAACGTAACAATAGTGTCATGTTAATGGGCTATAAAATACCACCTATTTACTCATATGAAATTGGTACTCAGGGTCCTTGAAATACTTGTTTGTTAAAATTTCGGTACAATGCTTTAGTGTAGCCTACTAGGTCATCTGGAACTAATTTGCAATGAGAAAAGTGCTACATCGTTCAATGATGAATAAATCGTAACAACTGCCTTGACGCAGTAAATGAATAAAAGATGCGATGAAAACTGTCTTTCAATCGAATACTATACTGTGATACCTAGATGTTTTACTCGATCGGTATAGATGAGATTTAGTATGAAGCCGCTTTTGCAAGATATGCACTGTGTAACCGTAACAATCGTTCTAAAACCTTATTACCACAGCCAGCAGAGTGAGAGTTTGAGATCTGCCTTCGTGGAACTGCCAACAGTCCAATAACACTTAAGTCAGGATTAAGACCGAACTTCTCACACCACTGCTGTTGTATGTGCTAATTTTATCCTTGAATGGAAGGACCTACAATTTAAAGTCGACTCCGAACGACAGATTTTTCTTTTCACGGTAATTTCGTTTACAAATAAAAATTTAAAATATTTAAAAAATATTTTTTTATATTTTGTTATGTTTGAAATGCCTGGGCTGGGGTTTGACCCACGGCCTCACGTCTTCTAAGCCAACACTCTACCTACTAGACTACGGCAATTTCAATAAAGGTATCGATTATTGCTGGTTTAACAGTTACTACAGATTTAATCAGTTTTAAGGTAATAGTCTCTCTTCGCTTACATTTGAAATCGTCGAACTCGACTTTAACGGGTCAGATTGTGCTTATGTTGGTCCTGCTTTATTGAGATAAAGGAGATAAATGCAAGACTACTAGAAAAAAGATTTGAAAGTATGCCGAACAGAATTATATCTTCAGTAGGATATTATGAAATCCCTAAGGAGTCACATTAAATACGAAATACTACTGCCGTGCATGTGTTCCAGAAGCTTTATTTAGAAGCCAAGTGAATGACTTAGGCTGCATACTGTTAAGTTTTTGCGTTTTAAAAACGTCTATGAGATGGCAGATTGCAAATAAAACAAAAATAAATTTGTGTTTAGTTTTAATTAAAATTCCTTATTATTCGCCTAATTCTGTATGCAACTGTTCACAACTTTATGTAAACAACAACAATTGCTTTTCTTTGTTATTCCTCTGTTTATACCCTTTGCATGAACAATAACAATTACTAAACAATTCTTCGACAGATCTTTGTAACAAAGATCTTCAAACCACGACTACTCTCATCAAACGCACCGTGTCTTCACTCACTCACTCGCCTGCTTTGCCATGCATTTTATATGTCAGGGTAAACAGTCTGATGAATGTTCTTGAAGGCGAACGTTCATGACTTCGCCTTGTCGAAATCTCTATAAATGTAAACATCTTTGTTTATATTTATTATTGTAGTGTTGTTGGTATATTTTTGTTTACTTGTTTACCATTTTTTTATGCTGGTGGTTGTTGTTATATTAAGCAGTAAAATAATTTGTAAACAGGTCTGTTTACTGCTTTTTTTGTTTTTGTAGCTTTTGTTTATAATTTTAATGTTAAGCGATGTAAAAGCAAAACACCAGTAACTTGATTTTTCATTTTCATAAGAATACTTTTTTGATCAGGCAATGCTGTGTTCTGGACTTACATACCAAATTATGAAGCATTTGTATGGGTTTTTGTCTTATTCGACAGGTTGCCGGAAATCTTCATATTTCGGTTATATTGAGAGAAACCAAGGCTTTATCTGGGAAAATTCTTTAAATTGATTTTTATTGGAATATGTAGGAAAATTTTCTAATTTTTATAAAACCAATGAGAAAGCATTATCGTTAAGGGATTAAAATGTTTCAAATTATCACACTCTGAAAATTCTTCTGAATAAACTCTCGCAACGAAGTTCTCGTAAAGTATGGCATTTAGTTGGCTATAAATGAATACATACTTACAGACGCGAGAGTGTGAACATAATTTTACTATTTCTTGGATTACAAATAATATGTGTTGCACTACGCTGTCTGTCTGTCTGTCTCTCAATTTAGTTTTTGTTTTTGTCGATTTTATTGTATTGGACTCGTTACTTTGGCACCAACGCCAATTAAAGCATTTGTCGCTTGTTGTTTATTTAAGCAACTTTGTTCTACAATAAGACAACAACAACAATAAGAAAATTGCAAACGAACTGAAAACAAATTCTAAAAAACAGAAGAAAATGAAAATCCTTAGAAAACTTTTTATTACACTTACACAATGGGATTGCACGTATGTAAGATTGTAACTGAGCGTATAGCGGATGTATACACACACACATGCTTGTTTACACTTGCAAATAGTTGTATTGTAGTGTAAGTTTAAGCGGGTATTTAAGAGTAAGTATGAATGTATGTGTGTTAGCAGGTATGTTTTGATGTTTTGTTGCCATCGCTTTATTGTTGCTGCTATTGCAGCAGCTTTGTTGTGATTGTCGCTGCTGTTTAATTTCATTTTTATTTTGCTGTTGTTGCAGTTATTTGTTGTAGTTGTTGTTATTGTTATTATTGTTTATTCGCACCTTTGTTAAGCTCTGACTAATTAAAGGTAGTCGTGTTCAATTCTACTGGCTTTTAGTTGCTATTGCAAGACTTCATCCTGCCTGCCACATGCCTTTCCTACTCTATTCCCGTTTACATTTGCATACTCCCCAAAGCATTTAGCACGTCGTACGTGTGTGAGAATTTGTATATTGATTCTCAAACTCCAAGTGCTTAAATCTTCATGTTCATGTTCATTTAAGAAAATTTGCATTCTTCGTTCATTTTGTTTCGTTCTTTACAGATTTTTTTAATTTCGTTGCCATTTTAACTAAAAGCTTGTCTTCGTTTTATTGTGTTTCTTTTTTCTTATTTGAAGACAATTCTGATAACAAATCCTTAATGCTTTTAAGGTCTACACAAACAGTTTTTTTAATTCATTTGAGGGAATTGAATTCAACACTTTAATTTCATTCAACTTAAATGACGTGGCGTGTCAGGTTTTAAAGCTTTTCTCCTGGTGATTTACATTATAAAACTCATGATAATTTCCTTTCTTTTAAAACATCACTCACAGTCACTTGAGTATGCTTTTGTTTGCTTGAATTGTTTGACTTGAACACTTTATTTGAATAAATATTCTATTCGCCCGAAATTGTTTTGAATTACAATTTTTAGACAAAAAAAATGCTCGAAAAATTAAAAAAAATTGAATTTAATTTTAATTTATTTTTTAGGATGATGCATTCCCTCCTCTCTTCCATGCAGCAACAAATAACTTGATTACGGAGTTAGGTACCATTGTTGCGTATACTCAAGATATTGTCATCTTCATAAGCGTTAAGCATTTCGATAGGAAGCGTAATTTGCTGGAGACGGCACAAATTTCGTTAAGATTACGTGTGACCATCATAACTTTTGTATATACAGCCACGTTTGTAATTTTCACTGTGAAGTATATGGCAAAAGTAATTCCCACTCCGTGTCAGTGGAGATCCAAATGCCAATATTTAGTTTCAACACAAAGCTTCTTATTAGAGATCAGCCATAAGTATTCAAAAAGATGAGTAGAATCGCATCATACTCATAATTTCTCATACGTATACGCATTAGAGCCCCAGGCCAGACATCAAAACAAAATATAAAAAGTATTTCTTCGGCGACTTCCTCTCAGCAGATTTCTGGCAAAAACTCTGAGAGTAAAATAAAATTGCCATGAAAAAGTATTTCAGAAATCTGTCGTTCGGAATCGACCGTAGGTCTCCCACTAATGTATAAAATTAACGCACACAACATAAGTGGTGTGAGAAACTAGGTCGCAATCCTGACTGAAGGGTTGTAATGACCAATTATGTATGTCTATGTATACGCATTCATACTTGTTTTAATATCATCGAAACTCTACTCATATTCAAAGTTTGAAGTAATCATCATGTTCATACTTAACAACATGTATGATGTTGTTGAGATCGACTCTCTATAACTCAATATATACACGAATCATAAAATAAGTATGAACCACGTACGAACACTAAAATATTTACTAGAAGGTTGTGTGTTTGCTCTGCTTGCTGCTCCCTCTTATCTGCTTATGTGTCTTTTTCCATTTTTTGTAAATGCAACAACAACTAAGATTGTAAAATAATTCGAATCACTCGAATCATTTGTAAGTATTGGAAGTATTTTTCTATAGTTATGAATCTGAATGAGTAGGCTTATGAATCAAACATATTTTAAATGGTTTGAGTTTGATGTCAACGTTGTACGCATACTCATTGCAACCTGTACTTATAAATCAACGGTTGTAATGAGTACGAATAAATCAGAGTAAAATCAGAGTTAAATTTCAATATTGTTAACTCACATATATTCAAAATTTCATGAGTGCTTATGAGCACCGAAAAAACTATTCATTGCTGATCTCTGGTACTGATCACATCACTTCAATTCATTATGAAACTGTTATTAGTCTTCTTTAATTCCAATTTTTAAACGAACCTCGTATGTAATTCACATTTTCTTATCAAACCTTATCTGGTATATTAATAATGAGTTTTAGCGCAACTTTTTCATTCTTTTCTTGAGATTGATTGCCGAGATCTCAAAAACAAGTGAGAAGTATTGGAAATTATTTGATACTGCAATACCATTCATCCATTAAGTCTTTCTCAATACAAAACTCTAGCACATCTAATTGCCGAATGCAATGCTAACGAGTTCTAACTCCAATTCATTATGGTTTTACATAAATTTTGAAAGCAAAAAATTAAATATGGAATGATAAATTAACTTAATAATATGGTATGTTAGTTAGTTAACATTATTAAATGTTAATTTTGAACAAATGTCCAAAAATTAAATACAAAAATCAAAAAAAAAAATAAACGTAATTATTTAGAAATGAATGAATACAACAAACATCCTGTGCCAGAACAGGCTGCACTTCAGCATAAATAAATAGGAAAACTAATAATTTTTAATTGAAAAAGGATTAGTTGGTTACCACAACAATAATAATAATAATAATTACAAGCATAGCAAATTAAATACATATGTACATATGTAGTCCAGTATATATTTTAATAAATAAATAAATAAATAAACAAGCACAGGGGCGTTAGTTATACTCTGAAAAAGGTTAAAAGTCTCAAATAATTTTCAGACGATATTAACGCCCCTGTTTTAAATACAAAAATTATTATTTTTTTTAATTTTTTTCAATTGTTTGTTTGTAAAACAAAATAATATTGTGGAAACTATTGCTTGTCTCTACGAGGGCGGCAACAGAATTAATCAAATTGAAGTGTAGCTGCGGGCAATGGTTTGGGAAAATTATTTTCGTTAATAGTGGCAATCGCATAAAACAAATGTTTTAAATTTCTAGGAGACACATTTTTTTTTATTTATTATGGTGTATCAGTATAGTATAGGGTATATTCTTTATAGGGTATCAAAACTAACAGTATTGTTACGTTTCTACCCATTTGAACGCGTTTAAAATATGAGTTCGTAGATTGCAAGTAAAATAAAAATAAATTTGTGTTCACTTTTAATTGAAATTCTTCATTAATCGCACAATTCTGTGTGCCACTGTTCACGACTTGATGTAAACCACAACAATAGCTTTGTTTGTTATTCCACTTTGCATAAACAATAACAATTACTAGACAATTATTCGACAGATCTTTGTAACGCGGATCATCAAACCACGATTACTCTCTTCAAATACACCATGTCTCCGCACATGACTGACTGAACTTCACTCACTCACTCGCCTGCTTTGCCTTACCTTTTACATGGCAGGGCAAGCAGTCTGATGAATGTTCTTGAAGGCGAATGTTCGTGGCTTCGCCTTCTCGAAATCTCTATGAACGTAAACATCTCTGTTTATATTTATTATTGTAGTGTTGTTGGTGTATTTTTGTTTACTTGTTTACCATTTGTTTAATGCTTCTGATTGTTGTTATATCAAACAGTGCGATAATTTGTAAACAGGTTTATTAACTGCATTGTTTTGTTTTTGTAGCTTTCGTTTATAATTTTAATGTTAAACAATGTAAAAGCAAAACACCAGAATCTAGATTTTTCATTTTCGTAACAATATTTTCTCTATAAAAACTAGATTAAGACGTTGAAAAATACTATTCTGTAGTAGACTTGTTTGTCTAGCTTAATTATTTTTTGTGCACTGTTAAGACCAAAACCACTAAGATCAATTCATAGGAGCTACATGCCTGAAACGAATACAAAAATTTCAAAATAGTTTCGACTGATCATCGGATGAATGTGCATGAGCTAGTTTCAAGGACAGGCAGACACTTTAAGGTCCTGTACACCACATATTGATTAAAAATTTGAAAATGTGGAAGCTAATGAAAATTTATTTGATGAAAACCTTTTTCCACTGGTGTATACTCCTTAAGTGGCACCGCCTAACGGTATTTTTTTCTGATGTTTTACTCTTTGGGGAAATTATCCATACATACATACATAATTGGTCATTACAACCCTTCAGTCAGAATTACGATCTAGTTGCTCACACCACTTATGTTGTGTGTGCTAATTTTATACATGAGTGGCGGGACCTACAGTTTAAAGTCGACTCCGATTTTGAGGAACTTTTCATAACAATTTTTATTTACTCTCAGAGTTTTTGCCAGAAATCTGCTGAGAGGAAGTCGCCGAAGAAGTACTTTTTGTATTTTATTTTGATGTCTGGCCTCACGTTGCCTAAGCCAACACACTACCTACTAGACTACGGCGACTTCAAAAACGTCCTATATTGATAAAAAATTAAGATAACAAGGCTAAGATGATAGATTTATATAGAAATAACGCTATCAATGAAAATTTATTCGTTAAAAAACTTTTCCCATTAGTGATAGAACTTCAAGTAGCTCCGTCTTATGGTATTTGTTTTAAAATCGTACACTTTGGAAAAATTGGCAATCTCTATATAATTTGAAAGCCATGGGAGAATGTTTTTCTTTAGTAGTAGTAGAGCATAACTTCGGTTACACATTGATAGTAGAACTGTGTTGAAATTTCTAGTTTCTTCAGAAGACATTTTGAACCATGATGATTCCACACTTACATTATCATTAAGATATTATCTTGCCTCTCTCGCACAGTAGAGTCGATCTTGATGCATTTGTTAGGTTTACTTTGCTTCAGTATCAGCATCATTGCTTTTGCTGATGGTATTGTGCTAGAATAGCGTGAATACGATGCTGAGAAACATGTTAATGTAAACCTGTCATAATGGAGTGATAGAACAGAGTTAAGTCTTGGTTGATAATATCACCCAGCATGTTAGTTGAGCTGGCAGAAGGCTTATTTTACCGCAGTGTTAATTTGAAATAATTGACTGACGATTCTATTGCAAAGAACTAAGAGTTCTACATCTATGTGTATGCCTCTAATGATTCGAATTGTTTTCAGGGGTACATCTTTAATAGCCGGGAATGTTGGACTATACATCAGATATGTCATGGGGAATATATTTCGAAAGACAGTATATAAGTTTTTATCTAAAAGGCGCTTGAGCAAATTTTTATTAATTATCTTCCAAAAGAAAAAATAATCAAGAGACAGTACTCACGTATGTTATTCCTACTGCAACAATTTATGAGTACATATTGTTACGTTTTCACCTTTTTAAAAATTTAAATAATAGTTTAAATTTGAGTTCGTTTATAATTGGTCATTACAGTCCTTCAGTCAGGATTACAACCTAGCTTCTCACACCACCCACTTTGTGTGTATTAATGTTATACATGAGTGTTGGGACCTACAATTTAAAGTCGACTCCTTTTTCATTGCAAATTTATTTATTCTCAGAGTTTTTGCTAGAAATCTGCTGAGAGGCATTCATATTTTGTTTTTGTTTGGAAATGTCTGACCTGGGGTTTGAACCGTGCCTCATGTCTAATAAGTTGACACACTACCTACTAGACTACGGCAATTACTACAAGCCACAGATAAGGCTTTAGTGAAATAAATGCTTTTGTTCTAATAAATCACATGCTTTTATATCGTATTCGTCTTTCTTAGAGGACGGCATCCGTTTATGGTCGAGAAATTGCTTATCAATTGCGCTGTTCTTATGTGGAAAGTTTTTTCTGCAGAAGCTTCTCTTGTTAATTACAATATAAACAGAGTCTAATCTAATATCCATTAACACTTCTCCCTCTATCTTCTATCTTCCACAACCTATTTTTCAATACATTGTAATGCATGGCTGCTGGCCATAACCTTTTTTTTTTGGTAAAACCAGCACTCAGAGGATGGCCCTTACTCAGGCAGTGCATTGTGCAGGTTTAGGAAAGTAGGTTATAGGAAGGTGGAAAGAGGGAGTAGTGTTTGTGGATATTTGATTTAAACTCAAGATACGAACGGCAAGGAAACGAGTTGCTGCTAGGTGACTATATAATGGCCAGTGCTATACCTTCACCATTGCACAGTCTACAGCAATCGTCCCCAAGAAGCCCGCAATGAAAAAACAAAACGCCAAAGTCATTGAATTATTATGGGGGAAGTGTGCACAGAAAAGAACGCCTGATCCAAATTTGGTAGTGTTCACCTTGTTACATTGACTAATCAATGTACAGCCCCTCGTATATTTGGCTAAATTTGGCAATAATTGTAATTATTTATTAAGTACGGAATATAATATTTCAAATCTCTTTAATTTAGTATGCACATGTGTGAGTGTATGTGTATGCGAATGTATGGCATTTTGGTATAATGCATTTGTATGTGTATTGTGGTCTATTAGAGTAATTTTATACTCTCATTTGTGTTTGTATTTGTATTTGTACGGAAAATTTAATTTTAAATGAGTTCAAAATAACAATAATTACGTACTATAATCTTGGTTATGCATAAGTGTGCGTGCGAGTATATACATGTGTGCGTAGGTGCATAGGCGTATTTGAATATTCAAACATGTTTTTCGATTTATTTTATAATTTTTAGTTAATTTACTAATAATAAAATAAAAATTACCTACCCCTTGTCCCCCTTATTATGCACGAGATAACATTATTAGTTTTTTCTCATTTAATTTTATCACGTTTTTGTTTTTGTTTTTTTTTCGATTCTTTCGATTTCCATTCCATTTGTGTGGATTTTTCAAAACTGTGGTTATCGACAAATCGATAAAAACGTATTTATGGCCACAACTTTACCGAGAAATGTAAATAAACTGTTATTATTATTCGGAAAAATGGGTGGCGTTTCCGTATTTATTTTCGTAGATTTTATTTAAAATTTATTTTTTTTTATTCATAAACAAATTTTTAAATTGTTGTCATAGATTAAACTTAATCATTAATTTTATTTAAAAATCGCAAAATAGATTAAAAACGATTGTCTATGCAAATAATAAAAATTTTACATTTAAATGGGAAATTTATTCAGGCATAAATAAAATCGAAGTTTTAAAAACTAGCAACAAGGCATAGTCGCAGTTAAATATCTACAAAACATAATACAATGCTGAGAATTTAATAAGGGATAAACGACATCGTAGAATAATGTTGGTGTATAAAATCTTTACTATCTTAATTTTTCGTCAGTTATTTTACTGCTTTAGGATACAAAAAAAATTTGTTTAGAAAACCTCACACGAAAAAAGGCAATTGGAGTCAAATAGTATGGTATCAGTGACCGGAAGTCCTTTCTGGCAAGAGGAACACCTTAGCCAATAATGGTGTTCACACCATTAGCAGTTCAGAAAATCCGCAAAATGGTGTGGAATGACTGTCGATTGAAATTGATTGAGTCAGCTGAGTGGTTGACAGTTCGACTGCGGTACAAAATTTAAGCGTAAAAGCAGATCATATAACTGATAAGGTCTCATAACAAACATGCCTTTCAAATGGCTGCTTCTGTAGAAGCAATAAAGCTCACGACCAATGCTTCTCTCTGACAGAGAGGTTTCCTAAAGACAACCATTCTAGATCGAGTCTGCGATCGGATCTTTATTTCTGGCAATACCCCTAGAGGTTCAGTCGACAACAAAATGATTTCAAGCTTGGTTGACCAGTTTCATTTCAAAGGGGCGTTACAGTGAAATCGACATTTTATATTCACGTAGGGGACTTCCATGCCAGAGCTCAGCAATGAATCGTTTTGTCGCTACACATAAGCGCTCATGAAATTTTGAATATAAGTGAGTCAACAATATTGAACTTTAACTATGTACTCTGATTTATTCGTACTCATTACAACCGTTGATTTACAAGTACAGGTTGCAATGAGTATGCGTACAACGTTGACATCAAACTCAGACCATTCGAAATATGTTTGATTCATAAGCGTACTTATTTTTATTTGCCATAGTTAGGGCTCTTGATTCTCTGAACCCGGGACAGAATCTGGTCAGGTTCATCGAGCTTCTCCTCAATTCGAGGATAGTAAGCTCCACAGTGGGGGCCACGAATTGTCATAGAATTATTCGTAGGGGTACACCGCAAGGCGGTGTTCTATCACCACTTCTCTGGAATCTTGAGGGGGCTGGAATGAGGCCAAAGCTTACGCTGACGACATTGCCATTGCTGCGTCGGGAATTTGTCCGCAGCCATTATCGGATAAGTTGAACTTGGCGCTGTCAATCGTGTTGGACTGGTGTAGGTCTAAGTAGGACTAAGACCGACACGATTCTTTTTACGAGGAAATATAAAATTCCGACCTTCTCCCTTCCCAGCATATGTGGGACCAGACTCACGTTGAGTCCCGAGGTTAAATATCTGGGCCTGATCCTCGATCCTAAACTCAACTGGAGGTTGAATATGGCTGCTAGGGCACGCAAGGCGGCATGTTCTGCTTACTGCTGCAGTAGAGCGGTTGGAACCAGATGGGGTCTTCGCCAAAGGATCATGCGTTGGATATATTCTACGGTCATCGAACCCAACCTCTTATACGGTGTTGCTTTCTGAAGGACTGCTCTAGACAAACAACACAACGTCAGACTTCTTGACAACGTCAGAAGGTCTGCCGCCATTTATATAACTGGCGCTCTACGCACCACCCCCATGAAAGCCTTGTTCGCAATGCTAAACTGGCTTCCTACTATGCTTCTCTCTAAGCAGGTAGCCAAGTTTGCTGCGACTCGACTTAATGCTCTCTCTCGTTGGCACATTGTACCTTCTGGTCACTCCACTATTGTGGAGGTTGATCCAGAGGCCCCTGTGAACATGGACTATTTCCCTGCTGAATATTGTCTTGACAGATGTTTCCACTCTCTGATTCCGAGTAGGGATGACTGGAATCCTAATACGGTCGTCCCCTCGGAAGTCCTGGATATATACCGACGGCTCTAAACTCGATAAAGGGGGTTAGAAGCGGTGTCTACTCTGGGAAACTGGACCTAAATATTTCTCTCCGTATGCGGACTACTGCAGTGTGTTTCAGGCGGAGGTGATGGCAATTTACCGGGCCGCTCAATGTATCCTCGTCAACGATGCTCCTTTCATTCGCGTCTCGATCTTTTCTGATAGTCAGGCTGCGATAAGATCTCTATCGGGTTTCTTGATTAACTCTAGGATCGGTAGGGAATGTCGCCGCTGTCTCGACCTTCTCTCGGGGCGCCTCACCAATGTCTCTCTGGTGTGGGTCCCCGGGCCCTTGCACTGACCAACTTCTTCCTTTTCCCTGATTTTGGTGGAACTTGGTTAGTACAGGGACTGCGTTCACCCGTGGCATCACAACGGGCCGCTATGCGTGCTCAAGTGAGCTTTGTGATAACAGAGCTACCACTCCGACCTAACCTAACATAAGCCTACTTATTTAGATTCATATCTTTAGAAAATAGAGTGATATTAAAATAAGTACGAATGCGTATGAAGTATCAGAAATTATGAATACTCATTGCTGATCTCTGTTCTGTACAAAGGCAAGTTAAGTCAAGTTGGGATATGCACATAAATTTATTTTGGTTTTATATGTTTAGGAGACTAGTCGTGTATGCTTAGATATTATTTCGCTTTCTATGAAATTTGCATCGAATTTCCATAGAACTTTACTCACCTGCCTAACTGATATCAATTTTACTTGGTGTTATGAAAACTGTTTAACCGGAAATATCATATTGAATTTCTTGGTAATAAAATATGTACACATTCAACACACTTTTAACGCCCAAATCTACTGATTTTTCTCTCATACTGATTATAATGTTAAACCTATGCTCCTACTGCTATTGCAATAAATAAATTATTTTCAATAAATTTAAAAAAAAACCTGCAAAAAGTTTTTTAATAATCTTAATCCCGGCTTATGGATGTCAGTTTAGTGTCAAATTTTGTTTTTTTTAACAACTTCTTCGTAGTCTTAATCATCAGCAGCCATCGTCTGCTTCGTAGATGGTTCAAGGACAATATAATCTTCTCTACGAATCTTAAATACAACAACATGTTGCATTCAAACTACGCAATAATGTTGCAATACAGCCACGTTCTTTGAACCTACCATTGAACGTACTCAGGCTCACCACAAAAACTAAATCTGACAGGGAAAGGTGTCAAATACTTCAATTCTTGTAATTGGAAATGTAATAGGAAAGGCAAAGGCATACAATATAATTGAAATGGTAGGATAGAAAGGAGTATGGAAAGAAAACATCCTTAATACACCAGCAAAAAAAAAAGAAAAAGAAGAAAGAGAGAAAAAAGGGTGTATGTATGCAAGAGTTGGAATCCAATATCTTTCAAATGTTTTTCCCATGTTATCTTCGGGTTTTTTTTTTTTTTCGTAACAAAAGTGTGTGTTTTATGGGTGTAAAAAGAATATTTAATCTGGTTTTATACGAGAGATTTTTTATTATTTTCTTCTCTTGTGCGTAACACATTTTCTTTTTTTTTGTGTGTGTTTTATGGTAATACCTGTGCTGCTTGAGTAAAATGACACCTTCTTCGTAAATCCAACAGCAAAAAAAAACTTGGAAAAAATTGCGCTTAATTGTGCGCAATAATAATGAATACTTAGATTTAGCAAATAACACCTTTCCTTTCTCTCTCCCTCTCTCTCTTTCTCTCTTTCTTTTTTCTTTAATTTTCTTGATGTAAAAAAAATGGAAAATCTTTTATGACAATAAATTCTCAACAAAAAGACGACAGTAAATTACATGGTGTTGATGGCAGAATTGTAAAAGAATGAAATCTTCACTTATTAATATCAGTAATTCAAACAACGAAAATGAAAGAAAGAAAAAGCACTTTTGCTTTAAATCAAGGACCATTGTGTCAGAAAACATGGTAGGAGAAAAATCTGGTCTTTAAAAAAAACTCAAAGCCCTTAGGCATACATTCCCAAGGTCTTTGAATGCAATAAAATGTCTTCTGCAGCTATTGTAACGATGAGAGGTATGACGTTCCCACGACAATCGGATCTTCGCTCCGGAACGACCCGACTCATCATCGGCAAAGGATTGTCAACCCAGCGAAAGCTATATTAACCGGAAGTTTTTTCCCAAGGGAGATACTTCCGGAGACAACAGCAGAACTGTTACAACAACAACAACGAGAGGTACGAAGGGACCATGAACGTCTTCTTTGTCAGGACCAACTAATCAATGTGGCAAGAGAGATTGAAAAGAAATCAGAAAATCTGGTCGTTAATGCGCACTCATTGGGTACTAGGTAATAGCCGTCCCTTAACATACATTTTCAAGGCCAGTAAATACCCTAAGACTTCTCTGCAGAAGCTATAATAACAAGAAATAAGAGAGGACCATGAACATCTTCTTATGTTAGAATCAACCAATCAATACGTCAGGAGAAATTGTAACAGTGCAGTACCTGCTCTTTGGCATACAATCCCAAGGTCTGTGAATAACATAAAATGCTGTCTGCAGAGCTATAATGACGAGAGAGAAGACGTTACCATGAACGTTTTCCTATGTTAGGACCAACCGCTCAATACATTAGGAAAAATTGTAAAGTGAGCAAAAAAATCCGGTCCTTTATGGATCCTCATAACTATCACAATGGAATGCCTGATCTTAGAAATATTCGTACATTTCCAAAGTTTTCAACTAATGGTAGGTACATAGGTGGGTAGAGGTGGCTGTCCATCTAAGAGAGTTGGATGGACACACTTAGGCCACATAGGGCCTATTGTGTTACCACCGTTTTCCGCTATCCCCTGATAGTTCCTACGGATCATCCATATGGTAAGCATTTACGTATTTTTTTTCTTTGACAAAGTGCCGGGCAGTGAAGGACAGTCTCTTCCTCTTTCTTCATCACGGCAGCTCCTGCAGAAATCATTAGCAAGTAGGAAAAAGGCTAATGCGCCTCATATGCATACACATAATGCAATGCACTGTAATGACCGCGACAACCATACTGAACGTGCCCCTCTTGAGTTTTAGCAGACTTACCATGCGCCCTTCATATAGCTTTGGCCATATTTTTCGCGCCTTTCTCCACATTTCCGAGGCCGTCCATCTGTCATTGACGGAATTGACGATCGCATTATCAATTATGAGTCCCAGAGTAGAGAATTCATCAGAAGGTTCGATGATACTAGCCCGCCTGACCAGTTCATAAGCCCTACAGTTAGGTTAGAGGACGTGTACTTGTCAATTAAGACAAGTTCAGTACCCGGAGGTCGAATTGACCCATTGACCCTACAGTTACCCGGAATATTACTATGCTACGTTCTGCTACATCATTGAGAATACTATACACCATCTTTTGCGGAAGCTGTAATAACCAAAAACCATGAACGTCTCCTTAGTTACACTCAGTCTCTGCTAAAAATATTTTTGCCATCAACGCTTAATTACTTACTTAACTTAATTGATCATTACAATGCTTTAGTCAGGATTACAACCTAGCTTCTCACACCACCCATGTTGCCTGCGTTACTTTTACCCATGAGTACTATGACTGCTACTATTAGAACTACTATTGCTACTACTACTTCTACTACTACTACTATTACTACTCATACTATTACTACTGATGCTACTATTATTACTACAACTACTATTAGTTGGTATTCGAACCAAACTTTTGTGTGGAGTTTAATGTCGACTACAAACATCATGTCGACTACGAACAACATATTTGAGTAACTTTTCACTTCAATTTTATTTGCCCTCAGAGCTTCAACCAGAAGATTGCTAATAAGAAGTCGCCGAAAGAAATATTTTTTCATATTTCGTTTTGATTGAGATGACTGAGTCAAGAGTTGAACCACATGATCTCAACTAACAAGTCAACACTCTGCCTACTAGACTACTGCATTCAATGCCTTTAATATTCCAACTTCCTTTTGTTCCTTAAAACAAATGAATGCATTCTTTTAAATATCAAATGCTTCTCAAACTAGGATTTATGTCTTCTTCCGTACAGTATTAGTGAAAACAATAACGCAAAGCAAGTTACAAAACAACAAAGCAGGAAAGTACAAGCCATGTAAACTGATGGTGTTGAGTCTACAAAAAAAAGGTGGAAGAAAATCCTCCAATAAATTTGTTGAAATTTAAAACTACACGTCCAACAGTCCAATAAACAATATTTTTTGTGTGCCATTGCAAGGTTTTTCCTCCGTTTCTTTTATTTTTTTCCCTGCTGCTGCTTTTTTATATTCGTACTTAGTTTTCTGCTTGTTTGCGTTCTATTGTTTGTAGAGGTCTTTTTACTTTTTATGTCTTACATCACCTTCTATTGTAGAGGTAACGTGTATCTAAGATGATGTTGGTAACACTTAAAAGTTAGTCATGGAGCTTATATCTGAAAAAAAATAACGGCGTTCTGTATTGCTCCCTGTCTTCGTCCTAAATATCGATTGGTTTGGATTTGATTGGAAATCGTTCGCATCCTCTACTTACAAACTTACTTGTACCTTAACATAGATGAGAAGTATCTTTTAGGTCATATGACGTCATTCGTCACTACAATCCTTTGGTCAGGATTACATCCTAACTCTCACATGCGCAGATTTTGGTGTCGTACCCCCGTCTCAGTTCCAGTGCTCCTCGCAGATGTGCTCTGAGAGTTCGCCGTTGTCTGGGATTTATTCACCGGTGATCGCCTGATTTTTGGGCTGTTCATAAAGGCAACCTAACCCTGCATCATCTCTTCCACTTCCAATATTCTTTTATTCATTTTTTCTTTCGGGTTCCATCTTCAATCCGCTATCTCATATCGACTATGCAGTTGTCATTTAAAGACCCCGAGTGTGCCTATGGTAATCAGTGAGGTCCTCGCGAGGGTTGACGCAAATCTTCATGAGAGTTTGCGTTCAGAGCCAGGTCGGACACTAATCAGGAGTCATCTTAACTAAACCTGCATCACCAACTAAATGGCGACGATAATCGAACGTACTTGAAGCCCTGCCACGGATTAAACGGAACGGAGGCGTCTGCAATATTAGCCTGAAAGCCATTACGACCGGTTTTCATTCGGTGTACTCAGGTAATAGAATGCAACAAAAGTCAGTCCACTGCGTCATCTTCAAAATCGGTTTTCCATACATAGTCAAGGTCGTGCCGAATCGCCAATCTTGCCTTCTCACATTAGCAAGTACCCGGGGAGCGCCTGATCTAAGATACGGAGGCTGTAAGCTGCTTGGCATGTACTTGCAAGGATAGCCCCGGGTTTCACCAAGTTGAAAACAATCAGTGGCGTTGCCTTGTAGTTACATTGGGATGGAATATAAAGTGTAATATTAACTAGGAATGAAAGATTTAAAAATATTTTCCATGGCAATGAAGTACCTTCTGGGATTTTATCAAAATACTCCTGGGAAAGTTCATTAAAAGAAATATTTTTTTTAAATTTATTTTTCTTTTTAAGATTTCACAGCTGTGGTTAGAACTCAGGTTCCTATTTGGTAAGTCATACATATTTTGTTCTTAAAACCATTTCAGTAATAAATTGAATAAATACTATACGTTGCGCATTGTGCTGCCATGTACAGTCGAGTATGACTGCTTGTAATGTCCTTTGTCGATTTCATTTCCTTTACGTATTTGTTGTAATGATGAAGTTTAAGGTGCGATTACACTTTCCATGCGATTTGTTTTATTTCTTTTTGTCTTTTTTTCTTCCCCTGGTTTTTTCTTTAGCTTTGGCTTTCCATTGCTCGGTGTTGTATTGCTTTTCAAGCAGAAGGAATTTGTGGCTAAAAAAAAAGGAAGCAAGATATCAGAGGTTCTTAAACATAAAACTTTGAAAAAGAAACAAGAGGACCAGATATTTCTAGAGTGTGAAAGATTTTAGGAAGTCGTTTTGAAGTAAAGCGACAATTAAGCTGTCAATCCCAACATTTATTTACATACTTACGCATTTGGTCATTACAACCCTTTAGCCAGGATTACAACATAGCTTCCACACCACAAATATTATGTGTTTTAATTTTGTTCATGAGTGGCCACTTCGAACAGCAGATTTTTGAGAAATTCTTCATGGCAAAGTTTTTGAGAGAAGACTAATGAGAGAAAGTCCCGAAACAATTCCTTTTTCAAACTTTGTTTATTCGACGTGTCTGAACAAAGAGTTGAACCTTGGCCTCACGTCTAATAAACCAACACACTACCTACTATACTACGGTGATGACCCCAAAAATATACGTTGAAAAATTGTTTTAATTGACTAAGACTTTATATGACTAAAATTTCGCTTGACTATACCAAATAGTAAGTGATTGACTTTAGCGCATGAAATACACATTAAAAGTCTGTATATCATTATTAGTTAGCTGATGTTGCAAAAGGAAAAACCCTACTAGAGTTCATTAAACCCATTACGGCTTAGCGTACAAAGTACGGCATCACACGCAATATGGAATTGTTTCCATGCTTCGTTAGTCCTAGAACTGAACCCATGTTCGCTTAAGTCATTACATGAACAAACAAACTTTCTTAAGATCAGAGAACTTGCAAGCAGAGTCAATTTGCATTCTTTTAAAGTCACTTGTGCATAATTTATCATCCTGGAGCTTCCTTAAAGTATAAACAATGTACACTCATTTGTGGCGTTGGGTTTCCATTGATATTGTCTCCCGGTAAGTGGGAGTAGTACTAGTACTATTATTAGTAGTACTAGTAGGTTACTACTACAAAAACTTGTTCACGGAGAGACAGTAAATGTCCACGATGCCAGAAGCGAACCATACAACACTAGTAAGAGAAATGAAACACGTGGTATATGGTCGGCAAAACTTCTCCTAGATATTACCCGCTTGATTGAGAGGAAATTTGGGAGGTTAATTACACGGACACGGATATTTTTGTAAATATCTGTTTGAGTAGAGGAAAATGACACCACCAATTACATTTATGATAATGCGTCATTCGATGAAGAATGAATCTTGAGGCCAAAGTCGACGACTGTACGAAAACTTTTGCGATATACTTCTGGACAACGAAGAAAATTGGAATAGCATAGCCGGTTATACTAAAGCCTTGCTGAAATCGGAAAAAATTGACTTGGATGAGCGAATTAGAATGATTGTTTAAACACCTTTTCAGATCTCGTTGCGCAATCCGGACGCATATATAAATATAAAGGAGCCACTTCGAAGTAATAGTACAGTTTTTTCGGATTGGGCACAAAGAGTCCAAAAGAGGAGGGGGAGTTTTTGTGGGTGAGGGCCATTCACACGGGAATAGTGACGACTTCTTCTATAGTGCGGTTAGGTACATTTACTCCTCTCAGCGGAATAAAACTAATACTGCTGTTACTACTACTATTACCACTACTACTATTACTACTACTACTACCACGATTGCTACTATTACTACTACTATTACTAATACTATTACTACTACTACGGCTGCTACTATTACTAATACTATTACTACTACTATTACTACTGCTACTATGACTGCTACTATTATTACTACTACTACTACTACTACCGCTACTACGACTAATACTATTTCTACTACTACTACGACAAGTATTCGAACCTAGCTTTTCACACCAGCTATGTTGTGTATATTAATATCAGCTATGAGTGGAGGAACCTCCAGTTTAATATTGACTCCGAACAACATATTTGAGAAACTTTTCATGGTAATTCTATTTAAACTCAAAGTTTTTGACAGAAAGCTACTAGGAAGAAGTTGTCGAAAGAAATGTTTGTACTCCATGCACTTTTGAAAGTTTTCTTTCTTTTTTCAATTTTGAAAACCCAAAGGTTTAGAAACTTTTAGGAATCTCTGATTGTATTGCAAATAAGTTGTTTTTTTTTCTGTTCCAACTCTGGTTCATTCATTCATTCATTTTATATCCTTGTTAAGTTTGACTTAATACTTGTTACCCAACATTTACATTTCAAATATTTTACTTCTATTTGCACTTCTACGCCATCCTGGAAAACATTTGGCCAACCATTAGAGCAGTGTGGGGTTTTTGTGGTATGTTTGTTGTCCCATTTTTTGCTTTGCACCAACACCCACACAACTGAACTAAATGAAGAAGAAACTCAACAGCAATTGACAGAAAAAAAAAAATTTTCGGTGACATTTTTCTGGAAATAAGAAATGGCAACTTGCGAGCAAAATAAGTGACTGACATTGGTCATCACTGACAAGCAGATTTTCTTAAATTTATTTCACTTACTGCCCTGCTTTTCACAAAATTTATGAGCTTTTATGAATGGATGGATGGATGGTCGGTTGGCTTGGCAGCAGCTCAAGAAAAAGGTGTTGTTGTGAACATAAAAGAAAATCTCAGTTTTTCTTACGAGATGTCACAGTGACAGTCTCTTGTTCTTCTGTCTCTATTAAAATTTCTTTCTTTTTTTTGTGTTGAATTTTATTTTATTTGATTTCGTTTGTATTTATTTTTGTGTGCAAAGAGATATAAATTCAACGCTTCATTTGCGTTATCAGCGATGTGGAAGAATTTAATAGAAACTCTTGGTTTTTTTTCGTCTTCTTTTTCTACGATTTTTTTATTGTTTTTTTATATTTCTTAGAAATTCTAAGTGAATGCCATGAAGTTCTTTTTGTTTTTGTTGTTTTTTTTTCTGTAACTGCTTTTATTTATTCTGAGTTTATTTACTTTAAACAACTAAATTTACACAGTTTCGTTGGAAAAAATGCTAATGAACGACGATTTTATTGTGTTGTTGGTTGCTGGTAGTAAACATCCTAAAGAGTTCATATTTTTTTTGCTGTGCAAATATAAATTTTTTTTTCAATTGTTGTTGCTTTATTTTCAAAACTTTTAAAAGAGTCAAGTTTATTGCTGTTTTATGAAAATAGTTTTCTTACAATAATTGTGCACCAGGGAGCTATTAACGCGTGTTGTTTGCACGATTTGTGTATGGATTTACTTAAATGAGCATTTTATGTTGCAAAACAATTGCTTTTCGTTGTTGTTGCAGTACAAACAAATGCGATTTTAAGCTGCAAATACAAGTGTAAGCTTAAGACACTATTTTAGTCTGCATTATCGGCTTTAAAAAAAAGGTCCAGGCATAGGATTTACAAAGTAATTGGTCAGCTAAGGCTTTAAGAAAATAGCGGGGGATTTTTTAATTGAATTAAAAAACATATACAGTAAAACCCCGCTAAACGCGGGGGATACTTTCCAATATGTTCCAGCTCTAAGCGAAACAGTGTTAGGCGAGGCAACTAATAAATAAATAAACTGTGACGCAGGAAAGATGCGTTCGTACTGTGATTGCGACTTCGGAATATACAGTAGGAATCTTTATTCTGGACAGACTAACAAAAGGGCGTTGAAAAAGATACATAGTATGCACCGCTTTTGTACTACCGCGTAATACTGAAACAGCGTTAAACGGAGCAGTGTTAAGAGGGGTCTTACTGTATCAGAAAATGAAGGAAATATTCATGGACATGTTATCCACAACTACCACGTAGGTGGTCCATCGAACCGGACAACAATGGCAATAGGAATGGAAGACTGAGTCGAGTGGTAGATGGACGGCTAAACTTCTCCAAGATATTACCCGTTGGATGGAGCGGAAATTTGGTGAGGTTAACTACTATCTGACACAACTGTTATCTGGACACGGTTATTTTTCTAAGTACCTATTTAAAATGGGGAAGAGAAATTGCATCTATGATGATGCGTCGATTGATGAAGCGGAACACACTTTCTTTCATTGTGAGAGATGGAGACTGCAAAGGAGGAATCTTGAGGCCAAAGTCGGCGTCTGTACTGTCGAGAACTTTTGCGACGTATTTCTGAACAGTGAGGAGAATTGGAATAGTATAGTCAGATACCCTGAAGATTTACTAAAATCTAAGAAAATTGACTTGGATGAGATAAGTAGAATGGACGTTTAAACACCTTCTCGGAATTCGTTACGCAATCCGGACGCGGATATGGATATGAAGCGGCCAAATGTCCAGACGGACTCCACTTCGAAGTAATACCACATTAGTTCCGGAGTGGATATGAGGAGTCCAAAAGAGGAGGGGGAGATTTAGTGGGTGAGCGCCCCACACACGAGGGATAGTGACGACTAGCTCTATGGTGCGGTTAGGTACATTTACTCCTCCTCAGCGTGAAAAAAGAGAAAAAAAAACAAATGTAGTCCATCCTTAAACTCTAATTTTGGCATATTTTTTCTAGTATTTCGTCAATAGCAGCTAGAGTGTTGCCTTTTAGGGCTTTACCTATACATATATAACAAAATTGATCGTTACAACCCTTCAATCAGGATTACGACCTAGCTTCTCACACCACTTATGTTGTGTGTTGTAATTTTAAATATGAGTGGCGGGACCAACAGTTTAAACTCGACTTCGAACGACAGATTTTTGAGAATCATTTCATGTAATAGAACTGAGCCCAGATCCACTTAAGCCATTATATTAACAAACAAAGTTTTTGAATATCAAAGAACTGACAAGGATGGCTCTCCTTATGTGTGTTAATTTCACCCTTGAATGACAAATTTTTGAGATACTTTTCATGGCAATTCTATTTACTCTCTGAGTTTATGCCAAAAGAGTGCTGAGAGGAAGTTCCCAACAAAATATTATTTCGTTTTGTTCAAAATATCCGACATGCGTTTTGAACCGTGGACTCTCGTAAGTCATCATACTGCGGCTTTACCTATCCCCACAACATATCGTCTAGTTGGGACACATTATGTAATCTTGGCAGCTAAAGAAATGCTCCTAAAAGTTAAAGGAATTGCTTATCAAATTCAGCATTCAATAACCATGTATGTAGCAACCTCCTATTGGAACCGCATATCAATCAAATACTCTTCTTCAATTTTGACCTAAAACCTCAGTAGTCATCGCACGGTACCTTGTGCCAATGACTGTAACGTTGTAATTTTCTTAGGTTTTGAAGAAGTCCGGTCTAAGGATGCCATCGACCTGCAAACTCCACTAAACAGAGCATCTTTTAGAGTACATTGGCGGATCTTAAACTACCAGTGACAGGTCTTTACACCGAATTCGGCAGTTATATTTGGTTGATGTACTCTTTGAGGCAAGAACTCGCCGTAGTCTAATAGGTAGCGTGTTGGCTTATTAGACGCGCGACCACGGTTCAAACCTTAGGTCAGACATCATAACGAAAATATGAAAAAAAATTTCTTCGGCGACTTCCTCTCAGCAGATTTGTGGGAAAAACTCTCAGAGTAAATAAAATTGCCATGAAAAGTTTCTCAAAAATCTGTCGTTCGTAGTCAACTTTAAACTGTAGGTCCCGCCACTCATGTATAGAATTAACACACACAACATAAGTGGTGTGAGAAACTAGGTCGTAATCCTGACTGAAGGCTTGTAATGACCAATTATGTATGTGTATATATGTAGCGAAACCTATAGTTTAAAGTCGGCTCCGAGGCAGGTATTAATGCATTCTAAACATAAACAGGTGATTGCATTTCAAGTGCTGGGCAGAGATTTGCCCTTGTTGATGCCGATTAGCATCTTAAAGTTTGTCTGATTTGAAGGCGACATTATGGGTAAGTCTTATACAGATTGGGGCAGTACAATATATCATATCGTCGCAGTATTATGACATCTTACTTGATGTCAGTAAACCTTGGATGTTCTACAGTTGCCAATGGTTGGACGATTTATCATGTTTTCTTGGGACACATTTAGCTAATTCCCGATTGAGGCGGTAGTATGACATTGTGCTTGATGTCAGTACATGTAGTAGTACTCGTTTGACTATTTATCGTGTCTTCCTGGGACATATTTAGCTTACTCCCGATAATAGGTTCAAGGAAGTTTAATTCGCTATTGGCTTTGAGGCCACTACCACTTTTCCTTCGTTCTTCATGGTTAACTAAGTAAAATGATGTGTATTGGATCCAATTAGAGATTGTGGAAGTCGTCATACTGCTCTTTGCTATATCAACTAATCAACGATACTTCGTAGAAGGGAAAGATTTTCTGTATTTTAACAAATTTCTTGAAACTAAGATGCTGTGTTTGCTCTACACGTAATACGTTTTAATGCGTTGGATGCCTCCAAATGGTCATAAATATTTCAGACTCTTTTACACCAGTAGTGGCAATAGCAATAAACAACAACTATTTTAAAAAGCCACCTTGGATACGAGTAACCAGCAATATTTTATGACCTCTAACATGCGAAACAAGGTGTAGCATTTGCTCAATAGAAAACTCCTTAGAGAAGTGTCAGGGTGGCAGCATTTTCTTAGAAAATTTCCATCAGGCAACCTGTAAATGAAACTTGTGCTGTTAATTTTGGCAAATTTTATAACCTCACACTAGAACAAGTGGCTAAAACTTTTAGCAGCAATTTACTACAGCAACTTCAAAGCGTTTAAATCCTTTTTTTTTTTTGCAAGAAAGTCTTCATAAAGTTCTAGGCACTTGTACTTCCACTTGTTCTTTTTAAATATAAACAGCCACCAATAAAGTGCTTGTATGCATGTATACTTGTATGATTTTTTCTGTCTTATTTTGGCTGAAGATATTCTTGAAACCCTTACAAGTAGAATAGTTTTGTTTTGTTTTTCTTTTCTTTTTGGTTAGTAAAGTTTAGTGTATTCATTTAGCCCCGTCCGTACGTTTGTAGTTGTTTGGTTGGCATGCAACATAAACTGTCAAGTTATTTACACATTTGCTACACGACCCCCCATCTGCCCTTTATGTATGGCATGAATATGTTTCTTGGCCTCAGCTAAAGGCAGCTTAAGAAAACTAAAAATATAGAAAAAAAAAACAAGCAGAAGATAACAGCCCAGTTTGTATGAATTAACAAGAGCGAGATTGTAGAGAATGTTGCTTAAAATTTATGGCCCAACAAGTAGCACAAAGTACTTAACTTTGCTACTTGTGCCCCCAATAGTAGTACAAAATGAAAACACATCGTAGCAGATAACTTGTATTGTTTTTTTCTTATCATAAAATGCGTTCCCATTAAAAAAAATAAAAATCTCCAAGCAAATATGGCAGTAGCCCTTCATCTATTTTGTTCGTTCATTTCATTAAATGTTGCAAGAATTTGGTGTGTCAAACAATATAATTTACTTGCGGTTAGTGTGAACACTTTACTTTCAACCTTTTGTGCCATCACATGCTGCTTTATAACACTTAAAATATTTGTTTACTTAAGACTCCTTTTCCTTTTGAGCAACTGAGGCAAAATAAAAACAATTTTTTTTTGTTTTTACTGCATAAAGGTTATTGCAGCAATTTCCACCAGGAGCTTATTAATACACTCAAAGAAATTTCGAAGGGAAAAGCTTGCTACATACAGAAGGAAATGTGTACAGAAGAGCTTTCATTCAACAGAAATGGAATGAAAGTTACTTCCATTGTCGAACATGTATTAATAGATCGCAGAAGGCCTATATTAAAGTATAATATTATGTATATATTATGCTCTTCACTCTAGGGCGCGTGCGGATTATCGTAGAATGAATCATTACTGTTATGAGGAATATATGATTAGAGTCAGGACGAACTTCGCTAGCGATCCTAAGTCGTTTTATGACTTCGTTCGAGCTAAACGTAAATCATCTTTGTTTCCCCCTCCCTTTGTTTTCCCTTTGTTTTATGGGGGCATATCATCCTCTAGTTACCTCGATATTTCGAATATGTTTGCTGACTTTTTTCAGTCTACTTATAGGCAGTTGGACTCGGGCCCTGATCTGAGTAGCAGCTTTTCGTATCCTTATTCAGTGGGAAGTGTTTCTATTTCTAATATATATTCATTTGATGAGGAGTCCGTTCTTGAGTCTTTGTCTGGACTAAAACTTACATACTTGCCGGGCCCTGACGGGGTACCGGTCTGTATTTTAAGAAAGTGCGCTGTTGTCTTGAGTGGTCCTTTGACCTTTATATTCAATGGGCTCCTGAGCGCTGCTCATTTTCCATCTATTTGGAAGAGTTCATTTATAATTCCTTTGCATACGTCGGGTAATAAATCCAATATTTCCAATTACAGGGGTATTGCAAAACTCAGTGCTATTCCCAAGTTGATGGAAAAACTGGTGACGGATTATCTCTTTTTTAATACGAGATCTTTAATATCCCTTTTCGAACATGGTTTTTTGAAAGGTAGGTCGACTGTCACTAATCTTCTTGAATTTACTACACATGTTTTCAGGGGTTTTCTTGCCAGAGCTCGGACTGATGTAATTTATACTGATTTCAGTAAATCTTTTGATAGGGTTGATCATGTAATTTTGCTTCTTAAACTTTCATTAATCAGTGTTCCTGACATTATCCATCGTTGGCTAGACTCCTACCTCTCCCTTAGGACTCAGAGGGTATTGTTTAGGAATGTATTGTCTAAGACTGTATATGTTACTTCTGGTGTTCCGCAGGGTAGCCATTTGGGTCCTTTACTGTTCTTATTGTTTCTTAATGATCTTCCTTGTGCTATTTCTGATTGTAATATTCTGATGTATGCTGACGACGTTAAATTATTTTATACTTTTGCTGATGATCATGGTCAGGCTGTTCTTCAGCGAAATATTCATTTGTTTGTAACTTGGTGCAGAATTAAATTAATGGATCTTAACTTGAAAAAATGTAAATGCAAGGTTTTCTCTCGCGGGGGCGTAATTTCGTCCACTTATGTGATTAATTCTTGCCCTTTGGAAACTGTGACTACATTTCTTGATTTGGGAGTATTATTGGATATGAAATTGTCTTTTATTGATCATATTAGTATAATAATTGGCAGGGCTCGAGCTGTTATTGGTTTTGTGAAAAGATGGGCTAGGGAATTCATTGATCCTTATATAACAAGACTGCTATACATTTCACTTGTTAGACCTATTTTGGAGTATGCGTCTATTATTTGGAATCCATACTATCGTTGTCATAGTGATTCAATAGAGTCTGTGCAAAAGCAGTTTTTATTATTCTGTTTATGTGGCATAGGATGGGATTGTGCCAATGAGTTTCCGTCATATGTATGAGGCTAGATTAGGTTTGACAAAACTTCCAACTTTAGAACGTAGAAGGACTGTTTGTTTGGGGTTTGTTTCGTTTTTAATCTGGTTAAAGGGTGATATGGATTCTGAGTTTTTGCTTTGTAACCTGAATTTCAGTATTCCAGCAAGATTTTCGCGGCACTATCGTCCTCTTTCTTTAGATTTTTATAGAACGAACTATGGATGTAATTTTCCTTTTCGTAGATTATGTAATGATTTTAACTTATATTATGATTTTATTGATTTTAATTATAGTGTTTGTTATATAAAACGTAGCTTATATGTTGGCATTAATTTGTAAATTATTATAAAGGGTGTTTTTATAGAGGTATAGAACTTTAAGTTTGCATTACTTTTCAAGATGGCGACCGATTTAACAGCTGTCAAGTGATTTATTCTCAGTTTGGTTTGGCAATTCATTATGAATAGACTCACGCCTGAACAACGCTTGCAAATAGTGCAATTTTATTTCGAAAATAATGGTTCTGTGCGGAAAACGTATCGCGCACTACGTCCATTTTATCGTCAAAAAAATCGTCCATCAGAGCAGTTAATTCGATTAACCATGGAACGTTTTCGCACCACATTTACTCTTATTGATAACTCGCATCCCCAGAGACACTGTACGGTGCCTACAGAAAAAGCTATTGCTGCTGTAGAGCGTAGCATTGAGGAAGACCCGAATGAGTCCATCCGCCATCGAGCACAGGAATTGGATCTGTGTCCATCCACTTTATGGAAGATTTTGCGAAAGGATCTTGGTTTGCGTGCTTACAAAATCCAACTCGTGCAAGATTTGAAGCCTAACGATCATCAAGTAAGGCGTAGATTCGTCGAATGGGCCCAAAACGAGATTACCGTTGTTCCCGATTTTCATAAGCGAATTTTGTTTAGCGATGAAGCGCACTTCTGGTTGAATGGCTACGTCAACAAACAAAACTGCCGCATTTGGAGTGAAGGTAATCCTCAAGTGTATGTGGAAACACCGTTACATCCAGAAAAACTGACTGTTTGGTGCGCTTTATGGGCTGGTGGAATCATTGGTCCGTACTTTTTCAAAAACGATGGTGGCCAGAACGTTACAGTCAATGGTGATCGGTATAGAGCCATGATTACTAACTTTTTCATTCCTGAATTGAATAACCATGATGTCCAGGAGATGTGGTTTCAACAAGACGGCGCAACATGTCACACAGCTCGTGCCACAATAGATTTATTGAAAGACACGTTTGGTGACCGACTAATTTCACGTTTTTGACCTGTAAATTGGCCTCCAAGATCTTGTGATTTAACACCGCTAGACTACTTTCTGTGGGGCTATTTAAAGTCATTGGTCTATGCGGTAAAGCCACAAACGCTTGACCATTTGGAAAACAACATTCGCCCTATTATTGCCGATATACGACCACAAATGTTGGAAAAAGTCATCGAAAATTGGACGTCCAGATTGGACTACATCCGCGCCAGCCGTGGCGGTCATATGCCAGAAATCATATTTAAAATGTAATGCCACAAGATTAAAATTCATGTCAATCGAATAATCCATCGTTGTTTTATTGCAACTTAAAGTTTTATACCTCTATAAAAAACACCCTTCATAAAAAAGTGTTTTCGTTCTTGTCATAGGTAGTTCCTGTTTATTGTTACTTTATTCAGCTTGTGATTAAGTTCTGTAGCTGATTTATGTTCTCGTTGCCATTACTTTTTCTTTACCCGCTACAGTCCGGACTGTAGTGTGTACGTGTCCCTACGTAATGGGGACGAGCCCTCCGCGGTCGGGTGAGGGGGGTTAGTGTGAGGCCGGGGACGTTCGAATGTACAAATCTTCAAGACTGACCGACCGACGAAAATGATTTCTCCGGGTTTCTACGGTCCATCGGTTGTTTTTTATTAAGTTTTCTCGTAAGTAGGCTTACAAACATTAAATTGTAATGTGAACTACATTTTAGAAATTTAAATTTTTAACAATTCTTGTGTGACATACAATTTGTTTTTGAGTGTGTATCTTGAAAATCTCCTTCTTCGTCAAACGGCTTCAATGACGTGCTTGTTTTTTACTTCATTTTCAGCAATGTTTTCTCTTGATTTTTATTTTTATGGTTTTGTTTTACTCTGCAACTGTTTGTAACTTTTTTATTGTATTGTGTTGTGTTGTTCAGTATTGTATTGTATTGTAGAATAGTGGTCGTTGTTTGTAATTGCAGTTGGTGGCAGAAGTAGAGGGTATTATTGGCTAATTTATATTAACAACAAATTGCAAAACTATTTAGCCACTTGTGTTTGGTGTTTTAGTCACGTTCTTTTGCAATGCATTCGCCCATAATTGTTGGTTTTATTGGGAGACACAATATACTACATTGTCCATCAATTGTTTGTACGTTTCCTTGTTATTATTGTTACCAGCCAAGCCAAGCTACTGTACTGCACTACCACCATAAAGCCCCTTGTTATTGTTAGTGAATAATTTTTTATTGTTTCAGGCCATTATAAAAAAATCTCTTTTAATTGTTTTGTTCTCATTTTTGTTAAATATTTTTCACTGATCTAAAATTATATTGAATTTGTTGTATTAAATTTTCATTTGACTTGATTTGCGTGCATATGGCAGCTTTAGTCTATAATTTGATTTGACTTCATAGCAGAGTTTTGTTTTGTTTTGTTCTCTGTGTTAACTATTTGCGTTTCCTTAGCCATTATTTTGATTGACACAATTTAACGCTTAAAGTTAGTATTTACACCTTTAAATCAAATTTATAGAACGTGTTTAGTTAATAGCCTCTGATAGAACAATAGTCACGGTAATTAAATTAAAAGCAGCCATGAGATAAACACGTTGTGATACCACGGGTGAACGCAGTCCCTGTACTGACCAAGTTCCACCAAAATCAGGGAAGAGGAAGAAGTTGGTCAGCGCAAGGGCTGCAGATCAAAAGCACGACTACCCTATACTGGAAAACCAGCCAGAAAGTTTGATGAACGAAGCTATATCCTTGATATCAATAAATGATAGGCCCATCAAGCTGACAAGAACTGGGGAGCCAAATAACCTATATCTACACATAGCAAGAGACGGGTACTGTGGATAACAGTCTCCTCTTCCTCAGCGGATCTGCATCCATGGCAGAAGTCGTTAAATGGGAGCCTCATTCTCTACGCGTGTCTACCCATAACGCAATGACCTGTAAGCACGGCCACTGTGGTTGAGACGACGTCACGATCAAGACCAAGTAATTGGTTGGTACGCCTTCTATCCATCAAGGGCCAGGTGAGTCCAGCAGTGGAACAGGACTCCTCATAGGTTGGCTTTTCCGAGAGAATTTCCGCGCAATGTCCAACTTGACCGAGGCAAGTTCAATTGAAGAGGATTCCGGAAGGAGCGCACCAGCTCTGGCGAGATCGTCTGCCCTACAGTTTTCCGGAATCTTACTGTGCCCGGGGACCCACAGCAGTGAGACACTGGTGGAGCGCCCAGTAAGAAGGTCGAGACAGCGGCGACATTCCCTAGAGTTATTCATGAAACACGATACAGATCTTATCGCGGCCTGACTATCAGAAAAGACTGAGACGCGAGTGCAAGGAGCACCGTTGACGAGGATCCATTGAGCGGCCCGCTAAATTGCCGTTACCTCCGCCTGAAATACGCTGCAGTAGTCCGGCAGACGGAGAGAAATGTTCAGGTCCAGTTTCCCAGAGTACACACCGCTTCCAAGCCCATTATCGAGTTTGGAGCCAATTGATGACAGGAGTTAAAGATAAATAACAAAACAAGGTATTATCGGGTAGGACCATATAGAATCCTAGTGAGCAATGCTTTATAAGGAGTTATGAAATATTGCCCTAAAAAAATAATCCACAGCCCTACTAATATTCAATAATCAATCTTTATTCACTTTGTTAATCTGTAGGTTCTTCTTGTTATTATTCAGGACATATAAGGCACCTATAAAGTTTGTCTTACGCGACTATTCTTATTTCAATTATTTACCTTAGGATCCATGGAATTGCTACATACATACATTATTGGTCATTACAACCCTTCAGTCAGGATTACGACCTAGTTTCTCACAACACTTATGTTGCATGTGTTGATTTTATGCATGAGTGGCGGGATCTACAGTTTAAAGTCAACTCCGAACGACAGATTTTTTGAGATACTTTTCATGGCAATTTTATTCTACTCGCAGAGTTTTTGCCAGAAATCTGCTGAGAGGAAGTCTAAGAAAAAATACTTTTTGTATTTTGGTTTGATGTATGGCCTGGAGCTCGAACCCTGTCTTTACGCCTAATAAGCCAACACACTATCTACTAGACTACGGCGACTTATGGAATTGCTAACATACCCTAAAAAATTGCTTACAGAACTATGCTGCCCCTAGTAAAACCTTAAACACTTTAACTTGTAGTCCAGTCAGGTTAACTACACACACACATACATATGCATACTCCTTTGTGTATGGCAAATAGAAGTTTTGTATGCAAATAAACAACGTACGAGTATGTACATCCAACATCAACATCAAACCAACACTAGGCAATTGCAAATAGTACCCGAGTATTTGTTTCACAATGTAAATATTCGTGTAAATGCAAATTCCTCACGCGATTCTCTCATCAAACATTTACTGCCTCGACGACCGTGTGTATGTATGTATGTATGCACTCGTATTGTATGCATGTATTGGCCATTAACAAGAATCTTGTTTGCCACCTCAAACGATGACAAAGAAGCAACGGAAGGTGTATCTAAATGTTCACTTGCCATCCACTTGCCATTATTAAGGTTTTTTCGTTAATAGCTTATGGGTTAAGGCACAAGCACAAGCACCGATATATACAAAGATATTCGCATATATGTAGGCTCATAGGTGCTGTTAGGCAGTTAGTTTGTTACTTCAGTGCAGTTCAGTTCCGTTCGTCAGTTATTTGTATTGTTAGCCGTTAAAGCATTTAATTACTAATTAGTTTAACAGTGCACCATCACCACCACCATCTGACTAACATAACAGACGATAGACGACAGACGAGTATTGCAAATGCCTTCGTTTCTAGTTTATGTTTTGTGGGCTGCAGTTTTATTTCGATTTTGAGACCATAAATGTTGCTGTTCAACAAACGAACTTCTAATATGCCAGACTATAATAACAAATGTTCGTTAATTTATTTTTTTATTTTAGTTGTTGTTTTTATTGTATTCAATTAAAGCATTTATGGCTCTGACTGTATGACATTAAACGCTAATGAGAAATAAAATAGATTTTGTTTAATTTTTTATAACGTTTTTAACAGGAAAATTTCTGAAAAAAGACTCAAAATAATGGTAATAACAGTGTTGGGAATTTTTATTTCTCTATCGCTGTTTTTTTCGTTGGTGTCGTGAGCCAGCAAGAATGATTAAAAAAAATGAAAAATTGCAAATTGTTGCATGAGAAGAATGTATGCGCCATCAGTTAAGGCCAGTATGTGGGTTGTCTAAATTGCTTGGTTCTCTTTTTAATTTATTATTGAATAAATTTTTTTATTCATTACTTTATTGTATCGTATTTCATAAGGTGAATGATAATTCATAAAAAAACTTATTTGTCTTTAACTACTTCCATTAGTTTTAAGCTGAAATATATGTTTGTAAACAAATCGGGTAGAAATCTACGACCAGCTGGATGAAATTTTCGAAGCGCACTTCCATATAAGAAAATCTTTCATGACAATTTTATTTACTCTAAGAGCTTTTGTTGGAAATCTGCTGAGATGCAGTCACCGAAGAAATATTTTTTCATATTTCGTTGTGTTGGAAAAGTCTGACCTAGGGTTTGAACCGAGGCCTCACGTCTAATAAGCTATTAGACTACCTGCTAGACCCACGATGACTTTAAACTGTAGGTCCCGCTACTCATATATGAAATTAACACACACAACATAAGTAATGTGAGAAGTTAGGTCGTAATCCTGACTGAAGGGTTGTAATGTATTAAATGAACCAATTTAAGTACATCACATTAGATGGACTGTGAAAATGTTACATGATTTCTAAAACAACAGCTCCTGTTGGAATCATACCAGATGCATAATGATACGTCCAGATGCCGTAACTTTTAATAATCTTAAGAGCATGCTTAAGTTTATTTTCTGTTACTCCGAACTGGATAGCTGTTGGGATTGTTTTTATCTCCAAACAAGGCAAAGTATCTCACACGAAAGCTAAAGCCCTTATGGCCATCCAGTTGTACGAATTTCTACTTAAGAAGTCTGGTCCCTTCGTTCAAATATACTTTGAGGGTCATTGTCTACACTCATTGGTTAGTCATGCTGAGATATCCATGCATTTCAGGACATACTTGTACTGAACAATGTTGAACTGAAATAGCTACGAGACAACAGGTAGTTAGTCCTGCTTGAATTTCATGCATCGCACTATTTTTATGGAACTTCAACATTAAAATCCTACTAAAAGTCATGGATTGGCATATTACTAACTTTACAGGTCATTACAACAATTTAGTGTTGTGTACGTTAATTTTACCCATGCCTAGACTGGACCTACTGTTTAATTTCGGCTCCGAAGTATGGATTTGAGAAACTTTTCATCGCAATTTTATTTTACTCACAGCGTTTTTTGGTAGAAGGCTGTTTGTCAAATGTTGAAACACAGGCTTCTGATTAATAAGCCAATTCATAGGTACGGAATTGACTACGGCGATTTTGAAGTATTTCTACTGAATTCTGGAATCACTATTAATCCAAAGGCTACAAAATCTAGCAATTTACTACCCACAGTATCCATGAAGGAGCTCTTTCTGTATACTTTAACGCTACTAAAAAATCTGGAATTATATTGGACGGTAAACGAAACGGGGCTACATACAGTGAGCGTCAAAAGAAATGGATAAAATTCTAACAATCACCAATCTCAACTTTTACGACTTAAGGAGAGTGCCCGAAAAAATTTTACAATATTTTGAAATATTTTGTAATTTTTTTTTTGTTTCAATTTTAAAAACTGGCAATGAAACAATTAATTTAAAATAAAATTAATGGTGATTTATTGATGTATATTTTCTTTTTTAATGTACAGTTTCTTTTGACGCTCACTGTATACTCAATCCAAAACCACTAAGACGGCCACTGCTTTTTAATGCTCTTAATCTGCAATACTTTACTGACTATAAAATATAATGCCTTACCCATTATTTTATGTTGGACTCATTTGCGACTGTTAAGTAGGTTCCAGCGCTCATGTATAAAATTAACACACACCACATGAGTGTTGTAAGAAGCTAGGTTGTAATCCTTACTACAGTGTTGAAATGACCAATTCAGTCAGGAATTTTCTTCAAGCTATTGCCGCCATCAGATGTTACGTTGGTTAATATAGATTCTGCTTTCGTATATATGGTAGATAGATTTTCAAAAAATAATCAAATAATTTTCGAAACGTTCAGATAAAATGATAAATTTTTGGGTTCAAACACATTACATACATCAGAACATTCATCAAACTGTTTACTCTGCTATATAAAAGGCGAGGCAAAGCAGGCGACTAGTGAGTAAAGTTCACTCAGTCTTGTGTGAAGAAGCGGTGTGTTTGAGGATAGTAATCGTGGTTTGAAGACCTCCGTTACAAAGATCTGTCGAACAATTGTCTAGTAATTGTTATTGGTTATGCAAAGGGTATAAACAGAGGAATGACAAAGAAAAGCAATTGTTGTTGTTTACGTCAAGTTGTGAACAGTGGCAGACGAATAATAAAGAATTTTAAATTAAAACAAAACACAAATTTACTTTTTATTTTATTTACAATCTACGAGCTCATATTTTTAAAGTTTTTAAAAGGTTAAAACGTAAGCATATGTTTAAAGTCACCATTAAGCTTAATTAGGTAATTAAAAAAAAAACATTCTAATCAAATTCAAACATTTTAATCAACCTTAGGTGGGATGCAATTATTAAGAAAAACAAACAAAATCAAATTTTACCTGATACCTAATACCTGATGATGATGATGATGATGGTGTGTGTTCTTATGATATAGTCTTTGAGGATTAATTAAAATTGAAAAGACTCTGCAGCCATAATTTGCATTTAAATTGATTTGCAGTTCTTTTTTTCTTTTAGTTTTTTTGTTTTGCCTTGGCTTTCATGCATGCAGCTTATGGACCCAATGAACTGCTTGACTCGTTTGATAAAATTGAATTAAAAACGTTGTATGGCGACGACCAAGCCCTTCTTTGAAATGATTTTTACCCTCTTGTGTTTTTTTATTTTGTTTGTTTGTTTGTTTGCCTTTACGAAGTTCATTCTCTCTCTGTCTCTCTGTAGTTGCATGTGTATGGTTGTCTATATTGTGCCAATCAGAGAGCTTGTTGTGCAAGGCTGCTGCTGTTGCATATGGAGTTTGATTGTATGGTTTGCTTGGCCCAAATGGTTGTGGATATCATATGCATCCTCCGCACATTTGATTCTTTTTTGTCTGTTTTGCTTCATGCAATTTTTTTTTATTGTTTTTGTAATTTCAATATGGTTATCAGGTCTCAGGTGTACATATGTACATGTATGTATATATGAATGTATGTATGGTTGAACGTGGTATTAACGTCTTTTGTATCTTATTAAGGCTTAAGCATTTATTTATTTGCAAGATAATCATTAAATTGGATCTTGGAATCGCAGCTTGATTGTTTAATCGGCGACTAATCTGCATCGCTTATGTTTTGTCGCGTTGATTGCACCGTATAAATTAAATTAAATTGTGCTGCCTTTAATACAATTTTCACAACCCGCGCAAATTCAATAACAAAAAAACAAACAACAACAATACCATTTCTTTAGCCCAAAAAGTCCTCCACTGATTGCAGTTCAGCTTAAAAAAATTTGTTTTCATTGGCTGGTTGGCAGGCTAGCTTTCAGCTTGATGTCGTTGTCGTTGGTGTTGCTGTTGCTGTTGAGTTTAAAAAGAATTATGGGTCCTGTGCCTCCACGGAATGAGTCAACTTGGTCAAAAAGGTGTTTAGACTCTGTGTCGTCATTTCGTTTAATCTTAATCTAAATCGTCGTCACTATCATTATGTCTGTGCAGATTTATTTTTATTATGCCTCTATTCCATCTCGCTGCAGTCTTTTTTATTTTTTTCTCTGCTTGAGTGACATAAATTAACCAAAAGTAATGTGTGGCAATATTTTATTTATATTTTGAATTTTCTTTTGTTCTTAGATTCTCAGAAATCATACAATCACACATATGCACCCACACATAAACTGTTTTCTTAATTACATACATACAAACATATATAATTTGTCATTACAACTCTTCAGTCAGGATTACGACCTAGCTTCTCATACCACTTATGCTGTGTGTGTAAATTTTATCCAATAGGAGCGGGACCTGCAGATTAAAGTCGACTCCGAATGAGAGATTTTTGAGAAACTTTTTCATGGCAATTTTATTTACTCTCGGATATGTTATATGACCAATCATCAGATAAAGATTACACTCTTTGGTTGTAGGAATGTTTTGAAAAAGTGTGAATGTTTGCATTGTGCTGTTAGGAAGAGTTACTAAAGCACTGCCACCAGATGATCTTTTGTACTGCCCTCAGGCTGTATTGGTTAACCCTACAATGTCTCCCTAACCTGATGAAACATAGGGCTGTTCATGGGTAGTAAGGATAACTCCCTGCGCTTTAATAAATAAGTCATTAGATGTTCCCTTCAGAAATGAACTAGTGCCATAGGTAGGTTGATAGATTCGTTGTCCAGCAAAGAAGTCAGACTCATACACTAAAGTCACATAGAGCCCATTGTAATACAACAGTCTTTCTATTGCACCCCTTGTCCTCAAACCGCTTGGAGCTTCTGATGGAACGACCCAGGCTGTCAATGTCAAGGCTTTATAGTTCCTTAAGATCATCCATGTTGTAGGCGCCAAGGCAACTTTTTCTCCTTTGATTTCGTGCCGGGTATGTTCCCATAAGGTGAAGGACTGTCTGATACTGTTTCTCATCTTTGCAACTTCTATGGAAATCATATGCAAGGTGCCCTAAACTAATGTGACTCGCATGCGTGCCCGTAATGCAATGCCCTATTATGACCCCGATAACCACACTAAGCGCGTTTCATTGGAGTTTAAGCACCAATGAAACAAAGATTTAGCCAGATTTTCTGCGCCCTTCTGCTCGTGTCTGAAGCTGCCCATTTGCGATTGTTGGAACCCATGAACGAATTATCAATTATAAGTTTACAGGTAGCCAGAGGGCTTCCACAAAGTCGAGACTATCCATAGGAATCCATAGGAGATTTTGATGGTTATTCTACGCCTGCCCAATTCATTTGCTCTGTAGTTACTTGGAATATCATTGTGTCCTGGTATCCAATATGATATGAACATCATACTGTTCTGTTATCTCTTTTAGATATCTGCGTTAGCTGTATACCGATGTAAAGTTCATCACGTTGGAATTCACTGCTTTGAAAGCTGCCTGGATAATATATGTTAATGTTCCGCTTGGGGATATTTGAGTGCCTAATAATTTTCACCGTAGACACTTATGCCTGATAGATGCTATAGTGATTCAGAAACCTTATTGATTGGGCTATTCCGACACAATTTTGCCACCAAGAGTTTCTTTCAGTCGGTATCCATCAGTAAAGATTGCACGAAGTTCTCTAAGCGGTGAGGAATGGTGGTCCAGAATTTCAATGAGAAATCATAACTCAGTGGTCGCATTCTAGTAGGTAGTGTGTTGTGTTATTAAAGGTAAGGCCACGGTTTAAACTCCAGGTCAGATCAACAAAACGAAAATATGAAAAAATATTTCTACGGCGACTTCCTCTCAGCACATTTCTGACAAAAACTCTGAGAGTAAATAAAATTGCTATGAAAAGTTTCTCAAAAATCTGTCATTAGTAGTAGACTTTAAACTGTAGGTCCCGCCACTCATATATAACATGAACATGCACAATGTAAGTGGTGTGAGAAACTAGATCCTAATCCTGACTGAAGGGTTTATGTATGTATATATGAGACAAGTCTTTTCTTCTCTTTGTTCGAAAGTAAAACCTGAAAAATAATTCATCAACAACCGCTCATGAATCTAACGCAGAATTTTATCACGGCTGGCCCATTCTGGAGCATACCCATATTACCCATAATCGTTCAATACTGTCATTGGGGGGCATGAAATTGGAATCTTTAAGTTGTGGTTGTCGACTTAGGATCATCGAGAATCCTACTCCGAGCTAGATGAAGGTGAACTTACATGGGAAGGCCTACAAATAATAGTAGCACGCCAATGGAGATGTTTTGAAGAAGACATACGGGCATTGACCTTTTAAAAACGTTAAAAATATGAGCTCGTAGATTGCAAATAAAATAAAAATAAATTTGGGTATAGTTTTAATTAAAATTCTTTATTATTCTTTGTGCCATTGTTCACAACTTGATGTAAACAATAACAATTGCTTTGCTTGTTCTTCCTTCGTTTACACCCTTTGCATAAACAATAACAATTACTAGACAATTGTTCGACAGATCTTTGTAATGGAGATCTTTAAACCGCAATTACTTTCTTCAAACGCACTGCGTCTTTACACAAGACTGAATGAAATTCTACTAATTCACTCGTCTGCTTTGCCTTTCCTTTTATATGGCAACGTAAATAGTCTGATGAATGTTCTTTAAGTCGAATGTTTGCCTTCTCGAGATCTCTATAAATGTAAAGCTGGATTCACCCATTGTTTCGGAACAAAATGCTTTACCCGAAACAAATTCAGTTTTTTGAGAGTTTGTTCCGAAACGATTCACCCACTTCGAACAATTGTTCTGCAAAAACAAGGTTACCATATGAAATATTTTTGTAAACGATGCGTGTCAGTTTTACAATTAGGCAGCACAGTAGCAGAAGATTGCAAATCGTTTGTTTTCTTGGTTTGAGTGTGATCATATTTTTTATTGTGTTACAAGGACATCGTAAATTAAAATAAATCTGAAATTGTTGAAGTGAAAAAAAATGGATAATAATGGATATTATACATCCATAAATACATACATACAAATGAACATATAATATGATGTGGCAGCTCAGTTTAACTTTACTTAAAAAATTAAAGTAGCTGGCAGCACAGTCGGTTGTTTCGGAACAAAAATTAAAATTAAACCAATTCGAGCTGAAAATGTTCCGAAGCACGCTTACTCTCTTTCGCTGTCTCTCTCTCTCAAGAAGAGAAACGTCAAACTACATATAAAAAAATTGTTTCGGAACAAAATTTTTTTTCCGAAACAATGGGTGAATTCAGCTTAAGCATCGTTGTTTCATCATTGTTGTTTGTATAGTTTGTTTACATTTATTCTTGTAGTGTTTGTTGTTGTATTTTTGGTTACTTGTTTACCATTTTTTATGCTCGTGTTTGTTGTTATATAACGCATTGCGATAATTTGTAAACAAGTTCATTGTTTTTGTTTTTGTAGCTTTTGTTTATAATTTTAGTGTTGAACGAAGCACCGGTATCTAGATTTTTCCATTTTCGGAACAATATTAAAGAAATGATTGTTTTATGAAAATTTTTTAAGACCAAAAAAAATTATTTTTCCTGAAAGAAATGCCAATCAAAGAAATTTTATGAATTTTTAAACTCTACAGCTAAATATGAAATTACGCAGACTGTAAAATTTAATAAATAACGCAGAAATAAAACAATAACAACAATAGCAACAGCAGCGTTTGAAGTTAAATAATTTTAATCGTTATTGGACCATTCATTATGTTAACGTTGCTTTAAACATTAATTACACGCTTTGCTAGCAAATGCTATATAATTTGCCGTTAATATAAACGTAATAAATTTTTTAATTTCAGTTTCTTCTCTGTTTCGGTTACAACATAAACATCTGTATGTTGCTGTGTGTTGCAAGTAGTAGCAGCAACAACATTAATAACAATTGCTGGTTGGTGTAGTTAGTTGGTGTAGAAGCTAATGGTAGAGAATTTTTGTTGAAAAGACGACGAAATGCTTGTTAGTTTTCAGCATCAAATCCCTAAATTTGATAGAAAATCAAATAAATCACAAGATAATCAGTAGCTACAGCTACAGCTCTAAAGCTATTTTGGCAGTTGATTCCTTTACCTTCTCAGATGATGATGATGATGACGATGAGGACAACAGTAGCAGTAGCAAACGACAATAATGATGACGATGTAGTGGTGAAGAAACATTTAAAAAAATCAAAAACACAATTACACACGAAAATTGAAAAAATTTTACAAAAAAAAACAAAAAATTTAATTTTTTTAATGAAATTTTTATCAAAAAACAAACAAAAAAAACAAGGCTTAAAACAGTAGCCAATCGCAGTTTTTTTGGATTTTGATTTTTGGTTGTCGTTTCTGGCTGCACCTCAGCCATTGCTGGTCTTTTGCGGCAATAACAATAAAAATACATCAGCAACAATCGTGATTGACATGTGCAGCGTGCATACTGCAACAACACAAACAACTAGCAACATAGAACTCCAAGAAAACCATCAACATGAGCAGCAAATCAGCAATAATGATGGCATAGGATGGTATGAAATGGATTGGCATGGCTTTGGTTGAGGCTGAGACTTTACTGGACAGGCAGTAAGTCAAGCGGGGCATTTAAACAACTGAGATTGTCTTTTATTGCCTATCAAAACAAAATACTTTTGCTTCTGCTGTTGCTTTGGCTGCATTTGCTGTTGCTGTGATCTGTTAGTCATTGATGTTGTTGTAAAGTAGTTATTAACTTGAACGCTAGTGAACATATTTAACCCGTAAAATACAAGGAAATTAGGCTAAAGATTTATGCTCATAACCATTATCATTTATCAGCCAACAAGCAACAAAAAAAAAAAAACAAAAAAAAAAACATTAGCGGCACAGCTTATAAATACAAACAACAACCAATAACAACGAATATTTTCTTTCAATAACAGTAGCCAACTCTATGAATTGGCAGAAAAACGTTTCATGATTTTTGTTTTTCTTTTCTTCTACGTTCAATTCATTTTGAAAGTTTTTTTTCTTTCCTTTTTTTCAATTTAGTTTGTGTCACAATAACGATCATAATTTTCCCAGCAGACATTACGTCGTTTTTTTTGTTTTCTTACGCTCGCTGTAAAATTATTGGTTCCATTTTTAGTTGCAACATCTACCGATAAATTTTGTTAAAACACTAATTAAAATTGATCGATGCATTACTATTACCATTACCACTACCACTACTACCACTATTACGCTTACGTTTACAGTTTACGGTTTACAATTGATGGGACAATAGGCATTCGAAGTTAAAATTTAATAAAAAAAAACAGCACGGAGTCCTATGATTACAGTTGGCTGATGTTATTTAATGATGTCATTAAGTAATAGATTATGACGTAATATATGGCCCTTCGCTGCCACAACATGCTGTTAGATGGTCCATGAGAATTATACGATGATCGAAATAGTTGTTCAAACAGAAAGAAAATAATGTTTTAGAATCGCATTCACTCTTACCAAACATTGTAAAAAATTTAAACAGGGTTTCTACACCAGGGGCAGGCTTTCCCGGCCTTAGTTTCTGCAATTTACAGGACTGTTAATGGGCTGAGTTATAACAGAGTAAGCGGTAGAGATTTTAGAACTCTTAATAATAGCTAAGCAGCCTTAGTTGGTATTCACACGATATTCATCCCGATTAGAATTTTCAACTGACACAGGTAGTCAACTTCTGGAGATTTAAACGATGTTGTATTGCACATAATGGCTTCAATAGGTCTAGCAAACCAATAAAAAATTTCGATAATATCTCACATACTCGTTTATTTTATTTAAATTAAAAGACAGTCTTTAATACAAAACCCGATAGATACTTTCATGCGGGCAATGAATCACCAGAATGCATACCTGCACGGCATTAGTTTTTACTGCATGATAGCGATACATACGTCAATAATAAAATCCTCTTTAGTCAGGATTACAACTTCACTTCTCACAGCACTAGTGTTGTGAGTGTTAATTTTATACATGAATGGCGGGACCTACAGTTTAAAGTCGTTTCCGAACGACAGATTTTTGTATTATTTTTCATGGTAATTTTATATACTCTGAGAGCTTTTTGCTAGAAATCTGCTGAGAGGAAGTCGCAGAAGAAATATTTTTTCATATTTTCGTTTTGATGTCTGATCTGGAGTTTGAACTGTGGCCTTACGTCTAATAAGCCAATACACTATCTAATAGAATACGGCGACTCCAGACATGACTCAGACGTTGAATCATCGGAGATTGGTTCGCCTGGACATTTGTTTGTACTGGTTGTATTCTGTTAATCCTGCTGTTTGTTTACTGCCTAGATAAACAAAGCTATTGGAAGAGTATTAGTTGCCGATGTAGTCTACTAGGTAGTGTGTTGGCTTATTAGACGTGGGGCCACGGTTCAAAACCTAGGCCAGATATCTCCAACAAAATGGAATTTGAAAAAATATTACTTCGGTGACTGACACTCAGCAGATTTCTAGCAAAAATTCTGAGAATAATTAAAATTGTCATGAAAAGAAACGGAAATCTGTCATTCTGAGTAGATTTTAAACTGTAGGTCCCACCATTTATGTGTAAAATTCACACACAACATAAGTGGTGTGAGAAGCTAGATCGTAACCTTGACTGAAGAGAATTATGTATGTATGTATGCATTTAGTTTGCTTTGGCTCTTCACTCTTCGTTTTCTCTTGACATTAGAATTCAAAAATATACAATAAATCGATATGCATGTACACTCAGCCACAAAGGTATACATACGGATAACAATTTTCAGAAATTTTTTAACTAATTCGTTTTCGTTGAAAATCTTTGTAATTGTCTGACAACTTTCTTCGATTTTAAGACGGTCTTTTGCATTGGTTCAGAAATTTGAGAAATTTGTAAATCGGATGCATACCTTTGTGGGCCTGTACAGGGCCACAATTCAGTTCATTTTCAGAAATTTTTTAACCAATGCAAAAGACGTCTTAACATCAAGGAAAACGGATTAGTTTAAAAATTTCTGAAATTTTTTTAACGTATGTATACTTTAGTAACTGTGTGTATCTCATAAAGTTGGCAGAAACTAAAAATAGGAAAAACAAACAATAATTAAACAAAAAAGTTAATTTAACAGGAATCAAATTGCAATGACAAAACTACATAGGAACGGCATAAGTCTCGAAGTTACCAGGCGAAATTAAATGAAGTATAAATACCCCGAAATGTAATGTTGCCCGAGATAAGTCAATAATTCTATAATCTGAAGAGAGCGAAGAGAACGAATATAGTTTGTCTGGATATTTGTTTGTATTGCGTACAGTCCTTCGAATACCATTCACAACGTGTTGAGCCTGCTGTTTGTTTACTGCTTAGATAAGAAGAGCCATTAAAAGAGTATGCGGTCTATCGGTAAGTGCTTCCTGGTTTTAAATTAAAATAAAACAAAGTATGTGTGAGATGCAACCGAAATTTTATATTCATTTGAAAGACCCATTGATGCCATTATCTGTGGAATGTAACATGGTTTAAATGTCTGTCATGGTCTTTCGAAATGGAAGGCTTTCGAAATGTACAATTTTCTTTGACTTTGATGACTTCAGGCCTTATTTCAGAATCTTAACTGATTTTCCATTTATCTTTCATTAATTTATGAATAATGAAAAGAAAAGAGAGAAAGAAAGTTTTTTAATAATTTCTCCATTATGACGAGGCTCTTAACGGTGCTGCCAACAAATGGATTTTTTTATGTTCACAATAAATTAGAAATTCTTTGATTGCTTTCCTTTTGGTCATTACTTGACTGTCATTTGCCAATAATAAGAGTCTGAAGAAAAAGAGATAAAAAAAGTAATCACCTGTCGGAAACTTTAACAATCCACGAGTAGTCCATTGCTTTTGCCAGCTTTTGGCTCTTTTCGTTGTTGTCATTATTATCATTTGTTGTTGTTGCCACAAAAAAAAAAGCCTCAAGCCTTGAATAATTAGTTTTAAATACATTTAACGAACGAAATAAATTACAAACAATAACGACAGCCACAAAGAATGTGTAGAGGAAGACAAAGAACGTGAAGAAAAAAAAAAGTTACGAAATGAAAACCACATTATTAGCAAACCGCATCCGCATCCATAGAAGTTGTATCTTTGTTTTGACATTGTTATCACAACATCAGAATGGTAAAAAGAAGGACAAAAATTTTTACATGGACCTCTTTCTCTCAAGGATGTCCTTTAAACATTCGTTTAATAACCCACCCACTCTGAGGAATTTTAAAAAATATTTTTCAAAGCAAAAACAAATGAAAGAATGAATGGCAAATTAAAACAACTTTTATTTATAAATGTTTTGTTTTTATTTTCTTAAACATTACTTTGGTTTGTATTGTCATCTGATTTTTATATGTATGTATGTACGTAATACCGGAACTCATCTAAACATAAACCGATTTCCGTTTATATTTTCATCAAAGAGCAAGAGGACTATGCTGCAAAACTTTTCCAAGACTTTTTGATTTTCTTTTGTAAATGCAAACATAAAACAACAATTTGTGGTAGAGAATGAGTTTTTAAGTTCTATTCGTTGTTGTTTGTATTGCTGTTCGTAAAACGTTAATAATAATCCCAACCGCATAATGTATTCAAACTAAATAAGCTTCTTGTCTTAATAATAAGATTGCGGCCATTTCAAGAAATGACAATCTTTACTGTCCTTCTTCATGTTGTCTTTTCAAATCCTTAAAGCAATATTTCTCTCGCTCTCGTAGCAAACATATTACAAATATTGTTGGAAATTCTTTGTTTTTTGTTTTTTCTCTGTAATATTTTGTTGTCATTGTCACAAGGACAATAATATGAAACGCAAAAAGTTATTTCCAAACCCCCCCCGCATATTTTTATTTCTTTCTGTCATAAATTGCTTCTGACAGCAGCAACGCAAGCAACATAAAATGGCATTGGGAAAGCTCTTCAGAAACATTCATGGATGCTTATGAATGGCAAAAAAGCGAATCCTTAAAATATTGTTTACGATGTTGTTCTCTTGATTGTTATGATTTTAACGTTGATATTGATATTAATTAAGGATTAGCGAACAGAGAAAGCAAAAAAATTTCTGCACAGATAAGTTTCATGCAAAATGAGTTTTTTTTTGGTTTTTCAATTAAATTATCATGCAAAATGGCATGGATTTTTAAGAATGTTGTTTAATAATATATTTTTAAAGAAAATATCAACATTCGTATACTTTTTTGAGTCATTCCTGATGATAGAGTACGCCATTCCATCGTCTCTACAGGGTATATAAACACCTTAGCATTGAAGAAAGGATGTACGATCCACCCCATTCAATTCCAATAACACAATATGAGCCGTTTATTTTGAAAGTGATTTAAATCCATTTTTAAAAAATGTTAGTGATAACAATAATCACAATTTTATATATAAAGGGTGTTTTTTATAGAGGTATAGAACTTTAAGTTGGCATTACTTTTCAAGATGGCGACCGATTTAACAGCTGTCAAGTGATTTCTTCTCAGTTTGGTTTGGCAATTCAACATGTATAGACTCACGCCTGAACAACGCTTTCAAATAGGGCAATTTTATTTCGAAAATAATGGTTCTGTGCGGAAAACGTATCGCGCACTACGTCCATTTTATCGTCGACAAAATCGTCCATCAGAGCAGTTAATTCGATTAACCATGGAACGTTTTTGCACCACGTTTACTCTTATTGATAACTCGCATCCCCAGAGGCGCTGTACGGTGCGTACAGAAGAAGCTATTGCTGCTGTAGAGGGTAGCATTGAGGAAGGCCCGAATGAGTCCATCCGCCATCGAGTACAGGAATTGGATCTGTGTCTATCCATTTTATGGAAGATTTTGCGGAAGGATCTTGGTTTGCGTGCTTACAAAATCCAACTCGTGCAAGATTTGAAGCAAAACGATCATCAAGTAAGGCGTAGATTCCTCGAATGGGCCCAAAACGAGATTACCGTTGTTCCCGATTTTCATAAGCGAATTTTGTTTAGCGATGAAGCGCACTTCTGGTTGAATGGCTACGTCAACAAACAAAACTGCCGCATTCGGAGTGAAGGTAATCCTCAAGTGTATGTGGAAACACCGTTACATCCAGAAAAACTGACTGTTTGGTGCGCTTTATGGGCTGGTGGAATCATTGGTCCGTACTTTTTCAAAAACGATGGTGGCCAGAACGTTACAGTCAATGGTGATCGGTATAGAGCCATGATTACTAACTTTTTCATTCCTGAATTGAATAACCATGATGTCCTGGAGATGTGGTTTCAACAAGATGGCGCAACATGTCACACAGCTCGTGCCACAATAGATTTATTGAAAGACCGCCTAATTTCACGTTTTTGACTTGTGAATTGGCCTCCAAGATCTTGTGATTTAACACCACTAGACTACTTTCTGTGGGGCTATGTAAAGTCATTGGTCTATGCGGTAAAGCCACAAACGCTTGACCATTTGGAAGACAACATTCGCCGTATTATTGCCGATATACGGCCACAAATGTTGGAAAAAGTCATCGAAAATTGGACGTCCAGATTGGACTACATCCGCGCCAGCCGTGGCGGTCATATGCCAGAAATCATATTTAAAATGTAATGCCACAAGATTATCTTTCGGATAAATAAAATTCATGTAAATCGAATAATCCATCGTTGTTTTATTGCAACTTAAAGTTCTATACCTCTATAAAAAACACCCTTTACTTTTATTGTATAAACAATTTAGGTCTAGTATCATTAAAATCGCTATGATTTGGGGCACTTGAAAATTAACTAGTTAACGAAATGCAAAAAAAATTATTTTGAAACTGGTTTAAGTCCATTGAAAGAAATAATTTTGATATGGAATGTGGGATGAATGCTTGGGATGAAACAGTGGCATCGAGAGGTTCTCAAGAAGTAAATGAAAAATCTTAAAATCAGAAATATATCATAGATTACAGAGATATGTGCACTGGGCAGAACAGGAATATAAACATGGTTGAAAATTGTGCAATCGGCAAAAAATAATGCAGATTATTAACCATAAGTTTTTACTATGACGATTTCATTTTTGCCAAAAGACAGTGATTTTGGAGTGATAGAAAGGGCTTTGTGGAAAAATTATTTAATGTATGTCCCCCAGGATTACTATGAAACCATAAAAACATGTCGAAAGAGTAACAAATTTATATTAACTGTAATGAAACGTGAAAAAAATTTTTTCAACAAAACCTTTGGAAGAAGCAATTCATAAAAGATTAAAAAACACTAGTAGGGAACCTGTAAATTGGCTAAGGATACGTTGGATGCGAAGAAGAATCACTAGGAATACAATTCTTTTGGATAATTTGTTCAATATCATTGTGAAACTAAAGTATTAACTTATAATAATACTAAACAAAGAACACAAAGTGGACTTATTCCTTTTCACAAACAAAAAAGTAATTTTATTAATTATGAAATTGGTTTAAGTCCATTTTAGATTCTGAAATACAGCTTATTTCTCTAGAAAAGTTTACAAAACGTATTACATTATATATTCTAACATGTTTAAAATCACAAAGCCATAAAAACTACTTAATACCAGTTAACAATGTTTTTGCAGCAATTCAAACGCAAACCCTTAAATATTTCAATATAAGAAAAAATGGACTTAAACCACTTTCAAAATAAATGGCTCATATATTTTTTTCTTTAACCTTGTTTTTATTTCTATAAAAATGGCCTAAAATTTGTGGTGATTTACTCAAATGCTTCTATGAAAACTTCGTTTTTATAAGTCTGTACAAAATAGTAGAGTTATTCTTTAGATTAGTAGTTACTCTTCACATTTTAAAGCCAATGTACAGTGTCATCCAATTTTCCGTGAGCTGACTAGTCACTGGCTACATTACATTTCGCTCTGTTTACTACATTTAAATTCGTCTGGTAACTTCGAGACTTATGCCGTTCCTATGTAGTTTTGTCATTGTAATTTGATTCCTGTTAAATTAACTTCTTTGATTGTTTAATTTTTGTTGGTTTTTACTATTCTTTTAAGATTAGTTTCTGCTAATTTTATGAGATACGTGCATATCGGTTTATTGTATAGGGTTATCCATTTCGTGGTTTCAAAAGATTCTCTGTCAAACTAAGTTGTGAAACCAATTCTTTTCTTTTCTGTTGAAAGTCTGACATTGATGAAAATGGATCGCTTAACTATCACACAACGCATAAAAATGATCAAAACCTACTACAAAAATGGTGATTCAGCCACAGCCACGTATCGAACAAAATTTTCTTCAGCGATGAAGCACATTTCACACTCGGTGGGTATGTTAATAAACAAAATTGTCGTATTTGGGGTTCTGAGAGTCCTAAAGTAATTGAAGAGAGGCCATTTCATCCAGAAAAAGTCACTGTTTGGTGCGCTCTTTGGTCCGAAGGTGTGATTGGACCTTACTTCTTCGAAAACGACGATGGAACGACTGTCACCGTCAATTCGGTGCGTTATGGTCATATGATAACCGACTTTTTTTTGCCTGCTATTAAAGAATACGACTTGGACAATATGTGGTTTCAACAAGACGGTGCCACATGCCACACAACTCGAGCAAATATGGCTTTATTGCAAGAGACATTTCCTGGCCGCGTAATTTCACGTCGTGGTGATATAAACTGGCAACCAAGATTATGCGATTGGACACCATTAGACTTTTCTTTTTGTGGGGCTACTCGAAAGACCGTGTTTATGCAGATAAACCTTCAACTCTTGAGCACTTAAAAACCAACATTCGTCAAGTTATGGCTAAGATACCGCCCAATATGTGTCAAAAAGTGGTCGAAAATTACCTCAAAAGAATCAATGCTTGCAACAATTCGCGTGGAGGTCATTTAAATGATGCAGTGTTTTCACACATAATGTCAAACGTTCAAACTTTACAATAAAAAAGAAATATCATGAATAAAAATATTATATATGTGTTTTTATTTACGTTTACTTTTGAAACCACGAAATGGATAACCCGGTATTATAATAAGTGTTTGTTGGAAATCCCATCAAATCACTACCTCTTGCATAAATCCGACATATGTTGTGAAAAATTGCCTGATGACCTGAAAGCTATAAATCATAGTTTTTACTGTCCAAGATGAATAATTTTATGAGTAAAAAATCAATTTTCTACTTAGCATGTCTCCTTAAACGGGTATTAATTGTTTTTAATCGGTTGCCGGAGTTTTATATTTTAATTGTGTTGATAGACGTTTTATTGAAATATAATTGGAAGATTTGAATTTTATTTTTATAGTCAATAATAATTATTATTATAATTATAATTATACCCGTAAACAGATGTTTTGTGGTATACTTTTATACACGAACGCATACGTACATATATTTCATAAAAAATTATATAAAAAAATAGTGAGAATTATGAATTCATAAGTTGAAAACCACACATAACGTGCCTTTAATTATATTTTCCACATTCTGTTTTATTTTTTTCGCTTTTAATCCCCCTCATTAAGCCTGGCAAATGAAAATATTGTGCTCGATGATAATGTTGATGTTGATGCTGATGCTGGTGATGATTGATCAAACAGACTATAAATCCCAAACAGCTGGCCAAAAACGGATTTTATTCTGCCACGAAATTTGAAATGAAATCAAACAGGACGTGTAACAATGCGGCACATAGCAATGTATACAATGTTATTGTTGTTATTCTTGTTATTGTTGTTCTTGCAGCAATTTGTTGAAAATCCAAAATGTAATCAAACTAAACAATGAGCATTAGAATTAGAATTTCAACAAAATTTTTTTTGTTATTTCTGTTGCAAGAGCAAACAAATAAACTGACAAGCTACACAGACACCCAACCAACTAAGAAAACAAATATTTAACATTACAAAACAACAACAAAAATGTGTAATGTAAAGGATATTTCTCTTAGAGTTGTTGAAAATACTATTGATCCCGGCTTAAAGTTCACAACAAAAGATCGATCATTTTTAATCATCCATTTAGAGATGTGAACAGAAATTTGTCAAAAAAAAATTGTTTCCATTTAGAGTTTTACAACATCACAGGCATCTTATTTATGAGTCCTTTTACCTGAGAAAAATCTATTCAATCTTAGCAATGGCATGTCTTTGTGGCTTATTTTTATTATTTTTTGGCCATATTGTGTACAGTTTATTGTAGATGCAAACGCTAACATAAAAACCCAGCTGGAGAGCAGAATAAAGACAGAATGACAGAATATCTGCAATTAATGGAGACAATTGCACAGTCTAAGATAATCTTTGAAAGAAAAAAAAAATTAAATTGATTTTGTGACATCAATTTGTGAAAAAACAAAGAAATTTTGAGACAAAAGCTACCCATGCATCCAGTGACAGCTTTAGACACATTTGTATGTGATTTGGCCAACAAATTTGTTGTTTTTATTGAAGAAAAAAAATAAATTTTTGTAAAAATAGTAGGCGTTTCTTTAACATTTTGTTAATATTTCATTTGAAAAATTAGTTTTACGAAATACGTCGCAAACGTTGTCCAACTTCTAGCACTTTCAACCATTTATACTAATGTAGAGTATGAGCATGATGCGGAACAATGCATGCAACATGTATACAACTAACCCGTCAATAATCTGTTAAAGATCTCCCAACAGAAAGCATTAATACGATCTGCTTTATGGACAGATTAATCACAACAAGGGGAATATCGTTCAGCCTATAACGTCCACGTTATTTGCATAGCTTGATCGCTTTATATTTCTCGATCAATGAAAATAAAATACTAAGGTCCACAAAATGCTAAGCGGAGTAAAGGGCCTTTACAAACTCATTGAATATCTCTCTGTTTTATTAACGTCTTTAATCATATTCAACTCTCTGCCTATCACCAAGATCTAGATGGTCTCGATATGTCTGCTTCAGTAGGACCTAGGCAAACTCTTCTTATGTTCTCTTGCAGATTAAAATCAATGGTGCTTCCGCTAATGTCATTCGACTGCCTCCCGAGAATATGTTTCATCAACCGCTGTTGATGCTTGTTTATTTTAATCTACAGTAATCCCTCGATTAAACGTAATTAAAATACATATAAAATATTTTTATTCATGATATTTCTTTTTTTATTGTAAAGTTTGAACGTTGACATTATGTGTGGAATACTACATCATTTAAATGACATCCACGCGAAGTGTTGCAAGCATTGATTCTTTTGAGGTAATTTTCGACCACTTTTTGACACATATTGGGCGGCATCTCAGCCATAACTTGACGAATGTTGGTTTTTATGTGCTCAAGAGTTGAAGGCTTATCTGCACAAACACGGTCTTTCGCGTAGCCCCACAAAAAAAAGTGTAATGGTGTCAAATCGCATGATCTTGGTGGCCAGTTAATATCGCCACGACGAGAAATTACGCGGCCATATTCGCAATAAAGCCATATTCGCTCGAGTTGTGTGGCATGTGGCTCCGTCTTGTTGAAACCACATATTCTCCAAGTCGTATTCTTCAATAGCAGGCAAAAAAAGTCAGTTATCATATGACCATAACGCTTTGAATTGACGGTGACAGTCGTTCCATCGTCGTTTTCGAAGAAGTAAGGTCCAATCTCACCTTCGGACCAAACAGCGCATCAAACAGTGACTTTCTCTGGATGTAATGGCTTCTCTTCAATTACTTGAGGATTCTCAGAACCCCAAATTCAACAATTTTGTTTATTAACATACCCACCGAGTGTGAAATGTGCTTCATCGCTGAAGAAAATTTTGTTCGATACGTGGCTGTGGCAGAATCACCATTTTCGTAGAAGGTTTTGATCATTTTTATGCGTTGTGTGATAGTCAGACTTTCAACTGAAAAGAAAAAAATAGGTTTCACAACTTAGTGTGACAGATGTCGAATTCTAGTCCCATACTTTTGAAACCACGAAATTGATAACCCTTTATTTTTGTTTACTTTTTTTTAGCATTTTTTATGATGGTGTATGTTGGTATATTTACTGTTTACTTGTTTGTAAACAAGTTCATTGTTTTTGTTTTGATATCTTTTGTTTATAATTTTAATGTTAAACGATGTAAGAGCAAAACACCAGTACAGTAATTTCTCAATTTACGTCGCAGGTTGTTCCAAAAAAATCGACGTAAATCGAAATGACGTAAATCGAATTTCACAGTGTATGTTTTTCACAAGAACATAAAAAAGTTACAGTAATCCCTCGATTTACGTCGCAGTTGGTTTCAAAAATAGGCGACGTAAATCGAATGACGACGCAAATTGAAATTAGAGGGAACAAAAAATTTAACGACGTGAGTGGAAACAACGTTAATCGAGACGACGTAAATCGAAGGATTATTGTATCTGGATTTTTCCATTTTCGTAACAATTCATTTGAATCATAACACAGTAGAAACCAGTCCATTTAGTGATTTGCCATTGCAAATGTTAATGTCTTTATAGACACTATTTTTGTCTGAATTATAATGCAATAATCGGAATTCATTTTTGAAGGCAATTTTCTTAAATTTGCAGTAAAATTGGTTGTGTTATGGTATGCAAAATAAAATTATTTTTCTTTCAAATATCCTGCTGTTCGATTTGATTAAAATTAATTCAAAATTATTGTCTTGTTATTATTAAGATTGCAATATGTATTCATCGTATATGAAACTCTTTTAAACAGCAATATTTCTGGTGGTTATTACCCCCCAAACAAATAGAATCTCAACTTTAAATAAAATTTGAATGAAAAACAAAAAAAAAAGTTTCAAATGACTTGACAATGTTTACAAGCCATTTACAAACGTTTATTTATTTAAATATTGTCGGAGAGAAAAACAAAATTAATTTACCCTCATTTAAATACCACAAACAATGATTATTTTCTTGTGAACCAAAACGATGCAAAAGAGGTTGAAAAAGTGAAAACAAAAAAATTACAAACGAAACTGAAACTGAAAAACTTGTGTCGTTAAGAAACCCGCTAAATTTTTTGGAAAATTACGAAACTTTTTTCATTCAAAATACATACATACACTCACTTGCTTTACATCTCTTTCAAACGGCAACGACAACGACCACGACTACGACTTCTGGAACATGCTTCTTGTGTTGCTACATACATCGTTCAACTTTTGCTGAAATTCAATTAAATTTTTATTTATTTTTACATTTTTACACATTAACAGTCGTACATTAGCGTGTCGTACGTTCAACTGACAGTGTCTCAAAGTAAAAATAAAAAATTTTTTCTGCTTAATAAGCCCGCATCAATTCTGCTTCTTTTCAGAAATTAAAATCAAAAAAAAATTAGAAAAAATCTCCGTTTTTAACTCGTTGCAATTAAGATTGACAGTGTTGAGCCAGCAAATTAAAAAAATATATTTCTTCATTCCATTTTGCTGGTTTGCTGGGTAGACAATGAATATTTAAAAAAAAAAATTTTTTTTAAATTGATTTTTATGAGTTTTAATAAATAATGGTGGGTGAAGTATCCACCATGATTATTTAAAAATAAATTTAAAGTCAGTTAAACGTACATATGTTCAACAAGGTTGTGAAACAAACCAAATTACAAAATTACAAAACTTCTGCCGCATGGAAATGCTTGCTGTAGGAACATACCATAAATTGTACATGTTGCACAGATACGAGCGTATGCTAAGAAATACTTGTTCGATTAAAATAAGGCACAGCATACAGTGCTTTAATTAACAATTTGAGGAAATTTTAAAATAAATAAAGTGTAGGCTCTAATATTTAAAACAACATTAAGTTAACCACTCTTAAGTAATATTGATTGGCATACATGAACTTTTTCACAACTTACATGACATCTATTCTAATAGAGACATCTTACAGAAAAGGCTGCCTTCCAAAATGTATCAATACAAAGTTTGTATGCAGTTCTACTACTGCACATAAACTGTGTAGATAGGCAAGGTAACCAAACAATGCAACAACTATAAATCCGATGCCTGATTGCTTTTTGACTGCGTTAAAAATACACATTGACGACGTTTTGAAATAGAATAAATTGTATATATTTTGTACAGCGGCATTATGAAACACGATACTTTGTTCAAACACAAAGCAACTAACATTTTGGAAGGCAGCCAAACTCAACAAATTGTCTTAATTTCTAACGATATTCAATAGCCTTGGCCTAGTCTGGGTAAGAACAAATAGAATTGGTATGAACATATATTGAGTAAATATTCCATCGATGCTACTAAACATGCTATAGACTCCTCATTAGACAATTGACATATATCAACGTCACCACAGGCTTGGAAACAATATACTGAGGCTAAATAATTCAAATCCTAAGGAATGAATGTGCAGAAATGAATTTAATCATCTGATGCATGACGTTTGAGTGCACCGGAAAAACCAAATGGAGTTCCATTGATCCTTGCAGGAGAAAGAGGAGCAAATAAATTTAAATAACTTCTGTCGCCGTGGTCTAGTAGGTAGTGTGTTGGCTTATTAGACAAGAAAAGCCAGGGTTCGAGCCCCAGTCCAGACATCAAAATAAAATACAAAAAGTATATCTTCGGCGACTTCCACTCAGCAGATTTCTGGCAAAAACTCTGAGAGTAAATAAAATTGCCATGAAAAGTTTCTCAAAAATCTGGCGTTCGGAGTCGAGTTTAAACTGTAAGTCCCGCCACTCATGTATAGAATTAACACATACAACATAAGTGGTGTGAGAAACTAGGTCGTAATCCTGACTGAAGGGTTGTAGTGACTAATTATGTATGTGTGTAACTTCTTTCAGATTGGTTACGACAACGAGCTTTACAAATATTATGATCCAAATATTTGTGCCAACATGGCCTTTGACGTAACACCATATCAAGCCTAGCGGCATCAAATCGCATGATCTTGGTGGCTAATTAATGTCTCCATTGTGGAGAATTATTCTTTTTGTAAGCAACAACCGATTCTGAGGAAGTTTTCAACACGAGGCTATAATCCCAGCGGTGTCTTGGTTGCTAGTTAGTATTTTCAAAATATGAAATTATTCATCGTTTTGTGGCTTGTCAAAACGACACACTGTCTAGTTCACAATTTTCAGTAGGAGCCCAAAAAAAAAATTAATTATCGTACGGTCATAGAGCTCTGAATTAATGTTAATGGTTCATTCAAATATGCTAACGTAACAGCCAAATCAGATTCGCTTTATCGCTGAAGAAAATTCTATGCGTTGAATCAATACTAAAAACTTCTTGCTTTACCATTCCATTAGCTTTTCTGCCCAGACTGATTTAATTGTTGTGTAAATTAGATTTTATATGAATGGAGGTACAAATTCAATTCAAGGTCCAATTATAAATTTTTTTCGAGATCTCCTAACCTGAAAGTGCTAAGAACACGTTCTTTAGCTATATTGCAGGAGATGACAGTTCGATACAAATTTTACGGCGATCCTGGGTTATTTTTTTATGTTTTTGACCTATGTTATCTGCCAGATTTTGTGTAACAGAAGATATACAATACACAGGTCTGGTCACATCTGTTAAACTTCCAGTCATTTCGAATTTATTAAAGAAAAAAGCTATCAGACAGATTCAATTGTAGAAAATCGAAAAAATGACGATACCAGCCAAACTTTCTGTAACAGAGGAGATATGTTCGTCTGTAAGTTCGTTGTGCTGTTGCATAAAACTGACTACATCTACAATGCTTCCTGTCTTTTCAAATGTTTTTTATAATTTTGCCCACTCCTTGTACAATAAGTCGATTATGATGACATTGGAATCTTATCCAATTTTGTAGTAGATTTTTAAATTTTTTTATACGTAGCCCGAAATTCTAAAAACCTCCTTACTGTACACTCAAAAATAATGTAGGCTTTTTTGTAGATCGTGAAGTTGCCGTTGTCTAGTAGGTAGTGTGTTGGTTTTTTAGACGTAAGGCCACGGTTCAAACCCGAGTTTAGACATCAAAATGAAATATGAAAAAATATTTCTTCGGCGACTTCCTCTCAGCTGATTTCTGGCAAAAACTATGAGAATAAATAAAATTGCCATGAAAAGTTTCTCGGAGTCGACTTTAAACTGTAGGTCCCGCCACCCATGTATAAAATTAACACACACAACATAAGTGATGTGAGAGGCTAGGCCGTAATCCTGACTGAAGGGTTGTAATGGCCAATTATGTATATTTTTCTAGATCTTCTTATGAATTTGTACTTCAAAGCGTTTTTAATTTCCTTACGTATGGGTACGCCTATTTAAATGCGTTTTAAAGAATTCTTATTATCAGCGACCATTTTTTTCTTTTTCATTTTTCTTTTTAGCTCCTATGTATAGACACACTGTAGATATTAATGGCAGAATAAATGGAAGAATTATCTTGTTAAATACACGCCCGCATCAAAAAGAATTTGCATAAAATGAAATACAATTTTACACGCTCAAATACGAGTTCAAAAGAGTAGACAACCAAAATGGCCGACACATACATACAACTGCACTTACACTTGGAAAACGTAATTAAAGGATAAGAAGGAAATATACACCTGCTTGATGTTAAAGACCTTTTTTGTTGTTTTTTACCAAAAAAAAAAGAAAGAACTGAAAATAAAAATTGTTTTCCAAAGAAAAATTAGTGCTGATTGCAAAGTACGAGTATGTCTGTGAAGGAATAGGCAACAAAGAAGAAGGCGTCATGGTTAAAACTAATTAAAACAAATTGCAATTAATTTAACCCCTCAATGAAAATGTGCCAGCCAGCATACTCGTATACCCTCATTAGCATAAATCCAACAACAACAACAAAAAATCACACAGAAAAGTGTGGTTTGTCTAGGGAAAAGCAATGAAAGAAGAGAAGAAAAAAGCAATGAAAACTAAAATGTAAGTAACGTGTGAAATTGTCCAAAAGTGTCAAACATTTCCGTTCGTTTCAAACAAATAAGGGAATAAACAAGCATTCCCTATAAACACTAAAGATAGATGCCAGCTATTGTTTGCTTTGGCCACACATTAGTTCAGCCAACATAAAAGAAATAAAATTTTTTTTAAATGAGTTTTAAATCCTCAATAAAACAATTTTCCTAAAATAAATTCCAAAAGAATTGTAATTCCCAGGTAGTTTTTGTTCCAAAAAATGTGCCAAAAATCACGCATTTATCAATGGGCATTTATAAGAAAATATTTTACAAACAATTAAACAATGAATGGGGGCAACATTTTTGTCTTTGCCTTCTGGAAAATTAGAAAGGAAATCAAATTTATAGCACCTCTGTTGCCAACAGCTATTAACAGCAGGATAACAGGATATTTCACACAGTGTATCTTAGGAAACAAATTTTAACATCCGTTTTCAGAAATTTGCAAACAATTCAGCAGAGTTTTTGAACTCGGCTTAGAAAAGGCCTTCTCTCCCTATTAGAAAATCCTTTATGAATACACTCATAAAGAACAAAAACGGAATGAAATCTAAACGAGTGATTCTTTTAAAGAAGCCTATGTAACGAAGATAATTTTTTATAATTTAAGCACGGCTTTCAAGTTCAACCCTCTCATAAATGTAGAGCAGAGGTCGGTACAAAGAGAACATGGTTAAAATGTGACTGTAGTTCTGAGAAGCATGTGCATAACCCAGAGAAAAATGTTTAGTAATATTTTCAAGTGTAACCTAATGTATGTATATATAGTGGAAAACATAGAAAAAAATGTACAGTGCCAAATCCCTAAAGATAGTGTATATAACTTGACAAATATTCCTTCAAAAATCGAGATCATTTGTCGTTGCTATTAGTGAATCTCATTGAATAATAGTGAATCCTACTGTAATACTTCTTTGGGTGTACAATTGAAACTTAAAAAAAGCTTCTTTAGAAGCTGGTAAGCAACTGAATGCATTTTTACTCACTTTTTTACGAACATGGCTGATGTTCGTGTCCTACGTGTGTAAAAAACCGAAGATGTTCGGTTCCCGGGGGCTATTGGTGCCGACCTATGCTCTAAAGAAATCTGTACGCTTCTGTCTGAGCTGAAGGAAATTTCTCAAATAATTATAGAAATAAAAAACGTTTAAGCAACTGGCATGGGTAACCCCACCTATATAGGGTTATCTCCTGATCTCCTTCAATGATGGAAGAAAGCTTGCTAAAACAATGGACGGCTCAAAAGAAGCAGGCCTGAGAAGAAGCAGTAACGCATTACACACTTACAGTATGAAAGACGAGCAACAAAACTGTTGTTAAATTGTATGCTTAAATCGCTGTTTAAATGTGTTCAGAAGCAACAAGCTCGGTCCATCGATTTTTTACATTAAAAAGTTATTCTTCTGTTTACAATAGAGCAGGGCAATAAGCTGTTAGAAGTCACGTAGTCTAGTGGCAGTGTGTTGATTTAATAGCTGTGATTCAAACCCCATCTCAGACATCTCAAACAAAAAAAAATACAAAGTATGTAATATTACTCGATGAATTCCGTGCGGCAGTCCTCTGGGAAAAAAACTCTGAGAGTAAAATAAAATTTCCATTAAAAGTTTCTCAAAAATCTGTTGTTTCGAATAGACTTTAAACTGTATCGTGTATGAAATTAACGCACAACATAAGTGCTGTGAGAAACTAGTTCGTTATCCTGACTAAAGGGTTGCAATAACCAATTAAGTAAGTATGTAATGCAGTAAGCAGAATCTTGCACTACGCTTTAGTTTTACTGACTTTGAAAAGGCTGTCTATGCGAAACAATGGGTTGATCTAGATAGGAGAATATACAATGTTTGGAAAATTTAAGCACTACACCTTGAAAGAAAGAATCTAAGCAGTGCGAGATAACGATATTGTCCATTCGTTTCTCTTTATTAAAACGCTTGATGTTGTACTCGAGTAACTAAACATGTCTGTAACTCTTTGAATTTCTCCACTCTTAATTGCTGTCTTCACAAACAACATGATAGCAACATAGTGGGTAGTGTGCTGGATTATTACACGTGATTCCACGTTTCAATCCCCAGGTCAGTCATCTCCAACTAAACGAAATATGACAAAATATTTCTTCGACAACTTCCTCTCAGTAGATTTCTGGCAAAAACTCTGAAAGGAAATAAAATTGCCATGAAAAGTTTCTCAAAAATCTGTCGTTCGGAGTCGACTTTAAACTGTAAAACTGATGTAAAACATTAACACACACAACAAAGTGGTGTTAGAAGCGAGTTTTTAAATATAACTTTCAGCGACGACCACTCAGCAGTCTTTTTGCAAAAACAATAAAAAATGCCATGGAAATTTTCTCAAAAATCTGTCTCTCTAACCTATGGTTAAAATAAACACAACGACATAAGTGGTGTCACAAGCTAAGTCGTAATCCTGACAGCTGGGTTGTAATGACCAAGAGAAAAACGGTCGATTTAAGTGAGCGAATCGGCCAAAAAGGATGTCAGGATGAGTTTGTAAGCCAATAAAGACATTGTGGTCCTTTTTTGCCTTGCACGCGGTATAATTCAACAATAGCAAAAAATCTGGGAGTTAATAAAAATGGCTCCCTGAAAAGTGATTTCACTCCAATGATCAATTCAGCTTACAATGAAATACTTTTTGATGATCTCGTCAAAACTTTCTTTCAAAACACCAAAAAAAATCGAGTTGAATTGAGAATAAATGTAAAAAAATCCAATTCATGATAATTCAATTAAACAAACGACCGCATATATTTTGCACAGAAATCTTGATAGAAACATTACATGATATTTACCAACGTCTGAACGTCTGAAGACTAAATTATCTGACGAACCTAGACTCCTTGTAACATCCAGCAATCATATAATGTTCCTGATGGAATACACAAAATAATAACGTTTTTCTTTAATAGTTTCTAATCAGAACTAAAGCAAAGCTTCTGGAGTTTCTACCTTCAGATTTAATTCAATATTTTTCTATTAATTAATAGCCCTTTTACAATACTTTAGTCGAAAACTAAAAATGAATTTTTATTTATTTAAACCACTTCAACTAAATAAAGCCTCTCCCCACAAAATGTCAACCAATCTTCCTGTTGTCGTAATAAACAACCAATACACTCGTATAGAAAAACCATGAACAGACCGTAAAACAAGGTAAAAAAATTATGATTTATGAGTAAAGCAACTAACGGTGCTGTTGCCCAAGCCGCGAAGAGCCAGTCAGCCATGAACACAGCCATCTAGTCATCCATTTAGCCATACCAAACAAAGTACGCCTTAACTTAACAAAAAATTTAAAGAAAATCTTGATATTTTTATATTTCAAAGTGCATTCCATATTTAACACCAAACACGAGTATCCCCCAATACAGGGAACATGTTTTCGATAATGTGTTCGTCGTTCCTACCTTTACGGCAAAACAAAGCAATGAGAAAAAAAACGACGACCAAAAAAAAATTGATACAATCACCCACAATTGCTACCATATATCTTGGGAGAGTGTAGAATGTGTCTTATCAGTGTCACCAATCAAGCATAACCACAATAAATTAAATATTTTGAAGCCATAAAACATTAGCCACTGCCACACTACCACTACCAACAACGGCCTGTGACAGCAACTCCACAGTCAACCCAACAACGCCACCAAATCTATACAAAAATATTCAATCAGATATGAAGACAACTGCATGCGATAATAACAAACGAAAATAAAACAGAACTGAAATGAGGGAAAAAAAACATTTACGAATAACAACTATTTCGAGACAAAGATGACACTTTCAATCAAAAATCCATTGTGTCATATTTAAATTCCCTAAATGCTACATCAGATAATTAAAAGAATGAAATGTTTCAAGAAAAATTTTTGTTCGGTTTTACGTTTGTTAGTTAAGCCTAATAGTTGTTCAGGTGGAATAATTTTATTTTGGGTACAAAACGAGCATTCCAATATTTTGGGACGATGTAAAACCGAATCTCCAATATTCAATATAAAGCATAAACGAAATAAACCTCCTACAAACTGAGCAGCGTCAAAGGTAGTTCTATGGCATCCATTGTACAATTAAAAGCTTGTATTTTATTGTATGTATTTTTCTGAAGAGATACTGAAGTACTATAAATGACTTACTGTGCTGTTATCAAACTACATACATATATAGAAAGAGGACTTTTCTGTTTCCTGCAATCGTAATTCCTTGACGTCTAGTAACTAATAAGCCAGCAAGACTTCCTTGTGAACTGGTTCCAAATGTGTATTCCAGTGATTCGTTCTCCTCATTTCAGTCTGTATGATGTGCTTAAAATGATTTATATCCTGCATAAATCTACAATTCTGGATCTCCTTTTCCTACGTCCTCTCCTTTTTCTCTATCTCCCCTATTATCCTCTCCCCTATAGGACGTTGTGCAATGGGTCAACTGGACCTCCGGGTACTGTACTTATCTCATTTCGGGACCAGAAGTACGGGGCTATTCTGAGGATATGCCTTCATCGTCTGATGTAAATCTCTTGTCACTATTACTACTATTACTCTTGTCCATACTACTGCTACTACTACTCTTATCGCTACTACTACTACTACTATTACTCGTCCATACTACTGCTGCTACTACTCTTGTCACTACTACTACTACTACTAATATCACTCTTGTCCATACTACTGCTACTACTACTCTTGTCACTACTACTACTACTATTACTCTTGTCCGTACTACTGCTACTACTCCTCTTGTTACAACTCGTATCACTACTACTACTACTACTACTACTACTATTACTCTTGTCAATACTACTACTACTACTACTACTACTACTACTACTACTCTTGTAACTACTACTAATACTACTGCTCTTGTCCCTTCTAATACTACTATTATTACTCTTGTCAATACTACTACTACTCTTGTCAAAACTACTGCTATTAATACTCTAGTCACTACTACTACTCCTGTTAAAACAACTGCTTCTACTACTGCTTCTACTACTACTATTGTCTCTACTACTACTACTATTGTCAATACTAATGCTACTACTATTCTTCTCACTACTACTGCTACTGTTAAAACTACTGCTTCTAGTACTGCTGCTACTACTACTCTTGCCCCAACTACTACTATTATTACTCTTGTCAATACTACTACTACTCTTGTCAAGAGTACTGCTACTACTATTCTTCTCACTACTACTGCTCCTGTTAAAACTACTGGTTTTACTACAGCTACTACTACTACTACTCTTGTCACTACTAGTATTACTCTTGTCAATACTACTGCTACTACTACTCTTGTCACTACTACTTCTACTACTACTCTTGTCACTACTACTTCTACTCTTGTCAATACTACTGCTTCTACTACTACTGCTACTATTACTCTTGTCAATACTACTACTCCTGTCACCACTGCTACTACTACTACTACAACTTACCAAAAAAAAAAGTTTTTATTGTCGCGATCCCTTTTCAATTAGAAGAGATTCCGTCTGACACTAGATTCGCCTTAGTCAAACTCCTCCAAGCCCTTCTATACATTCCAAAGCCATTAGAAGTGTAGAAGCCCCGCTTATGGCAAGTTCATTTGTCCGTTAATTATCCTGAATTCCCAAAACCGCCTGTGATACAAAGCGGGTAGATCAGTATATAATTCTTACCAAAGTATGCCACGAGGGCAAGACCAATTTTAACCATCGCTGTGATAACAGGAAAGAAGAAGTCGCAATCAAGCTTCCCTGTATTTTTTCATTTAAAATTTCTGCAAGGTATTGCCATATTCTCCTGAAGCTTATTTGTGACTGAAGCTTCCAATAGAATCTAATTTTTAATTGAAATTCATTTGGCAGAGTTCTTCGTACAATATAAAGCTGTTGGGTAATCCGAACTACCACAATGTCTCCAGACAGGGAGTAAGTATAACGATGCAAACGGTCGGCATAAGATCGTTAGCGTTTTTCAAATCGTTTCATTTTGTCTTTAAGACTATTTGGACGACCTCAATATTCTTATGAACAAAAGCCCTTAAAAAATATTCGGAAGCTATTGCTCGGAGAACACTTGATATAAAAACCAAAGAATTAAGATGATTTGATCAAACCCAAGTGAATAACAGCCAATAACTTTCCATGTTTCTTTGCAACGCTCCATATTCCAATGGGTTAACACAGTTTCTGTTAATTATTTAGTCTCTCACTAATGTTTGAGATCGTACTTGTGCTCTGGGAGACCTTCTTTATTCGTTTATGACTATAGAATCTAGGGGTAGGAGAGTTTAATGAGGAGGTATATATTTCTCAATAAAGAAAGTTTTGTACCATGCATGTGTTCACTTCTCTATTACTGTGAAAGCACTTCAGTTTTGCGTCATGCACTAGATTTAGCTGGTACGCACTATTTTTGTTTTTGTGGACTCTTCGTTAGAAGGTTATTCTGTTTTAAATCTGTTTAAAAATTAGAAAAGTTTTCTTGCCACATAAGTTCACCAGAAAGAAAGTTTTTATAAAAAAAAATCATTTTTCAACGTCAACTTCTCTTTGAAAAAGTCACACATTCAATTAAAAATTTTAATTTAATAATAATTGTATGGCAACCCCATTAAAATATTAACTAAACCACATGCCCTCCCACCCGTTGTTGGCTCACCGTAGCAATTAAATATGAAAACCATAAACGAAGAACATTTCAATGACATAAAATTGGTTACGCACCTCTGGCAACGTAAACAATTAGAATTCATAACTCATAGATGAACGACAACATAAAATTGTTGCTGCTGCCTCCCTATACATTGCTATGTGTGTGCTCATATTTATTATGTGTGTTGCAAGCAAGCACCTACAATGCAATGGAAAGTTGTTAGTTGTTGCATAGACAGACACAAACACATACATACATCTGTTTGCCGTTAAATTTTTACGAGCGATTTGCTTTCCGTGATGAGCATAATTGACGTTTACGATTGTTTCAAGTTAATTGTCAATCTGCCTGTATGATGGGTTTATATTTGTTGATCATGTTGTGTTATGTTGTTGGGTGTTGCTGCTATTGTAGTGTGTGTTCATTTTATTATTATTATCGCTGTTAGTGGTTGTTGTTGTTGCTGCGTTTGTTGCATGTAACAACGCGTTTAAAGAATTCAACCACGCCTTATGGGCCCATACTATACAAAATGCAATTATTCTTCACAAAAATAATTTTCAATATTTTTATGACTTGAAATATTTGTTCTTTGTTGAGGTTTTCGTTTTATTACTTGTTCTATGCAAAATGGAATATTAAAATTGTATTTCGTCGAGTATTTACATTTTCGTTGGCATTTTTTTAAAATTAATTTTTCGTTGGTATTTTAATAGCTGTGGCGCTGCATTAGGCTCCTTGTGGCATTTTTTTTAGCAAAGACCACCCTAGTAATCTGCCATAGAAGGCTGGATGTGTTGATGTGTAAAATGAACAAACATTGTTAAAATGTTCAACTAATTTAAAGAAAAAAAAATAGAAAAAACTGTTATCGGAATTAGTCCAACTACGGTGTCGATTCATAAATGCTACAAACAGTCTTTCCCTTCAGTTTTCTTGAATTATGATGGCCGATCCAAATATATAACGTGACTAATTTGCTATACAATCATCGAAATATGTGCTCTACACACTGCTTTTCACAGCCGCATTTGACGAAATGCATGCACTGCAGAATTTACTACAAGGGTTTTCGATGGGTTAAGTTAATGGGAGACGAATCTAATAGGATATTAAAGAGGCCTTCGGGACTTAAAAATCGAGTGGTATAATCAGTGGGTTCTAAAAATTCGGGAAATTCTTTACAACAAGACTTAGTAATAAAAGTGAATGGAGTTACCTCGAGGCTACATACTCTTTTAAGAATATATCACGGCTCATTCCATGATATACAGATTAGTATGATTAGATTTTGTGACATGAGTGGAAGTACAAAGGGCCGGACGTAGCAACAATGTCTCACAGTAAAGCGACTATACCAGCACTCGGTTCTTATGAGGTTAACTCAATAATAGTATGAGTCTGTCTAGAAAACTTTATCAAATAGATAGGGGATATTTCTATATCTTTTCTGGGTACCAGATCACGGTAATGACTAAGGAAATGACCATGGGAGAAGGAAATCTTCCATGCCGTAAATAAGACCATAATCTTTCTGTGGACAATCTAAACTCTAGTTGAGTAGTTAAAACAGAAGGAGATTTTGTGATTCATAGGACCTTTCAGGAAAATATTTCCGTTGGTAACGAATCTATTGACAGTGCACTATAGGCCATTACAACCCTTCAGTCAAGATTACGGTGGACTCTCACACCACTCATATTGTGTGTGTTAATTTTGTACGTGAGTCGCGGGACCTACAGTTTAACGTCGACTCTGAACGACAGATTTTTGAGAAACTTTTCATGGCAATTTTATTTACTCTCAGAGTTTCTGCCTGAAATCTGCTGAGTGGATGTCGCCGGATAAATACTTTTTCCATATTTGACCTGGGGTTTAAATCGTGGCCTTACGTCTAATAAGCCAAGACGCTATCTACTAGACTACGGCGACTTCATGATGATAATGAATCTTCAGAACATATACTTCGAACATATGCGACATTAGCGCATTCCAGAAAGAAGTTCTTGGACCTGTACTGGGCAGAAAACAGCGATTGTTAACAGCGTGCAGAATACTGGAGCTCAGTGTAGTCAGCATGGCTGAGCCATTAAGGGGATACACTATGTGGAGTGCGGTACAATAGAATTTATGATGACAGAACTGTGGCGTTTCTGCACGACGACAAAAATAATGACGCACTCTGATCCAATCTAAGTCTAAATCGAGGTTAAGGAGGTTTTTTCTCTATAAAATAAGAAAAAATTACCCGAATGTAAAATAGTGAAGAGCAGGATTCTGCAATTTGTGGTTATTTTACATTTTTTACTTTAGACAGTGAAACTAACCCACTATTCATCTGTTGCTTAAAGCAAGATACAGAGATTTTGTTGAGAAACCAAAAGATTTGTTAAGTTTTTTTAAGTTGATCGGTTCTGGCATTGCTCCTATATTTTCTAAGATATTCCAAAACATTTTTTAAACAATCAGCGGTATTTTAAAGAATCAACTGATGTGATGCAGGAGACAAAAATACCAAAGAGTCTACATATTTAAAACGTGTACCAATGTCTCAATAAACAAACTTAAATTAATAATTTATTTAAAAGATAATTTTTAAAACTCTTTTAATATTTTTTTTTTCTTTTTTTTCTTAATTTTAAAACACATTAACCAACAAAATTTCTTATGCAAATGCAATTTCATGAAAAACGTGACATAAACTTGTGGCATGACATTAACCCACTTGCATTATACGTATGTATGTATAAAGGCTTCACTCTAACTTGACTGTGTGGTCTATGCTTTAGGCTTAACAAGTTATGCCATTATTTACGGAACATGGCTACGTAATGTTTGTTAGTTTGTATGGTTGTCAACAAATGAATTTTTTCAAATTTTTAACATAAGTTAAGATTAAATAATCAGTTTAAATCGTAGGCAGATTTATAGAAAAAAATTAATTTTATTAGGTTGTGTTTGTCTTTTTAAAGCTTTCAATTCCAATAATCCTTATCAGAAAAACCGCTCCAAATTTTCTTTCATATTCAATTATATTTTTTTGGATATTTTTTTATTGTTTTTTATTGTTTTTTTTTATTTTTTAAATTCATTGATAAAACGTTTTTATGTCACACAAACTGCAAGAATCTGTGAGTGTTTGTGAACACAATTATTTTATTGAAAATAAAATCTGTTGTTCTCAAGTTTTTTTCTGATTTTTTTTTGTTTTTTTCTTTCAGTTTTAAATTGATTGTCAGTACTTAAGATAAACAGATTAAGTTCAAGTTTTTTTTTAAATATTTCAATATAAAACTCTTTATTGAACAGCAATAACAACAAGAACAACAACAATAAGAACCAACCATTCTGGCTACTGGGTATTGAAAATATTGTTTTACAATAAAATCGTGGTGTTGTGACATTTTTTGTTCCTTCTTTCCATAGCTCATACATACATACATACATAAGTTATCAAAATATAAGGCATTCACATTGTTGTTGTTGTTGGTATTCCTTTATATATGTATGCATGTATACGTCGTCGAAATGTTTTATAAAGAAAAATGTTGTATACTCCACATACATATATAAATTCTATTTGAAATTGTTAAAATAAAGCAACAACAACAACACCACCACCAACAACTCGTTACCATTTCAAAACGACCAAATTCGTTTCAATCCGGGATTAAAAAATTTCATTGCTGCTGCTGTTTCAATGTTTTTTTTTTCCTTCCTTTTGTTTGGTTTTATTGTCACACTTATGTGTGACAGTTTGACTACCACTGTCCCCCACACTACCATTTATTTTAAAGGTACACATCGAGTATTAAGAGACAGTTTTGTGGTGTTGTCTCCGTATTAAACATTTATCTTTAACTATGAAAAAGAATTCATTTTTTTTTCTACTTCTTTTTATTTTTTATTAAAAAAAAGTTGAATGCTTGGTGGGCTTCTGATCGTTCCATTGTATTGGCTGCATTGCTATTCCATTCTGTTTGTGTGTGTGTCTTTTCAAAGCTTTGCTTAGTGAAATGGAAATTTCATTTCATACCCAAAAAACTAGATTGTCTTTTGTATACAAGCTACTGGCATAGCAATAGCAGCCATGGTCTTAATAAAATATGGTTTCAGTTATTTTTCATCATCTCCATCGTCATCATCATCATCATCACCATCATCATCCTCGTGGTGTTTTGTGGTATTATTGTGGCAACTGTTGTCATTGTTTCTTTTGTGCTTTTCTTTATTATGATGATTATTTATTGATTATTTTAGTTTCATTCATTTGTTTCTTTATGCACTAGTTAAACAATATCGCGTGGTATTGGTGGGATGCTAGGACTCGTGCAAAATTCTCATGCGAAACTATTAATTTTACTCAGTTTATAGGAATAGTTGTAGGCGGATGTATTACATAACTGATCATTTACAGCCCTTAAGTCAGGATTACGACCTAGCTTCTCACACCACTTATGTTGTGTGTGTTAATTTTATACAGAAGTGGCCTCACCTACAGTTTAATGTTGACTTCGGAACGACAGATTTTTAAGAAACTTTTCATGGCAATTTTTTTAGTGTCAGAGTTTTTGCCAGAAATCTGCTGAGAGAGGATAAGAAATATTTTTTCATATTTTCGTTTTGATGTCTGTGCTGAGGTTTGAATCGTGGCCTTACGTCTAATATGCCAACACACTACCTATTAGACTACGACGACTTCAATCTGCAAAATATGGTAAATTTCATACGAGAATTTCCTTGATTATTCCAAAAAATTTTCATCTAAATTAGTTTCCGCAGCAATCACATCCAATCTATGGTCAGCTACCTATAGATCCTCGAGAGACTATTATCAATAAATAACCTTAAAAGTCGGAAAACTTTAGGAGGATAACATTGTTGAGTATGATAGACAAAATGACACAATCTATAGAATGGTATTCAATACTTAATTTAACATTCCACGACTCTTAGAACATTTTTTAAGTGATCTAGGTTAGTAGACGCATTCATTTGGGTTTCTAGGACTCTCAGGCGGATGGTATCTGCTTACACGCTTATAATCTGTTAAACATTAAAAGATTCACAGGGTTAATGTGATTTCCGCTAAGACAAGGTTGAGAATTAAATCAAATATAACAATACCTGTGGGATTCAACCACATATGCTGGGTGATTGTCACCCAGACACGCAAATATCTTCAGGCACCTCAGCTTTGTCGTTTCAAAAACAGGCGGTACAATTCATAACATTCAGAAAAGATTCGAAAATATTTTGTACTTTTAGGTACCTCAGCTTTGTCTTTTCGAAAACACGTGGTACAACCCGAAGCCCCCAGAACAGATTCAAAAAAATGTTATGCCGGTTGATACGTTAAGCGCATCCTCTCCTTAAATTTAAGCAAAACAAAGTGTGTGGGCGATATCATTGACATTTTTTATTCGTTTGAAGGACATATTGATGCCTCTATGTGTGGAATATAACATCGTGTAAATGTTCGCCAACACCTTTTTGGCTGTAGCGCATGCGAGATGCTTAATTTTTATGATTCTGGTACATAAATCAGGCTGAATTTGATTACAAGAACCGCCACGGTTTGAGGATTATATCCAAACCCCCCCCAAAAAAAAAGTCTAACGAAGTCAAATCGCTCTATACCGGTGGTCAGCTTACATCACCTCCACATGATATGATCATATCCTCAACTTGCTCGTGCAGAATATGGAGAGAGCAGACCACCTAATTCAGTACAAAAGTCCAAATCAAAAGTGAAGTATTTGGAATAATTTGGACACTTTTGAATCTTAAAGTGGATTGGTATCGTGCCAAATTTAACAATGTTATTTGTTTATTTTTCTTGAGAAAGGGAAAAATGCCTTACAGTGTCTTATGGCGACTATCTGGTTCAGAGGAAAAGTTAAGACAAATATGCTACCGCCACATACCTATAAGAGACATGTTCAATGCTCAACTAATGAGCAATCGCATTTGAAAAGGTTAGGTTAGGATGGGTAAGGTGGTAAAACCCTCCCCCTTAAAGGAAATGGTCTCACTTAGGCCAACATTTAGATCCATTGCGATGCCACAATCAATTTTACCCGAGTATCAACCATTCCCTAGAGAAAATAAAATCCGAGTTCAAAATAAATTTTGCTATTGCAGTAATCCTTATATAAGAGAGTTTGATCAATGATAGTAAGATGTTAAAAACCTTGGTGTCTTTATGACGTTAAATACAGTCTCGTCCCCATTTGAAAATATTTCAGCGATAAATTCAAAACATTGTTTAAAATATAGAAAACAAATGGGGACAAACAACACAATTTCCTATTTAAAGTGCACTTGGTTAACGGAAGGACTGAAGGAGTCGATCATAATTATGATGATAACTGTGAAGTGATTTGTTTTAGAAGAAGGTGGCAAAAAATTCAATGAAAAGATTATGATGAAATAGTCCTCAGAATTAAAGGTATTTTTTGCTGGCAAAAAAATTCGAAAACATTTCAGTGTTCCTTAAGTGCATCTCCACGTGAAGGATATAAGATATTTTTAAACACCAAGAGATCGGTTTGAATATCACTGGAATCCAATAATTGATGGAAAAATTTATAAACTGAACAGAATAGCAAAGTGAACCTTGATATTGACATTGTCTTCTAAGCTAAAATTTTTATTTGAAATATTTCAAACAAAGTTTAATTCTTCTAATTTTAGACTCACAAATCTTTAGTCTAGAGTAGTGTTTAGTGTTTTTTCTGGCAAAAACTACACGAGTACGTAATATCGCCATAAAACGTTTCTCAAAAATCTGACGTTCAAATTCGACTTTAAACTGTAGATCCCGCCACTCACGGATAAAATTAACAAACACAACATAAGTGGCGTGAGGAGCTAGGTCGTAATACTGACTGAAGGGTTGTAATGGCCGGTGATGTTTGTATCCTCTTCTTATATATAAAAATGAATATGTGTTTATTTGTTTGTGGGTTTGTTTGTTTGTTTGAAGTCTATAGACGACTAAACAGCAAAACCGATTTTCTTGAAATTTTCACGCGTGATCTTCCTGTATGTCTGGAAGGAGTTATAGGCTGCTTTTTATTTTAAAAGTTCAAGCAGGCGAGGTGCCACGCCCACATACCCAATAAGTATTTAATGTCGCATATCTCATAAACCTCAACAGCTAGAGTCCTTAAATTTTGTATGGACGACTTTGACGTATATATGAACAAAATGGGCGGATTGGCTATAGTGGGCGTGTCGCCTCCCATAGTCTATATACAATATACATGAATGTTTGTTTGTATGTACCTTATAGAATCGTAAACTGTGCATTTGATCATGTTATTATCTTTAGCAAAGTTGTTGCGCATGAGCCCGTGAAGGATTCTAAGTTGGTATGACCAATTTCCGGCAGGTAGCGCCACTGAAAATTACTTAAAATCAATTAAATCGTAAACTGTGCATTCTTTAACAAAGTTGTTGCGCATGAGTCGACGGAGGTTGATGCGATTAATTTCCGATGGATGGCGTCACTGAAAATTATTCAAAATGAATGACAAGCAATTGGTCGACCTACACCTCAAGCACGGAAGAAAAGAATATTACGAGCCTGAGGATCAGACGAGCATTGAGACTAAAAAATCGAGTATATGCCGCTGAGGTACCCGTTCGCTTGAACCATTTGAACTACGGGAAGTGAGATTAGAAACTGTTCGAATGCATACTACTCAGGCCCGTTCATCTGAATCATCAGGACAACGGGAAACAAAATCAATAAAACGATTCAAAATTAATTGGACATTTGTGTAATGCCTTCTTTCCTTCAAATTTATTTTAGTTGGTGGCGCAGCAACATGCGCAGGGTACAGCTAGTGTATGTATCTAATAAGCTATGTATTATGCTGTACTCATTTAATTTTATATAACCTATTAGCCTATCGATTCCCACGAATTTTTTGATATTTTTTATTTTTTTTTATCAATAACTAAACCAAGTTCGGGGGAACAATAGTATGTAGAGCAAGTAATTTCTAAACAATGTTTTCATGGGTTTTCATTGAAAAAATTTTGATTTAAAAATCTTTAACTTTTAAAAATATTTAAAAAAAATGTTCAACTAATTTATTAAGGGATTTATGATTATCGTTTATTCATTCAAGCATAATAGACCCTGTTGTAGTGCCAGCTACTCCACTGATCTATTGATAAATGATAATTCTTTTATTATTTGTCAATTTTGTCAATATGAAAAGAAAACTAAAGAAAAAAGAGTACCATAAAAATAAAATCATATTAAAGAAAAAGGAACGTAAAACAGGCTTGAGTTGGCTGGACGGGGATACAGCAGAACAGAAGCAGAAATTGAAATTGTAACAGAGTTTGTTTGTATAGTTTTCTGTGTGTGTGATGTTGCTCATTTGTTGTTGTTGGGATTTGAAAAATTTTTTTCAAGCGACTTATTACAGATTATCTTTTATCATTCCAATGAACCCGTGTCAGGTTGTTTGCTGGTGATGGTGTTGCTCTTATTTTCTATACAGGCACATACACAGCAAAAGAATTCTTAAAATCGCCTCAAAAGAGCTCTCATACCTAACATACGTTTTATGCTTTTAAAGTAACAGCATACATACCTTATGAGTACATATATGTGTACGTATGTATGGTATGTTATGGTAAATATATTGGAATACCCCCATCATCCATCCAGCCATTGGTTACCATTATTAGTTTAATGAGATTAAGTGTGTGGCGAATTGTGGCAAAAGAATAATGGTGGCATTGTGTTTATTTTCTGTATTGTCATGTTACTTACGAGTGGTGGTGACTGGTGTTATTGGTCTTGGACCTGACACTAGGTGGACCTGAATGTAGCAGAAAAAAATCTAAAAAATAAGCAGGAAAAATTGTTTCATTTCTTATTTGAGAGACTTCACAGCGACTTATAACGCAAATGGTGGTGGTCGACGTTATTAATGTTCATATGATGACTGTTGTTGGTTTTTAGCGTAAAAAACTATCAGATTATTTATGAATATGAAAAATACATATTACTTCGGGGCGTTATTCTTTTACGGATTTTATTTACTTCTGTCTGTCTGCCTGTCTGTCTGTCCATCTTCGATTATTTATTTTTTAAGCTGATCAATTGAGAGCAAGTCGCTTGTGAGAATGCCACGTAAAAAACTTTACAGCAACTGTCAGTAGATATTATAAATACCAAATTGGATATTTCATTGCTTCTGTCAAATACGTACATACATACATATGTATGTATTTAATAAGTAAAAAAGAAAGTCAAGTAAACTTTAAACTCGCTGCATGAGCTTTACACAATCATGTCAACAGTTATTGAAAGGATTTGTCAAGAGTGCGTGAATTTGTTTGTTGCACAGCAAGAATTATTATTCAAAAGTTTTTATCACCTTTTTAAGTAATTTGAGATATTGGGTTCTTAAGAATTATTAAGAATACATGAATGCCTTTTAAAGTGTGATAAAATCTTAAGGTAATGCTTTTATAAGTTTATTATAGGGAGCAACAAGAGTTCAAATAAAAATTCTCTCAGCAGATTTCTGACAAAAACTCTGAGAGTAAATAAAAATTGCCGTGAAAAGTTTCTCAAAAATCTGTCGTTCGGAGTCGACTTTAAACTATAGGTCCCGCCACTCATGTCTAAAAAAACGCACACATCATAAGTGGTGTGAGAAACTAGGTCGTAATCCTGACTGAAGGGGTGAAATGACCAATTATGTTTGTATGTTGGCCGAGAGTTATGGCAGAATCTCAGTCATATTATAAGCACGCATTTGATCACAGAACTTTCCATTCCTGAACAATGTTGTTCGATAATTTCGATAAATATTCTTATTATTCGAGTTTCTGAGAACTGTGGTTTTTTTTCAGTCAACCAAATGAAAGTTTTGGCTTTTTAACGTCTATTTGAAACGTAAAAAAAGCCGCCGCAGTCTAGTAGGCAGTGTGTTGGCTTATTAGGCGCGAGGCCAGGGTTAAAACCCAGGCCAGACATCAAAACAAAATACAAACATAATTTCTTCGGTGACTTCCTCGCAGCAGATTTCAGGCAAAAACTCTGACAGTAAATAAAATTGCCATGAAAAGTTTCTCAAAAAATCTATCGTTTGGAATCGGCTTTAAACTGTAGATCCCGCCACTCATGTATACAATTAACACACACACAATAGAAGTGGTGTAAGCAGCTAGGTCGCAATCCTGACTGAAAGTTAGTATGTGTGTATGTTAATACCTCCTTCTAGGCGCATCTGCTTTGGTTACACCAATCGATAACAGGAGTTTGCTCCTTCCGTTAATCCCCATATCATATACTCGTCTCGCCGGGACATCCTCTTATATTCGACCGACATAGTCGAGCCAGCGTAGCTGATGGATGTTAATGCGCTGCAGAACGTCTATGTCGTTGAGGAGTTCTTACTAATTATTACTAGATCGTGTGCCGAAATCGTCGACAACCCACACTGGACCAAAGATCTTGCGTACAACTTTTCTCTCTCGAATTCTCTCAAGGCTGCTGTATCTGTGCTTAAAAGCGTTCGCGCTTCTAAGTCATAAAGAGGTAGGGAGAGGGTGAGCAACTCGCAGAATGTTAGTTTTGCCGTACGAGAGAAGTATCTGGTAAAGTGTTGTAATGACCAATTATGTATGTGACAGGTCTCTGCTACAGAATTACTTATTGCGATCATAATAGCACCTGTTGGCAAGAATGGTCCTACGCTTGATCACCAGACTGACAACATTTTTGATGGTGAAGGCGTAGTCAAGATAAATGCATTCACTGACAATAACGAAAGTATAGTTATCAGCCATGAACAATATTGAAAGTATAGTTATCGGCCATGAATACGCCGCATCTCCACCAGAGCGAGGATCTACAGAATTTGGAAGGTTGTTTATGGCTACAAGGTTTTCTCGCTTTTGCTTGCGCTTCTTAAGAGGAAGGCGCCTCCTAATATATGTAATTCCATGATCTACAGCAAACCATTTCTGCCGTTACCCATCATTGCAGTAAAATCTCTTGCTAACAAGTGTGTGACATGTTTTCAAGTGTTGTCTTTTTGAATAGAAATTTCTAACGCCTGAGAATCGGTCACAAGGTGTTAATTAATAAGAATTGGTAAAGCATCGCTGTTGCATCGCTTAGTTAGCTTACACTGTCATAGTTGAAATAATGGCTCAATGGTTTCAATTTCATTCTATTTTTCTGCTGCCAACACTTAAAAGGCACTAGAAATTATGTAGATTATGGAGGTCCAAGGGTTTGGCGAGGAAAAAATTTGACGAACTTACAAAGAAAAAAATACGCGTAAGGCTAGGAAACAATTTTTTGTAGACAACATAATCTTCAGATTAGTCTAGCAGGTAGTGTGTTGGCTTATTGGACGTAAGGCCACGGTCCAAAACCCCGGGTCAGACATCTTCAATAAAACAAAGTATGAAAAATATTTTTTTGGAGACTACATCTCAGCAGATTTCTGGCAAAAACTCTGAGAGTAAATAAAATTGCCATGAAAAAGTTAATCAAAAAGTCGGTCGTTCGAAGTCGACTTTAAACTGTAGGTCCCGCCACTTATGTATCGAATTAGCAAGCACAACAGAAGTGGTGTGAGAAGCTAGGTCGTAATCCTGGCTGAAGTGTTGTAATGACCAATTATAAATGTATATATGTTAATACCTGTTTCCAAGCGCCTCTGCTTTGGTTACACCAATCGATAACACGAATTTGGTCCTTCCGCCGGAACATCCTCTTCCATCCGAACGACATAGTCGAGCAAGCGTAGCTGATGCACTTTATTTCGCTGCACAACGCTATTAAAGCGTTTCTAACGCATCGCTTAGTTAGCTTACGCATTCATGCGTCAACGATTTCGATTTCATTCCTATTTTCCTGTTGCCAATACTTAAAAAATGTTCCAGAAACTATGGAAATTGTGAAGATCCAAATGTTAGACGAACTTCCAAGAAAAAAAAAGCACATAATATTGTAATTCATTTTTTTATTTGTCATTATAATCTCCCAATCGATACACTCTTCCCAGAGATAATCAAAGGTTTATATTATGAAATCTAACAGCGGAGTCGTAGTTCGGAGTCGACTTTAAACTGTAGGTCCCACCACTCATATATAAAATTAACACACGCAACATAAGTGGTGTGAGAAACTAGGTCGTAATCCTGACTAAAGGGTTGTAATGACCAATTATGTATGAGATCCGTGAGATCAGGGAGGATCATCCTACTTTTAACTTTTAAAGTTAAGTTTATTTTTGAACTTGCCATATTATATATTATTTTCAATATGGCAACTTCAAATATAAACAAATTGAGCAAATACTACAAAAAAACAAGCCCGTCGTTGCCACTTCGTTTAAAAGAAACCTTTTTTAATTGAGCAGTGTTATCGACATTGCTCCGGCACTGCCATATTTTTGAAAAAGTTAACTTTATTTTATCTGTAGGTTGTAATAATGTGAAAAAGTTAAAGGCGACTTTAAAGTTCAATTTAGCTAAAGTTACCTTTAACTAAACCCAACTTTAACGATTGATTGTATATAATTTTCGAGACTCTTGAAGGTGTTGCTCGATAAAACAACACATTTTTGTACTTCAGAAGTGGCATTTTTCATTAATTTCATCACTTAAACACGGCTATGGCACAGTACTGCAACTAGTCAATAAAAAACGTCTTATGACCCGTAGAAGCCACGTTTTTGGTATGTATTGTTAAAAACGATAGATCGTACGGTCTAGTTTAGACTTTAACACCCAAAATTTTCTAGTCGTAAACGAATAAGCAGACTTTCTCACTTGAAACCCATACTTTACATACATTTTTTTAATTTATTTTTAATTACAATCCGGCCGGCGCCTATACGTCAGGTCGCGACTGTTCTGGTACTTAAATTTTGTAAAATTTCAATTTTTGTTCAATTTTAAAATTTTAAATTTAAAAAGTCGTAAGTTCTGCCTCAGAGTAATTATCACAGAACAAGGCGTTACACACTTTACTTATCCAATCGATTTTGTTGCAATCAACTTAGTTTGTTATCTTATTAGAGTTAATGTCTTACAGGCATAATTATGCCAATATCTTTTCATACTAAAAAGAAAACAATTTACTTGCAATTCAGTATCTCTAAATCCCACTGTTCCCAATAATAGGGGTTGATTTTCAATATAAATTACATTGGCACCTGTCATGGATTTATGCTCATAATTCAATGGAAATCTTAGAGATGACCGTATAGATAATAACTATCTCAAGTGCAAATAATACCTGCTGAAATTGTACAAATTCTTTACAAAACATTGTAAATGTAATTAGAAATTAGAAAAACAACAACAACAACAACAAAAACTGTTTTTGCCATACATAAATACAGGCAGGACGGCGTTTCTCACATGCTGTTCAATTATCAAATTCAATGGATTTTCAAAGGAAAGTAATGCCTTAAATGACGTCAAATACGTATATACGGGTATCTTAAAATACGTTCCGAGTATGCTCATCGTCTACGAACTAAAAATCAACATCTGCCTGGTTAAGCGGCAAAGAGGGAAAACAAATCTTTAGGAAGATAAGTTAAAATAAATAGACTCTCCATGGTATGTACATACGTACACTTGTTAAGCAATTATAGTTTTTAATTTTTCTTTTTTCGTTTTTTTTTATTTATTTTCAGCAGGCCCTTTTGAGATAAATTTTTAAATTATATTTGCCCAGAAAGATTTGCATCACGTAGTACATGGTATACGGTGTATGGTATGTGGCAGCAGTGGTAGTAGATATTCGTGATGGCCATATGTAGGTCCTTTATTTTTAATAGTTGCAACACGTTTTTGTTTCAACTTCAGTTTTTTATTTCATTTTTTTCCAAGATAAGCACTCTGTTTACTTCATTCGTATGTGCATGCACATTACGCACGTTGCACATGTTTTAATGAATTTTTTTCCAAAGTTTTTTTTTTCTTTCTCTTACATTTTTAAATCTTATTTCATGCCCATTTTCGGTGACCCTATTTTTGTGGTAAAAAAAATTCATTTTTTGCATTTTGACCACAAAGTAAATATGAAGTACAGACATTTAAATTTTTATAAATTTCATATTTTGTATGCAAAATCATGCATAACCAACTAAAATTGTGCATAAAAAAAATCTCGTTTATTATGACAAAAAAAATATTCATGAAATATTTCACATTGAGACTGCAGAATGCCTTAATTTCTTAAAATTAAAAGAAAAATACCAGAAAATGTTAAAGCTTCAATATGCATATGTATTGTGTTATTGGTCTTAAAAACTAACTAACAATATAATAAAAAAAATTCCATGCTAGCGCCTTAAACGGCCGTTTAGAATGTAGAAATGCAGAAATTTATTGAAACAATCTCGAGGAATGACATCAGATTGGGGTTTCGAACGAGTATTAAAACCTAGCAGACATGGTCTATAAATTGTTGGCATAGTTTGAAGAAAGCTTGAAGTCGCCGTAGTTTAGTAGGTAGTGTATTGGCTTATTAAACGTAAAGCCAGGGTTCAAGCCCCAAGCCAGACATCAAGACAAAATACAAAAAGTATATCTTCGGCGACTTCCTCTCAGCAGATTTCTGGCAAAAAATTTGTGAGAGTAAATAAAATTGCCATGAAAAAGTTTCTAAAAAAATCTGTCATTCGGAGTCGACTTTAAACTGTAGTTCCCACCACTTATGTATAAAATTAACAGACACAATTAAGACAAGTACAGCACCCGGAGCTTGAATTTTCCCACTGTACAACGTCCTAGTTTCTCACAACAAGTACACGTCCTCTAACCTAACCTAACCTTACCTAGTTTGAATAATAACTTTTGAAACAGAAGTTGTAAGATTGGAAAAGCTATGATATTTTAAAATTTTTTTGTTTCTTTTGTGAGCCCCTAACACTAATAAATCTCAGTTAATTTGGCGCATCTCCAGTGAAGGTTGGAGGACGTTGATGATATTCTCTTCCTTACTCATGCTTTCATAGATATATAAGTTAAACTGACACATAACATGATTGGTCATTACAACCCTTCAGTTTGGATTACTACTCAAAATTTCGTTTAACTACAATCACCAAATATTCATTGGAATCCAACTTAAACACAAATATCGATAAAAACGAGGTCAATCGCAAGGAGAAGTGGAAATGTTTCTGCTGTATGGATAGCAACTTAACATACACCTCAAGCCAAACAAAAATGAACGAAAATTAAATATGCACTTAAGGCTTGGAACACTTACCCGAGTTTCAAACCCAATAGGTATGTATGACAGACATATTGTTTTAACAACAATTCTTCACATTTAGTGGCCAAAGGCAATTTCAAATCGGCAACTTCGGTCAAAATCTAATGAAATACCAATCCAACATGCAATTCGAAAACATAAATGAAGTCACCGTAGTAGTCTGTTGGCTTATTAGATTATTAGTTATTAGTTTGATTATCACGGATCAAACCATAGCTCAGACATCTCCAAAATGAGACAGCCACTCAGTAGATTTCTGGCAAATTCTCTGAGAGTAAGTAAAATTGTCATGAAAAGTTTCTCAAAAATCTGTAGTTCGGAGGCGACTTTAAACTGTAGGTCCTGCCACTCATGTGTAAAATTAACACAAACAATGTATGTGTTGTGAGAAACTAGGTTGTAGGTCTTGGCTGAAAGATTGTAATAACCATTTATGTTAAATGGAGTTGGTATGGCCAAACGTTACTTAAACATCGGAACGATATCTCAAAGCAGTTTAAAGATTAAAAACCACAAAGCAGTGGCAGACGAGAACGAAAAGAAATCGTTCCGTGCACCGCTCGCATGCGATCGAGTGTACTGGAATAATTTGCCCAAACAATACTGATGACAACCTGTTTCTTCGCTATAAATAAGTGGGTGGCAGGCTTTAGAAAAAACCGAATAAACTGTCAAAATGAGCACTATAGTTTTCGATAAATTAAATCCTCCACGATAGAAAAGGTTAAGAAATTCGTATTCTCTAAATAAACTTCACTTATAATATTGGAGGTAGTTGAGGAAATACAAGGCACCCTTGATAGTTACTGCTGTTGTTTTGGACTGATAGGTATGAATAGTCATACATAGGTCTGAATATTCTTATTATTTTCTAAGAAAGTCATTCATATTGTCAAGAACATTCTACACTTTCTCAAGTAGAGCTTTTTGATTTCAGTTGTCAAAGTCATTATCTCTGGTGGCTGGATTCTTTGGGTGGGATTAAAGGCACTTAATCTTTATGAATCGAAAAACATGTTGCAAGGCGAGTTGACTCCATCTTGAAACTTTTACTATATTTTACTTAAAAGTCCTCTGCGAGTTATAACTATAACATTATGTGGTACATACTCGTCCATACATATTGTCGTAATCTTTGTAACTTTACCAATTTTTATAAGTTGGAGACCGCTTTTCATATTAAAAAACCGATGTAAAGTGAGACAATAGAAAATCAGTAGATTTTTCAATATCAGCCCGAAGAATTTCAATTGATATTCATTCTTCATGATAAGGGTTGTACTCCAGGTGGAATTACGTGAGATTAGTACAAGGCAGCTTCTATAAATTCCCTATCAGAAGGAGCTCTAAGATTAACGAAATAAAGAAAAAACCTGTAGATCCCGCTACTCATGGATAATAATGATAAACACAAAACGAGTGGTTTTAGAAGCTATGTTGGATACCTCACTAAAGGGTTGTAATGGCCAATAAAGTATGTATATATACACTCCTTATTTGCCTGCTGCCTTTTGTCTTCATTCATAATTTTGCCATGACTTTTGTTATCTCATTGGGGAGATTGCATGGTATTTTTCAATTATTTTCTGCAGCTTCTGCTGTTATTCATTTCGTTGTCTTCAGCAATTTTATCGAAGATAACATTTCCAATTCTTCGAAATGTTCTTTTATGTTTAGCAACTAATTGGCTCCTGTTACACCTTCGACAATCGGTAGGACAATCCATAGTACGATCCAGTTTCCTCATGTTGTATTGGCAGCCATTGTTTCTGCTGTTATTGTTGGCCCTTCTTTACATTTTTTTATTGCTTTTAAAAAACAGATCAAATGGGGTTAATTGTTTCTAAGTCACACACTTCTCATATAAAATATAATTTTAAAAATTTTAATCTCCTATAATTTCAAAAGTAATCCTTTATAAAACTTTCCCTTCTTTTCGTTTTCATAAAATGAAATTTTCTCATTTAAGTTCTAAACAAATCGTATATTTATGTGATCTTGCAACACAGACTTTTCCCACCAAAAAAAAAAATAAATGAATGAAAAAGGATAATACAAATCATAAGCCATATACACACACACATACAAACAAATAAATTCTTGCATTAATCATACAATTTTCACGTACAAACACCATCTATATCGCAGTCCGTTTCCACTTTCTGTTCTTATTTATTTTTGTTTTCTTTTTTTCACGTTGCGTAGCCTTCTTCTCAAACACACTTAGTTGTTCACATTGATTTACTGCTGTTGGTAGAGCTGGTTGTGCATACATATGTGTGTGTGATGTAATAAAATATATTTTCATTCGTATACAACTACAAACGCATTTATTATTGCATTCGCGTGCTCTCTTACATCACGGTTTTACTCGTGTTTGTTTTTTTTCAATTCGTTTTTATTTCTTTTATGGAAGTCAATGCTGTTGATGCCATTGCTGTGTGCTGTTACTGTTTTTTGTTCTTGTTGTTCTCACTCTCTCTCTGGGTAGGTTTTTTATATTTATTGTGCATTTGTCCTTCAAAAATATTTATGATTGTATTTGTACAACCAATGCAAACATAAACAGCTTAAACAAATACATACAAAAAGAATATAAATAAATAAAAAAATTAATAAAATAAAACACATACGTACATACATATGTACGGAGTATACATATATGGGTTGTTTAATATTTGTTTCCTTTTTGTTGTTGTTATTTTATAAATATTTTTATTACGGCAACACCTTTAGATTTTTATTACATTTTTTTAAATTTCATCCTCTTATCAGGTTTTACAAAAAAAAAAAAAAATTAAAAAAAAAGATTTACATACAAACGGATATTTATTCAGGAATTGTTGAATGCATTTGTAATAAAAAGCGGAAATTATTAAAAGGCTTCACATCTAAATCTGTATGTGAAATAGTTTTTATAGTTACTGCCAAAGGATAATCGAAATGAATAGTAAGCCAGTGTATAATTAATGTGTGTGTTTTAGTTTTAATTATTTTTTATTAAATAAATAATAGTTTCAATTTATCTAAAATTTATAAGACAGGACTATAAAGTAACCCAGTAAAGAATTACAATAAAAATCAGAATTTTTAGATTCGATATTATTTTCAATTTTAAATACATAGGTGACAGTGTTTGCATTTTGTATCGATGATATTATTAATGTGGTAATCATTGAATTACTTCTTTATATACTTTTTCTAACGTTTTCTATTTGAAATACTGAAATTTCTTGATTCTTATATTGTATACTTAATCAAAAATCTTTTAATCTATATGTGTACATACATACATAATTGGTCATTACAACCCTTCAATCAGGACCTAGTTTCTCACACTATTTATGTCGTGTGTGTTAATTTTATACATGAGTGGCTGGACCTACAGTTTAAAGTCGACTCCGAACGACAGATTTTTGAGAAACTTTACATAGCAATTTTGCCAAAAATCTGCTTAGAGGAGGTCACCAAAGAAATATTTTTCATATTTCGCTTTGATGCCTGACCTGGGATTTGAACCGAGGCCTTACGTCTAATAAGCCAATGCACTACCTACTAAACTACAGCGACTTATATCCTTTAAGCTGCCTTAAGCTATTCTTATATTTCAGTCATAAGCTGGTAGACATAGGCAACTTTATAACGATATCTAGGGCGATGTGCAGTGTGAATTTTCTGCTTTAAGGCTTTAACAATTTGCACAATCTGGCATATAATGATAGAGGCAGCCGTTAGACATGATACGCGCGTTACAATTGACATGTTTAAATTATGAGAGCTTTATCATTCTTACAAAAATTTAGCATTCTTGTGCCTGCTTGTTTTTCTCAGACAGGCTTAAAAGTATGCATAATCTCTTACGTTTTTTCTCTGTTTATTGCTCTATCATGTACGAAAATATGCACATACTTTCTGTAGTTCAACTACGTCAAAATTTATTCAGTTTTGGAGCACTTGTCAGACTCATCATTTCTATAATTTACTGGCCTGTATACAATTAAGTAGTCGCCGCAGTCTAGTAGATAATGTGTTGGCTTATTAGACGTAAAGCCAGGGTTCAAAACAAAAATACAAAAAGTATTTCTTCGGCGACTTTCTCTCAGCAGATTTCTGGCAAAAACACTGAGAGTAAATAAAAATTGCCATGAAAAAGTTTCTCAAAAATCTGTCGTTCGGAGTCGACTTTAAACTGTAGGTCTAGCCACTTGTGGATAAAGTTAACTCACGGATTGAAATCTCTTGGTCCGGACTCATCCAGGTTTAAATAAAATACAATTTCTTAACTGCAGGGAAACACTGTTGCAATAAACCGAGAGCGCGTTAAAGCAGGTGACATTTTATTGCTGAAACCACATGTCGTTCAGATCCATGGTTTTCAGTTGAGGCCACAATATTCATAGTCATTGCAATTTCAACTTCATCTTCAAAAAAGTAAGTCGCAGATACGCACCTATAGAGTCCATAAATTCCATCTGACCAAAAGCCAAACCAAACAGTTTTGAATTTTTGAGCCTCAAATTCGATAATTTAGTATCAAGGCATTCAGGTAGAAAGACGCTTCATCGGAGAAGATGACCATTTTCGAAAAATTAGCATTGACTGCTCTGTACTCAAATAGTTGTGGAACAAATTGTTGGCATTTTCCATGGTCTTCTAATCTTGATTGCCAGTTAAAATTTCTTGATAAAACTTGTTCTGGAAAACATTGTTGCAATCAATCGATTGCTGAATGCGCATGTCGTCCAGTTGAGGTCACAAGACTTTGCTATACGTTCCTGTAGCGACTGCAGTTCAACGTCCCTAGAATTACGGCCATTTTGAGGGATTTTTTTAAGGATATTCTGAGCCCGAAAATTAATAGTTAGAGATGTTCCAGCAACTCTCAACCAACTAAGATCACTCAAAAATTTATGGAGAGCCCAATTGTCGTCCACTACAGAGAATCGATACCTTTTAAGAGGTGCCTGCCAAGGGTCCTCAACCACATCCTACTAAAAGCGGAACAGTAACAGAATAAGTGTTCGATAGTCTCCAGTGCAGTGTGCTAAACCCAATAAGGCTGGCCTTATACAAATCCATCTATAGCAGTACATAGACTTCTAGACACACAACAAACCACATGCTCTCAAATGCTTCTGCAATTTCTGCCTAACCCATCTGCTGAAGACATCATACAACTGCCAGATTAGATGATCAGGACCAACTATGAAATAGCCTTCAGAAAGTGAACTCAAACTGTACAGAGCATGCGCTATCTCGTCAGCAAATATAGGGCAATGTTCCGAAAACCAACATAGATCGATCCGATATGGTCAAAACGGGTTTATAGACTCCTTACAGTCACGAACAAGTCATAAGTTACACCAGACATATGCAATGGCCAGTAGAGCTACCTGACTGTTATCCAAATTTCAAACGGGAATATTAGCTTTGGGCTCAATCCATTTTAAGATAGAAAACTCTGCCTGATGGACTCTATAGTCATTAAGAGCATAACTTTCCTTATTTTTGTAATAGTTTTCACAATTATAAAGCATTTGTCTTTGGTAAAGCGCTTCATTTTTATTAAACGGAAACAGAGATCGCCAATAAATGTTCAAAAGGATGAGTACAATTGAATCATACTCATAATTTCTGATACTTATACGCATTCATACTTATTTTAATATCATGGAACCTCTGCTCATATTCATATTCATATTGATATTCATATGGAAGTACTCATCATATTCATACTTAACAATACGTATGATGTTATTGATTTCGACTCTCCATAACTCAACATATAAACGAAGTACAAAATAAGTAAGAGTTGCGTACGAACACTAAAATACAGTAAGACCCCGCTTAAAGCGGTTGATACGTTCCAATAAGTTCCAGGGCTAAACGAAACAGCGTTAAACGAAGCAACAAATAAATCAACTGTGACGCAGGAAAAATGCGTTCGTACTGTGATTGCGACTTCGGAAAATACAGTTGTAATCTTTATACCGGACACGCTAACAAAAGAATATACACTGCCGCTATATAGTGCACCGCTTTTGGTTGGTGCATGGCCGTTTCATTTGCACACATATACAACAAGTATCAATACAGTGTGCGATTTAGGAGAATCCCAACAGCGTTAAGCGGAGCAATGTTAAGCGGGGTCTTACTGTACTCACTAGAAGGTTGTGTGTTTGCTCTGCTTACTGCTCTGTCTTTTATGCTTATGTGTCTTTTTTCTTTTTTTGTAAATGCAACAACAACTAAGACTGTAAATTTTGATGAGTGACTCGAATCAAACATATTTGGAATGGTATGAGTTTGATGCCAACGTTGTACGCATATTCATTGCAACCTGTACTTATGAATCAACGTTGTAGTGAGTACGAATGAATCAGAGTACGTAGTGAAATTTCAATATTGTTGATTAACATATATTCAAAATTTCATGAGTGCTTATGAGTAGCAAAAAATAAAAAACGATTCAGTGCTGATCTCTGAATGGAACAGAGTTATGTTACAGTTGCCAAATTTCAGAGTTGCCACTTGTATAAAAAATGACTTGACATTTAAAAAGTGCACTCTTTTTGAGACACCCTTTACTATATATATTAGGCACCTTTTATTTTATTTACTGTAGAGTTAATAAATTTTAATTTCACTGTGTATTAATTTTTATTTATTTTAGTTTAAAAATATTATTTCATTTAATTCATAACAATTCCCTTGTAATACTTGCATCCTCCTAGGAATTGTTTCATTTCTAAATGACTAATGCTAGTGCTAGTAGTTTATTATTTATGAGTTTGCCAAGCTAATCCTTATTTAAGTATGATAAATATTATGATGGTTTCATACACTTTCATTTCGTTTCTCCTGTTTTATTTTTTTATAATTTTAATTATTATTTATGTTTCGGTAAATCTATTACAGATTTATTGTCCCCATTGTCATTTATCGGCTATAAAGGAGTAGGCAGGGGAAAAAAGAAATGAAAGTAAATTTTTTTTAGTTTTCTAAACAGGTACCATAATCCGGTAGTTTAAGGTTTTAATAGTGATTGCAACAACAACAATTTATAGGTATATCCTCAGACGAAACAAAAAAATTTTTTTATGCTTTGACATTAACTGACAGGACCGCACATTGTGTGCAAGGGAATCGTTTCCTTTTCTTTCAAAATCTGTCAGTCAAAGTGCATACATGTACGGTATGGAAATGTGTGTGTGCGTGTGTTAGAGACTCTGCTTTAGAATAATTTCGAATGCCGCTAGTGATGGCTTGCGAGCATGATGATTATGATGATGATGAGGAAGGATATGACGCTGCGGTGAACGTATAAACATTTTGTACGTGATTTTTTTAAAATCAAAATGATTTATTGTTATTAAAAAATACTTTTTTTTATTTAATTTTTCTATTTGCTTGTTTGTAATAGTTTGTACATGTGTGTGTGTAGTGTAGTTTAACGTAACGTGATATAAAATATTTGCTACGGAGTTTAAAACGCAGAGCCGTGTAGGTTTCATTCATTCATACATTCAACAAGTGTTTGTTGTTTATCTCATCTATCTGTCATATAATCGTCTACGATATTTATTTTCTTCATCCTCCTATTTATCGTTTACATATCTTAAACGTCTGTATGTATATATATTTGCCTAGTTGATCCTAAGATAATAATAATACAAACGATATGCAAGAGGTGTCAAACATAAACAGCAATTTTATGAATTAAATACACTGCGTGCCATAAAAAAAAACAATGCTTTAAAAACCCCGTATTTGAACAATGATTTCGTGGTAACGCCAAAACGAAAAAACACTTTGTTTCGGTGCGTTGTAAAGGTGTGAAGTGCAAATATTTATTATGATATGTAATCTTGATAATCACACTTTTTGGGGTTTTGTTTCATTATTTCTTTCCTTTCCTTTCTTTTTGAAAAGAAAAACCTTAAAAAATAATTTTCATGGTAATTGCATTTGTATTTTGAGTTACAATACAAAAGTTTACAACATTAATTAATAGAATAATTTTTTTATTTTTCTCTTTACTTGCGGTTTAAAATATAAAATCTATTTGCTTAAGGCAAAATTTAGGTTAACATAGAAATTTATATGACTTTAGCACACACCCCGTTTTCTTTGGTGTCACTGTTTGATAATAAAACTAAATTCCTGGTATAGATTTAGATGGCATGCTATGGTTTAATGCAGATTTAAAAAAATGCAGATTTAATAGCCTCTATTATAAATTATTTTATTTTTACGATTTTTAACACATAAAAATATTAAGAAATTAAGGCACAACACTTGCATTATTTGCACGCTATACATGCAGTGAATGTCAAAAGAAACTGTACACAATCACCAAAGTCAACTTTTACCACTTAAGGAGAGTACACATACATACATAATTGGTCATTACAACCCTTTAGTCAGAATTACGACCTAATTTCTCACACCAATTATGTTGTATGTGTTAATTTTATAGATGAGTGGTGGGACCTACAGTTTAAAGTCGACTTCGAACCACATATTTTTTGAGAAACTTTTCATGGCAATTTTTATTTACTCTCAGAGTTTTTGACAGAAATCTGCTGAGAGGAAGTCGCTGAAGATATATTTTATCATATTTCGTTTAGTTGGAGATGCATGACTGGGGATTTTAACCGAGGCCTCACGTTTAAAAAGTCAACACAGTACCTACTAGACCACGGCGGCTTCACTTAAGGAGAGTGCCAGAAAAAATTTGACAATATTTCGAAATTTTTTGTAATTTTTTTTGTTTCAACTTTAAAAATGAAAAATTTTAAAATAAAAATAATGGTAATTTATTAATGTACATTTTTTTAATGCACAGTTTCTATTGGCGCTCACTGTATATTTTTATAAGAAGAGAGTTCCAAAATTACACGACATAGTTTACAATAGGAATTAAAGTAAAATTTTTTAATTAAAAACACATCGCCACCAGAAAAGATCTGTTATGGGTACTTTTAAAATCGTAGGATCTCTAAAATAATGAAGGAAAAATTACGAGGAGAGTCTGACGGTAGAAATGACCCATAGGTCATATATTTCACTTATTTTGGAATAAGTGATTGTCTGAATAAAAGCAGAAGAGGAAATAGAAGAGAAGAAATAGAAACTGAGTCAACTCACCAGTCAAATTATTTTTGGAATGAAACTTACAATGTCAGAAATATTTATGGCCTACTCAAGTCCATTGAAAAAACCATTTTGAGTCATGGAAATTTAAGTCTTCAACTCGGCTCTCAAGTACCGAAGCACTGAATATGCTCATTAGTGTCAGGCTACCTCAAATAAGCACAAACTATACAAAAAAAAAAAGAAGAAAAAAGCACAATGCTCCATTCCAATGGTTTCAACACGGTTGTGGCTGGGCACTAATAGCAATCTCTGCTATTCATCCGTCACAATATAGATCAGATTAAGGAAGTGTACAAACCGATACCGGATCTACGTAGCTGCAATCTCATACAGGATCTGTCATACGACAAATTTTGAATTTTTCAACTGGCAGCAGTGTTGTAATATATGTTTTCTTATTTGCTTGGTTTAATTCAGTATTTCTCCGGTCATTACAACCCTTCAGTCAGGATTACGACCTAGTTTCTTACACCACTTATGTTGTTAATTTTATACATGAATAGTGGGACCTTCAGTTTAAAATCGATTCCGAACGACAGTTTTTTTGAGAAACTTTCCGTGGCAATTTTATTAACTCTCTGAGTTTTTGCCAGAAATCTGCTGAGAGGAAGTCGCCGCAGAAATACCTTTTGTATTTTGTTTCGATGTCTGGCCTGGGGCTGGAACCCTGTCATTACGTCTAATAAGCCAACGCACTACCTACTAGACAACGCGACTTCAATATAAAGAGTTATTTCGAGTACTTCGAATATAAAGAGTTAGACTTTGAGTAATTTTTGTCATCTGTAATGGTCGTACAAGCGTTCAGTAAACTATCAACATCACGCCACTGCACCCTATGCAGAATTACAATCAAGGATAACTTATCGAATTTACATATGGTCATATGCTCAAATCGTCAGCCCTCAGAAAGTCCTGGCATATTGAGGCCACCTATTTAACTACGACACCTTAAAAAAATTTTAAAAAATTTGCTTATATAACCAATACTATATCGGAGTGGTATACTGTAATAGGCAATGAAATAAGGAAAGTATGATATGAGGAAACAGTGTGCGAGTAAAAAAAGAGTCCATCCATTATTTAAATTTTTAATCACAACTCAGGCAAAAGAGTCCTCATAGCCGTAAACTTAATTGGAAGAATGTGGATTCTTCATTGTGGTGTTTCATTGTCCAAACGCGTCCACGCTTCCTTTGTGTTCTACTTTTTTGTTGGTATAAAGTCGATTACAGCTAATGATATGTTTTAATACCAATCCAATACGTATATAACTAGTTTTGAGCTGTTTAAGCGTACTCAAATAAAATTTTAAAAATTTAGATGAGTCGGTCATATCATCAGAAGAAATTCTGATATAGTATCCGATCATTCAGAGTAGAATTCTTAATGTATTGGGGGCTATGGTCGAACAGAGAATATCCATAAGTTAGCAAAGTGCCATTTTCAAATGAGAGACACAAATAACACGTTTCAGACACATACATACATATATATGTACATAACTGGCCAATACATCCCTTCGGTCAGGATTATACATGGCTGGCGGGACCTACAGTTTAAAGTCGGCTCCGTACAACAAATTTGTGAAGAAACTTTTCATGGCAATGTTATTTTCTCTCAGAGTTTTTGCCAGATATCTGCTGGAAGTAAGTCGCCGAAAAAATCCTTTTTCATATTTCATTTTGCTTGAGATGTCTGACCTGGGGTTTGAACTGTGGCCTCATGTCTAATAAGGCAACACACTACCTACTAGACAGCGGCGACTTTAATTGCCTCTAAACTGGATCAAATTAAACTTTAAAAACTGAAATGGATCGGTCATACCAGCAGAAGGAATTCAGAGTTAGAATATGATCACTTAGAGTGGATAACTGAATGTTCAAGAAACCGTAATCAACTGTACATTAAAAAATATACATTCATAAATTACCGTTATTTTTATTTTAAAAAATTATTTTATTGCCTGGTTTTAAAATTTAAAAAAAATATTACAAAATAATTTCGAAATATTGTCCAATTATTTTCGGGCACTCTCCTTAAGTGGTACAGCGTGAGTTTGGTGTTTGTTAGAATTATATCCATAGTGTATAGTTTCTTTTGATGCTTATTGTATATAGAATCCAAAAGCTAACCATTCAAATCAATGTGTACCGTATGGAGAGTGAGAGAGACTGGTAGACGCATTGTTTTCATCGCATCGTGGGGTGTGCCATCGTGGCATTACTCACGTTAAACCCTGGACTAATGTACCGAAAGGAGAGAAAAGTGCTCGAATGTAAAATGAAATTACGTGAAATTAAGAAAACCGCTAAAATTTTGAGATTGATTTCTTCGATAAGGATTTTTATACTTATAAGTGAAATAAAATTATGATTACAGTGTTATACGAAAAACTCTTATGGATTTTTTATTACAATTTAAATTATTATTCCAGTGACATGACAAGAAAGTTCCAGCGATTGTCGTAAACGTCAAATGTTACAAAAGTTCGAAATTTTACTCCACAGACAGTAGATACCCGCCGATATTTTAATTACATTCACAGGTTTATGGATATTAAAAATTATTTCAATATTTTTATATGCACACGCCACGCACACAAAAAATTTATATGTTTTTTTTTTTGCTTTTCAATGCATAAATTCAATGGAAATACGAAACTGATGATTTTTGAAAATTAAAAACAAATTTATCCGAATCTTTTACGACCTCTCATATACACTAAACCGTATAGATTTTATAGGCCAACAATTTTTTTATTTCATTTTATGATTAAAATTTTATTCAGTTATTTTTTTCTCTTTTTTTGGTTTCTATTACAAGAATGAAAGGAAATGCATACATACATATATGTACATATGTATGTATGTATTGTTACATTTTGTTCTTGGAGCGTTTTACAATTTGACACTTGTTCTTATAACACCAACTAAAAATAACAACAAAAAAATGGAAATAAAATATTCAAGCATTTTTCTTTAAATTTATTGTGGCGTTTTGAAGCACAGTTACTTGGAATCAGTAAAAGTCTATTAAAGGAAAACGCACAGTTGAATACATACAGAAAAAATTTCAAAAAATACTTCATAAACAAACGATAATCGAAATACCGTAGAGAAACGGAACCACAGGCAAATAGTAAAAAAAAATATTTTTTTTTTGGAAATTTTGAATTCCTATTGTTTTATGACTGAAAACACCTTCCAAATATAGAAAAAAAATATTTATATTTACAAACGATACGAGTGGAGGATTGAATACAAAGGGACAATTTAAAAGCTATAAATTATCAAGATATCATAAAATAAAACCAAAAATAAATAAATAAATAAAATATAAATAATAAAATATATGTACGATATGCTATCAAACAGTAAAGGATGGAAATAGTTAACAGGCCTTCTATGAGGCCTTCATAAGTAGACAGCGTCTCTACGAACTCATTTTATTTTTTCTTTTTGCATGCAATGATATTGTCGATTAAGGCCCAAGCTGCCTTTGTACACAAGATTTTTGGTTAAAGACCTAAGATGGACTTCTTTGTTTTTAGTGACCTTAAATAAAGTTCCTGTTTCCATAAATTCTATGCAACAGGAATACCCTACATTTGTATGTATAAAATCTTGTCGGGTTTTAGTTCCTCCAGGCTGGCGATATGTAGAATTTTCTACATGATATAGCCACCGTAATCTAGTAGGCAGTGTGTTGGATTATTAGACATAATGCCACGGTTCAAACCTTAGGTCAGACATCAAAATATTGAAAGTAAAGATGGAATTTTTTATAGGAATTTCCAACAATGAACAAGCAAACGAAGTCGCTGTAGTCTAGTGGTTAGTGTATTGGCTTATTAGATGAGAGCCCCTGGTTTAAACCCTGGTTCAGACATCTTGAACATAACGAGATATGAAAAAAAAATATTTCTTTCAGCGACTTACTCTCAACAATCTTATGGCAAAAACTCTGAGAGTAAATAAAATTCCCATGAAAAGCTTTTCAAACATCTTTCGTTCAGAGCTGACTTTAAACTGTAGGTTCCACCACTTATGAATAAAATTAACACAAACACTATGGGCATGTGAAAAGCAATGGTAGTACGTACTGGACTTAGGATAAACAGGTAAACTAGGTTAGTTTAAGAGGCAACAATGCTGTTCAGGAAAACTGGCTGCGAATAACTTGTGGCCAATTCGTTGGGTGAATGTCCAGCGTTTAGACGGAGCAGGCTGAAATTTCTTGGCGAACTTTTCTTTCATACTTCATGCAGTAACATGGACCTCACCAGACTTGAAAGGACTTTCGAAGGAACAACAAGGTTACTAATGTCAGCTCCTGAACCAACCGATGAACGATCTTTCTAAGGGGATTCAAAGAAAATAAATACATACGTAATTAGTCATTTCAACCCTTTTGTCAGGATTACGGCCTAGTTTCTCACAGCATTTATGTTGTGTGTGTTAATTTTATATATGAGTTGAGGGGCTTACAGTTTAAAGTCGATTCCGAACAAAACTTCATGGCAATTTTTTTATTTACTCGCAGAGTGTTTGCCAGAAATCTGCTGAGAGGAAGTCGCGGGAGAACATTTTTTGTCATATTGTCACGTTTTTATCTTTTAAAAACGTTTAAAATATTAGCTCGTAAATTGCAAATAAAATAAAAATAAATTTGTTTTAAGTTTTAATTAAAATTCTCTATTAATCGCACAATTCTGTGGGCCACTGTTCACAACTTGATGTAAACAACAACAATTGCTTTTCTTTCTTATTCATCTGTTTATACCCTTTGCATAATATCAATCACTAAACAATTATTCGACAGATCTTTGTAACGTAGACCTTCAACCCACCACGATTACTCTCCTCAAACGCACCGCGTCTTCACACAAGACAGACTGAACTTCACTAACTGAGTTACCTACCTTGCCTTGCTTTTTATATGGCAGGGGGTAAACAGTCTGATGAATGTTCTTGAAGGCGAATATTCATGACTTCGCCTTCTCGAAATGTTGTTGTTTACATTTATTATTGTAGTGTTGTTTGTGTATTTTGTTTACATATATTCTTCTAGTGTTGTTTGTGGATTTTAGTTCACTTGTTTACCATTTTTTTATACTGATGTTTCTTGTTATATTAAGCAGTACGATAATTTGTAAACAGGTTTGTTTACTGCATTGTTTTGTTTTTGTTGTTTATAATATTAATGTTAAGCGATGTAAAAGCAAAAGATTTTTTATCTTCGTAACAGAATTTTATTTTTGTTGGAGATGTCTGACCTGGTCTTTGAACCGTGACCTCACGTCTAATTTGCCTATTGGACTACGGTGACTACATAAAATACAGAAATTTCAAAAGGCCCGCCTAGCCAAAGGCCTTACAATTCATACCACTGTGTTGTCATTCATATATTAACTCACGCGCAGTTAGTAAGGGATATGGATTGATATTTATTTTATTATTGTTTTAAGCTTTAATAGAAAGAAATCAGAAACAGAAAAAAAACAATCATTTTCATTTTATTTTTAATAAATCCATACAAAACTGTCTACAATTGAGAGGAGTCAGTTTCATATTCTACGATGTCACCACCACATTTGCTAAGGCTGTGCAAGTCAATATTTATGACCCCACTGAGGCAATAAATTTTTTAACGATTTTATTTTATTTGAATGACAAAAATATCGAAAAAAATAAAAAATAAAAACATTAAAAAAATAAAGAGAAAGAAACAAAATCTACCATAACAAAATATATGTACGTAAATTTAATGTAATAAAATAAATGAAATCGTATGCCAAACCAACTACTACAATACATTGATGTTTGTTTATTCATAAAAAGTGAAGAAAAAGATGTCCTTTCATCCAGAAAAAGAAGCAGAGGAAAAACTATTTTTATTTGGAAAAACAATCGATTTTTTGAAATTTGTGTCAGAGAAATCATCTTAAGATTACTTTCATTTATTTTGTTGGTCGTTTTTTTATTGCCTTCACTCACATCTTATACATCTTATTTATTTAATAGGATTTTATTGCTTTATTTGATTGTCAATGACGTCTTTTTATTAAAAACAAAACTCTCCGATTATAATGTTAAAAAGCCAGTAGCATCAGATAAATAATCATTGTGTGTCTCATTTTGGGTGTCATAAAGTTAAAAGTCATTGGATTCAAAAAATATGCAAACGATAATCGAGTATTATCGGCTTAAATAATTGTAATTAAATTTAATTTATTTAAAATTTAGCACAATGCTTTAAAATTTGAGAAACTTATGGCTGCTACTGCACGAATATAATACTAATAATAGCGTAAGAAAATCTAAGGAGTGAGAGCTCGAAGTCGCCGTAGTCTAGTAGGTAGTGTGTTGGCTTATTAGACGTAAAGCCACGGTTCAAACTCCAGGCCAGATATCGAAACAAAATACAAAAAAAGTATTTCTTCGGCGACTTCCTCTCAGCAGATTTCTGGCAAAAACTATGAGAGTAAAATAAAAACTGCTATGAAAAGTTTCTCAAAAATATGTCGTTCGAAGTCGACTTTAAGCTGCAGGTCCCACCACTCATGTATAATATTAACACACACAACATAAGTGGTGTGAGAAACTCGGTCGTAATCCTGACTAAAGGGTTGTAATGATCAATTATGTATGTATGTATGAGAGCTCGAAGTATAGGCCACTATGAATATAAGTGAGTCAACAATATTAAAATTTAACTATGTACTCTGATTCATTCATACTCACAACAACGTTGATTTAAAAGTACAGGTTGCAATGAGTAGGCGTACAACGTTGACATCAAACTCATACCATTCGAAATATGTTTGATTCATAAGCCTACTCATTTGATTCATAACTTTAGAAAAATACTTATAAATGATTCGAATGACTCGAATCATTGATCAAAATTTACAGTCTTTACAACAAAAGTAACAAAGTAAAAAAACACACAACCTTCTAGTGAGTAATTCAGTGTTCGTACTCAAATCATGCTTATTTTGTGATTCGTGTATATGTTGTTTTATGAAGAGTCGAAATCAACAACTTCATCATACGTGTTGTTAAGTATGAATATGATGAGTACTTCAAACTTTGAATATGAGTAGAGGTTCCATCATATTAAAATAAGTATGAATGCGTAAAGGTAGCAGAAATAATGAATATGATTCAATACTATTCATCTTTTTGAAAACTCATTGCTGACCTCTGATACAAACATACGTAATTGTTGTGTGTTTAAATTTTATAGGATAGGTTGTAATGACCCATTATGTATGTACGTATGAGTGGCGAAATCTACAGTTTAAAATCGATTCCGAACCACAGAGTTTTTGAGAAACTTTTCATGACAATTTTTGCAGAGTTTTTGCCGGACATCTGATGAGAGCAAGTCATTTATATTTTCAATTTAATGTCTGACCTGGGGTTTGAACCGTGGCCTTACGTCTAATAAGGCAGCACACTACATACTAGACCAGAACAACCAGGGTAATGATGTGAGTGCATGAAAATCTACTACTAGACTACGGCGACATGTTATGTTTGCTAATTTTATTTACAAGTGGTGCGACCTATAGTTCAAGTTCGGCTTTGTACGGCAGATTTTTAAGAAACTTTTTGTGGAAAATTTATTTACTTGCAGAGTTTTTGCCAGAAATTCATTGAGAGGAGGTCGCTGAAGAAATATTTTTTCATAATTCGTTTTGATCGATTTGCCTGCGTCAGGGTGATCTCACGTCTAATAAGTCAACACTCTATCCACTACGGCGAATTCAGATCTGTCAAATGAGTTGTCATTTTGCAAATCGCCATAGACGACCACATACAACAATGTGTGTTCGCTGAATGTGCTCTTGAGCAACTGGCAATTGATTCAAATTGTGATAGAAAAATCATCATTAGCGAGATGGCTCATTTCCACATTGTCGAATTCGGAACGTCAGACCCAAAAGCATCTAATGCATCCTGAAGTAATTGCTTTTTAGTGTGGATTTTAGGCTGGCGACGTTATTGCTCCATGTTTCTTTGAGAACGCCGTTCGTCGCTGCATAATTGTCAATGGCGAGCGCTACAGGATTGATATATTGATTGTCAACTTTTTTTGTTCTGAATTACATGGCCTGGACATCAATGATATGTGGTTTCAATAGAACGGTGCTACGTGTAGTACAGCTCATGTCATATTAATTATTATACGTAAGCGATTTGAGTACATATCGTGTCACGTGGTAGTTATGCGTACTGGCCACCGAAAACGTCCAGACATTATGGGTTAATGATTACATACACAATTGGTCATCATCATAATCATTCAGGCGTGGCGGGACCTACAGTTTAAAGTCGACTCCGAACGATAGACTTCTTGAAAAACTTTTTGTGGCAATTTTATTTACTCGCAGAGTCTTTGCCAGAAATCTGGATGATTACCAACTTCTTTCGATGATCTGGACTTAATTGGATGACTTAAAACGATAAGTGGTTTCAATATTACGGCTCTATATGGCACACTCATGTCGAATTTAATATTCTGCTTTAGCGATTTGACGGCATGATCTTGTCATGTGGAAGTGATATGTACTGGCCACCGACATCGTACGATTTGGCGTCAGGAGACCTTGTCTTGTGGGGTATATGGGAATAAGCCAAAAGCCACATCGATTCTTAAAACCAACGTAACTCATGTCATCGATCATCCTGATTATGCGTCAGAGTAATGGAAAATTGGATCTTTAGGATAAATTCTAGTCAAAGAAACCGCGGCGAACATGCTTTATTCCGCACATAACGACATCAATAAAAACTTTCGATAACATCTCACGGTCTATAATGTTCATACATAATTGGTCATTATTCAATACACAATTCCAGTGAACATTACAATGCATTTTCATGAGCAGAACTCCTTTATATTCTTAAAATGGCTGAATAAAGGGGAATACATTCTCCTTTCTTATAATGTTAAATGGATTTACATCTGAAGGTTAATAACATAAGAAAAGAAGCCATCCTCTTGAAGTGGTACACATAGAAAGAAACACTCAAGGTGACGGTCTAATCGAATAAAAATTATGTAGAGAAGTGCTAAACGCTATAATGCAGTTGATCGAATTGAGTGTTTTGATGCATTTAAGCATTTACTATGTCTGTGACTAAGTTTTAATGCCTTTTGTTTTATTGAATATGTTTTAATTTTTAAATTTAAAAAAATATAAAAACTCATAAATAAACGACAGATTTATTAAAGGCAAAAAAAAATACGAATACACATCAAGCCGAGTGTATAACTTCACAAAACCCTTTTTTTTGGTGTTTAATTAATGAAAAATAAAAAGCTTTCTTCTTTGTTTGTTTGTTTTTGTTTGTTTTTGTTTGTTTTTATTTTCATTTAATTTCGCCAGTTTTGTTTTCGTCATTAATTGAACATAAAATTCGTTCGCTTTTCACATCAATTCTTTACACTCTGGCTCAGGCTCTGGCTGTAACAATAATTGACCTCCAATGATGACCCAATCGTTCCATCTTTGTTAATGTGAGATGATGGAGTGTAAACAATGCGTGGGATTGTCTGACAGAGTTTCCATTAAACAATTAACGAAACAAAACAAAACAGTGAACAGCACTCAGCCACAAAAAAGGGACGGACGGATGGATGGATAAATACAAAAAAACATGAATTTAGATTTCAAATAAAACTACAAGTATTTGACACAATAAAATTGTATTTAAAAATAAAATAAAATATGTTTGATTTGTTAAAATAATTGATTCATTCGCTTGTCCGTCCCACAGCCATTTGTGTCCCCAGCTGGGTATGTTGTTTCAGACGGTACTTGTAGAATAATTTTGTGTTTTTTTTGCTGTTGTGCTTGTGCTTTTATTTGAATTTGATTGTTTTCTTAAATTATTTGTATTTTGATTAATTGATTCGAGTCAAGCTTTTGCCTAATTTAACAATTTCAAATAAAATTCATTAACACTGGAACACAGAGGAGGTATTCAAATACCACAGATTCTACTCAGATACGAAACACTAACATACAAGCAACAGAAAATTGTATTCGTCAGTTATTTAGACATACTCATTCATTTATTCATGTGTTGTTTGTTTGTTTGTTTGTTCAGTCATTCACTCATTCATTCAGTCATTTGCTAGTACGAGTATAGTTTTTGGTTTTGTTTTCAATTTTGTCATGGCATAGCCAACAAGTCGTTCCTAATGACGTTTAACGAAATTGTACAAGCAGCAGATAAATTAATTTACAATGTGGTAAAAATGAGCGTCAGTAATGCTCTCTCATTCCTTTCTTTTTTCTTTCCTTTGCTGCTTTTCCTTCAATATGTTGTCCAACCTTCTGTGTCTATGCTTAAAAATTCAACAAGTTTTTTTTGTCCATTTCTCTCTCTCTCTCTTTCTCTCTCTCAGTCATTGCAAAAATATTCAAATTGCCTGTTAAAATATTTTCAATTCCTTTCCTTGCTTTTTTTTCGATTTCTTTATTAACTTATATTTGACTTTGTCGGTGCTTTGTTTATCTTTAACAGAGGAACTCATGGTATTTATCATCACATTCATGCTAAATTGCTGTCATAACAAACATCCCACTACACAACATACAAACATATTTCTTCTGCTGTACGGCATTTGACAAACATTTCTATTCAAATACCACACAATTAATGTTCAACGATTAACTGAAATTGTCTCTGTACGAGGGCGGGTCAAACCAATAAAACAAAATATTTTCTCGAAAAGTATCAAGCATATGTTGTTTTTGCGGTCATCAACAATAAACTATCATAGTGAATTTGTAAACAAAGATGAAATAGGTCTCCCTTAAGGCTACAAAAGCATGATGAAAAGATTTTCATGCATTCACATTATCGCTCAGGGAGACTAATGGGTAAGTGAAGCTTTCAAAAGAAACGTACTTTTTAACACAGTCAATCCTTTCCAAAACCCACTGACCTTCAAGGGCTTGGTATCCCCTGACACGCTGACAAGGCTCTGACGACCGACCATGGGCGATATAACCTCGGAACGTGCACGGCTAATTCTCGGAACTTTGCATGGCTGGTGGCGATGTTGGCAACCGCAACACCATGATCGGTCATACATACATACATACATAATTGGCCATTACAACCGTTCAGTCAGGGTTACGGCCTAGCTTCTCACACCACTCATGTTGTGTGTGTTAATTTTATATGTGAGTGCCGGGACCTATAGTTTAACGTCGACTCACTCCTGAATGATTATGATGATGACCAATTATGTATGTAATCATCAACCTATAATGCCTGGACGTTTTCGGTGGCCAGTACACAGCACTTTCACGGGACGCAATATGCCCTTAAATCGCTTCCGTTCTATTGAAACCACATACCATTGGTGTCCAGGCCATGCAATTCAAAACAAAAAAATTTGACAGTCAATAACCTGTAGCCCTCGCCATTGGCAATTATGCAGAGAAGAACGGTGTTCTCAAAGAAACATGGAGCAATAACGTCGCCAGCCTAAAATCCAAACCAAAAAGCAATTACTTCAGGATGCATTAGATGCATCAAGCCTGTTTAATGGGATTTCAATACTTACTTCACATGTATTTGGCCTAAAACGCTTACGTATAGGCCGATGCCACCAAGACTATTGTATATTCTTAATAGAGCAACGCTGGTTTTTAGGGAGAAATATTGGATCTGAAGTCGTGGTAGATGTAAGGCCACGGTTTAGATCCCAGGTCAGACATCAAAACGAAAATATGAAAAAAAAATATTTCTTCGGTGTCTTCCTCTCAGCAGATTTCTAGCAAAAAATCCTAGAGTAAATAAAATTGCCATGAAAAGTTTCTCAAAAATCTGTCGTTCGTGGTCGATTTTAAACTGTAGGTCCCGCCACTCATGTATAAAATTAACACACACAACATAAGTGCTGTAAGAAGCTAAGTCGTAATCCTGACTCAAAGGTTGTAAAGTCCAACATTATGGATGTGACTCCGCCAGCCTAAAATTTATATCAAGTAATGTCTTTCTCGCTATGAATTGAATGCTCTTGGATATTATATGGATTGCGGTAGTTCTGAACAATTTTGTTTGTTCACGTTCCCATTTATCCAGAAATAAATCTCATCGTTGAAGAAGATTTTTCAATGAAAATAAGAGTCAAATGCCAATTGCTTTAGAGTCCATTCAGCAAAGACACGCCGTTGTATATGTTTCATTACCTTCAGTTTTTAGGTCAGTTGAATTTATTAGGGTCAGTCAGGTTCACTACTCCAGAGCCCATTCGTAGAACACACGTCGTTGCGGATGGTCTTTTGTTTGCACTTCCTGGGTCAGTTGAATTTTGTATGGCCCAAGTCACGAAAAAAAAATTCCTCAAGTTGTGGTCTGCGAAATGTTGAGCGAGCAACACGTATTTGACTGTCTCGAATACTCCTGCACACTCTCATGGGCTGCGACAATGTCGGAAGACAGGTCTTGAGTTTCTTTGACATACGTGTGTTAGTAGCTCGTTTGCTGAACTAGTGGATTTTGATTTATCCACCACATTGTGAATAGTATTTTTGGTAGTAGGGTTATGATAAATGTAAAATAGGCGAGGCGCTAGGTACATTGCCCGAAAATAAAAACCACAAAACGAATTATGAAAAAATATTTCTTCGGCGACTTCCTCTCAGCAGATTTCTGTCAAAAACTCTGAGCGTCAAATAAAATTTACATGAAATGTTTCTCAAAAATATGACGTTCGACTTTAAACTGTTGATCACGCATCTCTAAAGGGTTGTAATGACCAATTATGTGCGTGACTCCGCCAGCTAAAAATTCACATCAAGCAATGGCTTTTTAGCGACGAATTGAACGACAACTTTCTTTTAAAAAAGGCCCTTATTGTTAAAACCGATTTTTCGTTGAAAATTAGTACCAGTTTCCAACTGCTTTCGAGCACATTCCACATACACCCGTCACTGTCTATGGTCGTTTACCGTTTGTTCTTGGTTCAGTTGAATTTTGTACGGGTGCAGGCGTCAGTCATGATGAAAAATTTATGGTGTGTCATGGATTCTCTTACATACTCTCACGGACACCGACTATGTTTTGTTGGCCAAACATTTACTGACCGAATGGAATCGAATATATCCACCACAAGTTAGGTGACTACTGCATCAATATTTTATCGTTTTATTTCTGCATGTGCTAAACGTTCATCTGGTTTTGGTTTTATGCTGCAAAACTTATGAGATATGAAAGATTAGTGAGTGTAATTGTAATTAAAGAAAATAAAACTTTTATTAAAACATTTATAACTTCTATTACAACGTCCTCTATAATTTAATAAACAAACTCAAATTCAAGTTTATGGTTGCAATCATAATTAAATTCACAAGCAAAATTAATAAAAGGAAATTAGAACCTGTCGGCTTATTATTATTACCTCAACGTATAAAAATACTAGGAACTCATAAATTGATTAAATGAAATTCATTTTTTTTCCGACTGGACTTTATGGAGTTAATATATGTGGAATATATTTCTAAAAAAATAAAAACACCACCAGAGTTATTAAAATAAATTCAACGCTATAAAGCAGTTTCTTTTAATAGTAAACGGAACACAATTAATTTTATTTCTTTTTTCTTAGTTTAAGTCATATAAGGCAAGTTATCGATTTCCGGGGCAACATACTTCTTCACAATGTAAAATTATCGTTTTATTGTAATTAACTTTTTAAAGTCCCTAGTATGACTAACTGTAAATCCTGTAAGATTTCAATTTAAATCGTGTTATATAAATCAAAAATTATCTTCTTTTTCTCCATTTTTGTAGCCCAAAAGTGTAACATTTTAAAAAAGAATTAAATTTATAAGTCTCTTGGATAACCTTTGTCTTGCTATGTAAATGCCTGTGTTTAAAATGAACAATGCATAGCTATTCTCTGGCTTAAACTGCTTGAAAAGTTTTTTTTCCCAAAATAGAAAAGAAACTTTAATTTACTAAAAATCCAACAATTAAAGCCTTTTTGCCAAATCCTCAATGCAAAACAATGAATCTAAAGGGTATAGAAGGCCACTTAAATAACATGTGTATCCGTATGCGTGCATGTAGATGGATGGAGTTACACCTTTTCTAGGATGGATTAACAAATGTAAACATAAATCACCTTAAAACTTCAATTAAATTTAAGCCTGGCTACCCAGGTACACTCATACATACACACTTTCATACACAATTTCATTTCAATATGCACACACAATGCCTTACACATTGAGTATGAGTAACCCAGTAAACATGTTTATAAAGTTTCTCTTAGTAGGAGATGAAGCTTGGGTATATTCCTTAAAAGGCTTGAAAGGACTTATTTATTTGAGTTCCCCAGTCATTAAAGTGATCGAGAGCATAGAACACAGCAGAATCGTGAGGAAAAGGGTGGAGAGCAAATGACCCATCATAGCTCAACACGCTTATCTGAACGGAATATTCAAAGAGAGAGTGTTACATGTAGTTTTAGTTATAGTATAGTCAGCAGTGATTTAAATATCAACGCCCGTAGAGTAGAGGGACTCATCTGTTTGACTGCAGGGAAATGAACGCGTTGTTACCAGTTGCTAACTTCTTGGGTTTTATCCAAAGAGCTGCTCCACAGGCTGATAGTCTCTCGCCTTTTACATGATGTGTCCACGTAAACGCAACTTCAAATCATAATCAATCGCTTTAGTTACGGGTAAAATCATGGGAAGCATTTTAGCAAGGCTTGCTAGTTGAAGTCGTCGTAGTCTAGTAGGTAGTGTGTTTGCTTGTCAGACGTAAGGCCACGGTTCAAACTCCAGGTCAGACGGCGACTTCCTCTCAGCAGATTTCTGCCAAAAACTCTGAGAATAAATAAAATTTCCATGAAAAGTTTCTCAAAAATCTGTCGTTCGGAGTCGGCTTTAAACTGGAGGTCCCGCCACTCATGTATAAAATTAAGTAGTGTGAGAAGCTAGGTCGTAATCCCGACTGAAGGGTTGTAATGACCAATTATGTATGTATGTTGGCAGTTGAGCCAGTAATTGCGTTCTCAAGATCAATTCTACCCAACTTATGTTGCTTTCCAGGGAGTTGAAACTACCCTGGTTTAGAAAGCATAGACCGAAGAAGCAATATTTATCGAGTCTATCAATCTCAACTGGTTATTGGAAGTTGCATGAAGAGGAGAGAGTGAAAAAGACCTGCGTTGCCGCGGTTGGAAGTGGAGTCACAAATCGTAAACGAAGCTTTCAATACACATACCAGTGATTCTATCAATTCTTACCTCAGCACACTTTTTTTTCTTACGCCGAGGAAGGGTAAATGTACCTCACCGCACCATAGAGGAAGTCGTCACATCATCCGTGTGTGGGGCCCTCACCCGCTAAATCCCCCCATCGTCTCGTGGACTTGTTGCGCCCACTCCGGAACTACGGTGGTATTACTTCGGAGTAGAGTTCCTTTGGCCCTTTGGCCCCTGCGTGTTCATATTCGCGTCCGGATTGCGTTGAAGAAACATCTGAGTGTCTCCACTATTCCTTTCGTCCAGGTCCCTGTTTCGAATATCGCTTGACTCCTGTTCCAGTTTCATCTATGCCGGCGTGCCCACATGTTCCGCATCCTCAAGATCCCTCCTCTTCAGTCTTAGAATGCTCTCCACGTAATTCACCACTGAGGTCCAATTTTCTCTACTCGCGATCATAACCCCGACAATGTTACCGGCCGTGATCGTTCCGACTATTGACGTCAGTGCAGAGCGATACTCAGTGCAGAGCGATCTCAGCACACTGGAAACAGTACAGAGGACACCATGTACGTACCTCTGCTGCACTCAATATTAGTCTGCGCTTGCTGCCAATTTTTCCTCATATTTTATCGCTTGGGACTCAGAGTGTGGCCAGTCTGAAGGCAGCGGGCTTCTGTATCATTTTCGTTGATCTCTCTAATGGCACAGACCTAGACAGTCGGAAACTAGTTGTTATTAGTCTCAGCCATATTCCCTAGAGGAGACATAATCCGCCATTTTTTTTTTCAATGTCAGTTCAAGATGAATGTTTTAGCCAGCCTTACTTAAGAAACTTAAGGCAAATAGAACCGTGCTTAATACAACTCTGTATAATGTATAATTCCGTTCTGTAGCTCCCTTCTTTCGAGTGATGCTAATAAAAAAATAATTACGTTTGTTAGGAGGTCAGAAGATAAAACATGATCAACAAACTCGAATTCTCGTTGCTTGGATGTTTATTAACAAAAATGTTTACTGGGTTATAAAATCATTTCATGCTAAATATTGTATCAGTTTTGTTTATAATTGTTGTTGCTTTTGTTTTAAGCTTCACAGCAATCAACTGAATAGAAATCTTTTGGCTTTAAGAATTATCGTTTCGAATAATACAGATACAAACACTCACACACACACATACATACACACACATATATACATTTCTACAAATATTTATTTGATCCTTTTATTCTTTCAATTTTTTGTTGGTTTTTTTTTTTTTGTTTTGTTTTCTGCACAAAAGATGTTAAAATCCTTTGAGTATCATACACTAAAGAAATACTTTTTGTTGTTCAGCTACGCCTTTCACTTTTGGGTTACTCATGAGACTTGTATTCATAAATGTACTGATGGAAGAACTACATACTACGGATAGGAGTAAAATGGTGTTGCCAAAAAAAAAGAAAAGAAAAGATTAAAGCCTTATAGAAAATGTAATTATTTTAATATAAGAGATGATTATTGTGTAAGAAAAAAAGTAATTTCTTATCGTAATTTTTTTTTTGTCGATGTTTAGTTCGTGGTCAATCGCACTCGATGTTCTTACTAATTTATGCAGATTTTGGCGATTAGCACTGAGAATATTAAGCACCTTTGGCAACAAATTTGCAGAACATAGTACATGAAATCAAACCAGCGATTTGTGTGCTATTTTAGTATTATGATCGTAAACACTATTCAAAGATTTTCTGACGCCTGTCTTATTTCTGTGGCTTTAAGTAAAAAAACCTCAAATATTCTGACGGTTTGACTTCCTGTATAAGTGCGACGGACGGAGGACTGAGAGCGTAAGTTGGAAAGAACTCGTAGATTCAGTATGATTAATGGGATGGGATAGGCTTCACTAGTTTGGAAGGAACAACTAGGGAAAAAAACGTTTTGGCTTTCTATATTTTTCATACGAGAAGATTGAAGATGGGTTACTGACAGCTGCGTCTTTCTTTTTTATTCATCGTGAAATCTCTATCTTTGAGCACATTACGTGAGTAGCTTGCCATTTTAATTTGATAATTGATTTTTGAAGTCGCCGTTGTCTAGTAGATAGTATGTTTGCTTATTAGACGTGAAGCCGCGGTTCAAACCGCAGTTCAGATATCAAAACGAAATACAAAAAAGTATTTCTTCGGCGATTTTCTTTCAGCAAAAGCTCTGAGTGTAAATAAAATTGCAAAAGTTTCTCAAAAATCTGTCATTCGGAATCGACTTTATACTGTAGGGTCCGCCACTCATGTATAATATTAACACATACAACGTAAGTGGTGTTACTGAAGGGTTGTAATGACCAATTGTGTATGTTAGGTTAGAGGACATGTACTTGTCAAGTACAGTACCCGGAGGTCAAATTGACCCATTATACAAAAAATTGGTTGTTACCAATGAGTACTTCGTTTTAGTATATCGCCTTCTTAGTGTTTATGTTTTGTCCCTAATGTGTTGGATCATAAGTCCTATTGTGCTGGCTTATTGGACGAGAGTCCACGGTTCAAAACCGCTGCAAAGGCAACTCGAAAAACTTTCTCCTCCCAGCAGTCTTCTTCTTTCGGCGTCTTCCTCTTACCAGTTTTGTGCAAAGAAACTCTGAGAGTAAATAAAATCGCCATGAAAAGCTTCAGAGTTGACGTTAAACTGTATATCCTTTATTGGTGTTTAAAATCAACATTCACAACATGTGTGATATGATAAACTAGGTTTTAATCCTGGCTAAATGGTTGTAATAGCGAATTATGTACGATAGTTGTGCTTTAGTTTGTACTGTGAAGCTTAACTCATGTTTTTTACTGGAACTGCGTGGTCTATTAGAGAGCTACGATAATTAGTGGCTCATTGTGAATTTCTATTTTTAATCAGCTGTTATACTAGCTTATATTGTCTAGGAGTCTAACCATGGATGAAGTCGTATGTGGCCTCAAATTGATACTCACCCAGGGAGAGGTAATTATATGATAAAATATCAGGAGGATACATTAACAAGCATGAAGCACTGCTGGAAGCTTTGTAGTCACTCGTGCTTTCAGCAACGAGGAGTATGCTAGTGGTATACTACTGATTTGGTATACTATCGCAGTGATATCCATGATGATGATATCGTAATCTTAGAGTGACATTCTTTGTTGCCTTTGATTTTGAACAAGAAAAATTGCTTGTCTTGACCCTCATATTAGCACCATTAAATTTCATTTGTTCGAACTATAAAGTCACGCGATCCAGATACGCGTAATACCATCATAGTCAACCCTGGGAGTAGAAGACAGTATCATCAGCTACTACAGTATTAGGTATGTACATAACATAATTGGTCATTACAACCCTTTAATCGGGATTACGACCTAGTTTCTCACACCATTTATGTTGTGTGCGCTAACTTTGTACATGAGTGGTCCGATTCCGAACGACAGATTTTTGAGGACAGATTTTTGGCAATTTTTGATTACTCATACAGCTTTTGCTAGAAATCTGCTGAGAGGAAGTCGCCGAAGAAATATTATTCATTTTCGTTCAGTTGGCGATGCCTAAACTGTGGTTTGAACCGGGACCTCATGTCTACTAGACCACGGTGACTACTGCAGTATTACATACATAATTGGCCATTACAATCCTTCAGTCAGGATTACGGCCTAGCTTCTCACACCACTCATACTGTGTGCGTTAATTTTATACATGAGTTTCTGGACCTACAGTTTAAAGTCGACTCCAAACGACAGATTTCTAAGAAACTTCTCCTGAGAATTTTATTTGCTCTCAAAGTTATTGCCAGAAATCTGCTGAGAGGAAGTCGCCGAAGAAATATTTTTCATATTTTCGTTTTGATGTCTGACCTGGGTTTTGAAACTTGGCCCTAAGTCTACTAAGTCAACACACTACCTATTAGACTACGACGACTACTACAGCATTGCATCTTATAAAAAACAGTCATTATATGAAAGGAATATTGACCCCACTAAGCAAGGAAAAATCATCATGTGAAGGTGGCTGCTTTGATTCTTATGCAAACGATTTATACACATGCATGCTGCTCATAATTCTATCGCTGCAAACCCATATTTTTTGACTGATGTTTTCCTATCTTTATGATTTTCTTTAACATAGTTTTCTACACTTTCCATTTATATTTAATTTCCTTTTTTTTTATCGAAATTATTTATCATTTACGAAAATACTTTTCATCCCACCTAATAAAAGACAAACTCTATACCAAAAAATACCTTCAAATACTATTTGGAGTAAATCCATAACACTTGTGTTCAAGTTAAGGGATTACATTTATGGTTTATGGAAATGAAAATCTCTTTGAAGTGTTGGTTTAGCAAATGAACCTTTACGAAGCACCCGCTCCTCAAAATTCTTATTAAACACAGTATTAAGTGAATAATTTTTTTTGTACAAGAAAAATCAACAAAATTATGAATTGTTTTGTAGGAAAGTTTGTATTCCAATCCCTTTGTATTTTCTTAAACTTTTTTTGGACAAAAATCGATGTCAACATTGATAGGACGGACGAACGGTCGAAGATTAATCGCAAGGCTGGTATTTTTTGGCATTTTAATAGGTTATCGCTTATTGCAGGCGTTAACATTGTTGTCACACCCAGAAAAAAAAAGGAAAATAACAGCAACAACAACAATAACAATCACAATTATATGTGTTTTTAAAAAGTGCTTAAATGTATCATGTAAAGTATCGATGTAAACGAAAAGTTTTGTCCGACTAACTGACGTCATTTCAGTTTCAGATCTGTTTGGCAACGATAATTTGGCAAACTGAACTGTTTATGTTTGGTTTGGTAATCTATAACAGGACATCGTCATCCAACCAGCCGTAAAGTTGTTCGATACAACAACAACAACAACAGCAACAACAATACAACAATTGGTGAAAAGAAAAAGGAAAAAAAGAAATTTTTTGATAAAAATCTTGCCAGTCAATAATCGTATCGCCACAGATTCTTTTTTTATTTGTATCATCCCATCGCACAGTGGAGTAAAAGGCAGGATTAGGAAAAAAAAATCAATTCTATTCAAAAGATTTTGGTGTCTGTAAAGAAGTGTAGACCACAAACTACAGCGTTACTCAAAGCCAATATCGATCAAATTCAGCCTGATTTATGAGGCAGATTTATGGAAAATTCTACATTTCGAATTCTCTCCACCACGAGAAGCCGTGGCGGACACTTAAACGATGTTATATTCCACAAATAAAGGCACCAATAGGTCTTTTCAACGAGCAAAATATTCCGAAGATATCTTACATATATGCATACATAAATGGTCATAACAACCTTTCAGTCAGGATTACGGCCTAGCTTCTTACAGCACTTATCTTTGTGTGTGTTAATTTTATACATGAGTGGAGGAACCTACAGTTTAAAGTCGACTCCGAGCGACAATATTTTGAGAAACTCTTCATGGCAATTTTATTTACTCTCAAAGTCTTTGCCAGAAAATTGCTGTAAGAGAAAAGTCCCGAAGAAATATTTTTCACACTTCGTTTTATTGGCCATTTAATAAGCCATTTACTAGCTACTAGACTTTGGAGACTTCATACCCATTCATTAAGAAATTGACTTCTTCACTGGAGATGGTTTTTCGATGAAAACTAGAATCAGTTGCCAACGGGTTTACTTAATTGGTTATTGCAATACTTTAGTCAGGTTCACAACGTAGTTTCCCACAACAAGCATCTTGTGTATGTTAATTTTATCCATGAGTAGCGAGACCTGCTGTTTAATGTCGACTTCGAACTACAGATTTTAAGAGCTTTTCAGGAAAAATATTTTTTCCGTATTTAATCTCCAGCTTACTAGACTATTGTCGCCGTGGTCTAGTAGGTAGTGTGTTGGCTTATTAGACGAAAAGCCAGGGTTCGAGCCCCAGGCCAGACATCATAACGAAATATGAAACAATATTTCTTCGGCGACTTCCTCTCAGCAAATTTCTGGCTAAAACTCTGAGAGTAAATAAAATTGACATGAAAAAGTTTCTCAAAAATCTGTCGTTCGGAGTCGACTTTAAATTGTAGGCCCCGCCACTCATGCATAAAATTAACGCACACAACATAAGTGGCGTGAGAAACTAGGTCGTAATAATGACTGAAAGGTTGTAATGATCAATTATGTATGTATGTTACTAGACTATGGCGACAACAAATATACTTTTGTACTCCGGTTAATTGTGACATAATTCTTTTTGCTGCCTTCTCCACTTTTTTGGTCAGCAGGGATTCAAAGACCCTATTAATTGAAATTTGTGCAAAAAATATTTTCAAAACTACTCTTTAGGTCCACTGTGCACCATCATTTGTATCATCATCATCATCTGAAGAACTTAAATTGGATAAAAACACAAGGCTTTGTCCTCTTCCACAGTTGTTTGCTGGGCGCAATTTGACTTTTCGAACACAGACAATATTCCACAGCATCATTCATTGATTTCTTCGATTCGTTGTAATTTCGATTTCGTTGTATTATTACTGCTGACCTTTGCTTATTTATCTCTGCTGTGGTCCTGTGTGTTACAGGGAAGAAGAGCAAATGGAGGACGTATGGGAAACAAAGAAAAGTATTTGAAATTAAAACTGACTTTAGAAGGAAAACAGTTGACACATATTGGCACAAAGTTGAAGTGACACTTTTGTTTTCGCAAAATAATTTCGATTTTTTTTTGCTTTTTTTTGCTGTGGCATCAAAGTGAAAGTAATAAATTTGCAAATCTACGAAAGATGACAGATGAAGAGAAAAAAGGGAATAGAAAGATAGGAAAATAAAATAGATTTTGAGTTACAAGGATAACAAAAAGATTAAAAAGGTAAAATAGGAAGATTTTGTTAGATAACTACTACAGGTACCCACCTTTTCAATTTAGAAATAAGCCACTTGGAAATTTATAAGCCAGAAGAAGAAGAAGAAGAACAAAAAAGGAGTTGTCGTAGCGAAGGAATAGTTTTTTTATTTTATTTTAATTTGTGACTTTGACAATTTGATGTGACACATACCAAACAACAAATCCAATGCCATGAAGTGTACGACCCTTTAAAACGCCTGACTGTCTTGTTATTGTCTTTCGTATTACAACACCGAAACCCTTCTCAATGTAATGAGTGTCAATACCGATTTCTTTACGTTTGTTTGTCATACTCTTTCTTTATCTTCCTTTTTTTTTGGATTTTTTTTTGTTAATTTGACTCGCATGTTTTAAGATCGTAAACTGATTTTGTTTGTAGTTTTGTACGCAGAGCAGAGGAGAGAATCCGTAACTTGTTGTGTGTTTCTTAGAAAAATTTCAAAATTAATTAACACTCCTTTATTATTGTATCGTGTAGTTCTTTGGAATTAAACATCTCATACACGACCATACAGAGAGAGAGAGAGAGATCAATACTGATTTCGATTTTCAGTTCATCTTCTTCATCTTGAGATTTTCTTCTTCTGCTGTTGACTTCATTGTCAAGTCAGTCAGTTTGTTTGCTTCTTTTTTATTTAATTTTCTTGTGTTTTTTTTCCTCTGATTTTCAACTGATGGGCTGTTACTGATATGGATACTCTCCTATACAATATGGTCCATTATAGTTTAGTTGACGATTATCATTGATAAGTTTTCGTTTTCGTTTTTTGTCTGCGTTTATATATGCTACAGAAAAAAACAAGAAAAAAAAACAACAAAATCTAATACAAAAAGAATCAAAATGTTATTTATATGTTAATCATATTGTCTATACCCTCCTTAACCAAGAGAGTATTTAGAGGTCAATATAAAGAAAAAAAAGGGAGGTTGCTTGTTTTCAAATGTAATTCTTATTTAACGAACGAGGGTATCATTGTCAAATATTTATACATACATGTACATATGTATGTGTGAGTGTGTGTTTGTTTATAGAATAGAAAAAAATAATTAGATTTTCTTCTTCTTTTTTTGTCTAAATACCTTCCAAATTCTTTTCAATCCATTTGGAAATTGAAATCTTAAATTCTTATCTCTGAAAACTATTTATTTACATGGTATTCTATTTCCTTTTCAAAGGAACAACAATTCCATTATGATTACAACGAACTCATTTAATGGTTGAGTACCATATTTTGAAAAAAATTAATTCAATTGAAAAACAAAACAAAACAATAAAATTTAAAGTTTATATTTTATGAGCATAAACATAAATATTAAGTTCCTAAATCGAGTTTAATTACGATGATAAGACATCAGAGTCTTCATTATACTCTACACTAGAAGCAGCAAATTTATAGAGACGGTCTACAAACCAGAGATGAGCAATGAATCGTTTTTTCGCTACTCATAAGCACTCATGAAATTTCGTATATAAGTGAGTCAACAATATTGAAATTTAACTACATACTCTGATTCATTCGTACTCACTACAACGTTGATTTATAAGTACAGGTTGCAAAGGGTATGCATGCAACGTTGACATCAGACTCATACCATCCGAAATATGTTTGATTCATAAGCCTACTCATTTAGATTCATAACTTTAGAAAAATACTGATAATACTTATGAATGTCCCTCGAATCATTCATCAAAATTTACAGTGTTAGTTGCTGTTGCAATTTACAAAAAAAGAAGAAACAGACACAAAAGCAAAAAAGACAGAGCAGCTTTGCTCTGCTTGCTCCTTTCAGTAAGTATTTTAGTGTTCGTACGCGAATCATACTTATTTTGTGCTTCGTGTATATGTTGAGTTATGAAGATTCATATTTAGATTCATAACTTTAGAAAAATACTTATAATACCTATAAATAATTTGATTGACTCGAATCGTTTGTCAAAATTTACAGTCTTAGTTGTTGTTGCCTTTACAACCAAAGAAGAAAGACACATAAACAACAACAAAAAAAAAGACAGCAAGCAGAGCAAACACACAACCTTCTTGTGAGTATTGTAGTGTTCGTACGTGAACCATACTTATTTTGTGATTCGTGCATACGATGAGTCATGGAGAGTCGAAATCAATAACATCATTCGTATTGTTAAGTATGAGTACCATGAGTATTTCAAACTTTGAATATGAGTAGTATGAGTATGACATTAAAATAAGTATGAATGCGTATAAAACAGAATCAGAAATTATAAGTATGATTCGAATCTATTTATCGTTTTGAATACTCATTGCTGACCTCTGCTCTACACTAGACACATGTAAAGCTGGACTCGCAAACCCAAGCATTTGTGGCTTAAATTCGGCAGAAAATTAAATGTTTTTCATCCTGATTTGTTTGCAAGGCCTTTCGAATCATTAAAATCGATCATAATCAAGTGAAATTCACTTCTGACTTCCGCACCTGGTAGAACAACCTCTTGTGAAAGTATAGAATTCAACTAGCAAAGCGAAATCTATTTCTAGACAACGTCATTAGTTTTACTGAACGTTTGTACTTCTGAAAATAGCTTCTGCTTCATCTGGAAGTCATTGGTAAAACGTGGAACTTTCGAGTAAGACCTTTATTTGAAATAGAATTTCATGTGCTTTCTTTCATAATTTCGCATTAGGGTTATCGTTTATCGTTATTGGTTTATTCAATAATTCCTTTCTAACGCTTAACACATTCCTCACAATATCATTGTTATCTGGTACCAATCTTGTTAAAAGACCTGCAACAGTCTAAAACGATTTTCGAGCTCATCCAATGTTAGCCTTGATTATACTAAATCGTCTGGCTATTCCAGAGTTACTATCGTCTACCCTAATACGGTGTTCAGATATGCACCTTTATTGTGTAAATCGCAATAAACGGCATAATTGATATCAATATTTCATATAAAATGTCAATTAATTATTGCTCAATAAATTCATAAATTGTTATAATATTGATTAAAACTTCAAATACACCACTGTCATAAGTACGTTCAGTGAGCATATTACAATTTTCCGAACTCTTTCTATTGATATTTGACAACTCAAATGTCAACGACAAACAAAACCAAAACAACGACAAACAAAAAATGGAAGGTCAGCAGAAAGGGATGAGAAAATATTTCCAACTGATGTCATATAAAAAAGAATTTTAATAACGTCACAGACTTGATGTCGTATCAAATTTTTAACCCTTTCGATCCCAATGTTGTTTGATGATAATTTCTAATTTATTTCGGAAAGTTATTTATAATACCCTGAACTGAGATATTACTGGGAATCCAGTTCCTGATCTGAAGAAAGCAGCTTCTGTTTCTACCTGTCTTCTCCAAGTATGGCTAACCTTCTAGGCCTTGACTGATAATCTATAACAGTTCTCGCAATTTCATCCTCGGGTTTATGCAGAATATGTTAACTGACCGATATATTTTGAAAACACTACGTATTCAGCAGTTAACAAATAAAGAACTTTGAGTTCCATTTTCCTCTCACAGTGCCATAAGCAAAAACTTTCTTTTCTGCAAGCTATGCAGTATTATCAAATTTTTCTTTCTCATCCTTCTGTAAGAAGCCACTTTGGAGTCAGAAATATTCCCTACTAACCGCAACAGCTCGGCGTTTCAAATAATCATTAGTAAGACCTTTACCAATGTTAAATTGTTTTTCATTTTTTCTCAAGTTTTTTGGCACTAATTTTCGAGATTAAAAAGCAATGTTGTTGTAGCAATCAGCTGTTTTGTTTACCAGCTGTCAAATAAATTTTGTGTCTGAACACTAACAATATTGTTATCAATAAACAGAATATTAATTCAATAAAAGTACATGTCTGAACATAGTATAAGTTATCAAAACTGTATTGCAAGATTAAAATTGTAAGCCCGCATTTTTAAAAACAATTTTTAAAAATCGGATTGAGAAAATCGTGTTTTAATGAATACCCCTACTATCTAGCATGGCTACCATTCTAGCAGCTGTTTGTTTATCTAAGCAAAGGAAAAAAACACACAAAGTTTTTAAAGTTTAAGAGAGAACGTAGTGTCTTTGATATTTATTTTAATTGTCATGTCATCATCACTGAACATTGAACAATTCATCGACAACAATGTGCACAGACACAGACAACACTGCAACAGGTCAGAGTTGAAAGCATTTTAACGATATGGCGTAATCGCTACTACCAGACAATCGACATGGCTGAATAGAAAAAAAAAATAACAATAAAATGAAAATGAAAACTATCTATCGATTCAAGCTTTATTTGTAATTCCTTTGCCAATATTTAACGCACTGCAAAAAAGGTTCGAAATGAACTTTATACAGTCGGTTGGCGGGTTCGTTGGTTGGTTGTGTGTTGATTTTCTTGCTGGCTTGTATTGTATATTGTTTGAGAAAAAATCGAATGAAAAAAAATTGATTTTTATGAAGTAACAACAATTCTTATTGTTATTTGAATTGCCATTTTTTTCTCTCTCATACACACATACATACATACACTGCATAAGCAAACAAAGTGTTGTTTAGTGTTGTTTTTGTATAGATTGTGGGTTATAACGACCCACGCACCACAGGAGGTGCCAAACAACCACGCTTCACTTCCATTTCCATAGTATTCTGTGTGTGAGTCTGGCCAATGTCTGTCTGTCTGGCTGTCTGCCACTAGATGTCCGTCCATCTGTTGTTGATCAAAAACAATAACTGTCTGTTTTGTTCTCTTTATGGATTTTTGTTTTCTTGTTGTTTTATTTCTTTGTTTCTTTTTTTTCTTAGTTTTTTTGCTCTTTAGTTATGGGAAGGCATAAATCCCATTGTTAGACCAGCGCCTCGTTTGACACAGTTGGAGTTCATGAATTGTTTAAATATAAAATCAAGGCGCATGATCGCATGCGTACCGTAATGCTTGCCTGCCTGCCAGCCAGCCTGTTTACCTCCCTCACTTTTTACAATTTTGTTGTTTTTTTTAATTTTAATTTTCTTTATTTTTGTTAAGGTTTCTTACCACTTTTTTTTAAGAAACTTTTGTAACAATTAAAACGAATTATTCGTTTCGATTATTTAGTAAAGCTTAATACAGTTATACACTTAGAGAACAGAAATGGCCACACAATGAATTAATATTCAGTTTAGTTGTTGTCATATTTACTACGTTTCATTTTTAGGTTAATGAATCGTTATATTATTGTTGAACTTCTATAGAAGATAGTGTAACTCTGATGAACAAAATTTCAAACAGAGTCTCTTACAAAATTAAATATACATTTTTTCTTTATTTTTATTTTTTATTATAATTACGTCATTGTATGACGTAATCTGTCACAATTTGGAATTTTTTAATTTGCCGTTCCCTTATAGCTGAATTTCCTAGAGCTTTAAGTGAAGATCAAGTGGGTGAATTTGTAAATTATTGGTCATTAAAAAACAGGAATATTTCTTAAAGAAATGTATTTCGAATGTATTGTTACGAAAATGAAAAATCTAGATACTGGTGTTTTTCTTTTACATCGTTTAACATTAAAATTATAAACAAAAGCTACAAAAACAAAACAATGCAGTAAACAAACCTGTTTACAAATTATCGTACTGCTTAATATAACAACAAACACCAGCTTTAAGAAAATGGTAAACATGTAAACAAAAATATCGGGTCCGCCATCTAACGTTTTTTTTTTCAACTTGTGCTTATTTCGTGAATGGTAACACTTACATGTCTGATTTGACAGATAACACAGCCCTGCTTGGGTTTTGCAAATAAGATGGCTCCAGGTGTTTCCGAAGGCATTTTGGGCCCTGAACACGAAGCTGGTTTCAAAAACTTTCCATTACGTCAGGTTTTCGAGAAAAAGGGTGTTGAAACCCTTAAAAATAGCGTTTTTGGCCATTTTTGAAACATTGTAGAGCTATACACTAACTTGCTAGAACCATCGCTATTGTCAGAAATTGACAACTGATCTTTGCTCTTTAAAATGAGCCCAAAGCCAAATTGTTTGCATGCACCCTTAAAGTAGGGGGTGGGTTTATGTCAAGGGGTCCAAGCGAAAAAAAAACACATTATGCAGGTCCTTAAAAATTAATCAGATTTACTTGAAAATTGTTACTCAGGGGTTTTTGGGCTCGTTGATTACAGATCTTCGTTCAGATTTAAAAAAATTCAAAATGGCGGATCCAATATGGCGGTCAAGTAAATCTGATTAATTTTTATAAACCTCGATAATTATAATTATACTAACTACTAGGAACTAATTATAATTAGTTTTATCCTTCCGCTGAACGAATATGGTTTTGTATACGCTTGAACAACGCTGGGAAATATTGCGATATTACTTTGAAAATCATGGTAATGTTGCAGAATGTGTCCAAAAATTGCGCACGGATTTTGGAAGAAGAGAAGCACCGTCAGCTGCGTATGTTCGTATCGTATCTTGTGAAAAAAGTGAAAGAAACTGGCGTCCTCATCGATAAACTAAACCGTGAAAAGCCAAAAACAGTGCGTACACCCGAGAATATTGCTGCTGTGGCAGAAAATGTGCGTGAAGCGCCATCAACATCAATTCACCGTCGTTCTCAACAATTGACCATTTCGGAGACATCATTGAGACGAATTTTGCATAAAGATCTTGGTATGACGCCATACAAAGTCCAATTGCTTCAGGAGTTGAAGCCAATTGACCATCCAATGCGTTTTCGCTTCGCTAAGTGGGCCTGAAGATGCCGATTTTGGCAAAAAATCATCTTTTCAAATGAAGCTCATTTTGATCTTGGCGGGTATGTAAACAAGCAAAATTGTCGCATTTGGGGAACAGAAAAACCGCACGCATACATTGAGAAGCCGACGAACCCAAAACGAGTCACCGTTTGGTTCGGATTTTGGTCCAGAGGCATAATTAGGCCATTTTTCTTCGAAAATGAGCAAGAAGTGGCCGTTACAGTCAATGGCGATCGTTATCGGGCCATTTTGAACGAATCTTTGTTCACAAAAATTAAAGAGGAGGATATTGGCAACATTTGGTTTCTACAGAATGGCGCTACGTGCTACACAGCCGAAGCTACACTCGATGTTTTGCGCCCTGTTTTTGAAGATCGCATTATCAGCCGCAGAGCTGATGTCGTTTGGCCACCTCGGAGCTGCGATTTGACACCGTTGGACTATTAGTTGTGGGGTGCCGTCAAAGATAAGTATTACGCTGACAAGCCACAGACAATTGACGCTTTAAAGGACAATATTCGTGAAGCCATTGGTGAAATACTGCTGCACACAATCGATAATGTGCTTAAAAATTGGACCGATCGTGTAGGCTACTGCATGGCAAGCCGAAGCAGCCATTTGAATGAAATTATTTTCCATTATTAACCTGAAGGATTGTACTTTCAAATAAAAAAAGAAATTTGAGAAAATATTCAGTAGTTTTTTTAAAGCATTTCCAAAAAAAAGTTATTTGGCGGACACTTTAGCTCGGTTTTAAAGCGGATGTTCCCAATAAAGCCATATAGACAAGCAGTTAAAAAATATGTGTAATTGTACGATTTTCAATGGCATTCACTGTAGAGCACAATGTTGAGAAAGCAAGTAATTGGTTAAGGCTTTAATGTAAAAAAATTTTATAAAATATTTGATTATTTTAAATTTAAACAAACACGAATTGTTATTTCTTTGGCAATTATTGTTTAACGGAAATGATTTATTTACTATTTCCTTAAGGTTTTTTCCAAGTGTATTTAAGTTTCTGTTTGTTTTGGATTTATAAAACAAAAAAATATTTGCTTAACAGTTTTTGATCTATGTTCAGTCAAATATTTTTAACCAGTCATGCGGTTCTGTTTTATTCTCCCCCTATTTTTTTTTTTTTTTTTTTTTGTTGGAATTGTTTCGATTTAAGTCAAGTCATCATAATGTTTTCCTTTGAAGTTCATTCTGAACGCAAATTTTTCTAATATCAGAATCGTGTATCTAGGCAAGTTTAATCATTAAAAAAAACCTTGTTTGTACTTTTTTTTATAATATTTTTTGTTGTTTTTGTTGTTTTTTGTAAGCATAATTTAAATCACTTAACCGAATTGTACATCATTTTAATTCTTTCTCTATTTTTTTCGAATGGTACAATCAGATGGATTTTTAAGGCTGATTTTTAAGTTTCATTTTAAAAAAATTTTCTCGTTACAATTAATCATAAATCATTAGGTATGTGGCGCGTGATCTTTTTCATTTCGAGTGTTACGAATTAAGTTGTGCCGTGTTCACATTAAAAGATTAGAAGCGAAGAAAAAAAATCTAAGCCCAGCAGTAGGTCAATCAAATAACATACATTTACCAACAAGCATTCAAATTAAATCAAATGGAATTATAATGAAGATTTCATACGCCTCCTTAACGTTTGCTAAGGTGCTGACCCAGACTACTACCACAATCTATTGCCTGGCTATATACAGTGAGCGCCAAAAGAAAATGTCTACTATGAATAAAATTCTAACAATCACCAAACTCAAGTTTTACCACTTAAAAAGAGTGCCGGAAAAATTAAAAAATTTTTTTTTGTTTCTATTTTTATAACTGTAAAGGAAACAATTTTAAAATAAAAATAACGGTAATTTATTAATGTATTGTTACGAAAATGAAAAATCTAGATGCTGGTGTTTTGCTTTTACATCGTTTAACATTAAAATTAAAAACAAAAGCAACAAAAACAAAACATTGCAGTAAACAAACCTGTTTACAAATTATCGTACTGCTTAATAAAGGGTCCGCCAAATAACTTTTTTTTTCTTGAAAATGCCTACATGATCGGCCCACTTTTTAAGCACATTATTGATTGTGTGCAGCTGTATTTCACCAGCAGCTGGCTTCACGAATATTATCCTTTAAAGCGTCAATTGTCTCTGGCTTGTCGGCGTAACACTTATCTTTGACGGCACCCCCCAAATAATAGTCCAACGGTATGAAATCGCAGCACCAAGGTGGCCAAACGACATCAGCTCTGCGACTGATAATGCAATCTTCAAAAAAGGCGCAAAACATCGAGTGTAGCTTCGGCTGTGTGGCACGTAGCGCCCTCCTGTTGAAACCAAATGTTTCCAATATCCTCCTCTTAAATTTTTGTAAACAAAAATTCGTTCAACATGGCTCGATAACGATCGCCATTGACTGTAACGGCCACTCCTTGCTCATTTTCGAAGAAAAATGGCCCAATTATGCCCCTGGACCAAAATCCGCACCAAACAGTGACTCGTTTTGGGTGCGTCGACTTTTCAATGTATGCGTGCGGGTTTTCTGTGCCCCAAATGCGACAATTTTGCTTGTTTACACACCCGCCAATATCAAAATGAGCTTCATCTGAAAATATGATTTTTTTTTTGCCAAAATCGGCATCTTCTGTACGTCGGTCGCAGGCCCACTTACCGAAGCGAAAACGCATTGGATGGTCAATTGCCTTCAACTCCTGAGCCAATTGGACTTTGTATGCCGTCATACCAAGGTGTTTATGAAAAATTCGTCTCAATGATGTCTCCGAAATGTTCAATTGTTGAGAACGACGGTGAATTGATGTTGATGGCCCTTCTCGCACACTTTCTGCCATAGCAGCAATATTCTCGGGTGTACGCATTGTTTTTGGCTGCCAGTTTCTTTCACTTTTTTCACAAGATAACGAACATACGGAGCTGACGGTACTTTTCTTCTTCCAAAATCCGTACGCAATTTAACAAACACATTCTGCAACATTACCATGATTTCCAAAGTAATGTCGCAATATTTCCCAGCGTTGTTCGAGCGTATACACAACCATATTCGTTCAGCGGAAGGATAAAACTAATTTTCTGTCAAATCAGACATGAGCTAAGTGTTACCATTCAGGAAATAAGCACTAGTTGCAAAAAAAAACTTTAGATGGCGGACCCGATATAACAACAAATACCAGCATAAAAAATGGTAAACAAGTAAACAAAAATAGACCAACAGCACTACAATAATAAACGTAAACAACGATGTTTACTTTGAGAGAAATTTCGAGAAGGAGAAGTCATGAACCTTCAAGAACCTTCATCAGTCTGTTTACTTTGCCATATAAAAGACAAGGCAAAGCAGGCGACTGAGTTAGTATAGTTCAGTCAGTCTTGTGTGAAGACTCAGTGCTTTTGAAGAGAGTAATCGTGGTTTGAAGATCTTCGTTACAAAAATCTGTCGAATATTTGCTTGGTAATTGTTATTTTTTATGCAAAGGGCATAACAAGTATAGCCATTGTTGTTGTTTACATTAAGTCGTGAACAGTGCCACACAGAATTAAGCGAATAATAAAGAATTGTAATTAAAACTAAACACAAATTTACTTTTAATTTAATTTGCAATCTACGATTATATTTTAAACGTTTTTAGAAGGTATATTCTTGTAATGTACAATTTTTTTTGGCTTTCACTGTACATATCTAGCTGGAGGGAAGTAAAAAGAAACACATTTTTTTTGCTGTCGTACAGAACATTCCCTCAATTATTGGCTTTTGTTTAGCTTCTAATCCTATCTGCCCTCTACACCCTCATCTTAATAATTACGCAAAAGCAAAGCCAAAAGCAAATGTTTTGTAAGGCTGTAATGCTGTGCCTCAATAAAGCTTAAATCATTAACAAAATAAGATCTGGTTCAACTATGGCCTTAAAAGTAAACTCAAAAAAAAAATACAATAAAAATGGAAGAAGAAGAAAAACATGTTTACAATCCAGCCTTAATAAAATAGAGACAGAGTTAGAGTTAGAGTCAGTCATAGTCTATCATTAGAATTGAATCTCAAACAAAAAGTGCGTTGTGGGTTCGTTGTACAACTGTTGCGATCATCAGCTGTCAATCATCCATTCAATAAATTTCAGCTCTTGCCTTATCTTTCTTTCTTCTTTAGAAAATATTGCCCGTTTTTTTCCTTTTTTATTCGTTCGTTCATCTAATGAATATATTTTCTGCTTTCTTTTATATTCGTTTTCCTTTCGGTTCTCTTACATCTTTGTCAATTTGGTCTTTATTTAGTGTATCCGTCTCTAGTAATATTGCAGCTTCAAAAAATTTAAATGTGCGGTTAAGCGTTTAGGCGAACCACAAATTCATCATTTTAATACGTTCACTCGCTCATGCATTCGCTGTTTCGTACGCTCATTCGTTTGTTACTTTATTTCTGTCCGTCTGTAGGTTATTTATTGTGGTTGATTTAAAACTTCATAAACCTCCGTTAATTTTTTTTCCTTCTCATTGTTGTTGTTAACAATTGGGCGCGGTAGAAAAAGCCAGTTAATGGCTTGGTTGTCTACTCGTATTGTAGCCACACAATATTAATGAGGTGAAGTAAATGAGTCAAGTAAATATTATAACCCAATGGGCCAAAAGTGATTTCATATTTTAATTTTTTAATAGAAAATGTTCAAATAAATTTCGTAATGAATGATTTTCGTACATTAATTTGATTGACAATTAATTTACCATGACTTTATAAACATCATGGTAAACAAGAATGTTAATGAAAACGCTTGGGCCAATGAATAATAACTTTGTAACATAATTGTTGACAGAATTAGATGACAAGTAGTAGTAGAATGCCATGATTTTAAAGGTATAAAAAGTTTTAACAAACAAGGACATCCTTTTGTGGTTTCTTTTCAAAGAATTTTTCTGATGATTTAAATTAGTTTTCGTCTGTGCACAATCACAATTAAAGGTCAACCCTTCAGTCAGGATTACGACCTAATTTCTCACACCACTTATGTTGTGTGTGTTAATTTTTTACAATAGTGGTGGGACCTACAGTTTAAAGTCGACTCCGAACGACAGATTTTTGAGAAACTTTTCATGGCAATTTTATTTATTCTCAGAGTTTTTGCCAGAAATCTGCTGAGAGAAATTCGCCGAAGAAATACTTTTTGTAAAGGGTGTTTTTTATAGAGGTATAGAACTTTAAGTTGCAATAAAACAACGATGGATTATTCGATTGACATGAATTTTATTTATCCGAAAGATAATCTCGTGGCATTACATTTTAAATATGATTTCCGGCATATGACCGCCACGGCTGGCGCGGATGTAGTCCAATCTGGACGTCCAATTTTCGATGACTTTTTCCAACATTTGTGGCCGTATATCGGCAATAATACGGCGAATGTTGTCTTCCAAATGGTCAAGCGTTTGTGGCTTTACCGCATAGACCAATGACTTTACATAGCCCCACAGAAAGTAGACTAGCGGTGCTAAATCACAAGATCTTGGAGGCCAATTCACAGGTCCAAAACGTGAAATTAGGCGGTCACCAAACGTGTCTTTCAATAAATCTATTGTGGCACGAGCTGTGTGACATGTTGCGCCGTCTTGTTGAAACCACATATCCTGGACATCATGGTTATTCAATTCAGGAATGAAAAAGTTAGTAATCATGGCTCTATACCGATCACCATTGACTGTAACGTTCTGGCCACCATCGTTTTTGATAAAGTACGGACCAATGATTCCACCAGCCCATAAAGCGCACCAAACAGTCAGTTTTTCTGGATGTAACGGTGTTTCCACATACACTTGAGGATTACCTTCACTCCAAATGCGGCAGTTTTGTTTGTTGACGTAGCCATTCAACCAGAAGTGCGCTTCATCGCTAAATAAAATTCGCTTATGAAAATCGGGAACAACGGTAATCTCGTTTTGGGCCCATTCGACGAATCTACGCCTTACTTGATGATCGTTTGGCTTCAAATCTTGCACGAGTTGGATTTTGTAAGCACGCAAACCAAGATCCTTCCGCAAAATCTTCCATAAAGTGAATGGACACAGATCCAATTCCTGTGCTCGATGGCGGATGGACTCATTCGGGTCTTCCTCAATGCTACGCTCTACAGCAGCAATAGCTTCTTCTGTACGCACCGTACAGCGTCTTTGGGGATGCGAGTTATCAATAAGAGAAAACGTGGTGCGAAAACGTTCCATGGTTAATCGAATTAACTGCTCTGATGGACGATTTTGTCGACGATAAAATGGACGTAGTGCGCGAAACATTTTCCGCACAGAACCATTATTTTCGAAATAAAATTGCACTATTTGCAAGCGTTGTTCAGGCTAGTCTATTCATGATGAATTGCCAAATCAAACTGACAATAAATCACTTGACAGCTGTTAAATTGGTCGCCATCTTGAAAAGTAATGCCAACTTAAAGTTCTATACCTCTGTAAAAAACACCCTTTATTTTGTTTTGAAACTGGCCTGGGGCTCGAACCCTGGATTTACGTCTAATAAGCCAACACCCTACCTACTAGACTACGGCGACTTCGAAACTGTACACTATGGATAAAATTCTTACTCTAACACCAAACTCAACTTTTACAACTTAAGGAGAGTGGCCGAAAAAATTTGTCAATACTTCTAAATTTTTCTTTGTAATTTTTTTTGTTTCAATTTTAAAATAAAAATAACGGTATTTTATTAGTGTATATTTTTTTTATGTACAGTTTCCTTTGACGCTCAGTGTATATGTAGAGGCGTTCCTTGCCTATAACTTATAAGGTTTCGCCTACACTTCTTCTGACGTTTGCTGCATATGAATTATTATTTTATTACAGAATTTAAATGGAAATATTGTCTATAAAATCAAATATAAATAAACGTATCCAATACATTTGATTTCCGTTTCCTTTAATTTAATTTGATAAACTTTAATTTTGAAAGCGATTTGAAGATTTCCCCCCGTAAAAACGTTTTATTAAACGGAAAACTGAAATAAAACTTTAAAATTGATACTTTTTTTTAACGATTATTTATTGATTTTATTTGGAAATCATTTAACACTCTTGTTTAATTTCACCTTCTCTTAGACAAAAGCGCAACTTTCATTTCGTTGTAGTTTTCATAAGAATTCAAGAGAAATTGGAAGACGAAAAAAAGTATCAGTTTTCATGATGAAAATCTACACATCCAACGGTTAACTTTTAAGCCAAAACAAAGTGTCGATTGGGAAGGTTTCATTAGACATTCTTAGAGATTTTAAAAATAAAAAACTGAAATGAAATCTCAAAAATACATACAGTGAGCGTTAAAAGAAACTGTACACTGTGGATAAAATTCTTACTCTAACACCAAACTCAACTTTTACAACTTAGGGAGAGTGCCCCAAAAAATTTGTCAATTTTTTTCGAAAATCTTTTGTAATTTTTTTTTTTTGGTTTCAATTTTAAAAAATGTCAAAGAAAAATAATTTTAAAATAAAAATAACGGTAATTTATTAAATAATATTATTTATTTTAATGTACAATTTCTTTTGACGCTCACTGTATGTACATACATGCATGCATTCGGCCCAGACAACAATGTAACTTTTTATGATGAAATCAATAAAAAACAGAAAAGTTAGTTTGTGTATCTGTTTAACTGCGGTAATATCGGTAAATAATAATAATTTGAACAATAACAGCCGTTTTATGGCTGTCTTTTTATTGTTATTTTAAAGTTTTTTTTTCTATTTGTAAAATTCATAAATATTGTTGAAAAAACGAAAAAAAACCCAAGAAAATCTATTAAATTTTTAGTTGCATTTGTGGTTATTTGTAGAAAATTTGTTTCTATGCTGGCGTTTGAACTAAAACCTTTGCAGAGAAAAAAATAAAAATAAAAAAATTTATCCCCAACAAGTAATTTATTTTAACGAAAATTACAAAACAATTTGCATTTTGTTTTTTGTTTATAATTCATATGTATGTTTTATACGTACATACATACATATGTATGGAAAATATTTTACCTCTCATTGTGTTAATTCCCATGCCAAACAGTTTGTTTCCATTAAAGTTCAATGCGAAATTGAAAAACAAGAAAAACTCAATATTTGTTCCATTTATGGTGAGTTTCTTTGAAAAATTAAAAGAAAAAAAAACGCCACCACAATTAAAATAAAAATAATAACCACAACTGTTGCGTATGTTGCAAGTGGTGTTTTTTCTAATAAAATTAAAGATTTTGTCATTTGATATTCAAATAAATTAAAGGAATCAAGCAAACTACCAATGGCTATCAACGACTAAATAATACCCTGCTTAAGTAGAAAATTGTCTCCTCTATTTGTTATTAGCCTAGCCTATTGAGAAATTGTATTGATTAGAGACATGTCCTACATTCCTACCAGAGATCAGCAATGAATCGTTTTTTCTTTACTCATAAGCACTCATGAAATTTGGATATAAGTGAGTCAACAATATTTAAATTTAAATACGTACTCTGATTCATTCATACTCACTACAATGTTGATTTATAAGTACAGGTTGGGTATGCATACCCATACAACGTTGACATCAAACTCATGCCATTAGAAATATGTATGATTCATACTTACATAATTGGTCATACATAATTGGGACTCGAACCCTGGGTTTACGTCTAATAAGCCAACACATTACCTACTAAACTACGGCGGCTCTCTCCCCTATCTATATTTCTTTAATCTTCTAGCTTCTATCATTGCCTAGAAACAATTGTAGTGATAAGAAATATGTCCTTCATTCCCACCAGAGATCACCAATGAATCGTTATTACTTTACTCATAAGCACTCGTGAAATTTTGAATATAAGTGAGTCAACAATATTGAAATTTAACTATGTACACTGATTCATTCATACTCACTACAATGTTTATGCATAAGTACAGGTTGCAATGACTATGTGTACAACGTTGACATCAAACTCATACCATTCGAAATATGTTTGATTAATGAGCCTACTCATTTAGATTCATAACTTTAGAAAAATACTTATAATACTTATGAATGTGATTCGAGTGACTCGAATCATTCATCAAACAGACACATATGCAAAATGACAGAGCAGCAAGCAGAGCAAACATAAAACCTTCTAGAGAGTATTTTATTGTTCCTACTTATTTTGTATTTCTTGTAAATGTTGAGTTATGGAGAGTCGAACATGTTTTTAAGAATGAATCTAATGAGTACTTCAAACTTTTAATATGAGTAGAGGTTCCATGATATTAGAATAAGTATGAATACGTATGAAGTCGCCGTGGTCTAGTAGGTAGTGTGTTGGCTTATTAGACGTAAAGCCAGGGTTCGAGCCCCAGGCCAGACATCAAAATAAAATAAAAAAATGAGATCCTCGCCGACTTCCTGTCAGCAGATTTCTGGCAAAAACTCTGAGAGTAAATAAAATTGCCATGAAAAAGTTCTTCAAAAATCAGTCGTTCGGAGGCGACTTTAAATTGCAGGTCCGACTGGCGACTCATGTATAAAATTAACACACACAACATAAGTGGTGTGAGAAACTAGGTCGTAATCCTGACTGAAGGGTTGTAATGACTAATTATGTTATATATGTATGAATACGTATAAGTATCAGAAATTATGAGTATGATTCGATTATACTCATCTTTTTAAATACTCATTGCTGATCTCTGATTGCTATATTACAGGTGCTTGAATTGCAACTGCGCATGGAGAATTAAATAGACAACTAGAATCGCTAAGTTATGTGAACGATAAGTGCGAGTTATTTTACAAGCTTTTGTGGCTTGCAAAACATATTAGAAAACTTTTCTAACAAATCCACCAAAAATGGCCTGTCTAAGTACTTTTAACTTTTTGATTTTTTTAATCTCTCAACTAAAGGGAAAGCATTGCTGCTATCAGGAGCCATATTTTAGATTACTTCTGTCAAAATTTGAACAGGTTTCATCATTTAGTTTGTAGTTGACAGTCATTTATAGCAGACTACCACGTGATTTGAGGGACAAAGTGACAAAGAAAAGTGAATTATACAGGATACGGGGGAAAGCGATTTGTTTTGGCTTGGTTCGATTCATGGGCTAGTTAATGAAAACAGGATAACGATAATTAACAATTAATAGGGCGTAGAAACCAAGATCAAGGTCTATCAAAATAGAAAGAAAGACAGGAGGACATCAGCCACCGTAAGCTGTTTATAAACTAAAGAATATTGGTCTTGATCTTGAGCATTTCGCCATGCCACTGGAACAAGGATGGTTTAGGTGTTCCTATATATTCGGCAGTGAGGGTTAAAGGTTAATGACCCGCGTACATATCTATGAGTTCGGAATTAGAGTGGCAGGAAATCTTTAGAAGCTTTAATGTGGTGTCTCAGCCACACTATAGTTAGATTAAAGGACGTGTACTTGTCAATTAAGACAAGAGATCGATCATATTTGCTGTTGGGCTTAGATAAAGCCAGCCTGAGGTTAGTTACTGGTTTTATTGCAGGACACTGCGAGATTTGACCACTGACATGGACTATTGCAGGGTATGTTGCCTCCTCCGCAACTGTCCAGCCCTTAGTAGGTAAAGAGGTAAAAGACCCTGAGCTGGGACTTCTTCAAGGATTTGTACTCTCTGGCGAGATCCGATATTAGAGCTCTCCATAGATTCATAAATAAATCGAGCTGGTTGAGTAGTGTTAGGGCATCAAGGTTGTAGTCGCACGCTCTTGTGTGTTTGTGGTCCATCTTTTTCCTGTGTTTCTTACATCGTCCCTTCCCTACCTCTTCTCCTTTTCCAATTTTCCTATCTCCTTCACTACACTCTCTCTCTCCCTTCTAGGACGAATTTACAATGGGTCCTCTGGGATTGTACTTGTCCCAATGAGAAGTACACATCCCCAAACCGAACCTAACTAACAAAAATACGGAGGTTGGTCGCGGAAGTATTAAAAACCTATTTTTTTTCTTTTATGGACTCACTAGTGCTCTAAATAAATTGTTCCGAAAAACTTCAGCATGCATACTCCATTGTAGAGACAAAAAATACTGGTAGGTGATCTAACACTCATGTCGATCATGACACATTGCACAATTGTACAACACAAGGACAGACATAAATGCGAACATGCGACCAGTATGTACACAAAATATTTTTTTGTCACACAAAAAAAAACCAAAAACAAAAAAAAATTTCAGTTATAAAATTCCATGTTCACTGTTAATATTCGCGTGTGAATTCTTAGATTTTATTTTCAATTAATAGCCGTACCACCGAATATTTTTAATAATAATTTTTAAATCTTTTATTTGGTCTGAAAAAATAAAAAATATGGTCACTACATTATTTACATAACGAGGTATGGGGTACATATATATATACAGTGAGCGTCAAAAGAAAAGGTACATTAAAAAATATATCTTCTTATATATAAAAATGAATGTGTGATTATTTGTTTGTGGGTTTGTTTGTTTGTTTGTTTGAAGTCTATAGACGACTAAACGGCTGGACCGATTTTCTTGAAATTTTCACAGTATCTTCCTGTACGTCTGGAAGGAGTTATAGGCTACTTTTTATTTTAAAATTTCAAGCGGGCGAGGTGCCACGCCCACATACCCAGTACGTATTTAATGTCGCATATCTCATAAACTGCAACAGCTAGAGTCCTCAAATTTTGTATGGACGACTTTGACGTATATATGAACAAAATGGGCGGATTGGCTATAGTGGGCGTGTCATCTCCCATAGTCTATATATATAAAAATGAATGTTTGTTTGTATGTACCTTATAGAATCGTAAACTATGCATTTGATCATGGTATGACCTTTAGCAAAGTTGTTGCGCATGAGCCGGGGAAGATTTATAAGTTTGTATGACCAATATCCGATAGATGGCGCCACTGAAAATTACTCAAAATCAATTAAATCGTAAACTGTGCATTCTTTAACAAAGTTGTTGCGCATGAGTCGACGGAGGTTGGTGCGATTAATTTCCGATAGATGGTGTCACTGAAAATTATTCAAAATGAATTACAAGCAATTGGTCGACCTACACCTCAAGCACGGATGAAAAGAACATTACGAGCCTCAGAATCAAACGAGCATTGAGACTGGAAAATCTTTGTGTATATGCTGCTGAGACCCGTCCGCTTAAACCACTTGAACAACGAGAAGTGAGATTAGAAACTGATCATATGCGTACTACTCAGGCCCGTTCACCTGTATCATCAGGACAACGGAGAAACAAAATCAATAAAATGATTCAAAATTAATTGGACATTTGTGTAATGTCGTTCCTTTAAATTTATTTAAGTTGGTGGTGCAGCAACACACAGGCAGGGTGCAGCTAGTGCATTAATAAATTACAGTTATTTTTAATTTAAAAAGTTGTTTCATTGCCCGGTTTTAAAATTGAAACAAAAAAAAATAAAAAAACAAATAAAAATATTGTCAAATTTTTCCGGGCACTCTCCATAAGTGGTAAAAGTTGAGTTTGGTAATTGTTAGAATTTTGACGCTCACTGTATACATATATGTACGTACTGGTGTGTCTACATGTATGTATATTGATTTAGCATTCAAATGATTTATGATCTACAAACATTATTGGAATATTTAAATGTCGTTAGATGTTAAACATTTTTTAAATTTTTTTTATTTTTTTGTCTCCCATTTTATTCTATTAGACCAGCAGCAATTTGGTTTTAATTTTTTCTTTTTTTTTTGCACAACCTGTTACAAATAAAAAACATTGAAAAAAAAACACAAAAAAAATTAAAACTAAATTGCCTGAAATATCGCTTGGTTTGGCAAGTAGAAATAAATAGCTGGAGACTGAGACTGAGACTAAACGACTAAAATAAAAATTAAAAATTCAACTAAAAGCGAACGCGAAACACTTGTTTTTGCTTTTGTACGAACATTTGTTTTAACAAACTCGATCATTAATTTTGACCACAATACAAATACACATAGTCATACAGACTGGCTGACATAAAACATACAGACGTACACGCGTACATACATTTAATACTTGAATACAAAATTTAAATCATTTTTTAATGAAATGAACTCAATGTATCACTTGAGGCGTTTAATTTGGATTTGTTTTTTGTTAACAAATATCATAACATGTTCAATTTATTATTACAATCAGCTCAGCATTAATTTTCGCTTAAAGTGGTGGCAATAATTAATAAGAATGTTTGTTTAAATTATTTCTGGTTTTTCCTTTTTTTTTCTTTTGTCTTAATGGTAGTTTTTTAAGGATGATATAAATTTATTTAAATTTTATAAATACATCGAATACATCTGACAAATATCGTATTGTTCACACAAAATCCGGTTAAATAAGGCATTAATGGGTAATTAAATCCAAAAAGCAAAAGATTAGTTTTCAGTCACAAATCGAGAATGAACGCACGATCCCTTCACGTACGATGGTAATGACCTCGAATCAAATGAGGTCAAATCTTACCACCTCGGTAGCTATTTTGCATTACTTCCACGTGAGTTTACCAGCCTTCAAATCGCTAGTGTGAATATCCAATTGGAATAAGTATGGCAGATAGTGGTTTCCTATTGAAACCACAATCGTTGGTGACAAGATTACACAATTCGGGTCCTAAAGTACTCCTTATTTACCATAATGACCAACATTGTACTGGGACAGGTACATTCATACATACATAATTGATCATAACAACCCTTCAGACAGGATGACGACCTAGTTTTTTACACCAACTATGTATGTCGTGTGTGTTAACTTTCATAGATGATTAGCGGGCATACAGGTTAAAAGTCGACTTCTAACGACAGATTGTTTTTTTGAAGAAACTTTGCATGGCCCAAGTTACAAGCGATGCGATATTGATTGTCTCGGTTTCTCCTATACATGTACACGGTCAGTGCATGGCCCAAGTTACAAGCGATGCGATATTGATTGTCTCGGTTTCTCCTATACATGTACACGGTCAGTGGCAATATTTCAAACAGAACTTCTTTTTTCATGACAGTTTAGGTTTATGTTCAGGTCGGAGTGGTAGCTCTGATATCACAAAGCTCACTTGAGCACGCATAGCGGCTCATGTTGTTAAATGGGAGCCTCATTCTTTCCGCGTGTCTACCCATAACGCAATGACCGTTAAGCATGGCCAATGTGGTTGAGATGATGTCACGACCAAGACCAAGTAATTGGCCTTCTATCCCTCAAGAGCCAGGTGAGTCTAACGGTGGAGCAGGACTCCTCATTGAGCCATGATAGGTTGGCGTCCCGAAAGAATTTCCGCGCAATATCCAACTTGACCGAGACAAGTGGCATACCCAATTCAATTGAAGAGGATTCCGGAAGGAGTGCACCAGATCTGGCGAGCTCCCGAGTTTCCCGGAATGTTACTGTGCCCGGGGACCTACACCAGTGCGACACTGGTGAAGTGCCCAGAAAGAAGGTCGAGACAGCGGCGACATTCCTTAACAATCCTAGAGTTATTCACGAAACCCGATAGAGATCTCAACGCGGCCTGACTATTAGAAAATACCAAGACGCGAGTGAATGGAGCACCGTTGACGAGAATCCATTGAGCGGCCCGGTAAATTGCCGCCACCTCCGCCTGAAAAACGCTGCAGTAGTCCGGCAGACAGAGAGAAATGTTCAGCTCCAGTTTCCCAGAGTAGACACCGCTTCCAACCCCATTATCGATTTTAGAACCGTCGGTATATATATCCTGGACTTCCCGGGGGGACAACCGCGTGAGAATTCCAGTCGTCCCTACTCGGAATCAGAAAGTGGGATCCCCTGTCGAGACAATATTCAGCAAGGAGATAGTCGATGTTCACGGGGGCCACTGGATCAGCCTCCAGAATAGTGGAGTGACCAGAAGGTACAATGTGCCAACGAGACAGGGCATTAAGTCTAATCGCAGCAAACTTAGCCGCCTGCTTAGCGAGAAGCACAGTAGGAAGCCAGTTGAGCATTGAATTGATAACGATCATTTTATTGAAGCTACATCAGACAAATTAGTTGTTATTGATTGAGTTTGTTAAGCCAAATTAATACGGGCGATTTTAGACAATGACACGTGTTCACTCAATGAGCTCTGCAGCCCATTTCTGAATACATGGGTAGGCACACGTATAAAATTGTTAAATTTATCACGAATCCAAACCACATAGGATTCAAGAGCGTATAAAGCACACCGAAAAAGTTACTGTTTGGAGAGGATTTTGGTCTGGCAAGGTCATCGATTCAAATTTCTCTGGGGATGATGTTGGCCAGGCTATCACTACGAGCACTATAAATCGATGATTACCAACTTCTTTTGCCCTGAGTCACATATGTTTTCAACAGGACGGCTCTAAGTTGCCTACAGTACATGCCACAGGGGATATTTTGCACGAGCGATTTTAAGGCATGGTCATCACATGCGGAGATGATGCGAACTAGCTACCGAAATCGTGCAATTTAGCCACGTTAAACTTTTTCTTGCGGCAGTTTTCTTAAGTCGCAGGTGTATGGGCATAAGCCACAAACTATAGCACTCCTCAAAGACATTATTACCCGTGCAGATCGGTCAAATTCAGCATCATTTATGCGTCCATTATCACAATTTGTAATTTAAATAAATAATTTGATATGCTTCTTTAGCTTTTTATATTTTCGTGCAAAAGATCAAGAAAAAGAAAATACTTTTTTACATTCGACAATTTTCGAAAATATTTTTTTAAATTTTTTCCCTGAATTTCCCCAAATGCATACGAGGCTCACATATTGTCAAAATTTTCTTTTAATGACAATTGACTAGACAGGCTATTAACTGGGCAACTGTGACAGCTAAAGCAGCATAAATAGTAAAAAAAAATAATAATAACAACAACAACAACAAGTAGCTTCTATAAGATGTTTAACTTTGTTACGTCAAACAATTGCCAATTATGTGGCCAATAGGCTTACGCTATGGCTTGACTGTGTCTGTTAACCACATAGAACGCAAACGACAGTGGCATATAGAACTACTTGTCCGCAATTGATCACTAGAAACTGTTGTTGTTTTTTTTTGTTAGAATGACATACAGTTTATTACAGTAGAAAGAATAGATTTTTTTGCTTCCCCTCCTTTATACGCTGCTGATGACTGATTTTGTAAAATGAAAATCAAAAAAAATCAAGAAAACAATGGTAAAACATTGGTTACAGCATTCATATTAATAGGCTGTAGACAATCAGACAGCATTAGTTCGGCTAATGCTTCATTCATGTGGTTTTTAGAACTGCCATTGGAAACTGTCTATGTGTGTTGAATTTTCAACATTTTGTTGCAATATGCATTGACAGTCAATTAATAAATGTTGTTGGCAATAGTTTTAAGTTAATAAATAAAAATTACATACACAATTACATACAATTACATACAATTACGTACGTACGAACATACATACATACGTACAATTGTAAAACGTTCGCGCGCATATGAATGTGACATGAAATGTCACAAATCTACTGCAAACAACTCCCTAAAATTGTGTGTTTCGTTCGAATCGTTGGATGATTGAACGACAATGTAAAAATACCGCGTGACATACACAATGTAGCGTTAATTAAAGATCACATGTCAGTTCAAGAAATTAACAATCAAACGAACACAAACACCACAAACGGCCCTCAACCAAAATTCAAATTTAAATTCGAATTCAAATTTATTTTTTTTAAGGTCTACTGAAAAAGACAAAAAAAAAACGAGAGAGAGGGGGGAAAACAAAATAAAATTTAAAAAATAAATATTTCATTGAATAGAACTGATCCATTGATAGCGCAATTATTTGTGGTGTTTAGGCTGTTGTTCTTGTCTACAAGCCAACTATCGTTGTTTACAAGCCAACACTGGTGTCTTACAAACCATTCGAGTTAAACGACAGCAACATTTTCCTTTTTTTCTTAAGAAAACCCATAGAAAATATGCCACAGAGAGAGTGAGAGAAGGGAGAGGGGCGGGGAGTAGAGAAACAAAATCAAACACCAAACAATTATAAGTTGCCCACAATGTGTTATAAAAGATATCGAGACCAAATTGTTTGCGACGCAAATTAAAATTGAAATGGCATATAAATTGCCAACATTATTATTAACAACGACAGCCCCAAATGACAACTTGTATACTAAAGAATGCAAAAATATACAACAACAACAGCAGCAACAACAACAACAGTAACAACAACAGCAATAATAACAGTAACAGTAACATTGCAAGTAACAGAAACAGAAACTGGCAATAATATTACCACTAAAACTGTACACTGCACTCGTTTATGAATGTTGGTTAAGGGTAGAAGTAATTTCGTATAAATTTAAGTCAATATATAGGCAAGAAATAATCATTTTCTAAAAGCCTAAAGAAAGAAAGATTATTTGGAACTCCCAGTTTCGAAGGTTTCCTTAACTCACATCACCGAAAATTCTGTTTATATGTCCGCCAAGCTTTTCTGGTTAGAATGCATTCGAAATGTTCAACTTTCCATGACTCTCATACAGAAATCAAACGGAATTCAAGCGATCGCATGGATTATGTTGGCTTTGGGGACCACTATAGATTGTGTCTTATTCTCATAGTAGCCTGGCTTACGTCATTCTCAAAGAAATATGGACATATGACGTCATAGGCCCTAAATCCAAATTAAAAAGTAAATTTCTCTTAATATATTATATGATGTGGTATTTCTTATGAATTGATAAAATTGTTGATAACAATTTTGTTTACTCACGTACCCATATATCCTGAAAAGGGGCGTCAACGTTGAAAATATTTTTCGAAGAAAATTATGGTCAGTTGCCAACTGCTCCAGAGTCCATTCAGCGAACATAAGTCGTACTCTATGAAGTCAACGTATTTCTTTGACAACTTCCTCTCAGCAGTCTTCTGACAAAAACTCTGATACTAAATAAAATTGCCATGAAAAGTTTCTTAAAAATCTGTCGTTAAGGGTCGACTTTAAACTGTAGCTCCCACTATTCATGTATAAAATTAACTCACATAACATAAGTGGTGTGAGAACACACATACATACATAATTGTATGTATGTAGGCTTCTCTGGTTAGAGCGCATTCAAAATATGCAATATTCCATGACTCTCGTACAGAAATCAAGCTGAATTCAAGCGATCGCACGGGATATATTGGCTTTAAGGACTGTTGTGGGTTGTGGCTTATTCTCATATACATGAGAGATCCATTTTTCATGACCCTCATACAGATATCAAGCTCAATTTGAGCAATGGTGTGGGTTATGTTGACTTTGGCGACCACTGTGGTTTTTGGTTTATTGTCATACACATGCGGGTTCAGACAACCGCACAAGGAAAAGTCTAAAGAGGTCAAAACGCACGGTCTCGATGACCAGTTTACATTACCTTCACGTGAGACGAGTCAAATCACTCTAATCGCTCACGCCGAATATCCAATGTGGTATAAATTGCTTTACTTGTAGCGCCGTTCTATTGGAACTGCATGTCAAACACGCCAAAACAAGTTGGTAAACATCAATCTGTAATGGGTGCCGTTCACCGTGATAACCTTGCCAACGTCATTTTAAAAGAAACATGGTGCGCTGACATTGGCGGCTCAAAATCCAAACCAAACAGTGACTTTTTCCTAATGCATTGGATGCTCTTGGAGTTTATATGGATGGGTATCGACAATTTTGTTTGTTCACGTACCCTTTCAACCTGAAATGGGCATCATCGTTAAAAACGATTTTTCGATAAAACTATGGTCAGCGGCCAACTGCTTTAGAGTCCATTCAGCAAACTTAAGTCGTCGTCTACTAAGTCCCGTAGTCTAGGAGGTAGTGTGTTGGCTTATAAGATGTGAGGCCACGGTTCAAACCCCATGTCAGACATCAAAACGAAAATATGAAAAAATATTTCTTCACGACTTCCTCTCAGCAGATTTCTTTCAAGAACTCTGAGAGTAAATAAAATCGCCATGAAAAATTTGTCTAAAGTCTGACTTTAAACTGTAGGCCCCGCCAGTCGTGTATAAAATTAACGCACACAACATAAGTGGTGTGAGAAACTAGGTCGTAATCCTGACTGATGGGTTGCGGAGGTCAATTATGTATAGTCGTCCGTAATATTTTTACACAAAGGATTGAAGAAACGCCAACTAATTTGACAAGGAAATTTCTATTGGAAGACCCAGCAGATTTTAATCATGAGCATTTTGCTGTATATTATCCAAGATAGTGACTGACCAATTCAAGTCCACTTACGGCGTTTAGTCTGCACATTTGTTGGTCCGTTACGCTGTTATACCCCTTAACCGTTGAGTGCTTACAATATTCAGCCTGTGAACTCTTTGCTTTGTGCTTAAGGGATGTACTGCGTATAAATCCTGGTGAGCGATGTTCCCAGCATGGCAATCATACAACAGCATAGATTTAATAGCATAGGCTTCCTACAGTTATGAATAATAATCTGATCTCCATGTCGTATTTCATTCACTGAATGATTTTTAAGATTTCTTTATTCCACCCCGGGACATCTTCGATAGAATCATCTAAGTGTTGAGTTTGCAGAATGATTCAACTTAGGCAAGCTTCTACAGACAAGCAGTGCGGAAGTGTGGAGTGTTTGTAATCCGTAGAAATATTCTGTTATTACTCACATACCTTTTAAGTGATTAAAGCCGTGCGTTTTTAAGGAGACTAAACACTTATTATACATTCCAATTATAAGCCAAATAAGTAACAGCATGTGGTGTCAATTGTTTGGGGAACTGTATTTAAAAGTTTAATAGTTTTCCATAGTTTTAGCCAACTGTTAAGCTAAACACTTTCGCACTTAAATTGAAAACAAATACAGTGAGCGTCAAAGTAAAATTAAAAAATACTCTTACGAAAATGGAAAAATCCACATACTGGTGTTTTGCTTTTATATCGCTTAACATTAAAATTATTAACAAAAGCTACAAAAACAAAAACAATGAACCTGTTTACAAATTATACTACTGCATAATATAACAACAAACACAAGCATTAAAAATTATAAAACAAGTAAACAAAAATATACCAACAAACACTACAAAAATAAATGTAAACAAAATACACAAACAACAATAATGAAACAACGATGTTTTTCATTACTTCATTATCTCATTTATGGAGATCTCGAGAAGGCGAAGCCACCAACATTCGCCTTCAAGAACATTTATCAGACTGTTTACATTGACATATAAAAGGCAAGGGTTAGTAAAAGTCCAGACAGTCTTGTGTGAAGACGCGGCGTGTTTGAAGAGAGTAACCGTGGTTTGAAGATCATACATTCATACATAATTGGTCACTACAACCCTTCAGTCAGGATTACGACCTAGTTTCTAACACCACTTATGTTGTCTGTGTTAAATTTTATACATGAGCCGGGACCTACAGTTGAAAGTCGACCCCGAACGACAGATTTCTTGAGAAACTTTTCAAGGCAATTTTATTTACTCTCAGAGTTTTTGCCAAAAATCTGTTGAGGGGAAGTCGCCGAAGAAATACTTTTTGTATTTTATTTTGATGTCTGGCCTGGAGCTCGAACTCTGGCTTTACGTCTGATAAGCCAACGCACTACCTACTAGACTACGGCGATTTCAGACTGATTACATTGCCATATAAAAGGCAAGGGAAAGCAGGCAACTGAGTTAGTAAAAGTTCAGATAGTCTGAATAGATCTAGTGTGACAACTCGGCGTGTTTGAAGAGAGTAACCGTGGTTTGAAGATCTCCGTTACAAAATTCTGTCGAACAGTTGACTAGTAATTGTTATTGTTTATGGAAAAGAGTGCAAAGAGGAATAACAAAGAAAAGCAATTGTTGTTGTTTGCATCAAGTTGTGAACAGCGGCACACAGAATTGTGCGAACAATAAAGAATTTTATTTTTTTTAATTTGCATTCTACGAGCTTATATTTTAAACGGGTTTAAAAGGTAAAAACTTACATTAATAAATTGCCGTTATTTGTATTTTAAAATTGTTTCATTGCCAATTTTTAAAAATGAAAGAAAAAAATACAAAAAACTAAAAAAAAATTTCTCTCCTTAAGTGGTAAAAGTTGAGTATGATGATTGTTTGAATTTTATCTTTACAGTACAGTTTCTTTTGAGGCTCACTGTGGCTGCCTTCCAAAATGTTAGTTGCTTTGTGTTTGAACAAAGTATCGTGTTTCATAATGCCGCTGTACAAAATATATACAATGTATTATATTTCAAAACGTCGTCAATGTGTATTTTTAACGCAGTCAAAAAGCAGTCGGGCATCGGTTTTATAGTTGATGCATTGTTTGGTTACTTTGCATATCTACATAGTTTATATACAGTAGTAGAACTGCATACAAACTTTGTATTGATACATTTTGGAAGGCAGTCTGTATGTGTTTGATTTACAAAATTCCTCTTTTCTATGATAAAGAAATGACTTCTGCTCTTAACCAAATTTTTATCTCAACGAGTGATATTTTTTTCTGCTATGTTTGTCATCTTGCAGAACTGAACATACCTTTGCATTTAAAATGAATGTCTTGGAATTAAAGTATAAAATATTCAACATATTCAGCGTTTCGCTGCTGCTGTTGCTGGTGCTGTTGATTTGGCCTGGTTGGTGTTGAGACTAGTGTGATTGGCGGCAATCGCCAATAACAACAATCAACTGCTGAGATGATCATTTGTATACACACACACACACACAGTATATTTCTTTTAATATTTTTCGTTTTTTTCCTCGGTTTTTTTCTTCATTTTTTACGTTCTTTATGTCATGAATGTTACCTATGACTTGTGAAATGTGAAATGTGATATGTGTACGTACGACGAGTATGGCTCCTGCCCACTGGAGGACCACTATTTGTTTATACGTTTTTCTGTGTATTATTATTGATAGTTTTCTAGTTATGTTACCTACCAACTCTGTCTCTCTCTGTCTGTGTTCCTCTATCCCTCTGTCCCTCTGTGCCGTGTTGTAATCTCAGTGCCACAAGTCTATAAATTTGTATGCCGTATGTTCAGATATTCGTTTGGTTGGTTGGTTGGCTGTTTGTCTATCGTGAATATTTTGTTGGCCTGGTTGGCTGGTTGGTTTGCTGGTTGTTTTGGCATCTAAAACTTTGCCAAACAATTGTCCACCTACAGGCAGTCAGTCAACAATACAACCTCAATAGGCCGACATACGCTGTAAACGATATCATGGATGTTTGCCATCATCATCATCATCAGCAGTTACAACAACAACAAATACAGAAAACATCGACGAACAGAAAACATTTGGCAGATCATGAAGACTCATATTGATGATGCGGTTTTGCCTGAACAACATATTTTTTTTCTGTTCCTCTTACCACGGCTGTCAATCAATGCTACTTAGAGAGACAGTTATTATGTCCGGTGAGAATCAAATGTTTGTTATGCAAAGCAATCGAAAGCAATACACAGAAATTGATATACACACAGCAACAGAAAAGTTGTTGATAAATTTATAGAAAAAAACAAATAAAACAACAGAAGAATAAGGAATATTTGATTCATACTGGACCCATACCATGTATGGAATACCTAAAGGTTTGCCTTTACTACTAAAGGTGTTGATCTCTTTTGGTAGACATGCATCTGCCAAACTGATCGTTGTTTTATTGATTTATGGTTTTAAGCCTTTTGTCTCCTGTGGTGTTTCAAAACATTTCTGTTCAGCTTTTTTCGTTTGCAAATAAATTCATAAATTGATTTGATTTGAAAAAAAAGAAAAAAATATTAACTTTTGCCATATTGCCACACTCATAGGAATAGGTAAAGAAGTAGTCGAATCATAATATTATTGGTAGAGAAATTCAATACAAATTAAAGTTTATTCTCTGCTTGAATAAGTTCATTTCATATAAACGAATCAAATAATATCAATGAATTCCTACAATATGACATGAATTGTAATTAATGAATACTCTTTTAACATTTTCTTTGAAACTTTATTTTAATATTAGTTTTCATATAATTTTTCTTCAAATGCAGTCTGTTCGATAACTTGTTGAAATGTTAAAAATATTTCTTAAACATCATCATACTCAATCATCATCGATTTTCACAAATTTATATTTGTGGCGATTTTTTTAAGATACTTATCCCTTAACAGCATGGATAGATTGTAGTTTAGGTTGCTTGGACTGTCTGATAGTTTACCTCAAGTAATAACTTCAAACATCCACTGCCCTAATCCAGCAAGTGTATTCCATGCGCTTCCTTAAAAACCATTTATCTTACCAAATCTTCTCAGACTCGTCAGTGATATACTCCTTTGACACCGCATTACTGAAAGGTATTTGCCTTTGGTCTCTTAAAGCAATTTCATATGTTGGAGAACAATCACATACAAAGCCTTCATCCCAATCATTCCGACAATATTTAAAACTTGGATTGCGTGTTGTATTAGTTCTACCATGCAGTGTTATTACACCTTTAAGAAGCCTAACTGAGGTCCTACCTAGAGACAAATTTGATGTTTATTTCTCTGCAACTAAGAGTATCATTCGCAACATTAGATCGCCTGCATTTGGTTATACTTTCGCAAAAAAAAAATATACACAGGATAAATGGAAATAATCAGACATTAGAATAGACTTATTCCAGGCTTATTCTTATTCTAAGTTTGAGAGCAGGCCAGTTTAAAGAAATATGTGGATACTGATTCCTCCTTGTCCCCTCCTGACAATTTTTATAAGCATTCGAAGGATATATTTAGGTAAAACATACGTCCAAGCATTAAAATTTTCGCGTACTGAACTCCTAATCGACTATCTTTCAGGCGGCAATGAAGTCGTCATATTCCCATGAATCCCATCTTCCTTAATACCAATCCATATACATACATCTACCTCCTTTGTAACAGCAAAGTTGTTTCCAGCAACATTATTTCCTCGAATGCCTGAATCACATAGAAATTCTATCAGTTTGGCGTCAACCTACATACATAATTGACCATTACAACCTTTCAATCAGGATTATGATCCAGCTTCTCACACCACCTATGTTATCTGTTATAATTTTATACATGAATGGTGGCACCTACAGTTTAAAGTCGACTCCTAACGACGGATTTTTGAAAAGCTTCAATTTTAATTAATCTCAGTGTTTTTGCCAGAAATCTGCTGAGAGGAAGTCGTCGAAGAAATATTTTTTTTACATATTCGGTTTTGTTGGAGATGTCTAGCCTGGGGTTTGAACCGTGGCCTTACGTCTAATAAGCCACACACATGAAATATAAATTGGGCCTCATTTGATGCTCAACAATGCCCTATTGATGCTCAATGAATAATAGATTTCCATTGAGTTCTACTTAAATACACAAAGTTTTTGGAAATTTATGTTCGAAATAAATTTGATTCTCCAGAAACATACATGCTTTAAAACAATATATAAGGCGACTGGTATATCTTACCGTAATTGCTTAGGTTAGGTTAGGTTAGAGGACGTGTACTTGTCAATTAAGACAAGTACAGTACCCGGAGGTCGAATAGACCCATTGTACAACGTCAAACCGTAATTGCTTACCTCTAGTTGTTTCCACAACAGAGATCAGCAATGAGTATATAAAAAGATGAGTAAAATCGAATCATACTCATAATTTCTGATACTTATACGCATTCATACTTATTTTAATATCATGGAACCTCTACTCATAATCAAAGTTTGAAGTATTCATCGTATTCATACTTAACAACACGTATGATGTTGTTGATTTCGACTCTTCATAACTCACAAAATAAGTCTGATTGGCGTACGAACACTAAAATACTCACTAGAAGGTTGTGTTTTTGCTCTGCTTGCTGCTCTGTCTTTTTTGCTTGTGTGCCTGTTTTTTCTTCTTTTGTAAATGCAACAACAACAAAGGCTGTAAATTTTGAGTCACTCAAATTATTTATATGTTTTTTTAAAGTTATGTATCTAAATGAGTAGGCTTATGAATCAAACATATTTCGAATGGTATGAGTTTGATGTCAACGTCGTAAGCATACTCATTGCAACCTGTACGTATAAATCAACATTGTAGTGAGTATGAATGAATCAGAGAACATAGTTAAATTTCAATATTGTTGACTCACTTACATTCAAAATTTCATGAGTGCTTATGAGTAAAGAAAAAACGATTCATTGCCGATCTCTGATCTGCAATATAATATTCAGTAAATTTCCAAAGTATTCTAAAAAATCTTCCAATTTTTGCTTTAATTTTTAATCAATAACTGCCGTATCGCTTTAGCAGCTTACAAGACTTTACCAAAACTTGTACAAATTTTGTGCTATTTTATAAAGACAGCAACAACAATAAAAAAATATAGAAACAATGTTTTAATGAGTCTCATTGCTATGGTTGCGGTTAATAGTAAAGTACCATCACATTCAGGGTAAACTGGGTCACACACACATTTTGTATTCAAAAATTTTCAAAACACATTCTCAATTTCTCTTACCCAAAACCCCTCTTTTCAAACAGAGGAGAGTGGAGAGTAATTGTAATAATTATTGACCGAATAGGAGTTAAAAACGAAACCATAATTAGATTTTATTGTTTAATATGAGACGGTTATGGTAAGCATTGGACACTTTCATAGAAAAACCAAGGTTTAAAGACTGATCTTTAAAGCTTGGGGTTTAAACAATAAGAAGAGAAAGAAATTTTTATCGAATAGTTTTTGTACAGGCGTGAAAGTGTTTCATTTTATTTGAACAAAAAAATTCCAAACAATACTTGACAGCAAAAAGGAAATGAGTGGTCATTTACTACGCTACTGTAGTAGTAGTAGCCAGGCAAACACTACTAATCCATACAAGTAAGGTACTTTCATTATGGCCAAAAGGCTTAAATTAAAAATATTATTGTATAGAGACACGATTTGAAGAGTTTAATTTCTTTTTCTTTTTTTCAAGATAATAAAATTAAAAATAATCTTTTATTTTATTATTGTTGTTGCTCTTGCTGTTGTTGCTGCTCTTTCATATGCCAAAAAAAAGTTGATTTTAACTGCAATGGCTACTGTTATTTCTTTTATGAAAATAACATTAAAAAAACTAAAAAGAAAAATTTTTGATTGCTTTAACAAAAACAAACAACAAAACAACAAAAACAAACAAACAACAATTGTTCAATTTAGTTTTGCTCCTAACATCATCAGATTACTTCAACTGCTGTTGCTATTGCTGCTGCTGCTGTTGCTATTGTGTTTATTTTCTTTAAAATGTTGAATTTCACATTTTTTTGGTTGTGTTTTCATGTCTTTTGTATGTTTTTTTTTCAGGCATTCCTGTTGTTGTATTTATTTCTTAAAGTAGAGCCATCATTATCGTCATCATCATCACCTGTCTTAAAAATGTATTAGAGTGCAAGACCCGTGTGTAGTGAGTGCATTCTGACAACAACTGTGTTCAAATGAAAATAACTTGACTTAAATGAAAATGATAACAAAAAAAAAAAACAACAACAAAAATAAAAATAAAAATAAAATTCTTTTTAGTGGTATAAACAACGAAATCAACAATAATAACAATGTTGCCGATTAATATACACTCAACGAAAATGATTGGTAATAATTGTCTTCAAATATGAGTATTAATCAACGTGAATGAATTTTTTGCATTTGTGTCTGTCTTCTACAAGAGATTTAACTGGACTTCCTAGATGTACGAACTCATTCGAATTCATATCCGTACATATATGGAGTATGAATACACAATACAGAGCCACTAAGACGGGAACTCCCGTTTACTGCTGTTGAAAGACACCAATAGGCCTAACTGTGATATTAACCTTTAATAACCATTAGTAGAATATGGTTTCGCATGGTTTGTAAGTCTCAATAGCACTGTCCTAGCTTTTGTTTTCTGCATATGTTCTCTGGTTGATCACGGTTCCTTGAACACTCTAAGTGGTCAGATACTACCTCTGAATTCCTTCCGTTGGTATGACTGATCCATCTAAGTTTTTTAAGGTTAATTTGATCCAGCATAGAGGCAATAAAAGCCGCCGCAGTCTAGGGGTTCTAGCCCCCTGGTCAGACATCAAAACGAACTAGACTGAGAGCCATAAAAAAGTAGTTGTAAGAAGCCATGTTCATGCCAAAATTTTGGTACAGCTTACCCATACATACATATTTGGCCATTCAAGCCTTCAGTCAGGTTTACGACCTAGCTTCTCAAATCACTTATGTTGTGTGTATTAATTTAATATATAAGTAGCGGGACCTACAGTTTAAAGTACGAACGCCAGACTTTTGAGCAACTTTTTCATGTAAATTTTATTTACTCTCAGAGTTTTTGCCAGAAATGTGCTGAGAGAAAGTCGCCGAAGAAATACTTTTTGTATTTTATTTTGATGTCTGGCTTGGAGCTCGAACTCTGGATTTTCGTCTAATAAACCAAGACACTACATACTAGACCACGGCGACTTCAACTCAACCGGATACACAATATATGAGCATATTTTTGATCTCGGTTTTGCAACGAAAATATCGTTTGAATCCTATTATGATAATAGTTTACACCGTCCAGAGAACATCATCAAAATATTCACTGACGAATCTGGACCACAGCAAATGAATTTTTATTTTACTTTCAGAGTTTTTGCCAGAAGATTGCTAAAGGGAAGGCGACGAAAAAATATTTGTTCATATTTCGTTCTGAAGAACTGCTGAAGAACAACTGATAAGTGTTTCATGAACCCTCAAAACCCAAAGTTCGATTCAAAAAACGCAGCAAAATCGAAACAAAATCAACTCATTTTTAAATCAATGCATCAACGGCACTCTCGAAAGGTAAAGGTAATCGAATAGTAGTGAGTTGGATCTGGTCTTGGAATAACTTTCTTAGTAAACCTGATCTTTAGGTAGCGGTGCGGAACTTGGTTTATTAAGTTCTACTCAATCTCACAGAGATACTTTACCTGATTTTTGTAAAGATGTTCGTTGTGGACGGGCATTGAGGACGCTTCATTATTAAAAATTGATGGAAAAATTTTGTTTTGCCTTCGCCGGGATTTGAACTCGAATTACTCTAGCTTATAGTCTTACTTCCTTACTTAATTGGCCATTCAACGGGTTTGTGAATCGGATTTCGGTCTGGTTTAACGATATGAGCTTATAGTTATAAGTCCTGGATTTAAATTCAGAAATCATCAGGGAAAATTGATGAAGTTTTCAATTATTTTAGGCTCATATTAATTTTCAAAAGCAACATATTGGCTCGAGATGAATAAATACTCATAAGATGTATACGTATGTTGTTCTATAAGGTTTTCTGGGGCTAGAGGCATAAATCGAGAAGTCAACTATTTTCTGAAATGGTTTGTTAAGTCTTAAGATTCAAATGACTGGTTTGATGTGAACATTTCAAAATGAAATCAAAGCCTTTTAATCTGATAATCGTTAAAACGGCTCTAAATTAACAAATCCCTCGTATTTTTTTCCAGTGCATCAAATGCCAAACGGTGAACGAAGCTCAAAACGTTCAAATTGGTGGTGTTTTATACGAGTCAAATTTTTTGTGTTTTTTTTCTTTTTTATTTTGTTTCTTTTGTTGTTGCAAGTTGTGTTCTATCTGTGATGTTCAACTAAAATCAACAACAATCGTGTTGTGCTGATTAGGAAACAAACAATGATGGCGACGTAGCAAATTGCGTTTGTTATTCATCTTAACGAAAATAGTGACTTTCAAAATGCCAACAACAGCAGCAACACCGCGATGATAATAACGAAAATAGTAACAACAACAATCAAAAAAAAACACAAGTAGATGACTAAATGACATGACAAAATAAGAAAAAAAACAACAAAACGAAATGAAACACTAAAATAACGTACTACCAACGCCAACAACAACAACAAAACGCCATGGAAGGTGAATAAAAAAAAACAAAAACAATTCAAGAATAGAATTGAAATCAAAAACAGAATGAGAATGAGAATGAGAATTTGTTATTGATTCTAATTTGCAGGTTGTCAAGTGTCTTTCCACTGTTTGTGGCACTTAGCAGCTCTCCAGCCGACTAAATGTATTGACTGTATGGTATGGTATGGTATGGTATGTGTGCTTGTCATATGCAACAACAACGAATATGACGATGACAATAGTTGCTATTAAAACTGTCTCCAATTGCAGTAGCTGGTGTTGGTGGTGCCAGCATTATCATTGCTCTGTCGCTGTTGCTGTCTCTGTGCTTTGTTGTGCGTCGTGTATAAACAGTAGCCTGGTCGGTGTATGCATTTGTCTGTCATCATCATCATCGTCATCGTCACAGTCATCCATAACATAATACACGATATTTTCACGATTTTATTCCTACTGTTTGATTAGGAATTGTTGTGCTCACTCTCTCCCTCTCTCTCTCAGTGTGTGTTATATTTTATTTCAGATTTTTTCGTATGATCATGTTTAGTGGTTTTGTCAATATTGACGTTAACACTTTGATGCTTTCATTGTCTACATGGAGGTAGGAACACCTATTTTTTCATCACTTTATTTCTTTCTTTGCTTACACTCACGTTGGAATGTCAAAATCTAATAAAAAAAAAAGAAGGAACCCCCAACCAAAGCTTAAATGAATTGAAAAAATTCTTAAAAATTTTTTTTAAAAAAAACCCAAGCAATGCCACCGAATAACTGTCATTGTCATCAGCAACATTTTTGAAGAGAGTTTTAATTTTAAATTCATAAAGAAAGTCGTGAGCTTGGTCCCCCTCTCCTTGTCCTCAAACATCAGATATTATCGCCCTGGCATAACAAAATTATGTTTTCATTGTTAAAACAATCATATTTGGTTTGAAACCATTTAAGTTTTTTCTTTTTTTCATTCAAATTCTATAGATTTGTAGCACAAAATGCTTCTGTATCACACATATGTTCTGTAACACACATACATATTTGTATTGATTTATTGAAATTTTTGAATATTGTTTAGCATTTAGGCTTCTGTTTAGTTTAGTTTAGTTGAGTTATTTGAATGATAATTAGCCTGTGGGGCAGTATTTAGTTTTTGATTATTTTCGAATTTATTTGTAAATTAGAATGTATTTGTGTGTACAACCAACCATATTGTAACTTAGGCTACCAATTTTATTAAACAAATATTTTGTTATGTAATGTTTACAGTAATATGGTATACAAAATATTTATTTACATCAAATAGGAATCAAATGCAAATATCATTTGGATACAGAAAATGTTATAAAACAACAGATCAATACCATGACTAAATGGATAAAAAAATTTATTTTTAGCATAGTATTCTAAACTCTTTATGCACGTATTTTAGCAGTTCTTCAATTTGTTTATCCGTTCCAATAAATAAAATTTGATTTGAAGTCGCCTTAACCTAGTAGGTAGTGTGTTGGCTTATTAGACGTAAAATCAAGTGTTCGAGCCCCATGCCAGACATCAAAACAAAATAGAAAAAGTATTTCTTCGGCGACTTCCTCTCAGCAGATTTCTGGCAAAAACTCTAAGAGTAAATAAAATTGCCATGAAAAAGTTTCTCAAAAAATCTGTCGTTCGGAGTCGACTTTAAACTGGAGGTTCCGCCACTCATGTTTGAAATTAACACACTCAACATAAGTGATGTGAGAAAGTAGAACATTGTACAATGGGTCAATTCGACCTCCGGGTATTGTACTTGTCTTAATTGACAAGTACACGTCCTCTAACCAAACCTAACCTAAGGTCAACAAAATGCACTCATTTATGAAATGATTTCTGCATTGAAGTCAAATTCTCTTCGTCGCGTCATTGCTTTAATTTTGTAAACAAAAAATACTAGTTTTGGAGAACAGAGCAGATTAGGAGCTATCCATGGCAAAATTCATAGTTTTTTCCGGCCAATTTTGACATGAATTTCTTAAATTCCTTGTTCCTTGAATTGCTCAAAAAAATTTTTGACTTAACCAAACACACTTTATTACATCGGCCCAATTGACGGATCATTGTTGTTCAATGTAGTACGTATGTATGCTTCAGTCGTCGTAGTCTAGTAGGTAGTGTGTTGGCTTATTAGACGTGAGGCCACGGTTCAAACCCCAGGTCAGTGATCTCCAAGAAAACGAAAATATAAAAAATATTTATTCGGCGTCTTGCTCACAGCAGATTTCTGGCAAAAACTCTGACAGTAAATAAAAGTTTCTCACAAATCTGCCATTCAGAAACTTAAACTTAATTTAAATTAAATTAACACACACAATATAAGTGGTGTGAGAAACTAGATCGTAATCCCGACTGAAGGGTTGAAATAACCAATTATGTGTACGTATCCTTCAACTTTTCCATAATGAATCTTCTTACCGCAGTCTGGAACTTCTTTATGTTCCCTGTGTGCACCCTCCTCTTCTGCTATCCTGTGGATTTTACATATATTTCCTCGAGAACTATGGCCACTACGCATAAATTGTCTTCTACGAACTGTTATATTTACAATGCCAACACCAGTTTTGACTCAAGCTTATTCAGAAAATTGTTAGTATCCTACGCTAGTACCAATTTACAAAAACCTCTCAGACTATTTTGTATTTCCTAAGTAACAAATCAAGTATAGAAAAATATGGATAGCTTTGCTGCAAGGGAAAGATGAAGAAGAATTGAATTGAAGAATTTTATATTTTGTGCGGCCATATTGCTTTCCTAATTCGAGATTTAACGAACGATCTTTGTAACGCATCATCGTTTTTTGTGGCAACATTTGGAACAATGAGAAAGGTTACCTATTTTCTCTCGCAAATCTGTTAGTTGACGGTGTATTTTGCATTTGCCATCAGCATAGTCTAAGATTACAGTCGAATACTTGCATACTTTATTGATCACTATAACCTTTTAGCCAGGACTACAACCTAGCTTCCTGCACCACCCATGTTGTGTGCGCTAATTTCATTCACAAATGGCGGGACCAACAGTTTAACGTCTAATCTGAATTACAGGTTTGAGAAGCTTTTAATGGCAATTTTATTTACTCAGAGCCGACAAAAAATATTCTTTTCATATTTCATTTTGTTCAAGATGTCTGTGTTGAGGTTTAAACAGCGGGCTGTTGTCGAGTAAAACAACATAATACCGAAGTGATCGAATAAGTTGAAATAATGTTCGCCATCGATTTTATCATTCATATGAATTCAATGTGGATTGTACAGCGCAACTCTCAAACCTTACATCAGCACTCGTTGTGGCCAATTCACCTCAAAAAATCCTGTGTTTGAACTCTACATGTAGGAGTGGATTACAATTTGAAATACTACTGAAAAGGGACACAAAAAAATTCGTTCATGTTGCGATTGAACAACAGCAAACAATCCTACGAACGTGACACGCGATTGTTTTTATGATCAATTGTGAGCAAATCGTCTTGTGTATAGTTTTCTCATACCTAAACGTTCAACTAAAATTCAAACTACTTTAGCCACGTATGACTTGTGAGATTCGTATGGTTTTCACAAGTTGTTATACTTTTAATGCCTGTTGGGCCATCAGCAGTTTTTTCAATTGTTCTAAATTTGGAGATCTTAAATGGTCATCCCACACGTTACGTGCCTTGTATAATCTCAAAATAATTTGGTACGTCAAAAATTGTATCCCAAATAGGTTTTTAAGGTTGAAAATATCGGATTTCATAAGTTGAGTAAAAATGGCCTAAAACAGATGATCGATATTGTGAAAAAATGGAACTTGTTGCAGTGATCCTTGTGTATGCAATTTTTAGCCAAAGAGGTTCCTACTAAATGTAGTGATATATTGAAATTATTGGGGAACTTAAGTAGAATATATAATAAAGTTAAGAGAATTAAGCGGCACAATTCGTAGGCTAATGTAAACAGCCTATGATTGCATCCTTGCATTGTGCAAATTAATTCAAACTAATGGTCTTTGTTTGTACGATGGTTTTGACTCAAATTTTTCACTGGATTTAGTCCTTTCAAATTATTTTCTAATTACAGAATGGAAAATATGTCTAGTCGGTGTTAGATTTCATAACAAAGAAGATGTAAAGCCTGCAGTTGATGGCTTTTTGCAGAAGCTACATAGTTATTGTTACAAACAGATAAACGTGGAGCTGTTAAAAGTGTACCAACCTATACTTCATTTCATCTCTAGTGAAGAAAACCAAAGATCAGCAATGAATCGTTTTTCGCTACTCATAAGCACTCGTGAAATTTAGAATATAAGTGAGTCAACAATATTGAAATTTAACTATGTACTCTGATTCATTCATACTCACTACAACCGTTGATTTATAAGTACAGGTTGCAAGGAGAATGCATACAACGTTGACATCAAACTCATTCCATTCGAAATATTTGTGATTCATAAGCCTACTCATTTAGAATCATAACTTTAGAAAAATACTTGTAATATGTACTTATAAATGATTCGAGTGACTTGAATTATTGATTAAAATTTACAGTCTTAGTTGTTGTCGTATTTACAAAAAACGAAAAACCCCAGAAAAGCAAGCAGAGCAAACACACAACTTTTCAGAGAGTATTTTAGTGTTCATACGCGATTCATACTTATTTTGTGATTCGTGTATATGTTGAGTTATGAAGAGTCGAAATCAACAACATCATACGTGTTGTTAAGTATGAATATGATGAGTACTTCAAACTTTGAATATGAGCAGAGGTTCCATGATATTGAACTAGGTATTAATGCGTATAAGTATCAGAAATTATGAGTATGATTCGATTCTACTTATATTTTTGAATACTCATTGCTGGTCTCTAAAGAAAGCCCATTGACAACGCAGAAAAATATCTTCTACTTCTTGAAGTCTCTTCAATTTCGCGATTTAAAAAAAATTACAAATATTCCAATTTCTTCTTTTTGTTTTTCATTTATCAATTATTTATGGCTTGTTTATAATTTTATGGCTTCGTTTTCTTCGATTTTATTTTGTGATTTTTTATTTCGATTTTTTTGGATTTTTTTCCTTCAATTTCAACAAAGTTGTACATTTTAATAGGGTGGGCGTCGGTGATATTTGTTCAAAATAAATACAACACATTTTACTGCCAACAACTGTTGCTGTTACTGCTGAGTTTTGCTTAAATACTGTTTTATCATTGTTGGTGTTGTTGTTGTTGTTGTTGGTGCCTTTATTTCCACTTCCTTTGGTGATTGTGAAGATGATCATCATCATGACTGTGCTACAATTTCATAAGAAATGTATAAGAAAACGAAGGAAAAGAAAGAAAAGAAACAAAATAATAATGAAAACAAGTCTTTATAATGCGGTTGTCATTATTTGGCGATAAGAAATGGTTTTGTGGAATCCTAAAGCAGCAACATCATCATCTTCAATGACTGCTGCCAGCCAACACCAGCCACCACCAGGGTATCCAAGCATATAGCAGCAGCAGGAACAGCAAGTGCTTTGCTAAAAAATCATTTGTGGTTTTCATTGTATTTTTAGTGCGTGTTTCCATTTCTTTCTTTTTTTGCGTTGCATTGGATTTTGTTCATCGTTTTGTTTTGTTTTGAAATGCTTTTTTGGTGTTCGGAGATGCCATAAAATTTGCAGCTTCTGTGGCATTTAAATATTTTAATTTTCTTTTAAATACATTTGTCATCCGTTTTCTTATCTTAAAAATGCCAAAATTATCAGTGAAAGAACAATTTTAAATTACGCAAAAGCTGTCGATTAAAAGTATTCAATTGGCCAGTAATAAACACACCAGCCAACCAAGCCATTTAGCTGGCCAGCCACATCTACCATCCACATCCAGTCTGTGAAATGTTCAATGCAAGGACTTTAAATAAGTAATTTAAACTTGTTGCTGTTATTGTGTGTGTGTTGAATGAATCCAAAAAAATAACAAAAACAAAAAGAAGAGAAAAAAATTGTTGAAATATTTTCATTTCTAATATCCCGACTGTGTGTATGCCAACCATGCCAATAAGATTGGCATACTGAGTGCAACCATAAGGCAACTGTAAGAAATATCGTGTTAATTAGCGAAATGTAATACAAAAAAAAAGGAAGGTACCTATCGAGGTGGCAGTAACCACGACCAGCCACAACTATTTGTTTTCGCAAGTACACACGCGTACACAAATTTTATTTTTCTGTTCGCCTATCATTTTCTTTTTATTTCTTTGCATTTTTTTTAGACAATTCTAGTATAATTTTAATTAAGTAAGTGCAGGCATAGCAGCATCTTGATTTGTATCGCATCTGAATGCGTCTTTTTTCGCGTAACCACTCATTGCTAGGTGTTGTAAATAAGCTGCTTCAATTCTAATCGGCATATTAAGTTCACTAGAATGTTGGTACAGCTGGGTAATTACTGCATAGGCCTCGTAATGAATTTTTTTTGTAAGTCAAGTGCTTAGGAGTATGGATTTAAAAGCTCATTTTTCTTCGAAGCGCTTAGTGCCCATATATTCCAACAAACAACAGCATTTCTTAAATAAAAACGCAGTCATCAACAGTAGAACCGCGTGCGTATAGCTGAATAGGAGTAGTCTGGCCTAAAATAGAGAAAATTTTATAAAAATTTATAAAAATTTATAAACAGCAATCAACCATATAAGTTCGGACGGCATAAATAGATCAAAGGTTTTAAGTTTTGGCCATGATAGCTCTTCAAGATGCCTTCAAAATACAAATGAAAACGAAAACATCGGGTACGAATGTTTGCGCTTCCGAGTGTATAGGAAAGATGCAAGAATGATAGTCAGTAAAAATTCAGTCAGTCTTGTGTGAAGAGGCGTTGTATGTGAAAAGAATAATCGTGGTTTGTAGACCTCCGTTATAAAAATCTGTCGAACAATTGTTATTGTTTATGCAAAAGAGTGTAAACAGAGGAATAACTAACAAAGCAATTGTTGTTGTTTACATCAAGTTGTGAACAATGGCACACAGAATTAAGCGAATACTACAGAATTTTAATTAAAACTAAACACAAATTTATTTTTATTTTTATTTGCAATCTACGAGCTTATATTTTAAACGTTTCTAAAAAGGTAAAAACGTAACATGCTAAACTAATTGCCACCAGATCAGCTAGGACTTTATTTGAGTTAATGAAACGAAGATAGTGTAACGGATTTGTAAAAGACGAGGAATAGAAGAGCAGCTGGATGCGTTAAACGTTGTTTTTATATATCAGTTAAGCCTCACTCAATATCACTTACGTTCTTATTTAAAAGGACAGGATTAGGATTTAACTTCTCACACCACCCATGTTGTGTGCGTTATTTTTTTTATTTGACCTACAGTTAAATGTGGACTCCGAGCGACAGATTTTTGAGAAACTTTTCATAGCAATTTTGTTTACTCTGGGAGTTTTTGCCAGAAATCTGCTGAGAGGAAGTCGACGAAGAAATATATTTTTTTGCATTTCGTCTTGATGTCTGACCTAAGTTGCCTTAAGTTTAATAAGCCAACACACTACCTACTAGACTACGGCGACTACAATCTCCATCTTCTCATACGGTTAAATTTTCTCTGATACCTAATTCGAGTTCCATTCTTCACGATTTTTTCCCAGCTAATCAGGTTATAGATCTACTGTAGCAAGTTCTAGTTTCTCACACCAATCGAACACAGGGCTTCTTCGATTCAGGCTGCTGCGAGAATAATTGGGGTCCCAAGCGTCTCCAAGCGCAACATCACCATACTTTCTGATAGCCAGGCGGCTATCAAGGCTCTAAGTTCTAACGTGATGAACTCCAAGACGGTGTACGGACGAGGTACCGGAACGATATGATATTCACATAGTATGGATTCCGGGGCACAGTGGTATTCCGGGTAACTGCAGAGCTGATGAACTTGCCAGGTGGGGCACGGCCATCGAACTCTCCAAAGAATTCTCGAATCTGGGCATCCCTACGAGGACCTGCAAGCTCGTAATTGATAATGCGATCGCAAATTCCGCCAACGACAGATGGGCGGCCTCGGACACAGGTAGAACGGCTCGTAAAATCTGGCCAAGGCTGGATGAGGATGATAAAATCCAAAGAGGCGCGATCAGTGTAGTTGTCGGTGTCATTAGGGGGCATTGCATTATGGGTACGCATACGAGGCGCATTGGTCTTGGACACCTTGCTAACGACTTCTGCAGAAACTGGAGAGATGATGAAGAAGAGGAGACTGTCCCTCACCAGCTGAGAAGGAAATTTTACTAAATACCATCGAAGAATTTTTCTTGGATGGGCAGCCACCTCTACCTACCTACCTACCTTCTTCGATTTGGTTCTTTCAACGCGAACAAGGTCGTCCCCTTTGCTGACTTCCGCAGATTCCCGCATCAAATATCTGTTTCGCCGGAGCATCCTCATCTATTCGAACGACATGGCCTGGAGCGTATTAATACTGCACAATGTCTATGTCGTTGAGGAGCTCATACAGCTCACTATTGGATCGGATGCGGAAATCACTGGACCGAAGATCTTATGTAGGACTTTTCTCTCGAATCTCTCTCAAGGTGGCTGCATCAATGCTTTTAAGTTCAAATATTCAAAAAGACTCGAGAGTCACAAGCGAAGCTATAAATTCCAACATGACCGATCAAATTTCCGGCCGCTCTTTTTTGATTTCCACCACTTTAAAGTGAAAATTGAATGAATAAGTGGTATTATGCGATCGCCAATGTATGTGATTTTGTTGTAACACCATATTAAATGCTGCTGTTAATTTCTTTATTTGCTTTTAAACAATTTTCTTTTAAACTATTTGGCGCTATGTCATCCATAGCCTGTGAAATGCCGCGATAAGAGACTTTGATTCTCCAACAAAATGTCTTCTGCTATGCAAATTGTGCGAACCCAGTAATCAAAGTCATGCATTTTACTTACGATAAGCTCAAGTTAAATGCGCAGCAACATCAGCATCGTATTGAAAACTTTGTTTCCATACTTTTTGGATTTGGGATTCCATGTTTTTTTCTGTTTGTTTTCAAGCTGGCCATTTACATTTGTTGGATTAGCAAAGAGTATTTATTTTACTGGGGAATTCGTATGTTTTTTTTCTTCACATTTGCTTTACAAGCTTATTGAGTGTGTCGTCGTCGTCGTGTTTTTGGCATTGGTGCTTTTGCGTGCCATATGCGATATAAAGCTGTCAAGGCGCGCATTTAAATTTCAAGTAACTTTGATAGAGTTTTACTCAAAATGCTTTATGGCCTTATCAATTGCTGTCTCAATTTTAGCCATGAAATGCTTGCCATTCATCCATGTATAGTAGACGTACTGATTTATATTTTTTTTGCTTTTAAAAACACGAGTGTTTTTTTCTTTTTTCAACTCAATTCCGTGTTATTTCCTTTTAACCGTTTTATCACATTCACGAAATTAATTTCGGTTTTTAGTTTTTAAGAGCCTTCTTAAGCTTTATTTTTAAAAAACTTCTTCGATTTATTTTCTTTTTTTTCATGTACGGAGTGGTAGTTTTTAGTGGACATAACAAATTGAAAATTTTTTTAAAATAAATGCATATACGTACATATGTATGCACACATGCATTCATGCAGGCATGCCTGCATGCATGTATACATACTCGCGTACATTGTTTTTAATTAAAAGGTTTTTTATTTTCCTGCTTAAATCGCGTTTAGTTTTCATTTGGCATTGAGTCATATGGACTATGAATGACTAAAGTAAAGTAGTAGTAGGAAATGGCATGAAATATTTCTCAGTCCAACTTAAACAGGATTTAAATGCGAACAAATGAATCACACACCTAAAATAGGTTTCTCAGCGAATAGGGAACTAAATAATTAATGTCATTAAATATAACAAGTTTAAATGGTAGGAAAGATTTTCGAAAAGAAAATTTCGCAAGTTTTAAATAAATTTCAAAACAATTCAACAAAAATAGTGGACAAATTTTGAATTGTTTTTAAGTTTTATGGTTTAAAGTAACATAATAATTGGACATTTTGTAGTCAAAATGAGGTTAAAAAACCATAGGGTAAGAAACCGGTTAATGATTCTTCTTCTTCCTCGAAACAGTTTTATCCTTCCGCTGAACGAATATGGTTGTGTATACGCTAGAACAACGCTGGTAAATATTGCGACATTACTTTGAAACTCATGTTAATGTTGCAGAATGTGTTTGCGAAAATTGCGTACGGATTTTGAAAGAAGATAAGCACCGTCAGCTCCGTATGTTCGTTATCTTGTAAAAAAAGTGAAAGAAACTGGCATCGTCATCGATAAACCAAAGCGTGAAAAGCCAAAAACAGTGCGTACACCCGAGAATATTGCTGCTTTAGCAGAAAGTGTGTGTGAAGCGCCATCAACATCAATTCACCGTCGTTCACAACAATTGAACATTTCGGAGACATCATTGAGACGAATAGTATGACGCCATACAAAGTCCAATTGGTTCAGAAGTTGAAGCCAATTGACCATCCAATGCGTTTTCGCTTTGCTAAGTGGGCCTTAATGGATCGACTTACAGAAGATGTGATTTTGGCAAAAAAAATCATCTTTTCAGATGAAGCTCATTCTGATCTTGGCGGGTCTGCAAACAAGCAAAATTGTCGCAATTGGGGCACAGAAAACCCGCACGCATACATTGAAAAGCCGACGCACCCAAAACGAGTCACTGTTTGATGCGGATTTTGGTCCGGAGGCATAATTGAACCATTTTTCTTCGAAAATGAGCAAGAAGTGGCAGTTACAGTCAATGGCGATAGTTATCGGGCCATGTTGAACCAATTTTTGTTCACAAAAATTAAAGAGGAGGATATTTGCAACATTTGGTTTCAACAGGACGACGCTACGTGCCACACAGCCGATGTCGTTTGGCCACCTCGGAGCTGCAATTTGACACCGTTGAACTATTATTTGTGGAGTGCCGTCAAAGATAAGTGTTACGCCGACAAGCCAGAGACAATTGACGCTTTAAAGGACAATATTCGTGAAGCCGTTGGTGAAATACAGCTGCACACAATCGATAATGTGCTTGAAAATTGGACCGATCGTTTAGGCTACTGCATGGCCAGCCGAGGCAGCCATTTGATTGAAATTATTTTCCATTATTAACCGGAAGGATTGTACTTTCAAATAAAAAAAGAAATTTGAGAAAATATTCAGTAGTTTTTTTTTTAAGCATTTTCAAAAAAAAAAGTTATTTGGCGGACCCTTTATGCCGCTGTCGTTGCCATAATAAATAAGGCCACGGTTCAGGCCACGGTTCAGGCCAGACTTCAAAACAAAAATATAAAAAAAATATATTTCTTCGGCGACTTCCTCTCAGCAGATTTCTGGCAAAAACTCTGAACTCTGTCATTCGGAGTCGACTTTAAACTGTAGATCCCGGCACTCATGTATAAAATTAACACACACAAGATAAGGGGTGTGAGAAACTAGGTCGTAATACTGACTGAAGGGTTGTAATGAACAATTATGTATGTACAGTGTGTACTCCTTCTGTAATGCTCTGTTTATGACCTTGTGAGGATTGTTGTCTGCTATAAATACATACATAACATACATTACAACCCTTTTGTCAGGATGATAACCTAGTTTCTCACGCTACTCATGTTGTGTGTGTTAATTTTATATATAAGTGGCGGGACCCAGAGTTTAAATTCGATTCCGAACGACAGATTTTTGAGAAACATTTCATGGCAATTTTTTTTTCTCAGAGTTTTGCCAGAAATCTGCTGAGAGGAAGTCGCTGACGAAATATTTTTTCATATTTTGTTTTGATGTCTGACCTGGGGTTTGAACGTCAGCCTTACTCTAATAAGCCAACACAATACCTATTATACTAGGACGACATCGCCGCTACGATCTCTAAATTCAGAAAACTGCAAATGATTCCTACTATATTTACATTAAAGATAGTTTTTCCACTTCTTTCTCAAGAGTTGTCATGCGAGACTACTTAAATGCTATGCATTCTACCCCTTTTGTTATTTTATTGCGGAATGAACAGAATCCATAACCTGCTCTGAAAGTAGGAATTAATCTTCTTTCAAAAAACAAATAAAATATAAATAAACTTATTCTTCTAAAAGTTTCTGGGCTATTGTTATACACAGTCAAAGAAAAAAGTCTACATATGCCACTGTATGTAGACTTTTTCCGCTAATTTTTATATTTTGTTTCCAATAATTTCTGAAATTTTTAATTGTAAACGCCTTTAATAACGCCTTTCTGCATAGAGTGGTGTATGCAGACTTTTTTCTTTCACTGTACTAAATAGATTGAATGCTGTGGCATATCTGTATGTATTTCTTAGTTCTGGTATTATTTCCTCCATACCTCTTAAACAGTAAAATACGGAAAGTTCAAACGATTCCCTGAGTTTAATTTTTTCTCCGACACAAAAACAGAACCTTGGAGTTACAACTGAACTCACCAACATAAGCTCCATTATAAATTTCCGTAAATTCTTACATTAGGACTCTGTACAGTCTAATTAAGAATTCAAATTCTATTGGAAATTTAAGTTAGCCACGTCTGTTGGCATTATTTTAAGAGTTACATGTCAAGAATGTGATATAAATCAAGCAGTACTAAAGTTGTAAATAAAAAAGGAAATTTATTGTGTTTAAAAATACATACGAATGTATTTAAAAAATCTTATTTGATTTTATTGTCGTTTCAAATTTCTTCGTTTGCTCTTAAAACATGACAAATTTCAAGCTGGTGTAAGTGATGACTGATGTTCTGCTTTTAAGATCCTGTAAACAAATTTCATTTCGTGCATGCCTTGTTCACTTAAATGTTTTTGTATATATTTTTTGAATTTCACACTAAAATGTTGAAAAAAACATAAATCTGTGAGAAAGGGATAGAGAGAGAAAGAACAAAAAGGGAAAGAATCTTATTTATTTCAATCTTCATCTTTCAACGCGTGTCCTCAATAACGTGTGTGTAAACATCCGCTCAATATCCGTGTTCATTGTCAATTTGATTTAATTTTCATTCATTGTGAACAAAAATTTTTTGCTTCGTTTTTTTTTTTTTGCTTATTTTAAGGCCTGTTTTGGTGAAATCTCTTATGTTTATGCAGCATATTTATGTGCGGCCACAATTGGTGTTACTGACACCATGCCAACACCCTTAATGAAATATGATACAACATACAATGGCTCAGGCCTATGGTATACAAAAAAAAGCAGGGCATGTTGACATAATCTTCTCAAATCAAGTACTTAACGCACTTCAATTGACCAAGGATACATACACAAACTTGTGTATTTAAGTCCATGAAATAAATGGCACACATGTTCAAATCTGAATGCCAGCCATACCCCTGATCAAAAAGCGGTCACATCAAGTGAATAAAATTTTTTTTCACTTTTTTTTTTGTTTTTTTATTGGCTTTAAAATTCATCTTTCAAAATATATACTGTATGTGCTTCACAAGTAAGAGTGTTTTCTTAAAGCAAAATAATACACACACACTCGAAGGTACACTGAGCAGCACACTGCAGCAAGTCAGACAGACAGACGTCCGTTTTAAGGAATTTGATATTGTTAATGGCATTCTCTCTCTCTCCTTTTCTGTTATATATGCAAAGGCTTTAGAAGAATAAAAAGAATGCATCATGAATTGCAATTTAAAGCATGTTTAATTTCATTATGGCCAGTCAGTTTCATTTTGTCCCTTTTTGCGGCCTTAACTCTACACATTATTCAACCTGCAGTATGCCTAAGTATTGGCAGATGTGCACAAATTAGACGGAGAGCCGGGCTTATGAATTCGTAATTTTCATAAGTCCAAAGCCAATACAATTTTGTGGCTTTTGTTACGTTTTTTGGCCTTTAGTTTTGCTGTCATTTGTTGTTGTTGTTAATAGCGGCCAAACACAACCTTAATGGATTTATAATTATACTGTGAGAGAATTTTACACACAATCTACCCATTATTACGTTTAAAATACACAACATTTTTAAGCCATACGTACTCACTACTGGCGGATACAAAAATATTTTTGTAATCAAACGCTTACAAAAAAAAACCTAAAGAACCGTATTTGATATTAAAGCCCTCCAGCAAAACGGAAGTTCAAAATGAAGAGTCTCTCCTTCTCTCTCACTCTGGCTCTGCTTCCATATGATAATAAAAACTAAGACAAAATCCACCATCCACTAGCCACCATATGTACATAGCTATACACACCCACACCCGTTATTAACCATTTTAATTGTGGTTTAATAGCAATGTTTGAATGTTTCTTTTTGTTGTTTTCCTATTCAATGACTTCCGTTAATGCTTTCACATCATCTATCATCATGTTAATTAGACAAAAGGTTAACTAGGCCAAGCATTATAGCCGGGTAAATTTTTGTCTCTTCTCTATTTTAAAAATGAATGTTTTGTAGTTAGTTGAGTGTGTCTCAATATGTCACAAATTTTAATTCAATAAGAAAATAATTTTTATTGTATGCCTCATCAACACTCAAGAAAAGAAAAGAAGGACAATTTAATGCTTCAGTTAGTTTGATGTACATTCCATGAACATGACTGACAATAACTTCAAATTAATGAAACAACCAACTGCCACTAGAAACAAAATAAATTCTAACATAAGAATTAGGGATGGTTTCCCTATTGGGATTATTTGCTTTCCACTAAAAATTTCTTAAAAACGAATTTTTTCCATAAAAAGTTAAAAATGTTGAAAAATTTATGACGCTTTTGGAGTTCAGAAGGATTTTAAGAAATTCGTCATGTGTGAACGATAGAAACATTTCAGAAATATAATGTCAATAACTCCACCTATTTGTCGGAGTCTAGTGAGGAGTGATCTGTTCGCTGACTAAGCGAGATTGCAAATGAATCGAAATTTTTGGCTTTAACAACCTACTGCGGCATTATGGAAAATTGCGTTCAGTACCACCCCTAATCAACTCCTTCCTTAATTCTGTTGTCCTGGCAAATTTAACCAAGTGTTTCCTGAGATACATTAACGCTGCACAAGTTCCGAGTTTGTGTTCTGGTGATTCATTCTCCTCACCACTGAGTCTACATAATCGATTCTAAAAGAATTGTTCTTTGGGTTTACAATGCTCATTAAAATGTCGTTACTTCAAATACTTACTTACCAGAGATCAGCAATGAATCGTTTTTTAGCTACTCATAAGCACTCATAAAATTTTGAATATAAGTGAACCAACAATATTCATTCGAACTCACTACAATGTTGATTTATAAGTACAGGTTGCAATGGGTATGCTCACAACGTTAACATCAAACTCATACCATTCGAAATATGTTTGATTCAAAAGCCTACTCATTTCGATTCATAACTTAAGAAAAATACTTATAATACTTATGAATGCTTCAAGTGACTCGAATCATTCATTAAAACTTACAGCCCTAGTTGTTGTCGCATTTGCCAAAAAGAAAAAAGACACCTAAGCAAAAAAGACAGCAGCAAGCAGAGCAAACACACAACGTTTTAGAGAGTATTTTAGAGTTCGTACGCGAATCATACTTATTTTGTGATTAGTGTCTATGTTGACTTATAGAGAGTCGAAATCCACAACATCATATGTGTTGTACTACATGTATGATGAGTACTTCAAACTTTAAATATTAGTAGAGATTCCATGATATTAAAATAAGTATAAATGCTTATAAATATCAGAAATTATGAGTATGACTCGATTCTATTTATATTTTTGAATACACATTTTGCTGATCTCTGTTACTTACTTGGTCAATCCTAACAAAAGGGGATTCCCACCTAGTTTTCTATACCACCCATGTTGAGTGTGTTAAATTTATCCATGAGTGAATAAATAATACAGTCTAAAATTGATTCCGGATCTTAGTTTTTTAAAGAACTTTTCATGGCAACTTCATTTAATTTCAGTGTTTCCGCTGGAGAACTGCTGAAAGGAAGTCAACAAAGAAATATTGTTTTTTGTGCTTTGTGCGGAATGTCTGATCGAGGGTTTGAATCTCAACTTGGCATTTAATAAACCAACTACTTTCAACTAGACTGCGGCGATATTTCGATGCTTAACGCAAATACTTGTCATTGTAATATCACAACAAAAAATGTTTCCAAACCCGTTTAACTTAAGACGACTGTACGTCTCTATGTCTCTTCATATTTCATTCCACTGAGTTTACTCTTCAAAATCCCTTTTCCTACTCCACAGAATGATTTTGAACAATCTGATATGCCTGCTTATTGCAGCAAATTCTCATATGACCAGAAAACCTGTACTGATAGCTGATTCAGATTTCCACATTATTCTCGAGTCAATCATAGGAGCTTAGTGTTCGTATGGCGGCCTGACTGTCAGATAGTATTGCTATATCCCGTTCAATGTACTTTCTGTTCAACAAGAGCACAAATTTTTTGATGGCGTACACTTTCACTTGGGAAAAGCTCATGAGAATCCCGATTGGGTTTGAATATTTCACTCTCGGACCGAACATAATCACTCCTGTCCACTATATTTATTTGACTTATACCTTATACCACAGATTGTTCCTACTCTTGGAAGTTTCATCACCTACTATTTCTAGTCAACCTTGTTGCGAAGCATTTCCAAAATCATAAAATTTATTGGTGCTGTCTATAGGCCAGCTAACGAGAGAACTGACAATCTGTTCTTGTATCTTATCCTGTCTCTGTATCTTATCCAACTCCATCTGAATTGTTGTCAAGAATGTGTTTTATTGACGTTTTATTACATTTATGGGTCGATTTTGCAAGGGTTATGGTACGTGCAATATTCCTAGACTCTGTTGGACACGTATGGTCAAGAGGAAGAACGACTAACTTTTGTCCTTAAATCGCATGGCTATTCGTCGCACGATAGCTATTATTACGGGCCACTGTCCTTTTTGTAAGTGTGGCACTCCGGTAAGTAACTTCTGCAGGAGCTATCTATCTGAAGAGGAGTGTCTTTCACCTCATATATCAGTGTACTACTATCGTCATAGAAAGACGAAGGTTTTGCATATCTTTGACTGAACACTCCAATGTTTGATACCCAAGTAGAATTGGTTGCGGTATTACAATGGTCCGAAATGCTGGCCTTAATGGAACCTCTTCCTTTATCTAACCTATGCATGGCATATTGTAATTATAATCGAATAATACCACATCGATTTCTAATCGGAATTAAGACATAAATTGTTTGATGGATTTAGGACTCTCACGTCATTTTCTATTTCCAACTTTGAAATGGATAGTAGGCAGTGTGTTGGGTTATTAGACGTAAGGTCAAGGTTCAAACCCCAGGTCATACTTGAAAACGGAAATATGTATGAAATAAAATATTTCTTAGGCGACTTTTTCAAAAATCTGTCAGTCGGAGTCGACTTTAAACTGTAGGTCCCGGCACTCATGTATAAAATTTACACCAACAACATAAGTGATGTGAGAAACTAGGTTGTAATACTGACTAAAGGGTTGGAAAGACCAATTGTCAATGTATGTATGTATATTCCACATATAATGGCATCAGTAGGTCTTTGAAACAAAAAATATCAAGAATACCTCACGTATGCTTTGTTTAATTTAAATTTGAAGATAGAAAGTGTTTAATAAACGACGCGGTATAGACTAATTTGGAAAACAAAATCGGTTGTAATGGACTAGACAAAATTGAAGTGCTTGTTGATGGCTATAAACTTAGAAATTAGCTGGAGTTTACTATCATATATATAAACAAGGTATCGAAGCTCATGAATAACTTAGCAGTAAAGTTTGTATTTCTGTTTTAAGCATTTACATGAGTGTAACCTCTTATAACTACTAAGAGTTGGGGTATTTTTTTTTCTTACTTTTCTTATTATTGTTTTGTGATTCATTTTTACTCTGAAAAATTCAAGACTTCAACACACTTAGGGCCTTTATTACAACTTGCCGTTAACTAATGGGAGGATTTTAACGGGCAGATAAATTGTTTTTCAGTATTATATGTGGACAATAAGGTAGAAGTGAGCGTTAAGCTAAAGGGAGGATCATACTGGTAACTTTTAAATTTAAGTTTATGTTTGAACTTGGCATATTATATATTATTTTCAATATGGCAACTTTAAATATAAACAAAATGAACAAATGAATTGACTCTTCGTTGCCACTGCGTTAAAAAAATCTTGTTTAATTGAGCAGTTTTAACGACATTGCTCCGCCACTGCCATATTTTTGAAAAAGTTAACTTCATTGGGTTGTAATAAAGAAAAGAAATTAAAGGTGACTTTAAAGTTCACTTTAGCTAAAGTTAACTTTAACTAAACCCAACTTGAACGGCAAGTTGTAATAATGGCCCTTAAAAGAACTTTTACGAGTATATCTGTTGTATAATTTTCGAAATGCTTTTATGCCTACAATTTTCCACCAATTTTTCATACTCGCAACAGAAGACAAATAGTTTTATGTTTTCGTAATAATTTGTCAGAAATAATTATGATTATAGGAAGGAAAACTAAAGACAACAAAGGATCTTCCTGCAAGTAGATGAGCCTGTTCAATAAAATAAACCGCCTTTAAGAAATATGACTACTGTTTGACGTACATATCTACAGGCTGCGGTTGAATGGTACACATGTTACAAATTAACCAAAAAAAATTTACCAAAAAATGGAAAGAAAACATACGAAGTAAAAAAATTGTTTTTTTTACTCTTTTGAGGGCGTATAACATGCGGTAACAACTATTCAAGCATTACAACTAGCACGGCACTCAAACGTACATATGTACGTATGTTTTTAATCCAGCCATGTATGTCTATCAAAGTGAGTCTATTTGAGTTTTTTTTTTTTTGTTTTTTCCTGCACTTAATGCAGCATTAAATTGTCGAAAACGGTTAGATTTTACACAAAAACTCGCTCTCTCTCGCTGAACACTTTTCAGAAACACATTTAATCGCTTGCACCAGTGATGGCGTCAATTTTTTTCTTCTTCTGTAGTTTGTTGTTACTTTTTCTACTCTTTTTCTGAAATGTAGAAAACAATAGCATTTTACGTTTCCTTTTTTTTCTACTTTTTCATTGTCTTTTTGGTCTCTTTATTTGGTGTCGTCATTAAGTGCACATCATTGGCACTTTTAGAACTTCACCGCCGCCATCATTGTTAAACGAAAACAGTTAAACAGTGTAACTGCAGACACTCTATTGTCCATATCCGTGTATAGTCAGTCGTCATTGACTATAATGTACGTATGCTTCATAGCAAGGAGTAGAGAAGAGTCTTCAACACTTGTTCCAAGAGACAATTCTCTAAATAGCCATTTGGTTGATGGTTGGGTCAGTTTTTGTTATTTTTTTTTGTATCTTTCCGGACTCTTCTAACAATTGCTCTACTAAAAGCAAATGTACTTACCAGCTATAGTATGAAGGGAAGTGTATTTATCTCCTAGAAAAGATACAATTGTTTTTTTTTGCTTCCCGCTTCTCATTATTAATTCACTTTTTACAATTGTTAAGCGTTAGATTTGCTATTCGCTTCTGTTTTTTTATTGAATTAAAAAAATTTCGTTTTTTCTTGCCTTGTTTTATAATAATTTCAAACACACTCTCGATCCATCAATTTTGTCAGACACATGTTGCATTGCGTTTATGTTCAGTTTTTTTTTATTCACGTTTTTTTCGCTTTGAACTGTCAAATTAAATCGATTGTATCACTGTTGGCTTTTAAGTTGAAGTTTCTTTTTTAATTTTACCGCCTGCGAATGAAAACTATTGTATAAATAATCAGTAACGTATGGATGGTAGGCGTTGTTTAGAATCAGGTGTCTTGAAAAGAGCGAGTGTAATATCTTGTCTTTCGCCAAAATCATATGACTTTCTGGTCACAAGCCATGTTTAAAGATTTATTTAAAAGCCAAGTTGAAGTTTAAGTATTAAAGTCTTGAATATTTCAGAGTAAAAATATAAAACAAAACAAAACATAGTAATTTTGTAATAAAAGAATAAAAAATACCCCAACTCTTAGTAGTTATAAGAGGCCACACTCATGTAAATACTTAAAACAGCAACACAATTTTAAAACGTTCACGCCGGCGCTTTAATTCATGCTGCTGTGCTTAATACTTTTCGCTCTATCGTGACGTGACTCTCAGGTATTTTTTTCGGCAATCGAAGTGTTAAAGATCTAAATACTTGGTAGTAAGTATCGGTGGTCCATGCCGACCGATGAGACAGTGTAGTGCGGGCCACCGGTGTTATGCGCTGGCGTGAACGTGTTAATGTTGCGTTATACATTAGCTTCGTATGGCATGGTAGTAAGAAACGTCTAGTTTTTGAGTTTTTCACCATCAACCTCACACTATACCAGTTAAATGTTGGCAAGCCTTTTACAACCGATTTTGTTTTCCAAGTTAGTTTATATCGCGTCGTTTATTAAACACCTTCTATTTTCAAATTTAAATTACAAAGCGTGTGTCAGATATCCTTAATATTTTTTGTTTCAAAGACCTTACACACATAATTGGTCTTACCAATCCTTTAGTCAGGATTACAACCTAACATCTCACACCACTTATGTTTTGTGTGTTAATTTTATACTTGAGTGGCGGGACCTACAATTTAATGTCGACTCCGAACTTTAGATTTCCTGAGAATCTTTTCATGACAATTTTATTTACTCTCAGAGTTTTTGCTAAAAATTTGCTGAGAGGAAGTCTCCGAATAAATATGTTTGCCTAAAATCCGCATCAAATAGCGACTTTTTCGGCTTGCAGTAGACGCTCTTGTATCTCATGTTGATTGGTATCGTCCCAAATTCGATAATTTTATTTGTTCACGCACCCCAGCTGAATGGACCTCATTACTAAACGGTGATTTTTCCATGAAAATTAAGAACTATTTCAAACTGCTCTAGAACCCATTCAATAAACACATGTATTTTTCTACAGCCGTTTACCTTCAGTTCTTGGGTCAATTGAATTTTGTATGTGTGAGGGTCCAAATCAGAACACAAGCTCTCACAATTTGTTGTCTGCTGAGTTCTAGTAAGCGACGCGAAATTGACTGCCTGAGATTCTTCTGCACGGACAGTGGCGATGTTTTCCACAGATCTTGTGTTTCGTTGACGTTGGTCGAACTAGATGTTCGTTCATGCACTCGATTTTTTTTACAGCATTGTGAATAACTGTTTCGGTATGACGATTATGGTGATCGTAAAACAGGTGAAGCGCACTGTATGTGTTGAATGCTATATGCGCCCATGGTGAATTGGCGAACAGGCTGGAAAAATGACAAGTAATTTGATGGATGTAGCTTCAACAAGATGGTCGTTATCAACTGTCAAAGTTAGGAAATCGGTGGTGGGTAACCCGATAGAAATAATCCAAGGCTGTGGTATGTAGCAATTTAAATTTTAATTTTAAATTATTGAGAAGTTGCCATAGTCTAGTATGTAGTCTGTTAGCTTATCAGACGTAAGCCCACGGTTTAAACCGGACAGACATCTCCAACAAAATGAAATATAAAAGAAATATTTCTTCGCCAACTACAACAACAAGTAAAATAAAAATTGCCATAAAAATTTTCTCAAAAATCTGTCTTTGGGAATCGACTTTAAACTGTAGGTCCTGCCACTCAAGTATAAAATTAACACATAAAATATATGTGGTGTGAGAAGCTAGGTCGAAGCCGAAGCTACACTCGATGTTTTGCGCTCTGTTTTTGAAGATCGCATTATCGGCCGCAGAGCTGATGTCGTTTGGCCACCTCGGAGCTGCGATTAGACACCGTTGGACTATTATTTGGGGGTGCCGTCAAAGGTAAGTGTTACGCCGACAAGTCAGAGACAATTGACGCTTTAAAAAACAATATTCGTGAAGCCATTGGTGAAATACAGCTGCACACAATCGATAATGTGCTTAAAAATTGGACCGATCGTGTAGGCTACTGCATGGCCAGCCGAGGCAGCCATTTGAATGAAATTATTTTCCATTATTAACCGGAAGGATTGTATTTTCAAATAAAAAAATAAATTTGAATAAAATATTCAGTAGTTTTTTTTTAAGCATTTTCAAAAAAAAAAAGTTATTTGGCGGACCCTTTATCACTACATGACCTATTTTTCCAAATGCTTATTAAGAAAGAATCTAATTTTCTTTGTGGATAACAGAAATTAGATTTTTACGATGTCCAAAAAGGTTTAAAATAATCATCGTGAGATGTTTACTCACAAAATGCCTACACATACGGCATATAAATTTAAGGTAGCTCACGACAGAGAGAGAGGGAGAGAGAGAGAAAATCTTAAATATTTAGTTGAATTAACGATTTATTGACATTAAAAGTTAAATGACTGCTACTAATCAGTAAACTTTAATCCTCATGAATATTTAAAATATTCTTCTGTTTTATTACTACTAAGTTTTGTTGAAAATCGTTTGTTTGCTTTGAAAAACTATTTCCATAATTGGATTTTATATGAAAATTTTTTTTGAAATAAATTTCAACTTTAAATAGAAACTTTTTTCGTTGCGACAAGCAGCACTACTTAAAAATCATTAAAAAACGGTTTTCCCTACTCGAATTGGTTTGTTTTTCTATTTAATCACCTGAAATATTTCGGTATCTTTATTTGAAATCTTTATTATGGTACTTGGATAATTTAATTACACTTTTTTTTTTGTGATGAGATGACGATATAAAAATACAAAAACTTTTCGTTTTCATTACAAAAATGTTACAACAAAAAAAAATCAAAAAATTAGAAACGAAATAGAAAATAATTTCTTTTGATTTTTTTTATTAACGCCACCCAATTTTTCGTATATGAAATGAAACCTGCCGCCTCGTTGCTACTACTGCATCACTACTGCCTGCCTTATCTATGAAACATAAAAAAGAAAACAACCAACCATCGCTGACACAATTAACAAATTAATGAGTTTTTGAAAGTTTTTTTTTTTTGATCAAATCACTCAAATTGTTTGAAAATAAATTTCGAAAACCCATACGAAAACAAACCCATGTGTTTTTATGGGGAACATGCACTTGTACGACTATTCTCGTTAGTGTTCGAGATTTCACGTTTTTATGTTCTCATCATCAAAATTAAATTGACAAATGAATGAAATATTCAACATATTTTTTATTTATTTGTTTAAGTTTAATACCAGGCTCTTATCTTAATTGAGATCGTATTAAATGCTGTAAATAAGTCATGATTTTTTTTTTTTTTTTGTTAATTTTCATTTTAAATGAATACTTTTTTTAGGTTGAAAATTGTATTGCTTAAAAAAAAAGAATTTATTTCATGTGACACAAATTTATAAAATTTTTATGTATTGGAAAATATTTTTAGCACACTGTAGAATTGCAAGTTTTTCACAAATTGGGGTGTCAGAAGTAACCAAAAAAAATAAAAATAAATAAGGCAGTGGGACAATAAGTCCGTAAATTCTGCAGTATCCTAGCTCTTAGGCGAAAAGGTAGCATTTCTTCTGTCAGTAGGCACCTGCTAGTTGTCTCCTGACAAAAAAATTTGCTTCATTTCGTTTTTGTTACAAGGTCATTAACACCTCTTTCAATTTCCAGTTTAGTTCTAGTAAAATCATTGACAATCATAGCGAGTAAATAGGATGTCTCACGAGCTACGAAATATGTAAAAACAAGACCAACCAATCGAATTTACCTTAGCGAAGTGCTTGTCTAAAAAGCCTATCAATCCGGGTTCAAATTAGGGTAATAGTTATTTTAAAAATTAAAAGACTTTAGAGAGGGCATTATTAGCAAGCTTAATGAGCTAAGTATCATACTACTGATCTTAATACAACACCAACAATACACTAAATTTTCACTGAGAGCCTTGTTCCTAGGTAACTAGTTATTTCAATAGATTGGCAAGAAATATGATTCAAACAATAGCAAGGTCGTTGTTTGGCACACGATCTTAGGTGGTGAAGTCTTGGAAAACGATTTTGTTATTTAAAGTACACATACTTACATACATAATTGATCAGTACAAACCTTCAGTCAGGTTTATGACCTAGCTTCACACACCCATTTATGTTGTGAGTGTTAATTTTATACATGAGTGGCGACACCCAGAGTTTTAATTCGATTCCGAACGATAGATTTTTGAGAAGAGAGTTTTTGCCAAAAATCCGTCGAGACGAAATCACCGAAGAAATACTTTTTTTGAAGATGTTTGACCTGGGGTTTGAACCATGGTCTCACGTCGAATAAGCTAACACACTACATTCTAGTTGTAGGCGACTTCAAATGGAATAAAATAGTTTGAATAAAAGGCAACAATCTTGCATTTTAAAGTTATATGTATACCCAATATAATGCCAAAAATATTGATGATTTGTAAATGTTTTCGGAATAATATCACTGTATCGAAAGCATCGCATGTCAATAAACCGAGGCTGGCATCATTTCTTAGCAATGCTATCAATTCTATGAAGGTGTGGATATAAAATAAATCAACGCCATCTAGACAAAATCGGTGTTCAAACATATTTTGACTGCGTAAGGTGAATGAGAATGTTCTATACATGAACACTATGCAAAAGTCGTTGTAGAGTATTAGTAGTTTTTGATGTGAGGTTCCTTCATATGTATATCTAAAGGGTCCGCCAAATTTCTTTTTTTATTTGAAAGTACAATCCTTCCGGTTAATAATGGAAAATAATTTCATTCAAATGGCTGCCTCGGCAGGCCATGCAGTAGCCTTACACGATCGGTCCAATTTTTAAGCACATTATCGATTGTGTGCAGCTGTATTTCACCAATGGCTTCACGAATATTGCCCTTTAAAGCGTCAATTGTCTCTGGCTTGTCGGCGTAACACTTATCTTTGACGGCACCCCACATATAATAGTCCAACGGTGTCAAATCGCAGCTCCGAGGTGGCCAAACGACATCAGCTCTGCGGCTGATAATGCGATCTTCAAAAACAGGGCGCAAAACATCCAGTGCAGCTTCGGCTGTGTGGCACGTAGCGCCGTCCTGTTGAAACCAAATGTTGCCTCTTCAATTTTTGTGAATAAAAATTCGTTCAACATGGCCCGATAACGATCGCCATTGACTGTAACGGCCACTCCTTGGTCATTTTCGAAGAAAAATGGCCCAATTATGCCTCTGGACCAAAATCTGCACCAAACAGTGACTCGTTTTGAGTGCGTCAGCTTTTCAATGTATGCGTGCGGGTTTTCTGTGCCCCAAATGCGACAATTTTGCTTGTTTACATACCCGCCTAGATCAAAATGAGCTTCATCTGAAAAGATGATTTTTTTTGCCAAAATCGGCATCTTCTGGTGTAGGCTACTGCATAGCCATCCGAGGCAGCAATTTGAATGAAATTATTTTCCATTATTAACCGGAAGGATTGTACTTTCAAATAAAAAAAAGAAATTTGAGAAAATATTCAGTAGTTTTTTTTTTTGAAAATGCTTTAAAAAGTTAAGTTAATTTATTTGGCGGACCCTTTATAATGGACCATATTTCACTGCTCTCTCTATAATTTTTTTTTTTTAAGTTTTCACGTCTTTTCTATGCGAAAAATGAAATCAACAGAGCAATGGAAATTTGATATTTGAATTTCTTCAAATTATTGGTTGTCCTAATGTAAGTGTACTAAGTGTTCACACCTATATTGTTGGACCCAAAAATCCCATTCTAGGACAAACTTTGATACATGCTCTCTTCAGTTATTTATATAACGCCCACTTTGTAACAATATGTATACTCCTATTTAGAATACTCTGAAACTGACTTTATAAAGTATTGAGTTCCCTATAAAAGCATGCGGCCAACCTGGAAGAAAGGCATCATTGTAAAGTTACCAATAGGCGGCACTTGAAAGACTACAACAACTGGAGAGTAATAACTTTGCTTAACACCATATACAAAGTTTTAGCAATAATAATACAGGCAAGGCTTCGAGGCCAATTGCGAGACGAACAGGCAAATACCTTATGCATTATTATTGATGAACAATCTTTGGAATTGCGTACTCCCCCGTATGTTCTGTTTGTTAACTTTAAGAAAGCCTTCGACACCACCAAAGGAGGTGCTATATGGAAAACATTGAGTAAAAAGGAGTATCCCAAAAAATAATCAACATAATTAGAGCTATGTATGAGAACGCAGACTTATCAGTTCTTCACAACGGCAACATCAGTCAACCATTTCAAAGAAACGCTGGAATCAAGTAAGGATGCCCACTAACTCCTTTGTTATACACCATCGTTCTGTATGAAATTATAAGTGAAGTCTGTTCAAATAGAAGAGGAGTAACATGGAGTCTCTCACGCCAACTCGAGTATTTGGATTATGCAGATGATATTTGTCTACTCTCGCACAAGGTCTCCAAAATGCAGTCAAAACTCGAATTTCGAGCGACTGCACACCGTATGGAGAAGCTCATATGTATGTACTAAACTAAGAATATTCAACGCTGTGTAAAGTTAACGTTACTATATAGTAGCGTAACTTGGCTTATATCTAACACCATCACGCAAAAACTTCAGATTTCATCAATAAATGCCTATGAATCCTATGTAGAATATTCTGGCCCAACACCATCAGCATCGCAGATCTCTGGACTCCTACAGAGGAGGATCCCATACAGAAGTATGTCAAAAAGTAAAAATGGGGTGGATTGGCCATACATTGAAACAGAAGCCCGACAGTATTACAAGAATGTCGCTAGAGTGAAATCCCCAGGCCTCAAGAAACTGTGACAAACCAAAAGAAACCTGGAGACGCACGGTCCTACAAGAACTAATGCTTAATGACCTGACATGGGAAGGCGCAAAAACATCAGCTGAAAATCGTATCAGATGGAAATGCTTTGTGGAAGCCACATACAAAAAAAAAATGAAAGCATAGTTTGAATGCAAATCTGAACGCATTTGATTTCAAGGCTCTTTCCATTATACTTTCAATTACGGGTATAATGCCCCTACGACTATGTTCTTTGTTTTAAAAAGTATTACGAAAAGGGATCATAAAAAATCTTTTTCAATATTATTAAGATTGTTTTGTTTTACGTTGTTTTTTCCCCGTTTTTTATTATATTTTCCTTAATTTTTTTGTATGCCTCTTCGTCGCATTACAATTTAATGAGCCTAAGTTTTTATGTTTTTATTTCGTCTTAAATATGTTGTAAAACACTTCAAATGTATAGCAAGTAAGTAAAAGTAATTAAAAATAAAAAAACAACAAAGAGGAGAAACAAAATTAATTGTTACTACAGTTTCTTGTTGTTGGTGTTGTTGTTGTCGTTAAAAATTTTACAACGCAACACAAGGCCGCCGGGGGAATTAAAAATGGTTACAGGAAACTCTGAATATGATTTTATGTCGCATAATTTAGAGCCACGACAAAACCTAATTGAATGAAATAACACCTCAGAGAGAGAGAATTTTGTAAGAAATATTTGTATGAGTAAGTGTAAGTGTGTTCTTTTTTGGGAAGAACAGACCAACTACAAAAAAGAAACAAGAACCTACTAAAAGAGGAAAGGAAAGGAACATAAAAATAAAAATAAAAACTGAAATTGTATGGGTAAAATGAGACTTACAATGTAATATGAGGCGTATATTTGTCTTCAAACAGACAGACAGACACGCTAAAATTTATGTCTTAAAAATTTGTCATTGCCTAACATTTGTTCTTCGGCGTTAACGTTATAAAGTTCTCAAATTCTATGAGTATTTTTGTTTTCTTTTTTTTTGTTTAATGTTCTGCATAATTAACTGGTGTTGTTAAATAATTTTTTTGGAAGAATCTGAATAAAAACGGGAATATCTCATATTACCCCTCATAATCATAATTATAATGACGTCCAACCACGTCGTAATTTATCATAAAAAAAATGCCTTAAAATGCTGAGTTTTTGATTTGCTTTCTTTAGGCTGGTTTCAGGTTCAATTATATTCTCTATTCTGTCGCTCTAAAGCCATGAAATCTTTCTTTCAAATTTTTTGTTCTTTATTGTTGTTTTTTATTTCTTATAATGCACAACAATGCAGTTTTCTTGTCACAAGTCTCCAGTTCAAAGAGATTGGTTTTATGCCAGAGAATTTTTGTCAAAAAAATAAAAAACTACAAAGAATAATACACGAAAATTGTTAGACCATAACCAAACCTTAAAACAATCGTTTCATTCACACCATCATCCTGTTTGCTGTTGTTATTGTTGGTATTTTCTTTCAATTTTTGTTTGTTTTTATTGTTTTTGTTGGCTTTTACCGAAACTTGAAAAATATCATGCATGAGTTTTAATCGAATTTTTTTGGTTTTTTTCTGTTGACACCCTACCCTCTTAAATATTGTGAATGTAAGCTTTGCTCAAACTATACGCTTGAATTGAATGTGAAGCCAAGGAAAACATAAATTTCTGTAATCCAAAAATGCTTAGAAATTTTCTAAAAACAAAAACTTGTTGACTGCAAAAAACAAGAATTATAAACATCACATACATAATAAGTAAATATCTAAGCAGCTGTGACAAATGACGTCATGGATACATAAGTGGTCATTACAACCCTTCAGTCAGGGCTACGATCTAGCTTCTCACACCACTCATATTGTATGTGTTAATTTTATACATGAGTGGCGGGTCCTACAGGTCAAAATCGATCCGAACGACAGATTTTTGAGTAACTTTTCATGGGAATTTTTTATTTATTCCCAGAGTTTTTGCAAGAAATCTGTTGAGAGGAAACGTCGAAGAAATATTTTTCATATTTTCGTTTTAATGTCTGTGCTGGGATGGGAATCCTGGCCTTACGTTTAATAAACCAACACACTACCTACTAGATTACGGCCACTTCCGTCGTCATGACGTTACGCAATATTTCTATATCTTGAGAATATTGTTCAAGTATTCACCCACAAATAAATATCACACGATCAGTTTACATATGAATTTTTTTTAGATCAATTGAATATTAGGGTATTCCTTAATTCAATTAGGATATCAGTATAAGGCTTATAAGACGTGAGGCCACTTTTCAAACCCCAGGTCAGACATCTCCAGCAAAACGATTTCTGGCAAAAGCTCTGAGAATAAGTAGAATTGCCATGAAAAGCTTCTCAAAAATCTGTCTTTCGGAGCCGATTTTAAACTGTAGGTCCCTCCACTCATGCAAAAAATTAACACACACAACATAAGTGGTGTGAGAAACTAGGTCGTAATCCTGACTGAAGGGTTGTAATGACCATTTATGTATGTATGTATGCATGACGTCATTTGTCACAGATGCATAGAAATTTATTTATTATGTTTATGTACATATGTAATAGCAAAAAAAGCTGCAGAACAATTTCAGTATCAAGTTGTATTAAATAGGTATATACACTTAGTATTTACTGACACCAAACGTACCATTAGATCACTAGAAAGTATGAACAACATCAGGACTCGTCGAAGGAGAAAAACATTGTACTCCTATACAAAGAATAGTTGGAAACAACAACCCAAAGAGGCCAGAGATGTCTGAACTTTTATAGACTAACGCAGGACACCATTTGTAATAAATCAGCCAAGAATCCATCGTACAAACCCTATAGCAGTAGTGCAGGTATCCTTATGAGTCTTTTTTTCTTTCTTTTTTTGCAAATGCAACAACAACAGTCTTAGTTGATGAATGATTCGAGTCACTCGATTCTAAACTTATGAATCTATATGAGTAGGGTGGCTTATGAATCAAACATATTTCGAATGGTATGAGTTTGATGTCAACGTGGTAGCTTACTCATTGCAACCTGTTCGTATAAATCAACGTTGTAGTGAGTATGAATGAATCAGAGTACATAGTTAAATTTCAATATTGTTGACTCACTTTTATGAGTGCTTATGAGTAGCGAAAAAACTATTCTTTGCTGATCTCTGATCGACTGCCTTGGATACTTCTATAGAATTTCACGTAAAGCGGCGATTCTTTCTAATTATTAGCACCACCATTTATTCATCAGATCAACTAAGACAGACATCCCACTGTTTCTAGTAACTTATTCTTCCTATTAAAGTTTAGTTTTTCTTTAAATCTGTTTTCAATAAAGTATTCTGTCATATACTTTAAAGAGGGGAATAATTGTGAATAAAACAACTCGTTCGAACATTAAATTGCAAAATTTTTTTTTTGTTTTTCTGGAATCCTAATCAAACCAAATTGTATAGAGGGAGTTACAAACCCAACCATAACCTTTACACTCCATTTTCAATTGAAGGGTATGACCACAACGACTTTAATCAAATAAAAGTCTTTTGGCTTTTTTTGGTTTTTTTTCTCTTCTTTTTTTTGGTTAAAACAAATGTAAGTGCTTCGTATCTATTCATACGGTCGTCTTAGTGGCTTGTAATACTGAACCTCATGTGACATTAAAGCATAAACAAAACATGATACAGAGCAATGAATTAAAAATTTTCAAAAAAGAAACAAAAAAAGAAGAAAAAATTAAAAACGAAACAAAGTTGTTGCAGCATTCACTGGAAAGAAGAAGAAAATGGGAGTGAGTGAGAAAAGTTAGTGCGGCCTGTTCATGTATTTTTACATATCGAAAGAAACGTTACCCATGGTGATATGGTTTTTGTTGTTGTTGTATGTTGTGTTACCAAAAACACAAAAACAACAGAAAAGGAAATACATTTTGGCCTAAATATTGTCTCTTTAACAGTTCAAACAAACATTTACGACAATGTTATTGTAATGTTTGTTTCTTGTTGTTGGTTTCTGTTTCTTTTTTTCTTTTTTTGTTTTGAATTTGATTTCGAATTCAATAACGAATGAGCGTGATATACGCCACTTAGTTAAATATTCGTTGAACCGTAGTAAAAAACAATTTTTCTTTCCTTTTCTTGTTGTTTTTCTCTTTTTTTTTTTCTTTTGTTTGTTTTGCGAAATATTTTTTTTTTTTTGATTTTCTTCAAATCAAGTTAAGTTAGCACCTGACTGTAGCACCTCAATATAACATGAGTTGTTTTAATTTTTGTTACGATATTGTAGTAAACCCCCCAAAAGTAAAAGCCAGTAACTAAACAACACTAATAATAATAACAACAATATATTGTACTACCATATATGCAGGCCTTTAAAGTCGAATTTCTTATTTGAAACGAAAAAATTTTAAAATACGAGTAACGTATTGTTACGAGTATGGAAATGGTGTAACATCGTTTAACATTAAAATAATAAACAATAACTACAAAAACAATGAACTTGTTCAGTATGAAGGAAATGGAATGAATGATGAAGGAATTGTTGACAAACAACGTAAACAAAATACACAAACAACAATGAAACCACGATAGAGTTCTCGTGAAGGGGAAGCCACCAACATTCGACATTAAGAACATTCATCAAACTGTTTACGTTGGCATATAAAAAGGCAAGACAAAGCAGGCAACCACTAGTAAGAGTTCAGTCAGTCTTGTGTGAAAACGCGTTGCATTTGAAGAGAATAATCGTGGTTTTACGATCTCCGATATACAGATCTAACGAACAATTATTGTTGTATACATCAAGTTGGAAACAGTGGCAAACAAAATTGTGCGAACAATAAAGAATTTATTGAAACTGAACACAAATATATTTTTATTTTACTTGCAACCTACGAATTCATATTTTAAACATTTCTCCTCATTAAAATGAAACGTTACTAATGAATATGAATATGAATGTTTTAGGAAAAGTTATTCAAGTTTTGAACCAAATCAACATGGATCAACAGATCCTCCCTTGCATAACCAGATTATTGTAGTACTTCTCAGGCAGAAATGACTTACGTACTTAATTGGTCATTACAATGCTTTAGTCAGGATACCAACCTAACTTCTCCTAACACCCAAGTTGTGTGTGTTAATTTCACACATGAGTGGCGGGATCTACAGTTTAAAGCCGAGTCCGAAAGACAGATTTTTGTGAATCTTTTCATGGCAATTTTATTTCACGCTCAGAGGTTTTTGCCAGAAATCTACTGAGAGGAAGTCGCCGATGAAATATTTTTTCATATTTCGTTTTAATCGAGATGTCTAAGCCAGGAGTTGAACTGCGATCTCACATCCAGTAAGTCAACACACTACCTACTAGACTACGGCGACTTTAGGGTGAAATGGCTTTTAAAATTGTCGCCATGTGAATTGGATATCAGAGTATATCATGCGATGATATACGCATATTTACAGACATTAAAGCGATCATAGGCGTACGACAAAACTAATACTCCACAAGTCGCTTATCGTCCCCGTGTTTCTATATGAAGCAGTTAACTATTTATTAACCACTGATGCAGCAGCCTTCAGAGTATTCAAGGGAAAAGTCCTACGTAAGATCTTCGGTCCAGTGTGAGATGGCAATGAACTCCTCAACGACATGGACATTGTGCAGCGTATTAATATCCAGCGGCTGCGCTGGCTAGACCATGTCGTTCGAATGGAGAAGGATGCTCCTGCAAGACGAGTATTTGATGTATGGATCTGCAGAAGTCGGCGAAGAGAGTGTGTTTAAAGGATCAGATCGAGTAAGCCCTAACATCGATTGGTTTGACCAACTGGCGTAGGCGGGCTAGAAGCAGAGGTGCCTGGAAGGCAGGAGTGTTAAGGCAGGCCGAAAGCCGTTAATCGGGTTGTTAATGGCCAATTAAGTAAGTAAGTAACTAAGTTGGTTATCTCTGAAGAAGATTGCAAGACATTCTACGGTTACCCTCATCTTGGTTCCTGGCCACAGGGACATCGGAGGAAACAACAAAGCCGACTACACGCTTGTTAAAGCTGACACCATGGACAATTCAAATGAATTCCGACATGAGATTTGCATTTCCCTGCAGAGAGTTAAACAAAAGGTCATACAAAAGCTCCATTAAATGGCAAAGCACAAATGGGAGTCCTTGTAGAGACACTAGACAGATCTGGACGGCATGGATATATGCGGAACAGAATTTGCATTGAATCTATCAAAATTCCATCTGAGGAACTTTATAGCAGTGATAACGCGACACTGGCCTCTAAGTGTTTAAGTCAAAAGACTGTTAATATCTCATAACGATTTCTGCAGGAGTTGAAGCAGAAAGAAGACCGCACAGTAGTGATAACTAAACACTGGCCTCTAGATGTTTAAGCCAGACGTCTGGCAATATCTTACAACAACTTGTGCAGGAACTGCAGCCGGAAGAAGATCTCAGAGTAGTGATATTGGGACACTGGCCTCTGTATGTTTAAGCCAGAAGTCTGGGCATATCTTATAATGGCTTCTGCCAGTGCTGCAGCGGGAAGAAGACAAAACCACAGAACATCTTCTCTATCTTTATCCGGCGCTTGATTACCTGAGAAAAACAAGTCTTATGCGCCGAAGATTTAATCACAAACCTGATGACAACAAGGAGCTGTAATTAAATGACAGAATAGAATATAATAACGGTATTACAACGAGACCTTAGGCCACCCAAGTAAGTTAAGCCAATTGGGCAGGCTACCAGTTTAGCCTAACCTAACCTAACAATACTTTTGAAGTGTTATTTAATTCCTTTACAGTCTGACAATTTCGTCAGTAGCCGGCAACAAATTAAATGTTTACTTTTTCTTAAGCAATTTTAACTTGCAAAGTATTTTTCTTTGACTAGACTCAATACAACTCGGTGAGTATGAAAATCAATTTGAAAACAGTTCAACCATGAAATTTTATGACAATTTTTTTTGATTTTCGTTTTTATTTTTCTTGTCGTAGTCTTACCTCAACCCCTGAGACTCTATTGCTGCTAAGGTTATTGTTATTAAATGTGAATTGTCATGAAATATAGTTGAAATGGTAGTAACAATATTGTTGTTTCAAATATAAATTCATTCATTCATAAATTTAAATATGGTATGTGGAGAGACAGAATGGAATCAAATTAGTTCTGGCTATGTCTACCTCTATTGTTTGTTGGCCTTTATTATACAAATTTGGATGATTGGGTTTTATTTTATGTCTTAAACAAATGCTTACTGGTAGGATATGCTTACTATTGTAATTCTATTACAAATAAATGACATTTAAAATACAAAAGAAATAATAAAAAAAAACTTTCCTTATTTTACTAACCTTGTATACACAAGGAGGCAAACAAAGTTGCCCAGTAAAGTTAAGTAAAGTTGGTATCAAGAGAAATCCTTGCACAATATTTTATGCGACTTTATTGTTAGAAAATGCCAGTCTAGGCAGAAAACAAAACACAAGAAAAATTGCACAAAAACTCGAGTAACAATGAGTAACAAATAACTTCCGGTGTAAATTATTTAAACGTACCGTAACCGGAAAGTCATAAATAAAATCAATAAATTTCCTTTAAGGGCGGCAATTGAAGGCCTAAAATCAATACTTAAAGGCCAAACTGTATGATTGTAAAGAAAATACAAAAATGTTACCCAATAATTTACCTGCTCCTTTACAACGTTTTTTTTTTCAAACGCAAAACAATAACAGGAAGACATCTTTTGAGATTGTATAATACAAATACAATGTTATTTATTTAACAAAAATATCATTCATTCATTCACTTCATTCACTTCAGTCAGTTACTCACTCACTCACTCACTTGTCTATTTATTTTTCTGTATAAAATATCATCTGTATCTGCTTTTGTGATGAGTATGTTCAGATAACTTTTGAAATCCTCTTCTTTCTTTTTTTTTAACGTGGGAATCATTGTTGAGACAATTTCCATAAAACACTTCAATTGCAAACCCGACACCTGTGTTTTTGTTGCTTCACTTTTGAGAATCCTTTTAGCATTTCTTTACTTATTGTCCGTAATCCTTCAAGGATTTTGATTTTCACTGTCATTGATAAGAATCAAAAGAGTATCTTGAATATTGATTGGGGGATTCGTCGTTGTTCGGAGACACAGCTGTTTAAATTTTTTTTGTTTCCCTTTCTTAAGTTCTTTATTTCATTTTAAAATTAATGCATTGGGTAGGTTGAAGGATTTCTTTTGAGGACATTTTTAGTACAAGAAGCAGCATAAGTAATGTGAATATTCAAAACTATCGAAAAGTGTATTTAAAAATGAAGACAACAACGTTATAAGCTTAACAGAAATTAATGTCTTATTATAGGTGCTATTGGTAGACGAATGTTTGTAAATAAGGCTTTTCGTTTATGTCCAAATACAGGTCGTTCAGTATTCATACATATTTGGATGGAGTAGTGAACACATGTTTTGAAGATCAGAAAAACCTGATCTGATATGTATATAAGCAGAACATAACCAGAATCCATATAAGCCACCTCACTGTAGTGATACACAAAGACTAGCTTTCGTGCACACACTCAGACGACTAATTCGGCAGAAACAGTAATAATTCCTACACAAGTGCCATGGCCTTGGAAGTGCTTGTGACAAACATGATTCGAATAAAATTCAAGACTTCACGATATCTGAGAGATTCTAACCCATTCTTACAGGATATTTGATGCTTTAGAAGCAAATCCTGCCATAGTCAGCTATCCATGATTTTCAAACACAAACTAAATGACCCCGGTAGGCTAGATCGTTGAAAAAAATTATTCAATACCAAGGCAAACAGCCTTACTTACTGTATATCTAAACAATTAAGCGGTTACCTGTAAGTTATATAATCACTCTTTATGCGTTATTTCTTTGAGTCCCCATAGAACATATTTGATTACGCCTTGGTACACAATCACAATTGAGCAGATTCGAACAAAACGAAGTATGAAAAATATTTCTTCGTCGACTTCCTCTCAGCAGATTTCTGGCAAAAACTCTGAGAGTAAATAAAATTGCCATGAAAAAGTTTTTTAAAAATCTATCGTTCGGAATCGACTTGAAACTGTAGGTCCCGCCACTCATGAATAAAATTAACAAGCACACAACTAAGTGGTGTTAGATGTTAGGTCATATTCCTGACCAATTTTGTATGTAAAGTATTGAGCAACTGTGAGTTCAATAAATGGCCGTTGACACAGAAGGTGCACCATGGTTTCGCTTTCCTCTCCACTAATCTCTCATTCGCTGTTATATGACTCGCATAGGCGTATGTCAAATGGCTGTACCCATTCAACTTTATTCAGATTTATCAAGCTCATGGTATTCAGCATATCTCGTTTGACCTATAGTGTCTTGGTAAGCTAGATCAGTAGCTTTTTCCTTTCCTGAAAAAAATCATTAATCATCTCTTTACAGCTCAAAACAGTCCTCGCCCGGGGAGCTACTGCTCTAATTGCTATTCAACTCACAGTTTAGATATTAAAAACCTGTACGACTGTACGTTGCGTACTTACCGAGGCTAAGAAAGTGAAAAAGCTGTGCGAGCAAAATAATTTCCGCATTTAGTCTCAATAGAATAAGAACAGTTTCCTGAAAATGTCTCAATAATGTTTCAATGTTTGAGAGTAAAAGCAGTGAATTGGATTAGAAGAGTAGATGTTCAAAGTAGAAGAATATAATTTTATCTGCTGGCGAGGTCACTCAGAACGTAATCAAAGGCGAATATGACTGAATGTTACAGGTAGGACCTACAGTTCAAATTCGACTCCGAACGACAGATTTTTGCGAAACTTTTCAGGGAAATTTTATTTTACTCTCAGATTTTTTGCCAGATATTTGTTGAGAGGCGGTCGTCGAAGGAATCATTTTTAATTTTTTTATTATGTTGGAGATGTCTGACCTGGGATTTGAACCCAGATCTGACGTCTAATAATCCAACACACTACCTACTAGACTACGGTGACTTCAAAAAAAAAAACTTTATTTCATCTGTAAGTTGTAATAACGAATATAAGTTAAAGATAACTTTACAGTCCCCTTTAGCTAAAGGTACCTTTAAATAAACTCAAATTTAACGGCAAGTTGTAATAACGGCCATAAGTCGGCTAGCCACTCGCAAATTACACACCGAAAAATTTAAAAAGAAATTTTTTTCTTTTCAATAATTTAAATTAGTTTGCAATAAGTAGTTTTAAATAATTCTTTTATTTATTTCCTACAGAATATTAATTAATTGTATAATAGTGCCACTTCCAAAGTGTATTAACAATTCTGGAGAAAAGTTTATTTGCCTTCTAAGCAATGCCTTTGGCAATTATGAAAATACACGTCCTATGGCATAACAGCAATTAAATTTAATGAAAATGTATTAAATTCTATTAAGAGAAAGCTTATTTACTAACATAATAATAGGAAAGGTTTAAAAGAAAACTTAAGAAAAATAATCAATATTTTGTGTCTTTGGACTTTCATGCTACTCGGGCTAATGACAATGATGACAGCATCATCATCATCAACAGCATCCACATCAACTGAATCAACAATTATTGTCAGGGCCAATGTGCTTGGCGCTCAACGTGTAATAGTGTTAATAAAACAAGGCAAGAATCTAAGAAAACTGTGTTTACCCGGTGTTGCTATTAATATGGCAGTTAAGTAAGTGAAGTGAGTGGTAACTATTAAAATTATTATATACAGCGAGCATCAAAATAAATTGTACATGAAGGATAAAATTTTTAAAATCACCAAACTCAATTTTTACCACTTAAGGAGAGTGCCTGAAAAAATTTTGACAATATTTCGAAATTTTTTTTGGAATTTTTTTTTGTTTGAATTTTAAAAACTGTTAATGAAACAATTTTAAAATAAAAATAACGGTAATTTTTTAATGTATATTTTTTTGTTTAATGTAGAGTTTCTTTTGACGCCTACTGTATGCGTTCATATTGGCAATTGAGCGACGTTGGAACAAATACAAGTGACCTCTTTTAATAGTAAATATTTATTGAAAGCAAGTAATAAACAAATTTGAAAGGAAAAAAGAAAAAAAATTATAATTCACTGCACTTTGTGAACGTCGGCAGAGCTGTATAGAAATCATTTAAATTCCCAGGTTATAAAATAAGACAAGACAAAATAGCCAAGATAGCGGGCATGTTAAAGATAAAAGCTTTTATAACTTGCCATTATTGTTTCGTTCAATAACAGCTATTTTGAGGCAACATTTTTATGAGCCAATATGCTGTAAATACGCCAAAAACTACAACTATAAAGATAAAGATAAACTTTTTCATTCATTTCGATCTTGTGGTATTTGTTCTGCTTCTCTGATTTTTAGTTCGTTCGTTACAAATAAACGCACTGATTGCGATTTTTTTCTCTCTGTTGCTCTGCTGCTTTTATTTCATATAAAAATTTCTTATTTATTGTTGCTATTGTTGTATGTTGTATTTAGAAATAAATTTACAATAACATCTGATGTGCTATAAACAATTTATAGCTACTAAAGTTAGTAACAAACAACAGCAACAACAACAACCATCATCATCATCCTACTAAAACCACATACATACACTCGAACTCTTTTCGAGAAAAGCTAATGAAAAGAAACTTTGTACTTAACATTTTTGGTTTGCTAAGCAAGCAAAAAACAACAGCATTTGAAAATATAGGGTTATCTATTTCATGGTTTCAAAAGTAAACGTAAATAAAAACACATATAAAATATTTTTTTTTTGTGATATTTCTTTTTTATTGTAAAGTTTGAACGTTGACATTACGTGTGAAACACTACGTCATTTAAATGAGCTCCACGCGAAGTATTGCAAGCATTGATTCTTTTGAGGTAATTTCCGACCACTTTTTGACACATATTGGATGGTATCTCAGCCATAACTTGACGAATGTTGGTTTTTAAGTGCTCAAGAGTTGAAGGTTTATCTGCATAAACACGGTCTTTCGCGTAGCCCCACAAAAAAGTCTTATGGTGTCAAATCGCATGATCTTGGTGGCCATTTGATATCGCCACGACGAGAAATTACACGGCCAGGAAATGTCTCTTGCAATAAAGCCATATTCGCTTGAGTTGTGTGGCATGTGGCACCGTCTTGTTAAAACCATATATTCTCCAAGTCGTATTCTTCAATAGCAGAACAAAAGTCGGTTATCATATGATCATAACGCTCCGAATTGACGGTAACAGTCGTTCCATCATCGTTTTCGAAGGAGTAAAGTCCAATCTCACCCTCGGACGAAAGAGCGCATCAAACAGTGATTTTTTCTGGATGTAATGGCCTCTCTTCAATTACTTGAGAATTCTCAGAACCCTAAATACGACAATTTTGTTTATTAACATACCCACCGAATGTGAAATGTGCTTCGTCGCTCAAGAAGATTTTGTTCGAAAAATAGCCGTCCACCGCCTGGACGCATCTACGACGTTGTGAATGGTCAGCTGGCTTCATTTGTTGCGTAAGCTGGACTTTATATGGATGTTGGTGTAGATCTAAATGCAAAATACGCCATAATGTGCCGTAAGACAGTCCTAATTCCTGAGAACGACCAGGAATCGACGCATTCGGGTCTTTGGCAACTCTTTCACTCACAATAGCGATATTTTCAGCGGAACGAGCGAAACGATGATGCACAGACCTTTCAATATTTGTAACCACTCCAGTCTCTTCAAATTTCTTCACAATTTTGCCCATTGTTTGCGTAGTTGGACGATTATGTAAACCATAATCTCCTCTTAAAGCACGATACGTGGCTGTGGCAGTTAAGCGATCCATTTTCGTCAATGTCAGACTTTCAACTGAAAAGAAAAAAATTGGTTTCACAACGTAGTTTGACAGATGTCGAATTCCAGTCCCATATTTTTGAAACCACGAAATGGATAGCCCTTTACAATTAAAGCGAGGGTTGTTAAGAAAATTTATATTCCAACAAAAACAAAAAAAATTTTTTTTCCATTTTTCAATTCCATTTTTTTTATTGCATACCTCGTATCAACTACTTGGTAACTGACTAATGCAGAACTCTAAAGCAGAATATGAAGACAGAAAAAAATTTAATTATAAACTTTATTGACGCGTTCTTATTCTTCTTCTTCTTCTTTCTAAATAAAAACAACAACAAAAGAAAAACCTCAGCAACAACACCATCTCACTGCCAACAATATCTTGGTGAAAAAAAGAAGAAAATTTTTGTTAACATTTTTGGAGAAAACGAAGAGAGAAGAAACTTTAACTTAAAATCTCTCTCCCCCACTTATTTTCAGTGGTTAAGCGTTTACGATAAATTAATCATGTGTTAAGGAATGTTTGCCAAGTACAACAAAAACAAAAAACAAATAAAACATAGGGAAACTGTTCCTTGAAGTTCAAAGAAAATTAAAATTTTTCCAAATGAATGTAAATAATTTGCATTTTTTTTTGTTTCTTTTGCCAAATTGTTTAAAAGTTAAAAGCATAATTATTTTTTATCATGATATTGTATATGGAAATTTGTTTTTGAAAAGGAATTCCTTTTAAGTTTTTGGCATAAAAATTTTAAATACGCCTGCTAAGCCCCTCACTGTCAATTAAAGGCGAAAAGCTACTCATCAAGCAATTTTCTTCTAGTTATTCAAGAACAGATCATGGTTACGAACACCAATTAATAAATGCTCCTCTTGGACAAATTATTCCTATAAACTTAAGTTTAGAAAGACCTTTGATTGCGTATAAGTCGTTTATTTAGAACGCTACACTTCGCGGAACTGCCAGAGATCTAGCCTACTAGCTCCTCCCTCATTACCAAAAAGTTCTCAAATTATATAAATTTCCATTATGACCTTGAGAATGTCTTTTGGTATTAACAGAACTTTGTCTATAAATTTGTAAATCGCATCCCCGATCCTCTTCGGCAGCAGCTTAACTTCTATTGCTCTTCTACGACTGCTAGCATCTCTTTAATTAAAAAGATTCCATACTCACACGATATTCACCAAATTTCAAGCATTTGAACACCGTGTTTCCAAAATCTTTTTCTATCTGATCATCAAGGGACTCTTTATGAGTTTTAATACTCGAAACGATATACGATATGCAATATTCCATCAGTTATGGGAATCGCATGACTGAAGTCTGTGGTTGAGCTTCTTAGCAATTACAGAACCAAAGTGCTATGTGAAGAATCTAGACCGTCGGTTCCATAACTTTGCTTACAATTGTAGATATGACCAGTAACGTCTATCACGCTTGGTATAGAATCGATATAAATCAATGGGTGATATTTAGGGCTCAACAGCTGGCTTGAAAAAGGCATATATCGTTGGACGAGCCAGTGTTTTCTTAGTGGAGGCTAAAGCTCGATAGTCATTACAGACATTTTCTCAGAACTATCTCAGGACGAAACACGAGGATCATTAGTATATGCGTAGATACATACATACATAATTGGCCATTACAACCCTTCAGTCAGGATTACGACCTAGCTACTCACACCAGTCAAGTTGTGTGCGTTAATTTTATATGTGAGTGACGGGACCGAACGACAGATTTTTGAAACTTTTTCATGGCAGGTTTATTTAATCTCAGAGATTTTGCCAGAAATCTGCTGAGGGGAAGTCGCCGAAGAAATATTTTTTTTTCATATTTCGTTTTGATGTCTGACCTGGGATACGAACCCTGGCTTCTACGTCTAATAAGCCAACACACCACCTACTAGACTACTGCGACTCACAATGCGTAGATAACCAGACAGAAATTTCTGTCCTCAATTATTATAGAGTGACAGTGTGCACGAGAGTCTGTAGCAGCCGATTTTATGAATTTTTCAGTGGGACTTGAGTCACCAAAATTCAACTCGTCCAGGAAATGAATTGAAATCATCATAGGCACACATTGCGCTGTGTTCGCTGAAAGGGCTCTAGAACAGTTGGTAACTGTCCATAATTTTTATTGGAAAATCGTCTTTATCAATCGCGCGTTTTTTTTATCATTCCACATTGGATATTCTGTAAAAGCAATTTCAGGACATGATCATCTCATGTGGAAGTGATGTAAACTGGCCACCGAAATCGTGCGATCTGACCCAAAGAAGCTTTACCGGATATTTAAACGATAATATAGTCCACATATCATCAATATATACGTACATACATACATATTTGGCCATTACAACCCTTCAGTCAGAATTTCAACCTAGTTTCTCACACCACTTATGTTGTGTGTGTTCATTTTATACATGAGTGGCGGGATCTCAGACTTCTTGCCATAAATGTGCTGCGAGGAAGTCGCCGAAGAAATTTTTTTTATATTTCGTTTTTGTTGGAGATTCTTGACCGGGAGTAGACCGTGACCTCACGTCTAATATGCTAACACACTGCCTATTAAACTACGGCGACTTCTAGGTATCAATCAGAGATCAGATGTGAATCGTTTCTTTGCTACTCATAAGCACTAATGAGATTTTTAATATAAGTGAGTCAACAATATTGAAATACTCTGATTCATTCATACTCAATACAACGTTGATTTATAAGTACAAGTTGCAATGAGTATGCGTACAACGTTGACATCAAACTCATACCGTTCGAAATATGTTTGATTTATAAGCCTACTCGAGACGTATAAGCAAATAAGACAGAGCAGCAAGCAGAGCAAACATACAACCTTTTAGTAAGTATTTTAGTGTTCGTAAGCGAATTATACTTATTTTGTGCTTTGGGTATATGTTGGAGTTATGGAGAGTCGAAATCATCGACAACATCATACGAGTTGTTAAGTATGAATATGATGAGTACTTCGAACTTTGAATATGAGTAGAAGTTCCATAATATTAAAATATGTATGAATGAGTATAAATATAATAAATAATATTAGAAATAATATTAGAATATATTAGAAATAAATAATATTAGAAATTATGAGTATGATTCGATTCTACTTATGTTTTTGAATACTCATCTCTGGTATCAATAGATCTTTTAAAAAATTAAAATATCGATGATATCTTACGCACACTTTGTTTCATTTAAGATAAGAAGAGAAGAAGAGCTTAGTGATATACCCGATGTACATACATGTTCGAATAAATTGCCTTCCTGGTTGCGTTGGACAGTGGTGTACCCCGAATATGTCGTAAATCAATATTTACAAGCAAAAAATTATTTTCTTTCAAACCGTGTTTACAAAAACAACTAAAATCGAAGCATAAAAGAAATTCTTTAGAAATTAATTTTGCATTGCCATCAAAATTATTATTGTTTGTATGATGGCAATGTTTTCTAATTAAAAATTTGTAATTTCATATGGAAATTAGTTTTTTTAATTTTTTATTTCCTTTCCTTTGGCAATTTCATTTGCAATTTCAATTTATTTTTAATGAAATGAAAGACAGAAAAACATTCGATAATATTGATACTAAACTTGTAATTTCTTCTTTCACCAAAACTTAAACAACATTTTACATACCAACAGCGATTAGGCAGCGTTTATGTCGGAAATGAAATGATGTTGAAAAATAATAAAAGTTTTTATGGCTTTTTGTTCATTTTTTTTAAATGAATTCATAGCAATGCTAACAACACTCATTATGATTGTAAGTTGGGAACCCCCCCACGTTAAGATAAATTTATAATTGGCTCATGATAGTGATGGCAAAAAAAAAGCGAAAAAAAGAAAGGAAAGGAGAACGAACATAATAAAATAGGAGGTTCCTTATATGACACCCAGCAAGACACAAGAGTAATACAAAATGTTTTTAGTACCTCATCTACCACTTGGTATTTTTTATTTAAAGCATACATACATACGTATAGCGCGTATATGAAGATATTTAATGCCCTGTTATAAGTACCATACATACCATACCATACATATGTACATACATGTTTGTACATATTTTTTTGTTAAATAATAAAAATCTTATTTTTATAGGGAGTTCTATGTAGAGTTGACAACACTGCTCATTAAATATACGACTATTCTCCTCTGCATTTTAATCAGAATACAAAATGTGAATGCGAATGTGAACGAGAATGTGAATGCGAATGCCAATGTGTTTGTGAAAACGAGCTCGAATATAGTACCCCGTATAATATTGTAAATTGTTCATTTTCATTAACATTAACATTAACATTAATATTACCATAAACATATGGCAGATATCATTTTACACTATCATAGTCAGCCATTTTTATTATTACGAGTATAATTTTTTTTTAATTTTTTTTTTGTGTTTTTTCATTTCTATTTCCTCTACTTCTGCATACATGGTTTTATAGTTCAGGTGTGCTTTACTGTTCTTTTTATTTGTTTTTTTTTTGTTCATAGTTTTTGTAAGTTTTCCCCTTTCTAGTTTTAATATTTTATTTTGCAAAAAACAACAAAAAAAGAAACGGCAGGAAGACCATTTAATCGAATTGTTAGTTCTGTTTTAATAACCAAGCTGTTGGTGGTAATCAACAAGCCATATCAAGTCATGATTATATTTATGAAAGAGTTTTTTTTTTGTTTTTGTTGGCCTCTTTACAGGGTGGCTTGCATACAACCAATCATATTTACGAAGTTATTCTCATTCATTTAATTGACGAATTCAGGGATTTCATTTCAATTTGTTGTAATCTATCTAGGCAGTATAATCGAAAGCAAATTTATGTTCCGTGGTTTGTTTGTTTTACAAACATAACCAGAATATCTTAAATAAATATAATTGCAGCCTGTTCCGTAGACATATGACTTGCTTATCAGAGATCAGCAATGTGTATTCAAAGAGATGAGAAGAATCGAATCATACTAATAATTTCTGAGACTTATACGCATTCATACTTATTATAAAATCATGGAATCTCTACTCATATTCAAAGCTTGAAGTACTCATCATATTCATACTTAACACCACGTATGATGTTGTTGTTGATTTCGACACTCCATAACTCACCATATACACGGAGCACAAAATAAGTATGAATCGCGTACGAACACTAAAATACTCTTTAGAAGGTTGTATGTTTGCTCTGCTTGCTGCTCTGTCTCTTTTGCTTATGTAAATGCAACAACAACTAAGACTGTAAATTTTGATGAATGATTCCAGTGACTCTAAGGTTATAAATCAGAATGAGTAGGCTTCTGAATCAAACATATTTCGAATGGTATGAGTTTGATGTCAACGTTGTACACATACTCATTGCAACCTGTACTTATAAATCAACGGTTGAAGTGAGTATGAATGAATCAGAATACATTGTTAAATTCCAATATTGTAGACTCACTTATATTCAAAATTTCATGAGCGCTTATGAGTAGCGAAAAAACCGATTCATTGCTAATCTCTGTTGCTTATCGTCTTTCTCTATACCGGACATATGTAGGTTATTTGTAAGCTGCCTTAACGTTTTTGCGACATGTTGGCATCTGATTTAGCTTCCGATATCGAATTTACTTTTTGAAGTATGACACGTCTCTACTTTGGTTTAGGAATTCCCTACGTTTTTACCAAAGATCAGCAATGAATCGTTTATTTGCTACTCATAGGCACTCATGAAATTTTGAATATAAGTGAGTCAATAATATTGAAATTTAACTATGTACTCTGATTCATTCATATTCACTACAACCGCTGATTTATAAGTACAGGTTGCAATGACTATGCATGCAACGTTGACATCGAACTCATACCATTCGAAATATGTTTGATTCATAAGCCTACTCATTTAGATTCATAACTTTAGAAAAATACTTCCAAGACTTATAAATGTGATTCGAGGGACTTGAATCATTCAACAAAATTTACAGTCTTAGTTATTGTTGCCTTTACAAAAAAAAAGACTGCTTATAACCACAGATCAGCAATGAATAGGTTTTTCGCTACTAATAAGCACTCATGAAATCTTGAATATAAATGAGTCAACAATATTGAAATTTAACTATGTACTCTGATTCATTCATACCCACTACAACGTTGATTTATAAGTATAGGTTGCAATGAGTATGCGTACAACGTTGACATTAAACTCATACCATTCGAAATATGTTTGATTCATAAGACTACTCTTTCAGAAAAATACTTATAAAAGATTCGAGTGACTCGAAACATTCATCAAAATTTATAGTCTTAGTCGTTGTTGTATTTACGTACATACATAATTGGTTATTACAACCCTTCAGTCAGGATTACGACCTAGTTTCTCACACCACTTATTTCCTGTGTGTTAATATATATACAAATGAATGTTTGTTTGTATGTACCTTATAGAATCGCGTAAACTATGCATTTGATCATGTTATGATCTTTAGCAAATTTGTTGCGCATGAGTCGACGAAGGTCTCTAAGTTGGTACGACTAATTTCCGGCAGGTGGCGCCACTTAAAATTACTTAAAATCAATTAAATCGTAAACTGTGCATTCTTTAACAAAGTTGCAGCGCATGAGTCATCGGAGGTTGGTGCGATTAATTTCCGATGGATGGCGTCACTGAAAATTATTCAAAATGAATGACAAGCAATTGGTCGACCTACTCCTCAAGCATTGAGTCTCAGAATCAGACGAGCATTGAGACGGGAAAATGTTCGAGTATATACCGCTGAGACCCGTTCGCTTGAATCACTTGAACAACGAGAAGTGAGATTAGAAACTGATTGAATGCGTACTACTTAGGCCCGTTCATCAATAAAAATGATTCAAAATTAATTGGACATTTGTGTAATTTCCTGTGTCTTTCCTTCAGATTTATTTTAGTTGGTGTCGCAGCAACACGCGCAGTGTTCAGCTGGTATATGTATGTTGTATATAACTTATAAATTTATTAAAATTCTCTTCTTTTGAAAATTTATGTTCGTATCCTTTTTACACATTAAATTGACAAATAAGTGCGCGTAGATTGTGTGCATAAATAATTTGTTTTGAAACATTTTAAATTCGATAACAATTCATAAATAAATTTATTTAAAATCTACTGATTCAGATAATTTTTTTTCTCACGCACTGTAGTTGTTTTCGCCGACGGCTTAAAGATGAGCAACGTATGTTTTTGCTTTCTTTTTTTGTTGTTTTTAGAAAATTAACAAACCAATAAATTATTTCCTCTTTTATTGTTTTTTCTTCTTGGTACGGCTGTAAGTTGTATTTTTTTTATTGTTTTCATAAATTTTTTTTTATATTTTGTTCGAATGTATGTAGGTATGTATGGTACATGGTTTGTGTTGTTATTTATTAATGTACAGCCATTTTAATTGAACCCTTAAATATGGCCGGCTTTAATTCATTTCCTTTGGCACTTTCCATAACTCTTAAGGCCCCTCTTCTGTTTTGTTGGTTTTTTTATTTTACGAATACGACAAAAAAATTGAAATGAAACGAAGAAAATAAAATTAATAATAATGACTCAAATAAGGTTCTGGTGACATTAATAAGGGCAAATTATGACAGAAGACATTGTGCTGGCTGTAGTAGTATGTAGTAGGGATATATATTTCCCTGGCATTACATAAACAACTTTTTTTAAAAGTCGTAACTCTTTCTTTGCTGTTTTGTTTTTAGTATTTCTGCCTCAGATTATTATATGTACGTACGTTTCCCTTGTTTTTTTTTTGTATACGCTTGAAATGAAATTCGAAACTCCCTATTTATGGATTGGTGCGGTTGTTCTAAAGAATAAGTTTTTTTCTTTCTTTCTTTGCCGCAATTTTTTTGCTCCTTCTTGTTGTTTGATTTGCGTGTGTGTGTGTGTGTGTGTGTTAAGCTTATGGGAATGAATGTGCAATTTAGTTCTGTAAGTAGTTAAGAGGCGTGGCTATGCTCTCCCCTTTTATTTTTTTTTTTATTAATTTTTTGTTTGTTGTTATTGTTGTAGTCTTCTAGAAAAGCTATTTGTTGCATTCCAGGGGTTATTAAATTGCATGTCGCGGAGAGAAATAATGCCAAGAGAATTTGCTTTTTAAAAAGCAAATTCATTTCCGTTTTTTTTTTGTTTTTTTTTTGTGTTGATGAGTTCATTGCAATTTCAAAAATCTTTTTTATATCTTCTCTAATAAGCCATGTTACGCTTTACTGCACTTACATAGTATAAAATCCGTAAAGCAACCATAAACTTTAAACACACCCTACTCTATTAAGTTATAAGGCAATTGCATTGCATACCGTGACCTAAAAAATTCCCAAAAAAATTCTTCTTTTCAATACAATTTCTAAAAATAAATGATAATTTAATCAAATCTATCGTTTATAACAGCCATAAAACCAAAGCTTTGTTAATGATTTAATAACGTCTAACATGTTACATACATATATACGTACAAATGAGAGATTTTTCAATACATTTTTTCATAGAAAAATTCGTTATAAAGTTGTATGCTATAGGCTGTGTGCTTAGCTTGTTTTGATTTCGTTCATTTAATAGAGTGTAAATGTTTCCAAAACGATTGCCTTTTGTAGTCTGTATGTAGTCGGCATAGTCAATAATAAATGATATGTTACTACCAACACCTACTACTGCAAATGTATTCATTCATTCACCAGACACACCTGTTAATAATAAAACAGAAAATAAACAATAGAGTCTGTTTTTTGCTTCTTTTATTTTTTTGTTGTTGTTGTAGATTAAATAGATTAGATGCTATAAATTTATATGAAATATAAAAAATGGTTGAATTTAAATTTAACTCAACAGAGCCATAAAAAAGGAGAAAAAACTGAACGGAATTTGTTGATGGCTCAGACCGACAGCCTGAGCCTCATACACGTTTAATTACATACTCTGATTCACATCTCAAAGCGCTTTTGTTAGACAACTTGTTGTACAAAGTTTCTTAACAGGATGATAATTTCAAAGGAAGTTTTGATAAATGCAAATATGGTTAATGGGCAGTACCCCGATGTTCGGCAGAAGTTATGGTCTGATCCTTAGATCAAAGACATTTGCATGATCAAGGTTTCTAAATTTAAACCCAAAAAACATACTACTGACCACATCAACTGCTTTATTCAAATCACCTACACAGTTTCTTCTAATTGCCTGTATAGGTGATTTTATTTTACCAGTCTAAGTATGGGATTCCGGTTTGATAAAGTATATGCTCACTAAAGATTAATCTGTCGGCTTCAAAATGCACGATGAGGCTTGACATTAGAATTTCATATTGGCTGACACATCACTGCAGCAAACGTTGACAGCTATGCAATGATTGTTGATAAAGACCTCCTCCAATCAAGTTACTTAATTTAATTGAGCATTGCAACCCTAGCTTCTCATACCACAGATGTGTGTATTAATTTTATGCATGAGTGGCGGGACCTACAGTTTAAAGTCGACTCCGAACGACAGATTTTTTTTTTTGAGAAACTTTTAATAAGCCAACACACTACCTACTAGACTACGGCGACTTCAAATTTCTTGTTTTGCTCAAGAATGTGCCATTAAGCATTGAATTTTTCCCATTCAGTAACAATTTCTAAATTTTATGGCCGTCTTCTCCTTTTGTGACGGAATTTTTAACCTAAATTGTCGTCTAAAACTTAATCACTTTTATTTTCTTTCCTTCCAAGCAAATTACAAAACTTAACTGAAGAATTATTAATTATGACAATGCATTTCCCAGAATAAAGGATAATTTTATTCATTACGTTTCATTCATTCTTTCATAAGAAGAACATTAGATTGAGAACTAATAAAAATTCTACGATTTTGCCACACGATTACAAAGGGTTATCCATTTCGTGGTTTCAAAAGCATGGGACTGGAATTCGACATCTGTCAAACTAAGTTGTGAAACCAATTTTTTTCTTTTCAGTTAAAAGTCTGACATTGATGAAAATGGTTCGCTTAACTATCACACAACGCATAAAAATTATCAAAACCTACTACAAAAATGGACGGCAATTTTTCGAACAAAATTTTCTTCAGCGATAAAGCACACTCGGTGGGTATGTTAATAAACAAAATTGTAGTACATATTTGGGTTTCTGAGAATCCTCAAGTAATTGAAGAGAGGCCATTACATCCAGAAAAAGTCACTGTTTGGTGCGCTCTTTGGTCCGAAGGTGTGTTTGGATCTTACTTCTTCGAAAACGACGATGGAACTACTGTCACTGTCAATTCGGAGCGTTATGGTCATATGATAACCGACTTTTTTTTGCTTGCTATTGAAGAATACGACTTGGAGAATATGTGGTTTCAACAAAACGGTGCCACATGCCACACAACTCAAGCGAATATGGCTTTATTGCAGGAGACATTTCCTGGCCGCGTAATTTCCCTTCGGGGCGATATCAACTGGCCACCAAGATCATGCGATTTGACACCATTAAACTTTTTTGTGGGGCTACGCGAAAGACCGTGTTTATGCAAAAAAAAAACCTTCAACTCTTGAGCACTTAAAAACCAACATTCGTCAAGTTATGGCTGAGATAACGCCCAATATGTGTAAAAAAGTGGTCGAAAATTACCTCAAAAGAATCAATGCTTGCAACACTTCGCGTGGAGGTCATTTAAATGATGTAGTGTTTCACACATAATGTCAACGTTCAAACTTTACAATAAAAAAGAAATATCATGAATAAAAATATTTTATATGTGTTTTATTTACGTTTACTTTTGAAACCACGAAATAGATAACCCTATACTAAACAAGTGAATCCTTAACAACGTCAATAGATTTTATATTTTTTCTTAATTGGTAGTAACTTTTGTTATAAAATTGTCACATTTTTTAAGTAATATTTATATTTCCATTATTTAGTATCGTTATTCTGTGAAATACTTAATAAATCCTTATTTAAACAATGCAATTTAATTCTTTACACCGGCACTTTAGATTATCTTGCAATCTAAATTGTTAAATATTTTTAAAAATGCACACGATTAAATAAAATAAAATTGTTTTTAAAGTTTATACGACAGAGATTTTATTGAATAAATAAAATTAACACACTCTATATGACTTGCATATAAAATGTCTGTACCAGTGTGTGTAAAGTTACATAAACACCCATACACACACATGGACACCATATTGATTATATTGATAATGGATGTAAACTTTGTCCTGATTTTTGTAATCAACTTTGGCTAGACAAAATAAACTTTGGTTGGCGAAAAATTTGTTCATCATAATATTTATTTTAATTTCATTAAAAATTATATAAAACGCTTTGACCACACAGTGTAACGCTTTATCATATCACACATAGCCCATCATTATTCAATGATATCCAATTGCGTTGGCCCTATCATGCCATACCTCATGACTTTTGCTAACCAGGATATGTGCATTTAATTAACCTGATCAAAATCCTGTGAAATACATGAGTGTGTGTGTTTTAATTTATAATACAATTTTTATTTATTTTTTCAATTTGTTTTTGTTTTTTCAATTTTTTTTTTTCATTATTCTGTTTTTGTTGCATGGTGTGTGAGAGTATGTATTTATTTAGCATTTACCCAGGTGTGTTAATGGATGGCATTTTTAAATTAAACAATTACACATACACACATACACGGTCACAGTCATCTTTTATTTATTTTTAAAACCGTATTGAGAAAAACATCAATAACAACCGAGTATTTAAAGAAGAAAAAACACAAAAAAAAACGATTTAATACGGATAAACTTGCATACGCATATACTCATTATAATATGAAAACAAAAACAACAAAACAAAAAAAAAAGAATTAAACACAATTAATTAATCGTATAAATCTGCTTATTATCCATTTTGCTAACAAACATAATTATGCTCAATAAACTATTGTTTTATTTCATAAATTTTTTCCATCATTTTTTTGTTGATTTTTTTTTATTTTTTCATTAAACCCATGCCTTTTAAACGAATATGAACACTACAACTGTAACCGTGAGTGACCGTTAGGGTTGCCAAATATCATGTAAGATACCTCAAGCGTTAATAAAAATTTGTTGTTGGTTTTTTATTGCTTTTTCGGAATCCATTGTACGATCTTGGATGTTACTGGCTGGCATTGGCATCTTTTCAAATTGAAAAATAATGTTTGTCCACGTACCCATTCTTCCAGTATAGGTCCTCATTCTTGGAGATGATTTTTCGATAAACAGATGCCCGAACACAAAATTCGGTTTGATAAAATAGTTTTAAAGGGTCCGCCAAATTACTTTTTTTTTTTTTTGAAAATGCTAGCAAGCAAAATTGTCGCATTTGGAGCACAGAAAACCCGCACGCATACATTGAAAAGCCGACGCACCCAAAACGAGTCACTGTTTGGTGCGGCTTTTGGTCCAGAGGCATAATTGGGTCATTTTTCTTCGAAAATGAGCAGGGAGTGGCCGTTACAATCAATGGCGATCGTTGTCGGTCCATGTTGAACGAATTTTTGTTCACAAAAATTGAAGAGGAGGGTATTGGCAACATTTGGTTTCAACAGGACGGCGCTACGTGCCACACAGCCGAAGCTACACTCGATGTTTTGCGCCCTGTTTTTGAAGATCGCATTATCAGCCGCAGAGCTGATGTCATTTGGCCACCTCGGAGCTGCGATTTGACACCGTTGGACTATTATTTGTGGGGTGCCGTCAAAGATGAGTGTTACGCCGACAAGCCAGAGACAATTGACGCTTTAAAGGACAATATTCGTGAAGCCATTGGTGAAATACAGCTGCACACAATCGATAATGTGCTTAAAAATTGAACCGATCGTGTAGGCTACTGCATGGCCAGCCGATGCAGCCATTTGAATGAAATTATTTTCCATTATTAACCGGAAGGATTGTACTTTCAAATAAAAAAAGAAATTTGAGAAAATATTCAGTAGTTTTTTTTAAAGCATTTTCAAAAAAAAAAAAGTTATTTGGCGGACCCTTTACGTGCAAGTATAGTTTGAAGCAGAGGTCAGCAATGAATTGTTTTTTTCGCTACTCACAAGCCCTCATGATTAATTCATACTCACTACAACGTTGATTTATAAGAACACGTTGCAATGAGTATGCGTACAACGTTAACATCAAACTCATGCCATACGAAATATGTTTTGATTCATAAGCCTACTCATTCAGATTCATAACTTTAGAAAAATACTCTTATAATACTTATAAATGATTCGAGTAACTCGAATAATTCATCAAAACTTACAGTCTTAGTTGTTGTTGCATTTAAAAAACAGACTCCTAAGCAAACAAAACAGCACAGCAAGCACAGCAGACACACAATCTTCTAGTAAGTATTTTAGTGTTCGTACGCAATTCATTATTTTGTGCTTCGTGTATACACATGTTGAGTTATGGAGTGTCGAAATCATCAACAACATCATACATGTTGTTAAGTATGAATATGATGAGTACTTCAAACTTTGAATATGAATAGAAGTTCGATGATATTAAAAGAAATATGAATGCGTATAAGTATCAGAAATTATGAGTATGATTCGATTCTAGTCATCTTTTTGAATACTCTTTGCTGATCTCTGGTTTGAAGGATATAATAGGCATCCATGGTGATTTGGCAAAGCGGATAGAATAAATGACAAGTAATTTAACAATTGCAGTCGACGTAGTCTAGTATGTAGTGTGTTGACTTATTAGACGTAAAACCCCGGGTCAGACATTTTCAACTAAACGAAATATGGAAAAAATATTTCTTCGGCGACTTCCTCTCAGCAGATTTCTGGCAAAAAATCTGAGCGTTAAAATAAAATTGCCGTGGAAAGTTTCTCAAAAAATCTATCGTTCGGAGTCGACTTTAAACTATAGGTCTGGCCGCTCATGTATAAAACACACACAGCATAAGAGGTGTGAGTAGCTAAGTACTAATCCTGGTTCTAGTGACCAATTATTTATGTATGTCTGAAAGTTGCCTTCTAAAATGTTAGTTGCTTTATGTTTGAACAAAGTATCGTGTTTCATAATGCCGCTGTACAAAATGTTTACAATGTTAACTATTTCAAAACGTCGTCAATGTGTATTTTTAAGGCAGTCAAAAAGCAATCAGGCATTGGATCTTTGGTTGATGTCTTGTTTGGTTACTTTGCATATCTAAATAGTTTATATACAGTAGTAGAACTGCATACAAACTTTGTATTGATACATTTTAGAAGGCAGCCTTTTGTTCTTGTTGACACCGCTCAGCATCCTGAAGTTTGTCAGGGCGATGGGCTAAGAGGAGACACTACATGGATATGGATTTGGATAAGGTTTTATCGACAGGACGCTAGGACATATTGGTTTTTTGACATGCCATGATAATGCTGCTATCGTTTGTATTGCTTATCTGGCAACCCTTTTGAAAACCGTTCGTTCTCCCCATGTGCAAATGCGAGTATCTAAAAACATGTACATACGTGTACATGTGTGAGAAAGCAAAAAAGAGCCATAATGCTTATAGAATTTTAATATCTCACAAATCATAATTAATTAATAAGTTTGCAAAAAAAAAAAAAAAAACAACAACGAAAAAAAATGTCAATGTATTTATGGGATTTATATTGTTGTATGTGTGTGCTTGAAATGCGTATAAATATTCAATGTTTTACAACATTTAGTCACTGAAGTTTAATTGCATTGAACAAGAAAAAAATTGAGAAAAAAACACAGAAAAACATTATCAAAAACGACTTCATGGTTAAAATTCAAGCTGATCAATACTGATTAATGTGTTTTAATTAAAGGTGGCCAGCTGTTTCGGGTCTATATGATTGATATGTTTGGCTAATTTGTGTAGAAATCTTGTTTCTCATACCCTGTACAACTTTCTAATTTATTTACAGACTGTTAGATATGAAATACAGGCAATAAATGTTTTAAACTTGCAAAAAATAACATGAGTTTTTGAAATAAATCTTTACATTGCCAAATTGATTGGAGATCATAAATTCTTTATTACGGCCACATAAACAAATCAATTAAGCTGGCCTCTCACAATTGTTTTGCGCTTAATTATCGACGATTGAGTAGTTTGTACAACATTTTGTTAAAATTCCATTCTTTTTCCATTGAATTTGTTTTCAGGGCATAAATATTATTAACAGAGTGTTGTATTAAGCGTATTTGATAATGAACGAATGAAAAATTATTATGATTTTTAATATTTTACTCTTGCAATTGTTGTTGTTGTTGCTGCTGCTAGTATTGTTGTAATTTGAACAGGAATATAAATTTCCAGTTAATAGGATTTAAAAGCCTAAAGTGCATGCTGATGTTCTTTAGTGGTATGTTTTTAATTACCGTTATTGGCTAATATAAACTGTAAAACAACGACAATAATAGCAAAACAAAAACAAAAGCGTTTTTTTAACCATTTTTTAATGACTGGAGTTCTGCACTTTAACAAAAAAAGGAAAAGGTTTTGAAAATAATCGAATCTCTTTTAAATGTGGTCGATTTTTTCAATACCCTACTGTCAGTTAGAGAGTGCTTGTTACGTTTAAAATGAAGTCGCCGTAGTCTAGAAGGTAGTGTGTTGGCTTATTAGACGTAAAGCCACTGTTCGACCCAGGCCGGACATCAAGACAAAATACAAAAAGTATTTCTTCTGGCAAAAACGCTGAGAGTCAATAAAATTGCCATGAAAAAATTTCTCAAAAATCTGTCGTTCGGAGTTGACTTTAAACAGTAGGTTCTCATGTATAAAATTAACACACACAACACAAGTGGTGTGACAAAGTAGGATGTTGTACAATGTGTCAATTTGACCTCCGGATACTGTACTTGTCTTAATTGACAAGTACACGTGCTCTAACCTAACCTAACCTTGTGTTCAGTTTTAATTAAAATTCTTTATTATTCGCAGAATTATATGTGCCACTGTTCACAACTTAATGTAAACAACAACAATTGCTTTGTTTGTTATTCCTCTGTTTACACCCTTAGCATAAACAATAACAATTGCTAGACAATTATTCGACAGATCTTTGTAACGGAGATCTTCAAACCACGATTACTCTCTTCAAACTCACCGCGTATTCACACAAGGCTGACTGAACCTCACTGACTCACTCGCCTTCTTTGCCTTGCCTTTTATTTGGCACATAATACTGACTGAACTTTTATTGATATTTCGGCAGGTTCCGGCAATTGTTCGCTGTTTCTTACCGCCTCTACTGGAGTACATTGGTCCACCTCTCGAACGGACTATTCTCTGTTCGGTGGATTTGATAAGGGCCTTTGCTCATAACAAGTCCGTCTTAATTTCTGTTGGTTGAACAACCCTCAAGCGATTTTCCTCACAATCTACCTCCACACGCGCCCATATCAACGATCTTCTGGTGTGCACTTGATGCTTATATCCCACGTCAAGAGGTAACTCCACATTTCGCCAACCCATTATCTACTTACCCATATTCACATTGATGCCATGGGCTACCATAAAATCGGCACCAATGATAACCTCATCTATAATATCAGCAACAATAAAGAGGTGGCTTACACTGATATTGGGTATAATCACCTTCGCCTCTGTTTTTCCGTGGATGGTGGCAGACAGTAGCTGTAGTCTTACATGACTAGTAGGTAGTGTGTTGGCTTTTTAAACGTGAGTCCACGGTTCAAACCCCAGGTCAGACATCTCAAACAAAACGAAACGTGAAAAAACATTACTTAGGCGACTTCCTCTCTGAAGATTTCTGGCAAAAACTCTGAGAGTTAGTAAAATTGTCATTAAAAATGTCTCAAAAGTCTGTCGGCATGAGTTAAATCTCTTCGTATTGTAATTTCGCAACAAAATTACAAATTATTGTCTCAAACCTAAAGGAGCCTTTGTGCCTCTTTACTTTCCGTTTCGTTAAGTATAAATCTTCAAATCTCTGTATCTACTCCACTGAAGTGTTCTAGTTCCATTAAGGGCGTGGTAACTCCACCAATCGCAAGCTTATCTGTTAGTAAGCTGACTGATACATTATATTGGCCACTGTAATAGGCTTAGAGCCATGTACTGAACGTTAATTTTACCTATAAGTGCGGGACCTACAGTGTAACGTCTTCATGGCAATTAGTTTACATTCAGACTTTTTGTTCGAAGATTCTTAAGAGCGTGTTATCGAAAGAAATATTTTTTCCAGATGTTAGAGGTGAATCCGCACTCTCAAGTTCACGTCTAATAAGTCCACATACTACGCACATGACCACGGCTGATAATTCAATTAGACGACTGCTACAGTGATAGCATGGGCAGCTCTTACGGCCCCGTTTAAAGTCTTGCAGACAATTGTCGAAGAAAAGCACACGATTCCTACTGAAAGAATCTCGCTCGCCTTTAATATTAATTGGACTCAGACCTTCAATTGATGACCCATGTTAACAGATTTATAAAGAGCGTTTGTATTTGATGGTATCAAAAAAAAGGAAGTACAACACAGCCTCGCAGGTACCTCATAGTCGCCTATGACCAGCGGGAACTGTCTTACTTGTTAAAATATCTGAATATAGTGGTTGGTGGTGGTATCAACTTTAAATCATTTTACTTTTTAATGTTTAATGTTACCATTGTTGTTGTTGTTGTTGCTGTTGTTTTTTAAAATATATGGGAATACAGATTAATCATGCCACCTAGAGTGTGAAATATTGCTTACAATAGCAGAATCATTCATAATGGAAGCTCAACAAACGTAACTGCTGATCCTACTACTACTATACTGCCTCAGAAAACTGTTTCGTGGCTGAGCATTATTTAAATAATTTTGTTGTTGTTGCTGTTGTGTCTACTTTGTTTTATTTTAATTTTTAAATTCAACTTTAAAAACTTAATTCTGCATCATAATCCGTTTTGAATTAATGTAAGTAAGGCTTCACAAAGACAAAAAACAAACGAAAGAAACAAAAAATTAAAAAAATGGTATACCATGGAATGGAATGAAATAGAAATGCCTGTTGGTGTCTGTAGGCAAAAATAAATTGAAAATGATCAAATAAGACTACGTAAGGTACTACACTTAGAAACAAACTTGTTTTCTAATGTTTTGTATCTTAAACCAGTACTTTAATAAAACCAAACCCACCTTGCTGGATAGATAGTGTTACAAAAATGAAGACTCTACATACTGGTGTTTTGCTTTTACATCGCTTAACATTAAAATTATAAACAAAAGTTACAAAAACAAAACAATGCAGTAAACAAACCTATTTACAAATTATCCTAAAGCTTAATATAACAACAAACACCAGCATAACAAAAAGGTAGACAAATAAACAAAAATTCACAAACAACACTACAAGATTAAATTTCAACAACGATGTTCACATTTATAGAAATTTCGATAAGGCGAAGCCATGAACATTCATCAGACTGTTTACTCTGCCGTATAAAAGACAAGACGAAGCAAGCGACGGTTGTTAGTAAAGTTCAGTCAGTCTTGTGTGAAGACGCAGTGTGTTTGAAGATACTAATCGTGGTTTGAAGATCTCCGTTACAAAGATATGTCGAACAATTGTCTAGTAATTGTTATTGTTTATGCAAAGGGTGTAAACAGAGGAATAACAAAGAAAAGCAATTGTTGTTGTTTACATCAAGTTGTAAACAGTGGCCCACAGAATTGTGGGAATAATAAAAGAATTTTAATTAAAACTAAACACAAACTTACATACATACATACATACATAATTGGTCATTACAACCCTTCAAACAGGATTACGACATAGTTTCTCACACCACTTATGTTGTGTGTGGTAAGTTTTATACATGAGTGGCGGGACCTACAGTTTAAAGTTGACTCCGAACGACAGATTTTTGAGAAACTTTTCATGGCAATTTTTATTTACTCTCAGAGAGTTTTTGCCAGAAATCTGCTGAGAGGAAGTCGCCCAAGAAATACTTTTTATGTTTTGTTTTCATGTCTCGCCTGGTGCTCGAAACATGGCTTTACGTCTAATAAGCCAACACACTACCTACTAGACTACGGCGGCTTCTAATACTCCCATCATAAAGAACTGATTATTTGCAGGAGTATTTCTTATCTACTCGATTCTTTTTACATGATAGTCCGCCCAATATTCAAAGGGTCACCAGTCTCGAACCGTTTGGGGTTCAACTGGTAGCAGACGGGACTGCGAAGCTCGACCGGAGGCTTAATTCTGGTACCACGGGTATCGGGAGCCTCAGAGACCGATCTGGTCGACAATAATGCGGCCCTCTGGTGGGAGCAACGTGGTAGTTGTGGTTTAAACCCAAATCGCGGGCAGAGCGGTATGGCGTTACACCACTTTCACAAAGGAGTTTAGATAGTCTCAGACCCCTAACCAAGAGGGAAGTCATGTCCAAATGTATGGCTTCGTATTGGTACTCACGTATGGTGAGGCAATCAATGGTAGGGGCGCTGGTAGACGCATTGTTTCCATTCGTGCTTAGAGCAGCGTGGGGTAAGCCATCGTGACGATACTCACTTAAATCACTGGACTGAAAAGATTCACTCAATAGGTTGTTGCTCTATTCTAATGCATAGAGAATTGGCCTGTGAATCTTTTATTTAACTGGAAACCTGGCTTGCTCAGCTCTTATATTTTTAAGTGAAATTTCCCGTAAAAGTTTAGATTTTAAAAATTTGGAAATTTTTTTTAGAAACTAAAGCTGCAATTGAGTGCGAGTAGGGTACTATAAATTTCCTCTTCTAATGAAAAAGTATTTCTTTTCACACACTTAGAATATGAGCATATTGTGTTAGGGGCACATGAAATTAATTTAAATACAGTCGTTTTCTTTTTCTTTCTATTTTTCGTTAGCAGTTAATATATGAATTAATGACTTTTTGCCCTCCCATGTAAATTTGTATTACAATTCGTTTAGAAATTAAAAATCAACTCGAAATAAACACCTAAAAAAAATCAATTTAAATCGCCTGGCATCTAATTCTAACAATCAAAAGTTCATATCACAGCTTATAAAAAACAGAAACACTTGATTCGAATGCATGTGAATGTAAAAGATCGGCATTCAAATGAACCAGGCAGCCAAGCTAGTTTGCCTGCCTTCATGCCCGTGTGTGCCTGTTATAAAGTCAGTCATCATCATACAGTTCAATTGAAGGCTACACACACACAGAAATAGATTTAAGATTCGTTACACATATCAGAGCATTCGTTTAAATCTTGGTGCGTACGTTTCTAACTTAAACCGTTTACATTCGTTACGGATGGCAAGCGTGCCTTATATATACAGGGCAACAGCAACAGAAACAAAATAAAAAAAATTACTCCTGGCCTTAAACGCATAGCTTAGCTGGCTGGCTGCCTAGCTGCCTGACTGGCTGTATGTGTAGTTAAAATTTTTTAAATCATTTGCTTGGTCTGTACGTACGTACGTACGTACATTAATCTTAAGATATATTGGCTACATTTTATCCAAAAAAAAAAAAAAAAACGTTCATCGTTCATCTGTCTCTCCCATACATTTCATATTAAAAGTAGGAAAACGTTGGAAATAAAAATAAAAAAACGTACTCTTCTAATTTGAATTTGTCACAGCGCATATTTCGACAAATTTGAAGGGTATTTAAGCTGTATTCACTACGTATTCTCTACGTATTTACGTGATTTTCTATTTTGCAAAGAAAAAAATTTTATTTCTCTACCGAACAGAACAGAACAGCACAGAACAGTTGTTAGAATTCGACATTTTAGAGGAACTTAGCCAATCAATTTGCTACGCTGCAAATGTGCTAAAAAAGCAAAGCAAAAACAAGCAGAAAGCAAAAGAAACGAAGAGGAGAAGAGAAGAGAGAATTTTGTAAACGTGTCAATAGAAATAAAAAAAGGAAATTCAAACAGGATATCATTTGAGTATGACTAATGAAGACTGTCTCGTTTGTTTTTTATGAAGATTTAGGAAATTAAGCCAATCACATCAGCATTTTAATTTTACAACTTTGCTTTGCTATGAGAAATAAATCTCTTTTAAAATTTTAATGTGGTTGGAATTGTTTTATGGGAAATGCCTAAAAAGATATTTTGATTTAAACTGTTAAACAAGTTCGTTTTAGTACACAGCCAATAAAGCCGAAGGAAAATCAATTTTAGGGTTTTTAACGAGAAAAATCAATCCTTGGGATAGTTTGGCGAAGTAAAGAGATAGCTTTTGTGAAGACAGAAAGTGTAGCTTTTTGTACGCCTTCTTCGCTTCCTTTAGGAAACCATATCTCCTTCTCCGTACTATTTCTTTTATTTGTTTCAGTTTCATTAAAAATTTCCTGTTAAGCCAGGGACTGTGCCTGCTCTGGCTTGCCTGCTCATCTCGCTTGGTACGCCCTATGATGTCAATGTAGTCAGCGTACGCAAGCAACTGGACGCTTTTTTGGAAAATAGTGCCATTGAGTTGAACTGCCGCCTTTCGCAGAACACTCTCCATGACGAAGTTGAAGAAGTCGCATGATAAGGGATCGCCTTGTCTGAAACCTCGCACGGTATCATAAGGTTCTGAGATGTCCATTCCTTACCAGCTTCGCAGGTATACCGAGCTCAGACATTGCGGCAAAAACACGATCCCTTTTGGGGCTATCGAAGACAGCCTTATAGTCGACAAAAAATGGTGTGTGTCGACTTGTTGTTCGTGGGTCTTTTCCAGGATTTGGCGTAGTGTGAAGATCTAGCTGGTCAATGGTGGACTTGTCAGTCTAAAGCCGCACTGATAAGGTCCAATCTGTGTTTTGATGAGTGGCTACAGTCGTTCACACAATATGCTTGTAAGAACCTTATATGCGATAGGGAGAAGGCTTATACCCCTGTAGTTGGCGCATATCGTAGGGTCGCCCTTTTTCAGGACAGGACAGAGGACACTGAGGTTCCAGTAATTTTGTAAATAAGCTGGTACATGCGCCCTACCAACTCATTACATCCAGTCTTAAACAATTCAGCGGAGAGGCCATCCGGACCCGCCGCTTTATTGTTTTTAAGACGCATTATCGCGACTTTGACCTCTTCATGGGGCTAGGAGACGGAATCTCCACGCCGTCATCATCGATCGGGTTTGGAACATCATCTCTAAAGGCGGAATTGGTGTCGTCATCGCCTTGTAGCAGAGTAGAGAAGTGTTTCCTCCATAACCTCAGCGCCCCCTGCAGATCTGTTACCAAGTTTCCGTTCTCATCTTTGCAGAAAGACGCTCCGGGCTTATAACCCTCGGTAAGAGGCTTAACCTTTTGATAGAATTTTAGAGCGTCATTCCTGCATCTGTACAACCTGCTCCCTCTTCTTGCGTCTGAAAAGGCGTCTCTAATCCCTTCTGCTCTCTCTATAGTTCTCGACAATGGCTCGCGTAGAGGCAGACTGCAGAGTTTTTCTGTATGCTGCGTTTTTCGCTGCAGTTGCATCGCGACACTCCTCATCGTACCATTGATTTCGTTGGAGTGGGCGCTGGAAACCAAGGACTGTTTCCGCAGTAGTGTCCAAGGAGTGGGAGATGTTGGCCTACAGTCTACCAATGTCGCTGAGGTTAGAGGGGGAACGACGGAGCTTATCAGAGAGTTGAGCGGAGTGCGCCTCAACTGTCCTTTGTGATCGCAGCTTCTTGACGTCCAGCTTTTGCAATGCACTAGAGCGCGCAAACCTCGAGGCGCTAATGCGCAATCGAAACTTGACTGCGACAAGGTAGTGGTCCGAGTCGATGTTTGGACCTCTGAATGTGCGCACATCCAGTACACTGGATACGTGCCTTCCGTCTATCACAATATGATCGATCTGGTTGGATGTTGATCGATCCACGTGGCCTTGTGAATGTCGAGAAGTTGAAACTTGGTGCTACATACTACCATGTTACGTACCGCGGCGAAATCGATCAACCTCATACCATTGGGGGTAGTGTTCGTGTGGAGGCTGAACTGTCCGACAGTGGCGCCAAAGATACCATCTCGCCCGACCTTCGCATTAAAATCTCAGAGGACGATTTTGGCGTCATGGGCCGGGCTCTTATCGTATACGTCCTCGAGTTTCACATAGAAGGCATCTTTAGTCACATTTTCCTTTTCTTCCGTCGGGGCATGAGCACAAATAAGGCTAAAGTTATAGAATTTTGCCCTGATGCGGATTGTGGCTATCCTTTCGTTCACAGGCGTGAACCCATAGAAAAGGTGGCGAAGTCTCTTATTAACCAAAGATCAGCATCTGAATTCCTGCTTATCAATCTGGCAGCTGTGTCGCAAGACGCCAGCCTTTTGCATCCTTGCCCTATCCACCGCATTCTGAATGGCAGTGAAGTCCGTCGTACATTTCATAAGAGCATCCGCCAGCTGGGCGGAAGCGCCTGCCCTGTAAAGGGTTCGGACGTTCCATGTGCCTATTCGTATATCATAGTCCTTTAAACGTTTGCCGTGGTCGTCAACTTTTTAGAGGCTTGTGTATTAGTTTTCATTGGAGGGAATTTTTACGTGGTGGGTTCCAAGTCCTATGCACAACCCAAATTTAACGTCCAATGGAGTGGACTTCGCTTTCACTGAAATCCTTATAATTGGCGCCTATGGTTTTGCCTCCTTTTCTACGTACTGGGTACAGAATTATTTTCTTTCTTAGATAGTCTAGTTTTAGATCGTCAATTGATCCTACAATTAGGGAGCTCATAACATAGTTAAACTAAAATTCTCAGAGTTTCTACAATTACACACATACATACATACACAATTGGTCATTACAACCCTTCAGTCAAGATTTCTAATTCCTAATTTCTAACACCACTTATGTTGCGTGCGTTAATTTTTATACATGAGCGGCGGGATCTACAGGTTTATAGTCGACTTCGAATGACAGATTTTTGAGAAACTTTTTCATGGCAATTTTATTTACTTTCAGAGTTTTTGCCAGAAATCTGCTGAGAGGATGTCGCCAAAGAAATATTTTTTCATACTTTCGTTTTGATGTCTAACCTGGCCTCGCGTCTAATAAGGCAACATACTACCTACTAAAATACAGCGACAATTACACAACTTAATATGCAAATGAATGTGAAAATGTTTCATTTATTTTTACTGCATGTTTGTTGTTGCATATATTTTCTCTCTTAATTCTTATCATCAGCTAAAGGCCTATTTAATTTGCCTGTAATTAGTAAAAACAAACAAACGAACACATTAAAATTCTATGAAAATTCTGCTTAGCAATTCGATTACATAAACAACAATAAACTGCAAAATAATCTGTAAAGGATTTACGTAAAGAAAAAAACTAGAGGCCAACAAAAATCAATTCCTTGAATTTGACTGTCAATAGAAGAAGATCATAATAAATCAAATGGGGGTTTAATGAGTGTCTATTTACGATGATTTCGTTTACAAAGTATATGTGTACGGTATACGAGGCATGTACACAATATCTGGATAACTGCCAAATATTTTTTCAAAACGTGCAGGTAGTTTTCATTTTCGTTCTGTTTTTCTTCCTTTCGTTTTGGAAAATGCCTTTAAGGTTGTAAAGCCATATTTAGATTGTAAGCTGTCAGCCTGGGTTACTGTTCTCCTTTTTTGTTGTTGTTGTTTTTTGGTTGATGAATTTGAAGGAAAACAGGTAAAACAAATTGAAACGGCCTTGTTTGGTTTTATTCTTACAACAACAAAAGTAGGACGTAATTTTGATGAAATTGGAAAAATTGAAAGAAAAATATGTTGAAAACAATTGCATAAAATGTGTACATAGTTTATCTAGTAAATGCTGTTGTTTGTGCAACTGCTATGGAGACAGACGCCTTAGAGCTGGGAAAATAAGGAAGTTTGTCTAACATATGGACGTGTTATTTCAAAATTTTTAGGTTTTTTGTTTTTCCAAAAGGTCTCCTATTGCATGTCATTCTAGATTTTCAGAATATTTTATTCCAATTTTTTTTTTATTTGGTGGAACAATTTAGGCATTGTAGGCGTATTTTTGACTATCAAACAATGTTAGTCTGGTGCCAAAACACTTCAAGAAATTTGCCATACAAGTGTTATGGGTTGAAACGTTTTTAAAATTCGTACGGAGTTAGTTTTCTTCGGTCTTCAGTTGTGTTATCTTTTTAGATGACCTTCAAACTTTATGGAGTTGAGGAAAAAAACAAACCATTTTTACCGAAAATTGTTTTAAATTAAAGACTATCGAACATGTTACGAGTTCAGTTCAGTTCTGTTCGATTGGTTTTAAAATGAATGTTGCATTGCAACTTCGAATATAACATTACCCCTTTGAAACGTAAAATTTCGAAATTTTAATTCAAAAACAATTCCAACATGTTGCAGTTGCTTGGTGTTGAAAGATATTTTCGTATAACTTAAGCATTAAAACAATCTTTGGGTTTTATTTTACCTATAATCTCACAAACGGTTTGATGTTGTATCTCATAGTTTGCATTGTCCCCCTCAAATGTATCTTTCAGTTTGTTTTTGTATCTCTTTGTTTAGCTTCTTATACGAGTATCATCATCTTTGTTACTGGCTTGTAACCTGTTTGATTATTTTGTGTTTTTATTTCATTTCGGTTTTGTTTAAAACACATGAAGTGATATCTACATTTACTTTACAACATTTTGCAGATTTTTTTTTAAGATACATCTTGAAGATACTTTTCATTTGTATACGACTATGTTCGATGTTGCATTATTCTTTTTATCATTTGTTGCAGATGCCACTTCTCTGTTGATTTTTATTTCTTTGTATTGTTTTATCTTCTTTATGTTTCTGTTTCTCTTGCCTTTTGTTTCTCAATTTTAATGTTTTTTTTTTCAACAATTTTTAGTTGTTTCTAATTACTTCCATCTTAAAACTTGTTCTATTTACATTTTTCTAACGCTTGCGTATTACTTGCCTCCTTCATGTTGTACAATTGCACGTGCTTTATTTTTTATTTTGATGCCTGTTCAAAAATAAAAATAAAATACAACAAAACAAGAGAAAAAAATAGAAAAATGAAATAAAATGTAAAGAAAAACGCTTTAAAGCAACCCCAAATGCAACATGTTACAACTTGAAAAATTTAAAAAATTCACAATTTAAGCAAACTTACTGCAAAACTCAAGTGCCTTCATAATTGCTTGTGCTAAAGCGTTGGTTATTTAAAATAAGAATTTTGAAGCCGAGAGATTTATTTAAAAATGAAACAATTTTTATAATTTATTTTAGAAAGTATTTTTATGTCACCAAAAAAAATACAAGATTTTTAGATAAAAAAAATTTTCATTCAAACTAACAAATTTAAAATCTAAACAAAATATGTTTTGATAGGCGACTATTTCGAAATACGTATTCAGACCAAATATTTCAAAAAATTCTGAAAATATGCAGCGATGTTGGAAAAACTTTTCATTTATTTTCGAGTTTTTTATTTTTTATATTTATATGTATTTGAAGCCATAAAATTTTTTTATTGATCCTTACAAAAAATTCTCTCAGATATTACGAAACCCTTTTATAGTTAAGCTGTACTCTGTTCAGCTAAATTCGCACGCAAATGAATACTCGAAGTATATTAAGGTACTCATAGACCATCTTTAATTAACTTTTTTTCAGAAATTTTGGTTATTTAGATGTGAGGCCGTGGTTCAGCCTCTGACTAAATAAATAAAATATAAATGCCATGAAAAGTTTTTCAAAATCTATCGTTATTAGTCGACATTACACTGCAGATCTCATCACTCATGAATAAAATTAACACACGCAACATGGGTGGTGTGAGAAGCTTGGTTGTAATTCTGACAAAAGAGCTGTAATCACCAATTAAGCAAGAATTTCTCTTTACTTCAATACTTTTCTAAAATCAGAGCAGACCAGAGAAGCCCTGAACTATTGCACTACAGCGAACAAATGTTATTTGCCACTGTTATTTAGGATCTTTTATTAAGCGCTTCCTAACTTATCGATATCATCGACATTTCTTCTTCATTTGAAAGGCGTGATGCTGATACCATTATGTGACGAATATAACATGGGCATGGAGCTCATTCAAAATGCCAAATTTTCCATGATTTTGATGCATAAATCAGACTGAATTTGGACGATGGTTTGTCTTAAGTTGGCTTTAAGGTTACTGCGTCTTGTGGCTCGCATTCGGATTCACCTGCGACTTAATAAAAAGTCTAACGCACAAACTCGGTGACAAGTTTACATCACATCCAATGTAAGATGACCATGTCCTCAAAACTTTCGTGTAAAATATTCAATGTGGCATGAGCTGTGCGGCACGTATTGCCGCAATGTTCAAACCACATGTCTTTGGTGTCTAGATTATCTAATTCAGGGAAGAAGAAGCTGATAATCATTGCCCTATAGTGCTCGCTATTAACAGCAATAGCCAGGCCGACGTTGTTCTTAACAAAAAATATGACGCCGCCAGCCCTAAATTCACACCAAACAGTGACTTTTCCTGGGTGCACAGAAAGAACTCTCTTGGATCTTATATGAATTGTCACAAATTCGGAATCTGGAAGACCAGATATGACGTTTACATACATACATACATACATAATTGGGCATTACAACCCTTCAGTCAGTATTACGGCTTAGTTTACTTATCTAATAAATTAGGTGAGCGCTCGTTTTCTAACCAGTATTGAGAAAAGGGTATAACACTACCTAGGAATGAAAGATTAGTCAACCTGGTGGACTGATGCATGAAAATGGAGTACAAAACATTTAAAGACAGTATCATCCACAAGCAGGATTATATAAAATGCTCTTTTGGGAAGAATAGGGATTAGTTTTTATTTATTGATTTCAAAAATGGAAAAAAGAATAAACGAAAAGTAGGTACTACACCAACTAATAGTTTAAAGAAAATAGATCACCATTAGCGTAAAAAGTCCAATTGAATACAAAATTTATTAAAAATTATGAACGAATTTTTAATGAAATAATGGCATAAGAAATCCTATTCTGTTTTCAATTTAGAATAAAAAATTATTTTTGCTTATTTATGTCAATCAGTTTAGTTTGAATAAAAAAATTTGCTAAAAATCCACAGTGGTTAGATGTTTTCAAATTTTCTTTATTTTTGTATAAAAAATTCATTTCTCAAGATTTCATTTAATTTTCGTAATTTTTTATTTTTCTTGCTTTTTCCGCTCACACTTCCTAAACACCAAAGTGTTGCATGTTCGACTCTCAAACTTCTTTTGTTAGCCTTAAACACAATGTTGTTGAATAAAATGTCTCTTGTTTTCTTATTTTGTTTTGTTTCATGAAAAAAATGTGTTGGCACAGCCGGCCATTAAAGAGGTTCTTTGTCTATGGATGTAAGCAATTACAACAAGTTGCAACACAACTATATGCAACCAAAATGTTTGGGATATTTTGGTTTACTTTGAGAATTTTACTGTACCTGCATGTGTTTCATATTTCAAGTTGTATGGCGTATGAAACAGTTTGATGAAATTGCATGAGGTTGGATGAGGTTGCATGTTAGGAGGCAAAAAACATGTACGAATTTTTATGTTAAAATGTTTTGCTTTAACTTGAGAAAAATTTAGTATTCAATGGATCTTTGTGCATAAATGTCGTGTAAACGGTGGAATTAGATTTTTTTCCGTTATTTAATTTAACTCAAGAAAAACGAAAAATTTTTGATTTGAAAGAAGAAGCGAATATAAAATACGTTGTTGCAAAGTTAAATAAATAAATATAATTAAAGTGGTGAACAAATCTATGGAAAAAGTTATGCAGATTTAAAAAATACAAAAAAAGAAAAGAAAAAAAAACTTAAAATAAAATTTTTAACAAAAAAAGGAAAAAAATTTTTTTTGGAAATATTGAAAGAAAAAAATTTTTAACAAAAAAATAAAAATAAAAGAAAAGAAGAAGAATAAAATTTATTAAACAAAATGTTGTGTAGTAAAAATATCAATACTTGTCTTATGGCATTTACGGCCATTACTTTATTTGGATTTATAACTGCACAGGCAGTTGGTTCGAAGGATCTATTCAGATGCCGCCAAAGTTGCTATCAAAAGGTAAGATAACCCAGGCAGTAACAGTTAATAATAATGCTGCTGCTACAAAAGCCTATGACAGTTGAATGGAAGGATTAAAATGTCTTTTGTTAAGCCATAAAGTATAGAAATTGAAAAAAAAACAAAAACAAAAACATCGGAAAAAAAATGATTTATTTTCAAAGATTTTTAAGAAATTAAAACATAAAAAAGAGAGAACTGCCTATAGACATTACTTTTGAAAGCATATGTAAAATGCTTATAAACTACATGCATATACACAAACATATGTACATACATATACGTACATATGTATACAATGCTTGTAAAGTAAGCAGCAGCATCTATGAAACGAATTGCTAGTCAACGTAGCTGCTGTATACGATACGGTACGAACATGTAAAAGATTATGATCTGCACGTGACTTTAGCATTATTTTTGGAGTTATTACTGGCAACGAGCATTATAAAAATCATCATCAAAAAAAAAAATAATTTGTATATGAAATGCAAATAAAAAATTAAAGAAATTTTAATGTTTGACAGAAAACATTGGGGCCATAAAAAAAAATCATCTGAAAAAATATTTGATTATTGTGGCGAGAACGAGATAATAAAAAAAAATTAGTTTCGCAATTGAAAACTAAGAAGAACTTAAAATCAGAAACTTGAATGTTATACAATGTGTATACAGTTTTACTGTAGCATATCTATAAAGAAAACGCCATGCATGTTACATAGAAATAAAATGAATTTCTGGTTATACACCACAGCCTAGAAACTTATTCGAACACAGGCAATTTAATTTCAATTCGCGTTTTTTTTTTCATGGCTTAAAAACACAGCCACACTAATAATTGCACGCATTTTTTTTATTTTTTTTTGTTTTTTTTCTTAGCCAGTATATGGCACATATGTCAGCTTTAAAGCAAAAAAATAAAAACATAAAATTAAAAAAAAAAATAAAAATAACAACAAACTGCTAGCTAAAATACTTTTAATTTAAAGGAAAAAAAAACAAGAAAAATTTTTTTGTTTTTTTTTGGAAAAATATTGTTTATGAAATAAAAAAAATTATCTGTTGAGTTGAGTTGAGTCTTCTTTAGAGTTTTAAATAAATATTTTTGCTTCTTCTTAAAGAACTAGATCTTCGAAAGACTCCCACAGTGTTGAAATATTGTTTTTAATGATTTTCTTCGTTACACATGTTTAAATTAAACTTTTAACATGACGTTGTTATATTAAAAATATGACATTAAGTTATTAAAAATAAAAACCCCATATAGTTTTTAATATTTCCTAGTTAAACTACAGACATATGTACATACGTATCCATACCATACAATACAATACCGGCCTATAATATCAGCATATATGTACGTATGCATGTAGCATATGCTGTTAAATTAATTTTAATTTGTATTTTTAAAACTCTAGAGAAACTTTAATACTCAATCGTTTATATGTAGTATGTACATATAAATGGATTTGATTAAATATGCAAAATGCATATTATGAACATGGTTCCAAGGCAATGTCTTTGTGGTCCGTCTTGTCAATTTAAACTCTCTTACCAGGCTTTAAACAAAATCTCTTAGAGATGAATAGAATTGCCTTGAAAAAGTTTCACCAAGAAATCTGTGGTTTGAAGTGTTCTTCAAACTATAGGTGCCACCACTCATGGATCACAATTAAAGTGAACATAAAAATATGAAAAAAATCTATGGTCGCCGCAAGGTCTAGTGGTCTTGAGAATAAATATGGAAAAATAAATTTCTTTCTGGTAAAACTAATTCCAGTAGAAATTTCATTAAATCTCTTGTTCAGGATTGACATTAAACTGTAGGTCTTGCCATATATACATAATTGGCCATTGCAACCCTTCAGTCAGGGTTGCAACCTAGTTTCTCACACAACTTATGTTGTGTGTGTTAATTTTATACATGAGTGGTGGGACCTATGTCGACTCCGAACGACATATTTTTGAGAAACTTTTCATAACAATTTTATTTACTCTCAGGGTTTTTGCCAGAAATCTGCTGAGAGAAGTCGTCGAAGAAATAGTTTTTCATATTTTATTTGGATGTCTGGCCTGGTGTTCGAACCCTGGCTTTTCGTCTAATAAGCCAACACACTACCTACTAGACCACGGCGATTTCAAGGTAGGTCTTGCCACTCATGGATAAAACTAGCACTTGCAAAATAAGTGGTGTGAGAAGCTAGGTTGTAATCTTAACTAAAGGGTTGTATTAAATAATTAAGTTAAATAAGCAGGATAAAAGTACGAAGTCGCCGTAGTCTAGCAGGTAGTGTGTTAGCTTATTAGACGTAAGGCCGCGGTTTAAACTCCAGGGGTAGGCATCTTCAACTAAACGAAATACGAAAATAAATATTTCTTCGGCAACTTCCTCTCAGCAGATTTCTGGCAAAAACTAGGAGAGTAAATAAAAATTGCCATGCAATTTTTCGCACAAAAAATTTGTGATTAAAAGTCTCCTTTAAACTTAAGGCTCCGGATAAAACTAACACTTACAAAATATGTGCTGTGAGAAGCTAGGTTGTAAGCCTTACTGAAGGGTTGTAATAAACAATTAAGTTAAGTAAGTACGATAAAAGTCGCCGTGGTCTAGTAGGTAGTGTGTTGGCTTATTAGACGAAAAGCCAGGGTTCGAGCCCCAGGCCAGACATCAAAATAAAGTACAAAAAATATTTCTTCAGCGTCTTCCTCTCAGCAGATTTCTGGTAAAAACTCTGGGAGCAAATAATAAAATTGCCATGAAAAGTTTCTCACAAAAAATCAGTCGTTCGGAATCGACTTTGAACTGTAGGTCTTGCCACTCATGTATAAAATTAACACACACAACATAAGTGGTGTGAGGAATTAGTACGTAATCCTGACTGAAGAGTTGTAATGACCAATTATGTATGTATGTATGTAAGATAAAACAAAACCTAGTCTCTACAATACTGCTTTACCAACACTGTAGTAAATGCTGTTTTAAATGTTTATGTTTCGTACCTTTATTGCCCGTCATAAATAATCATCATATCATGGGTAATAAAAAAAAATTTCAAAAATAAATTTCCCGCTTTAAATTTAATTACTAATAAATTTATTATTTTCATTTTAATTTGTTTAACTTAAAATCAGCTTCTTGTAATGTTATCTTGAAATTTTTTTTTCATATTTTTAATGTCACTGTTTTCATGGTATTTATTTAGGGCTGTTATTGACAATAAAATTCAATATTTGCTGGGGTAAACTAAAAATGAAAACTTTATTTCAAATCAATTTTGGTTTCTTTCTTTTTTTGTTGTATTAACAACTCTATTGCTTTAATTTTATTTGTTTAAATAAAGATAGGCATTTGACAATCCAAATAGCAAGAGAGCTAATGCCTTAAAACTATGCAAATACAATGACAATCGATATGCATTGCCTTCTATAGCTTGCTTTATACACTAAAGGCTTCAGTAGTTTATCGTTAATGCAAGTAACATGGTTTTTAAATAAATATTTTTGTTTTTATTGGTTGCCTCAAAAAAAAAATTTTCAGGAGATTAAAAAATTTTCGAATAAAAAAAAAACGAAATGAAAACAAAAAATTGAATTGAAAAAAAGCAAAAAAAAAAAATTGTTTAAATAAATTGTAGAAACAGTTTAGCAATATTATTATTGCTATTATTATTATTTGTTTTTAATGGCCTGGTATTTACTTTTTTAATTACTAAACAGTTTAATGCTAAAAACTTAATATTTGTTTTGGTCTGTAAAAAAACTAAAAAAAAATATTTTTTTTTGTTTAATGAATTACAACTACAGGCTATTTTAAATGGCATAACAATGTTTATTTTAACGAGCATATGTTGTATATTAAAAAGAGAAGAAGAAAAGAAGGTTAAAAAAGCAATAATAAACCTTAAAATATATGCATGTACATACATATTACCAAAAATAAACGTTCATCTACTCATACTCCAAATATAATGTGCTCTTAAAATTTACAGATGAAAGCATAAAATATGGTTTTTAAAAAAGCATTTAAAAAAAATAATTTTTTACAGTGAAAAAAATATGTAAAAACATAAATTTAAAACCGTTATACCGTTCATGGGAAAGCCCTGAACTAATGCTACAAATATCAGTAAGATGCCTAGCCTAGGCAGGTATTTAGCACAGTTCTTAAATACCTTGTAAGCAAAAACAATGCATATGCATTTTAACAATAAGTCTTGAATTGTAAATCATTTATGGCCATAAACTTATTTGCATTCTTAGCAATTACTTGAAGCTTTTTTCAATATTTTCGTAAGAAAAATTTTAAAAATTATTCAAGAAAAAAACACCCATTTTGATAAGCTTCTTTGTTATTAATAAGTTGTTGTTGTTGTAAACTATCTCCTCGCAATTGTAACATGGCTTTAAAAGCATATTATTATAGTGATAATTATTGCTTAATATTATTATGGGAAAATATGCTTTTAAATCTCAAACTAAAATCATAAAATGAAAACGTTTTTACTCACTTAGCATATAAATATGAATTTCATAAATTATTTACCAGAAAAAACATATACATGCTGTTATTGGTAAAATATGCTTTATAACTAAAACATATTTAATATGGTAATAACCTATGTAAACTAAAATAAATTATAAAAAATTATTAGTTTCACTAATAAAAATTAAGTGCATAATTTTTGCTTTAACCTAAAAAAGAATATATGCCATTAAAGCAAATTATGCTTTTAATTTTAATGTGAAACATGCATAATACGCTTAAGAAACAAAAATAAACGTTTACCAATAAATGTTTAAAGAAATTAAGGTTAGAGTATTACAAATGTGGAACAATACTTAAATAATTTTTTAAGACTTTTGTTTGCATAAATAATTTAAAAACAAAAAAGCATATGATTTGCATATAAAAATATGCCAAATTAATAGTTTTTAGTTAATATACAAGAAAAATTAAATTATTTTCAGTGTGCTTACATTTATAAAAAAAAAATTATGCTTTTAAAATTAAAATGTGCTAAATATGCAAGCACGCATATTTTATAAGTTTTTATCGCTTACAAACAACTCACTTGTATTTTTGCTTATATTTAGTAGATTGCTTTCCAATACTTAAACTCAATTGGTACAGACTTTCCAAAACTTATGCGATATAAAAGAAATTAATTATTTAAAAAAATCAAAAAAGCCTCTAAATCAACAATACCTATTAATAATTTATTTTCTATTCATAAAAATTATTTTATATGCGCTAAAAGTTATTAAAATAAAAATATATATGCCTTTAAAGCCTATATTTTAATAATAGCTTTCAATATTTTCTTTTTTCTTCAAATGAAAACGAATTTATATGCTCTAAAATATATTTGCATATAAATAAATACTTTCAAAATATAGTATAATTTATATTACTTATAAAAATTATTACAAATAGAAAGATATACGGAGAAAATGAATATTTTATTTAAAATTTAGGTACATATATGCAAAAATATGCTTTGAAAAAAATAATATAATTTATTATATTTATAAAAATGATTAAAAATGGAAAAATATACTAAGAAAATGTGGATTTTATTTCAGATTTTGATATAAGCTAAATATATGCAAAAATATGCTTTAAAAATTCCAGAAAAATTTATTATTTTGCATATATTTACAATTTCTTATTATTGAGTTTCACAAAATTGAAAGTAAGAAACAGGGATTTTTTATTAAAAAAAATTATGCCAAAATATATTTTAAAAATTAATGTAAAATCTTAAATAATTATAAATATAAATACATTTAGGGCTTTTTAAGCATAGAATTTTATTGTTTTGCATATTTTCAGTCCCTTATTCTTTAGTTTCACAAAATTGAAAGTAAGAAACAGGGATTTTTTATTTAAAAAAATATGCTAAAATATGCTTTAAAAATTAATGTAAAATCTTAAATAATTATAAATATAAATACATTTAGGGCTTTTTAAGCATAGAATTTTATTGTTTTGCACATATTTACAGTTTCTTATTATTTATTTTCACTAACTTAAATGTAAGAAACTTCATAATCTTTGGCAGTTTTTTTTTTATAAAATAAAAAATATGCAAAAATATGCTCTAATAATTAATGTAAAAATCTTAAATATTTGTAAATACATATAAATTCATTCAGTGCTTTTTTAATACAAAAAATGTATTGAAATTCGCATATTTTTAGGTCTTTTTTGCATATAAGCCTTAAAATAAAAAAAAAAAATAAAAAATTACAGCGAAAAATTTTTTAAATCTTTTTACAAAGTTTATTAAGACGAGTTAATTATATAGAATTATGCTTAAAAAATGAACGCAAATTTTTTAAATTCCACATATGAATCTGGTCAGTTCCTTGTGTATCCAAGAGAAGCAAATAATTTGGCATATTTTCGAATTTTTTGCTTAAAAATTGTTAGCATAGTTAAGCACATTTTTATTTAAGCTGTTTGAAAAGAGCATATGCTAAAAAAAATGAATTTTTTGCAAGAAACACAAAAGTTCGGGAACTAACCTAAGTATGTCTTCTCATTTGCCATATTCTTCGGATTTGGCTGAGTATGAATAATTTTTGTTCCAAATTTGAAGTCCCCTTAGTGTAGTAGGTAGTGTGGTGGCTTATAAATCGAAAGCTCTTGGTTCTAACTCTAGCTCCGACATATCAAACAAAACGAAATCTGAAAAATGTTGCCGTCTGGCCAAAAATCTTTTAGTAAATAAAAAATTGCCATGAAAAGTTTCTCAAAAATCTGATGTTCGGACTTGACTTTAAACTGTAGATTCCACCACTCATGGATAAAATTAACACACACAACATGAATGCTGTGAGAAGCTGGGTTGTAGACCTCACTAAAGGGTTGTAATGAGTAATTAAGTAAATCAGGAGTGTGCAGTAATATTATCGAGAATTTTCAACGGGTATGCATTATTTCAGTTGATTGTTTTCAAATAAGCTGCGTCATTTACTATGGGTTTGATAGTCTGTGATAGCAGATTCCTGCGATATTTTAAAAGAAAATATGATGGAAATTGGAATTGCTTGCACAAATGCAAAAATCCACATATCGACGCCTCCATTCTATAATATTCTAAGTCGAAAAAGTGTGTTTTGATTTATATGCTCTCAAAGTTTTCGCGCGACATACGACCAGATGTGTATCCTAAGAAGATTTTTCCCTATAACTTGGAATGGAGCGGCGCATCTTAACCAAATTTTGAGAGTATTTAAGTTAAAGAACACAGAATTTAAAAATGCAAGAACATTAAAAACATTCTAAGTGTACTTAGAACGTTATAGAATGGAGGAGTCGATATACACATTTTGCTTTCTCATCATTCCTATTCTCATTGTTTCCGAATTTTTAGCAATGCCACGATATTTTAAGTCAATATTTATGCGCTAGACAGGTCTGATTTTTTGATAAAATTGAAAATATGTTGAGCAACGTTTACGGACCCGTAACGCTTAAATTTTATTCAAAAACCTGATGTTAATTTAAAAAGCTACACATAAGTAGAATGCTGTTAAAATACACTCGTATACATACATACAAAAATAATTGGTCATTACCACCCTTCAGTCAGGACTACGACCAAGCTTCTCACACCACTTATGTTGTGTGTGTTAATTTTATACATGAGTGGTGGCAGCTACAGTTGAAAGTCGACTTCGAACGATAGATTTTTAACAAACTTTTCATTGCAATTTTATTTAATTGCTGAATTTTTGCTCGAAATCTGCTGAAAGAAAGTCGCTGAAAATATATTTTTTCTCAAATTTTCGTTTTGATATCTGACCTAGGGTTTGAACCGTGGCCTTGCGTCTAATAAGCCAGCACACTACCTACTAGACTACAGTGACTTCACTGTCATATAACCTGCATAAAATAATTGGCCAATTCACACGACTTTGTATCGTGCAGGTTGTATTGAATACACTTGGTTGTTTGTGAACGCTCAATGCTATGCTGTATTGTGTATGTCGTATTCTTCTCCATAATTTTTGGCATTCAAACAATTTGATAGCACGAAACCAATACAACTTATTAAAAACATATGAAATAAATGTGTATAAGTGTATTGGATTTTTACATGAAAATTAGCAACAACAAGCATATACTGTTGTATAGTCGTCCAACAATACAATGAATACAACGATACAACGGCTTGTGTGAATTTACCAAATATGTTAATATCCAATGAAAGTGTACTGTTTGACAGAAAAGCAAACGTTTGTGCTTTTAATCGTATTAAAAAATATTTGACGAAAAATAGTTCACTGATTTCATTTGTTTTGAATTGAAAAATTAAAATTCAATTAAATTTCCGAAATTTTCCACACAATATAATAAAGAAAAATTTCTTTAAATTATAAGATTGAAAGCAGGTTAAGGTCGATCAGAGAGCAAAAACAAACATGAGAATAAATTATTGAAAAATGAAAATCTTAATTTTCAATGGAATTTCCATTGAAATTTAAATTCATTCAATGAAATGAATGAATCAATAGAACGTAAAGTTTATAAACGATTGAAATTAAATTTTTTGATTTTTGATTTGACTAACCACTAAAGAGGTTTTTTTTATATTGAAAATAAATTCCAAGTATTTAATTTCATATAATTTTCTTTTACTTGTGTGTGGTGAAAAAATAATTAAAATTCCTAATACAACGTTTGTTTTATTAACGATCAATAATTTATCATCATTCATTATAAATGGTTTTTTGTGCATATTTTTTTATGACTATTTTTTTCCATATTTTTTCAATTTTTTTCTCAGGCTTTATTATGATTGACATTTCCTTTCATATTTGTGCAATATTTTTTTGCAGATATGCTTAGCTAAGAGTAAGAGAGTTTAAATTGACAAGACGGACCACAAAGACATTGCCTTGGAATCATGTTCATAATATGCATTTTGCATATTTAATCAAATCCATTTATATGTACGTACTACATATGAACGATTGAGTATCAAAGTTTCTCTAGAGTTTTAAAAATATAAATTAAAATTAATTTAACAGCATATGCTACATGCATTTATACATATATGCTGATATTATAAGCCGGTATTGTATTGCATGGTATGGATACGTATGATATGGTTTGCAGTTTAACTAGGAAATATTAAAAACTATATGGGGTTTTTATTTTTAATAATTTAATGTCATATTTTTAATATAACAACGTCATGTTAAAGTTTAATTTAAACATGTGTAACGAAGAAAATCATTAAAAACAATATATCAGCACTGTGGGAGTCTTTCGAAGATCTAGTTCGCTAAAGAAGCCTCAACTCAACAGATAATTGTTTTTATTTCATAAACAATATTTTTTCAAAAAAAAATAATTTTTTTTGCTTTTTTTCCCTTTAAATTAAATGTAGTTTAGCTAGCAGTATGTTGTTGTTGTTTTTTTTTTAATTTTTATGTTTTTATTTATACAGCCAAGAAAAAATAAACAAAATGCGTGCAATTATTAGTGTGGCTGTGTTTTTTAAGCCATGAAAAGAAAAAACGCGAATTGAAATTAAATTGCCTGTGCTTCGTATAAGTTTCTAGGCTGTAGTGTATAACCAGAAATTCATTTTATTTCTACGTAACATGCGTAGCGTTTTCTTTATAGATATGCTACAGTAAAACTGTATAACTAACTGTCTGCCTGTCCGTCTGTCCATTTAAATTCTATCTAGAGTAGGGAGTTATAAAACAACAACAGCACACAACATTTTAATGACGCTTAAAAAACAAACTCACGAATGCAATTTTCCTCTCCACTGGTGATCATATTATTCAGGTTTTTTTTCTGTGTTTCTTTTTTTGCTTATTCGAACTCTAGACAAAGAATTGCTTTAGTTTTCTTGCTTTCAACCTTAAGCTTAAACAAATACTTTGACTTGATCTTTAAGTTTTTTTTGTTGGCTAGTGCCTAAAGATTTTTTTTGCTTTACTGTAAACACAAGGTGGCCACTGTAATACAGACCAAATTTACAAAATTTCCATTTGCTTGGCAATAGTTAAACAAACCAAAAAAAATGTTAAAACGTTTTAAAACCTGTCTTAATATTCTTATTCTTATGCTAATATTATTATGGTCCCTTTTATGATGTAGACTGCCTGTATTCCTCTGTGTTTTTGTATGTATTTTTTTGTAAATTTCAACAACATCAGAAATTGTTATGGGTTTTAAGTTACTTGATTATAGTTTGTGGGTTTCTTTGGTTGTAACAGCAAGAAAGAAAAACAAAACACGCTGAATTCATAGTTGAAATCCATAAACTCCAATAACATCTACGAAAAAAAAATGTATGTACATATGTATGTATGTATATATATAAACATTTATTTAATTGATTTGTCAGTATCTATTTTACCTTAATTTCAGCCTAAAGCTACAAGGCATTACAATTTATATGTAATTTGGTTTCCATTTTTTCTCTCGTACCTAACTCTTTGAATGGTTGGTTGGCTATTTGCTTGGTTAGTGCGGCTAGTTTTTTTGTAATCATTTCTATTCATTGTTGCCATATGTTGATCTAGATAAAATTATTGTTTTTTTTAGATAATGTTTGTTTTGCGTTTTTTCCTATAAAATAAATAATTAACAGCTTGATTGAATTTTAATAATTTTCTTTTTCTGATGCCATTTCCATCGGAAATTAGCCAAAGAAATTAAAAGAAGATCACTTGTATGTGTTGTGCTCTAAAAACCAAAAACAACAGGAAATGAGTTTTTATTAGGAAATAAGAAAAAAAATTATTTAAACATCATAATTAAAAAATTATTATTTTCTGTTTCATTTTTAATTGGCACTGGCGATTAGCTTTTTTTCCCCTGCAGTCAGGTTTTTTTATGTTATTGAGGTAGATCAGGTTAAATCGCCGGCATGTGAACAAAAGTTTTCGTTTCACATCAAAGTTTGAAGAAATGAAAGTAAGGTCCACACACTGTTATAAATTATTTGTAGAACCAACACACAAATCTAAAAAATTAAGAGAGTAAATAGCGTTTCATAA